>JAKOOJ010000008.1:78737500-79937500 GCA_022577455.1 Arizona elegans
AAGTGATATTTTTGGTAAGGTTCAGTCTAGGACATCTGTGTTATTTTTGCAGTCCATGGGATGGGTAATAATCACTTCCATACCACAGTTCAAAGGGAAATCCATGCTTCTCCTATCTGCTGTTTTCAGAGTCCAAGTTTAGCAGCCATAAGTAGCAATTGGAAAAATTATTGCGTTCACTAATCTGCATTATTGCATTCACTAATCTGCATTTGGTTGTGAGGTTGATGCCTTTACTCTTCAGATGTTATTCATACCAGACGTTGCAGTTCTTCCCAATGCAATACGCCTTCTGATCTCAGGGCTGCACTCACCACTTCAGTCGATTTTAGAGCCCAGAAAGATGAATTCCTTTACTGTTTCGATGATCTCATTGTCGATCTGCACTCTGACTGGTGTGTTCTCTGCAGCTGTCATTATCTTTGTTTTCTTACTGTTAAGGTGCAGTACAATTTTTTTACTTAAAAGGGGGGTTTTCTGGAACGCTGACACTAAATGCATTTAACCAAGCATATCAGTGGTGGGATTCAGCCAGTTCGGGAACGGACGATGCTATGCCGTCTTTTTAGCCACATTTTTTTAAGCCACGTGCATGCGTGCAAGCCATGCACACTCACATTTTCGATGCTGAGAGAACTGGTTGTTAAATTATGCGAAGCCCACCTCTGAAGTATATAATTGTAAATACAGGATATATTTGCCATAACCCTTGTTTTCTTTCCTTCTATCTTGATTCACATATTACTCACCTCTTCTTTTCCTAGTTTCACTTTCCACCTTAGATCAGCTTTCCCAGTTGCCAATTTCTTTGCCACAGAATTTTCCTCAGAAGAAGAATTTTCATTCCTTGATTGGAGATTTGCCACATATCGTACTATCATGATTATCTCTTCACTTCTCTCTAGCGAAAGACAACTCGAGGCTCTAGGCAACGGAATCTGAGTTCAAGCATGAAAAATGCAGTTTCCAGCGTAGGGTACATGAGGTCAATGTCCTTAGTTGGAAACTGGCCTGCAATAAGCAGAAAATCTTTTACAGTAACAAGGGTAAAATCCTGGTTTTTACAGAACTCTCCTCTTTTTCTACAAAGTTTAAGTCATTCACTGGTGTCTTAACCATTGTTGAAAAGATGTTTAGCATTTTTTCATGTGAAATGTAAATATTAATGTTTCTTCCATGCTAAGGATTAGATTCAAACAATCAATTTACAGACAAAGCAAAAGACCTCCAAAACATCTTAAGTAAATGAAAAAAAAAAATCCAGTAATTCAAGAAGACGACGCAGGAAGCTACTACATAGGGTAGACATGCAGAAAGTTAGCAGAGCGCATCCATGAGCACTGAGACATTGGGGGGGGGGGGACAGCAGTTGGAAAAAAGCCACCACAGTTGTTAAGTGAATACCGTAGTCATTAAGCAAACCCATTGTTTGCTGTAGGGTGTTTGTGGTTTTTTTTACCAGAAACCAGAAGTAAACACCACATTCCTAAAAACAACTTTGTAAATCACAATCACATGACCGCAGGATGTCATCAATGGCTGTAAATTTGGTTGTCAAGCATTCAAAATGTGGTCTTGTGACCAGGGGAATGGATGTCGAATCTGGCTCGTTATTTACCTTTGGGGAGTCCATCCTAACTTTGAACAGTGGCTAAACAACTGGTTATAGATGGATGACTTCTTGTCTCACATTTCAGAATGCAGAATTCAATCTTCTGTTAAAAAAAAAATTGAGCAAAGCTTATGCATGATGTTTTTGTGCCATATGACATCTCCATCCAGAATTATTTTACGAGAACCCTGTCCCCAAGAGAAATCTCTGTCCTTGTCCACAGGACATAGTGAAAGGTCATCTTTTTTGTCGTGGTCTGCAGCTGTTTTTGGTATTCTTTGTTTTATCAACATAAAGTGTTCTAAAATGTGCCTCAGCTGGCTAGAGCTTGTGCTCTGAATCAGATGCTTATAGTCCTGAGTACATGGATTTTTCTTTTTCCAGTCACAGCACTAAAAAAAAAAAAACTTATTTGCAACCAGTATTTTAGCTGACCCAGATTTCAGAAGGTCAGATGTAGCACTAAACCATTTATTCTAAATCTGAAACAACCAAAATAATGAGATGGAAACTTTACAATAACCTTAATTTTAGATCTAGCAGTTTGGAAAGGTATGAGCCTGCGCATGTTCTTTGTATTTGATTGTAAAGATAAAGTGTTTTAATTTATGCCCGGTACAAATCACTTGGTAACCCTATATCCAGGTGAAGAAAACACAATTACTAAGCCTCAGCAATTATATCATGTGATGCGTTAGTTCACATACCAACTGAAATAAGGCCTGGGTTTTGCACTACTTTAAAACCATAAATTATATCACTCCATTTTGAACATGTGTAAATCCAGATAAAACTCCCTGAATTTTTTTATGCTCCTCTTCAATGAGGAAGAATGGCAGCAGTTCCAGAAAAATAATGTTTTTTTAAAACAAATGATGCACTCTTTATTTAAAGCAATGTGACAGCAATATAGGTGTGATCCAGTCTACATTTGCTTGAGCCAGTGGTGAAATCCAATTTTTTTTAATACAGGTTCTGTTGGCGTGGCTTGGCAGGCGTGGTGTGGCATGGCGTGGCTTGGTGGGTGTGGCAGGGGAAGCATATTGCAAAATCTCCATTCCCACCCCACTCCACGGGAAGGATACATTCCCTCCCTACTCCTGGGGCCAGCCAGAGGTGATATTTGCCGGTTCTCCGGACTACTCAAAATTTCCGCTACTGGTTCTCCAGAAACTGTTAGAACCTGCTGGATTTCACCCCTGACTTGAACCATAATTTATTTAAAAAGACTCAACCCTGGATTAACCAGTGATCAGAACAAGCATATATTTGGGGCATCAAGAGAAAGGGGGCACCGCTTAAATTTTTCCTTTAGCGGTCATGCTCTTAACTTTGCCACGTGCAACTTTCATCATGGGGGGGGCATTGTTTTTATGTGCTATATTTGTCTTTAATCTTCACTGTTAAAAACATTTTCTTTGGCATGGTGAGTGACTAAACTTTAAAATCTGGGTTTGATGGTGTCAGATACCACATTTGTTTCCCTGAAAGTTTTGCTAGTGTTAATTGGTCTTAATCCAGCTCTGAGCACACCAGCAGAAAACCAACCATTTTGAAGAGTTTTGTTTGTGGGTTTTTTGCATCTTTAAAAGTATCTTTTTTTTTTTTTATTGAAAAAGTTTTCAAATACAAGTTTTTCCCCCTTTTCCCCCCCCTCTTCCCTAACCCCCCCCTCACCACCCATCCCCCCCCCGTGACTTCTTCACAACAATAGGCTATTTCATAACTAATTACATACATAATATCTTTCCTTTCCCTTACTCCCTCCTCAGAATACTGACCCTTAGCATATTATTCTTATAACTCTCATTTTTACAATAATCTGCCCTTTTTCTCCTCCCCTAAACTTATAGTGTATTATTTAAAAGTATCTTAAAAGCTACGATTCATTGCCTGGATCCACGCATCACACTAAATCATGGCTTGTTTTAAGCATAGATTCATACAGACCAGTATAGTTGCTAAACCAATGTGGCTGTGTATATACATCACGTTAAGCTAAAAACAAGCTATGTTGTAGTTTGTAGTGCAAGTGAATGCTTGCAACTCCCAAATTGAATTTTGCTGCCCCAGAGTACCTGCATAATCAAAAAATTCTGATTTTTTTAGTAAAGTTTTTTATTATTTTTTTTAAAACAAACAAACATTTAAAACACCAATCAGCCCTCCCCTGTGACATCTCGGTGTTGAATTCTTCAGTTCATTTTATTCTTCTTGTTCCAACAGTTTCTTCTGTCTTAGCCGTCTTCAAAACCAATGGACAAATTCATTACTATAATCATATTCTTACTATCAGTTTTTTTATACATATTTATAAAATTAATCATTTATATCTCTTTTGCAACCAAGAATAAAAATCATTCCATATTTTAAAGTATTCTTATTCTTTCCTATTTTTAATCAATAAAGTTAATCGATTCGTTTCAGCGCAATCTAAGATCTTTCTTATTACTTCATCTTCCGAAGGTATTTTCTCTGATTTCCTATTTTGAGCGTAGACAATTCTTGCAGCTGTTATTACATGTATAATCAAATAAATATATTCCTTTTTAATTTTGTCAGGTAGGATACCCAATAGAAACAACTCTGGTTTGAATTCAATTCATATTTGTATCATTTCTTCCAGCCAGATTTTGATTTTATTCTATTTGCTTCAGGGCATGTCCACTACATATCATAATAAGATCCTGGTAGTTGGTGATATTTCCAACATTTCGCTGATTTATCTTTGAACATTTTTGCTAACTTCTCCGGTGGCATATGCCATCTATAAAACATTTTGTATTGGTTTTCCTTATATGCAGTGGACATCGTTAATTTATGTCACGAGTGTTTCCAGGATTGCTGTGGCTATCTGCCTACTCACAAACAGTATGGTTTTAATCAAGCCATCTACTGTTGCCAATTACCTGCAAGCCTTCCCCGCCCTGGATAATTGCAGGTTGACTCCTTACATAAGCAAGGACCTTTCGCTTGCTACCTGGGCCTAGTCTTCTAGGCCTAAATGCACAGCTCCTGCAGGAAGCTTGGGCAATGCCGCTGATGGGAGAAGAATGCAGATAAGGACTCCAGACGTCGTTACAGAGAGACTCCCACGAATGCTTGCCTTTTGCTGTTTTGTAGCACGCAAGCTATCATCGGGACTGCTGTTGCTGGACCTTCTTCCTCCCACAAGCTTCAAACAGTGTTTGCTATTTGAACTGTTTTTACTTCAGGTGACTTTCAGCTGTGAGGCTCGTGCTGCCCTCGTTATGATTGCCTTGATGATGTATCGACGCCGAAGCTGCTTACCTTCATGCTAGCTTTATTCTTTTGTGAACTGTTTTCGGTATTGTGGAGAGGGATCCAGGGAGATAGCCTTGCCTCACATACCCAGACAAGACTTTGTTTTTAATGTGTTTTCATAAAGACATAGTGCTTTTTAAATGTTTTAAAGTAAATTATATTTTTACACAAGACGCCTCTGTTAGAATCATTTCAGTCTCAGTGTGTTTACTCATGAGCTGGTTCACGGTCCGGGGTACCCCTCAACCCCATTTCGTCACAGTTGGTAGCAGAGGATGGTTTAACGAACCTACGCTCATGTGGTAACGCGCTAGACTGGAATGTCTGCAGTTGAATAGATGTTGACTAGGGCAGCAGCAGCAGTAAAAAGTATGAAGTCACAAACTGGACTGTCTGGGGCTCAGGCCAAAAATGTTTTGGCTGAAAAACCCCAAACTCTAATTGATTTAGAGAATAGTGGAGCTGTAAGTTTTGGAGCAGAGGCCTCAACTTCTGAAGGGCCTAAGATAGTGAATAAGCCATCATCACCTAAAGAAGTAGAGACTGGAAGAACGCCACTTCAGGTCTTGAAAACAAATACAGAGGTGGATGATGAGTTTAGGAAGGCAATCCTTCAGCTTTTAGGTTTGCCCACAGTAAGTCAGAACCCGACTGCTGATTCTAGCGGATTATTAAAGAATCCAGCTGCGAAAGGAAAGAAGATCGAAGTCCTACAAAACACCGGATCGGTAAGAGACTTTCAATCTTTTCCTAAAACCCCCACCTCAGACCATAAGTGGAGAATGGGGGATAACAGACTGCCTGATTCGAATGTTCCTGCTTCTTTGTTAAACCAGCATGGCCAAGTTGATATTGCGCCACCTGCTGTTGAAGCCATCATAGATCAGGCCATAAAGACTTTAGCTCCCTTGATGACATCAGTGACTTCTGCTAAAAATTTAAGAGACTCTCATGTTGAGCGTAAGGTTGCAAGTGTGATAGAAACTTTGGCAACCATTTTAGGCGATGGTTTGCAGGCACCATCGGCTCAACAAATAGGAGCTGCACATACCAAAGCACCCCTGATGTCTGCGACTAATTCAGCGCACGCCACGAGTGGGATATATCCATCCGTGATGACATCGACATCCAGGACGGTTCCGGAGGCTGCCTCAACTGAAGATAGGAATTTGGGAGCGCGTCCAAAAATTCCTAGAGATGTGCACCAGAGAGGACCCTCAAGTTTTTGTGATCAAACCAGGATGAGCTTTGCATCCGCACAACCTGAAGTTTTAATCCCTCCCATTGGGGAGGAACGATTGTCAGAATGCCAGATAGAAGACACTGTGCTGTGTGCTTCTATTCCAATGCCTTATTGCCCGTTCCAGGATGGACCACATTTTGAACACCAATTAATGTCTGTTTCCATGTTTAATAATGTACAGGTCCTTCCTCCTAATTTTAAAAGTTTAAGTGTGGGTGGAGGAAATTTTAAGGAATGGGTTAAAAGTATTCAAGTAATTTTAATGAAAGAGAATGTTTTATCGTTGTTGTTAAAACCCCCACCTAGACCATGGTCCTTAGAAGTTGATCTTTTACATCATAAGGCCTTTTGTATTTTATTGATGTCCATTGACCCTGCACTATATCCCAGTATACCTAGTAACCTGACCGTAACAGAAGTTTGGGTGAAACTGCATAAGCTATTTTGTTCAAAAAGCTCCCATGTTACAAACAGAGTTTATAGGGAGTTCTATTCCGCAAGGTTGAAGGCGGGAGTAGATATTAATGAACACTTATGTGAGTTAAACAGGTTAAGGCAGGAATTGATGTTGAGGGGGGAAACAGTGTCTGAACAAACCCTCATTACTGTTATACTCAATTCCCTTGACCCTAGCTGGGATAATTTTATATCGCAACTGGATAATGTTAGTTGTAATAACTTATCTTTAGAAGTGTTATCTGGCAGATTGATTGCAGAAGATAACTTGCGAAAATGCAGGGCGGCTTTTCATAAAAAGGAAAAACCTTTAAGAAGGCCCGATAGTTCAGATAGAGCATATGCTATTGGAGAATGCTTCATTTGTGGTTCAAAAGAACATTATAGAAGGGATTGCCCACAAAATGTAAATGCTAGGGCAAGTGTAAAGATACCTTCTGATAATAAATGTAAAAGGAGGTCACTTCCTCCAGGCAGAAAGCCAAGTGGAGATGTTCCTAACCACAGAAGGGATAAAAAGCCGAATGAAGGCAACAAGGGGAACAAACCCAGGTTTAATGATAGCTCTGTAGGTATAGTGGAAATTACTGAGTCAGAGCTTACAAGGGAACAGCGAGAGCAACTATGGTTAATGGACAGTGGAGCCAGTAACCATGTTGTCAGTGACCGAAGGTTGTTTGTTAATATGAGAAGGCATCAATCCATGGTCAAAGTTGCAAACGGTAAAAAGGTCAATGTTGTTGGCATTGGAGATGTTTATATTCCTGGGATAGGAAAGATTCATGGAGCATTGTATGTACCAGAGATAGATCATAATTTGCTAAGCCTAATGAGGATATGTGAGAACCCCAGAATGGAGATTCTGTTCTCAGGAGGAACAGCTGTGATCAAAAACAACAAATGTGTGATTGGGGAGGTTTTGAAGATAGGTGGCTTGCCTTATTATTCCCCCAATACGAATGCTGAGACCTGCAGTGATAGCAATTATACTATCTCAATTGGTAGTAACAATGAATCACAGTTAGAACTAGGTGATGAGGATCAAGACTTTCACCAGAGGAAGCCTTGTAAAGACAAATGTAAAGTTAATAAAAAGTTTTTAAATTTTAACTTAGAGTCAGATAATAGGAAACCTGAAAATGCTAATGCAATTTCTATAGGAGAGCCATTGCACAATGAATGTGCTCACTTGATGCATCGCAGGCTAGGTCATGTGAGTTTTCCTATAGTGAAAAAGGTAACCGAACACTCAAGGGGAACCAAGATCAATGACTGTAACACATTCCTAGACTGTTCAATTTGTAGGAGTGCAAAGTTGAAGGTAAAATCTGCGCCCAAGAAGTCTCAGAGGTACTCTGAACACCCGTTTCAGCTCGTCCACATGGATTTGGTGGGTCCATTCGCACCTTCCGTGGGTAAGAGACGGTACTTTCTTACCATAGTAGACGACCATAGCAGATTTGGATTTGTTTTTCCCCTAATGTCCAAGAGTGAAACGTTGACTAAGTTTAAGGAATTTTGTAACTTAGTCCAGAACCAGCATAAGGTCAGAGTTAAGAAAATCTTAACTGACAGGGGTACTGAATTTAATTCCAGGCAGTTCTCCAGCTGGTTGAGGAGTAAGGGCATAGTTCACTTACGCACCGCGCCTTACTCTGCATTTCAAAATGGCGTCGCAGAACGACGCAATGGCGTGTTACAAACTATGATGCGGTGCGCCCTAGAGGATTCCAGATTAAACTTCGCGTATTGGGTAGAAGCAGTCAGATACGCGAATTACACCTTGAACCGAGTATGGTCTAGCGTAGTGCAGAAGACCCCATACGAGGTGCTATACGGCCATAAGCCTAGCTTGGCACACCTCCACGTTTTTGGAGCGATGGCCGATGTTCATGTCCCGAAGGAGCTCAGGAGAAAGGGAGACCCAATCTCTGTTAAACTGAGATTTGTTGGTTATGAGCAGGGCTCCAAGGCATTTAGGTTTGCCTACCCTAACGGGAAACTAATGATATCGAGGTCTGCCACCTTTCACGAAGGGGCCAATTGGAGTAAGATCCATGCCAATGAGATTCTTACTCAGAACCCTTCCCGTAGTTGTCATAGGCGAGCGGAGGATGTATCGGAGAACCTATCCAATGATAGGGATACATCTGGTTCTGGGAAGCGTGCATCCCAGGCACCCTTGAAAGGGGTATTGAAGCGTAAGATGGGGGTAGCCAGGAAGGATAGGCACCCAGCTTCTGAGACGCATAGTGTTAGTCACGAGGTAGATGAATCATCGGACGACTCTGATGTGAGTGACTCTCCTAAAGGCAGACCAGTTAGGGTTACCAGGGGCAATAAGCCTAAGAGGTACGACGAATTTGTTACCTCAGTCGACCAGGTTTTGGCCACCCCTCAGAGATATGAGGATGTGTTGGCCTTACCTGACCATGAACGACAGAGGTGGCTGGCCGCCATGGATACGGAATTAGACAGCCTGAAAAGGCTGGATGTATTCATGCCAACAAGATTGCCCAAGGACAAGAGGGTGATCGGCACCAGGTGGCTATTCAAACAAAAGCCCATTGAAGGTGGGGGTTTTGTCTATAAAGCGAGACTAGTAGCGCAGGGATTCTCGCAGAGATTCCCTGACGATTATGAGGACACCTTCTCGCCCACGGTGCGCCCTGAGAGCGTGAGAACAGCTCTCACCATCGCTACCATGCGAGGCGAACATGTGTATCAGTTCGATATTCAGACCGCGTACCTGCACGCCCAGTTAGACAAAGAGCTGTACGTGAGGATTCCTCAGGGAGTAAGCCATCGGGAAGATGATGTGTGGTTGTTGAATAAGAGCCTATACGGCTTAAAACAATCTGGTAAACGATGGTACGAGTGTCTCACAAAAAGCCTGAGAGAGATGGGCTTTTTACCATCGTCAGCTGACGAGTGTGTTTTTGTCAAGGAAGATCAGGACATTAGGGAAACAGTACTGTTGTACGTTGATGACATACTATATATTTGCAGATCAGAGAACAGGCATAAGAAGTTCTCTGAGGACCTAAGTAAGAGTTTCGCTCTAAAACCACTAGGTCACATTAGCAAATTTTTAGGGGTGCAATTCGTAAAAACCGAGAAGGGGTTTCGGCTTTCTCAGGAAGATAAGATTCAGGAATTGCTTAAAAAGTGTAGCATGGTAGAGGCGAAGCCATGTGATACCCCTATGGCAACAGATTTCCTTAAGAATATGTACACTGAGAGCACGGAGTTTGAGGATAAGACCCTTTACAAGTCCGTGATTGGGTCGTTGTTGTACATTGCAAATTGGACTAGACCGGACATCAGTCTAAGTGTAAATGTGTTATCTAGACATTCTGAACATCCTACACAGTACCATTGGAGCGGAATCAAACGACTCCTGAGATATTTAAAAGGTACTGTGAACTATTCATTGTTATTGGAACCAGAAGCAACTAGAGAATTAAGATTGAGTTGTTTTTCGGATGCCGATTGGGCAGGGGATGTTAGATCTAGAAAAAGTACCTCGGGGTACATTGTATACCTAAATAGTAGCCCCGTGTATTGGTACTCTGGGAAGCAGAAGTTAATTGCAACCTCCACAGCGGAAGCTGAGTATGTGAGTTTGTCCAAAGCTTCCAATAACCTAGTTTGGTTTGACAATCTTCTGGTAAGCTTATGGAGGCAACCCATGCAACCTATAAAAGTCTATGAGGATAACATGGCTGCCATTAACATATCGGAAGCCGATGCTGTAGGCCAGAGATCGCGCCATATTGATATTAAAATCAAACATGTGAGGCAATTGGTGAAAACAGGTTTCATTAAGACTGTGTATTGTGAAACCAAGGAACAGGTAGCGGACGTGTTTACCAAACCGCTGCCCCGTGACCAACACCTCTATCTCCTGGGTAAAATGTCAATGGCTATGTGAATGTACTTCCCATTGATGTATATATGTACCCAATGTAGAATGTATGTTTGTTAACGAGTCAAATAGCCGCAGAGAAGGGGATTGTCACGAGTGTTTCCAGGATTGCTGTGGCTATCTGCCTACTCACAAACAGTATGGTTTTAATCAAGCCATCTACTGTTGCCAATTACCTGCAAGCCTTCCCCGCCCTGGATAATTGCAGGTTGACTCCTTACATAAGCAAGGACCTTTCGCTTGCTACCTGGGCCTAGTCTTCTAGGCCTAAATGCACAGCTCCTGCAGGAAGCTTGGGCAATGCCGCTGATGGGAGAAGAATGCAGATAAGGACTCCAGACGTCGTTACAGAGAGACTCCCACGAATGCTTGCCTTTTGCTGTTTTGTAGCACGCAAGCTATCATCGGGACTGCTGTTGCTGGACCTTCTTCCTCCCACAAGCTTCAAACAGTGTTTGCTATTTGAACTGTTTTTACTTCAGGTGACTTTCAGCTGTGAGGCTCGTGCTGCCCTCGTTATGATTGCCTTGATGATGTATCGACGCCGAAGCTGCTTACCTTCATGCTAGCTTTATTCTTTTGTGAACTGTTTTCGGTATTGTGGAGAGGGATCCAGGGAGATAGCCTTGCCTCACATACCCAGACAAGACTTTGTTTTTAATGTGTTTTCATAAAGACATAGTGCTTTTTAAATGTTTTAAAGTAAATTATATTTTTACACAAGACGCCTCTGTTAGAATCATTTCAGTCTCAGTGTGTTTACTCATGAGCTGGTTCACGGTCCGGGGTACCCCTCAACCCCATTTCGTCACAATTTATAATTCTTTTCCCATAGCTGTTGCCATTTTTCAAGATCAATTGAATGTCCAAAATTTATTCCCCAAGCTATCATTGTTTCTTTCACCTGTTCATCCTCCAACTCAATATATAACAAAAAGTTATAAAAAAAAATTATTACATTTTCTTCCGTTTCTGTGAGTATCCTATCTAATTCAGTCTTTTCGATATAGAAAACATGTAACTTAGCATCTTTTTCATATATTGTCCTTATCTGCATATACATATACCAATCTATCTCAATCCCCTGTTCTTTCAGTTCTCGTTTCTCTTTTAATTCCCCCTTATCTGTTAACAAGTCCTTGTATCTAACAATATTTCCAAAATTAAAAACATTTTATTTATTTATTTATTTATTTAATTAATTTGCATTTGGGTGTATTAAAGCTTCCATCATTGATAACCAAATTTCTGATTTTAATGGCATTGTTTTCCACCTTGTTTTGGCAAAAATAAAGACAAAATAAATGTTATTTAACCATTAAACACCCCAATACAATACAAAGTAAAACAAAAATCTGGAAAAATTAGGGAAATTGGAAGATCCCCCCCCACCCCACCCCCAATTGTGCATTTATATGAAACAAGAAATCCTGCTTTAAGAGAGCAAGGACCTTTCTAACAATTAGGCACTTGTGCTGATCTAAAAAAACCACAGATTTCCATTCTGAATTGATATTGTTCACATTGAGTTTGTTTCTTGGAACTTTTAGGAAGATCTTACTGATTCATTTGTTGATCCTTTGATTACACACACAAGGGAGGATTGTGTATAGACTTAATTGTTCCCCAGAATATTTCTTTTTACCCTTTCAAACTTCATTGTCATCTTTTAATATTGTTGAGTGGTTAACTAGAAGTTTAGATAGATAAATATACACTTATCCAAGATGGGAGCTAGAAACGACGACTTCATTAACAACAAAATAACACGGTACATTGATTGTAAGACAGTGTGTGGGCGCCTGAGCCTGTATTTTAAAGACTGTTTTTTAAAAATGTCTTTGAAAACTAGAAATAGATCCTGTTTGCTTCCTTATAATATTCTTAGTTTTATAAATGCAAGTTATTTTGTATTACTTCTATGTCAGTTTCTATTTTTTCAAAGCAAAGTTTTTACAAAAAGATGCATTTTGCATCCATTTTCATATAACCAGACAATTCATAAATCCTTTTCCCAAAGTATGCTTTTCCTTATTATGTTTTGCAGTTAAAAAAAAATCAAACCCGAATTGCAGAATTTAGAAAAATGCAAAATTGCCTTCCAATTTTGTATTCAGAAAATGCAAATTAGGATAAGAGTACTTTTTTATTCAAATATGAACCACATCATACACCCCATCACTGGACAAAGAGGCTATTTTATGTTTGGTTTCCTCAAATGCCTGTTTTCTATAAAGACATTATTTCAAGTATTATTTATACTTGAAATATACTTATTTATACACAAGGAAGTAGTGATCAAACCTTAGGAGTCCCTAAAATGCCAGTGTTTTGGGGCATCTGTCAAATGTAATATACATTCAGCTGCTTTGTTGGTAACAATTTTAATAACCAAAAACATTGGGCATTGTAAGGCATGTACTTTAAACCTTTCCATTTATGACATCTTGAATAAATGACTTATAACTAACATCAGTATAATTCTGTGCCACCTATGCACCAACGTATAGAGTTAAAACCAGAGGCATTTTTATTGGGTATATTACTGGAGAAATATAGCAAAGAAGATACATATTTGATTAAGAAATTGGCAGTTCTTATAGGACATGAGGTGAGATTCCACCTTGACATCTGGAGGGTTGAAAAGTCAGCTGATCTCTATTTGGCTTCATTCTCTACTGCTTTTTTGTGTAACAGCATTTTGTTTCATCTAATTTTTCCCTGCTTTTCAAATTAAAAGCAATGGACAAATCATATGCAATTCCCCTAAGGCATGGTTTTCAAAACTGATTTGTTCCTCCGTTGTGGAAATGCAGAATCTGGATCAGATGTGAAGGATCTTTTAGTTGTACATTGTACATTGTATGTTGTATGTATAGTATATGTATATATTTATATATTTAGTTTAATCTAATTAATAAATGGATAATAGGAATTATTCTCTGCTCTGCTCTGCTCTGCATTCTACGTCACCTATATGCTCGTATTCCTAGAGAAAGAATAGATCTTTCCATTTTATTCTTACATAGATAGAGAAGGGAGTCAATGCAAAGTTTGAAAAATAAATACTTGATCCTTTTGGTATAAGTATTTCAACTGTACACTTTATGCAGGAAGGTATCAAAAAAATCTAGCAAGATATTGCTTCTTGGGACAAAGGAACAGAACAACTAGGTTGTCTTCAAATGTTTTTGTATTTGAAAAGATGAGGGCTGTGGCCATTGCTTTTAATTTGATTTTCTGTAATGTTACAACTAAAGCAGAGTATTTGAGATATAATAAAATTAATTATCAAGAGCCCAGGCTAACACAGGAAGTGGTGTTGGAGGAGATTGGCGATAAAAGGTTAGGATGATTTTTAAAAATATGTTACTGTTTCTAGTAATGATAAGAACATTAGTAATTAAGCTGAAGTTTTATATCTTTTCAATATTCCTCTCCAAAACCGATGCAAAATAAACATAGTAAGTTGCTTGTAATGAGTAAAACCCTTCCACTAAAATGCATTTTCCAGAGTTTCAGGCAACATTTTTCTCCAGTGAACGGCTGAAGAGGCTATTTAAGCCACTGAGTCCAATCCGTTTAACCAACTGCTTGGACATATCTAGTGAAGAAGAGACCATCCTTTCTATGGATAGTTGGTGCTATTATCAGACAGTTAGGAAGTTTTTTCCTAGCATTCAGTTGGAATATCCCTCCCTGTAATTTAAATCATAATTCTTTGTTTTGTCCCCTGAAATAAGAGAGAATAGAATAGATCTTAACCTCTTCTATGCAACATATAACCTCTGGTATTTGAGGTGTGTAGTCACATCTCTTTGAAGTCCGTTTTTTCTCAAAATAAATCATGCTCACCTCATTCAATATTTCATCGTAGGCTTTAGTTTTCTAGCCCCCTGACCATTTGTAGTCTTTTTCAAATATTTTCAATGTTAAAAAATTCTTAAATTCTGGAGACTGGACACCATATTCAAAGTAGGGATTGACCAAAGCAGAAGAGACATGGCATGGTTGCTCCCGAAAATTTTGAAATTATGCTTTCACTGGTACAAGTCACAATTGCATGCACATTTTTATGGACCCATCGCATGCTGATTTGCAAAGAGGAGGCAATTTTATTTTACGTTGACATCAAACCTTGACATCATATGTGGCTGAGAATGCCGTAGCAACTGCAAATGTGTTGTCAAGGAAACAGCCTGCTGCTCAGCAGGCAAAACCAATGAGGATTAAGCATTGTTATATTCTGCTAAGCCCTGGTGACCTTATCAGAAAGAAGCACAAGCTATTTGGTCTGTACTCTGCAGGTATCCCTCTTTCAGGGGAAAAAAAAAAAACTGTGCACACTAGGTTGGCATCTGCATGTTGTGTGACTGCAAAGCTGGGAGTGGATTATTCGGACAACCGACTTCTCGGAGAAAAAAGCGTAAGTGGCATACTTTTTTTAAAGAAAGTAACACAAAGCTCTATGTGGCTATTAAGAAATTAGAGGCAATATATGTGTTTGCATTCAGTAAAGGTTACTGATTGCAACTGATTTTTTTTTTTTTTTGCAAAGTATTAGCACTTTGCTTTCTTAACGGGGAATTTAGAGTTTGAAAACCACATTGCAAAGAGTTTTGTGAATTCGAAGTAAAATTAATCATTGAAACGCGGTACTTAATCCAATATGATATTGTTTCCTTCCTCAACTTTATTTGTCCACGATCATAAAGAAGTGGCTTGTATTGTATTCCTGCTCCAACTTGGCATCCTCCAGATGTTACATTGCAATTCCCCCCATCCCTAGCTAGTTTTCCTGGCACATTCAGAAGACCTTATGTAAAAATATTGGGTTGCGGTTAAGATCAAACAATATACTTAATTGCAATAGAGATGTTTTCTTCTAAGAAAATAAATAATTGCTGAAATAAGCTTGTAGTTAATATTACCACTAATTTATTTTAACTTTTTGGTGAATAGGTGGTGAAGTACAAATTTATTGCATTAGGTGAAGGGCAGAGGTGGGTTTCAGCAGGTTATGACCAGTTCTGGAGAACCAGTAGTGGAAATTCTGAGTAGTTTGGAGAACTGGTAGTCCAAATTCTGACTGGCTCCGCCCCTATCTATTCTCTGCCTCCCGAGTCCCAGCTGATCAGGAGGAAATGGGGATTTTGCAGTAACCTTCCCCTGGAGTGGGGTGGGAATGGAGATCTTACAGTATCCTTTCCCTGCCATGCCCACCAAGCCACGCCCACCAAGCCACACCCACAGAACCAGTAGTAAAAAAATTTGAAACCCACCACTGGTGAAGGGGCCTATGTTTTACTGAAACAAATGTGATCCAATAATGTTTTGATATTCAATTCCAGCACAGATGCTTTTTTGATTTCACCGTGATGTATCAGAGAATTGCACATTTGACTTTCTTTGTACTTTTGCACTGCAGTGGGAGAACATTGTGCATTGAAACTAGTTGAGAGACACAGAGACGCTTTGTAGATAAGGCTCATACATTGTTCTAACCTTAATATGGCTTAGGGGATCATTCTAATTTGTAAGTCACAATTTATGGCTTTGCATTTTATGAAACCCAGCCAGTGGCAGTTTATTTAGCAAACCATAGCTAAATAACAGTAGATGACATTGATTACAGCAGCATCTAATATCATTCAGATTCTCTTGTCCATTCTCATATTATATTCCAACTTGCCAATCATTTATCCATAGATAATATCAAACAGAACTTAACGGGCTACAGAATCTTTTGATTCTATACTCCCCCTTCAAATTTAATCTGCCGTAACGGTATAGAAGATGATAGAATGCTGATGTTTGCAATGGGAACATTATAGTTAAACAATTCAAAACCCAACAGATTTCAGAGAGATTGTGATTGACTATAATTGTGGTAATATGTTTCTTAGTAAAGCTGTTAATTTTAACCCCAACTAAACCTGTCCTTATTCTAATGTTCATGGTAGAAAATATGCTTCAAGTAATAAAAAAAAAGTAATTTATACAGGATACCTTCCCTCTGTAATTTAGCGATTTTTCTGGTATACAAGTTCACTATATGACATTCTAGAATTATCTGTCTGCTATATCCAGTTTAGCAACCCTTCCCCCACCCCCTGAAAGCCACACATTTTGACAATTACTTAAGATTTACAGCATCCCAGGGGCAGTTTTTATTTTATTTTATTTATTTTATTTATTTTTATATGCCGCCCTTCTCTGGAGGCTCAGGGCGGCTTACAATGCCTTAAGCAATAGCCTTCATGCTTTTGTATATTTTATACAAAGTCAGCTTATTGCCCCCACAAACCGGGTCCTCATTTTACCCACCTTAGAAAGGATGGAAGGCTGAGTTGACCTTGAGCTTGGTGAGAATTGAACTCGCAGTAATTGCAGTCAGCTGGATGTTAAATGCTGCCTTAGTAGGAGGCATTAGCCTCCTACGCCACTCAGGCTCCAGTGTGTAAAACATCATTCATTCTTGCTGCACATATTTTCATTGTGTTTCTTACTCCACTTAATTCATGTATTATAACGATGGATCATTCTAATACCTGCATTTAATCCTTCCATATATGGAATGGGAATATAATTTTCGGAACATAGGGCTGTGTGGATATGCAGGCAAGCACACGTTCATGCTTGTAATTCAGCAAGCTAAAAATAATTCTAAAAGAAGTTCAAAAGAGTTCCAGGTCAAACAAATACCATGATACTATTTTTCCCCCCCAAGACTCTGGCGGAGAAGATGCTACGCAGAACTTAAACACGATGGTTTCAGAATCTGTACTGTGTATCTCCAACAAGCTGTGTATTTGTGGATTAGTTAGGGGTTTTGCATATGTTATTTTAGTCATAAAATACCTTTTAAGACTCATCTTCCAAGAGTTTTGCACTAAAAGAATCAGATCAACCAAAAAATTATGTAACTTCAGTGTCAATATACTAAAAATAGAATAGAATAGAATAGAATAGAATAGAATAGAATAGAATAGAATAGAATAGAATAGAATAGAATAGAATTCATTATTGGCCAAGTGTGATTGGACACACAAGGAATTTGTCTTTGGTGCATACGCTCTCAGTGTACATAAAAGAAAATATATTTTGCCCAATGAAGTGGTATTGATTATTATTACAACTGAAGGCATGTGTTCACACCCCTCTGTTTCATTTTGTAAAACAAGTGCTTTTAGATGTTCAAACTATTTTTTAAGGAATTGTAATGACAGGCTTGATCAATTGTTGAATGAAATGATGCCTGCTTTATTTTGTAAACAATACATAAAAAAATAGCTTTTGTATGTTTTATGAAAACTTTCTAGGCATTTATAGCACTAATGATCAGTGTATTAATAGAAAAAAGCGTGAATCTGATTTTTGTAAGAGTATGGTCTAGTTTCTTTTCATATATAAAACATCTAGAACTGTCCAGTGAACTGTAATTGCAGATTCTTCTTTTTGTTCTCTTGCTGTTGGTCGTATAATGTTATAAGATTTCAGATAAATATATTTAGGAATTACCGTAACTGTCAATGTCTGGCTCTATTGTAATTTTAACACCAACTTGACTTGTTTATAGCTATAAATAAAGGTTTGCTGTGAGATTTTGTTGTTTTAAATTTTCCTTTAAAAGATAAATATTAAGGATTGTTGAAAAGGCTGCCAATTTGTCTACCCTAAGGCAATCACATACAACAATGTTACCATTGTTTATTAATATCTTAACTTTAAAAAGTATATATATCGGCTTTACAGACAAACCCTTTACAATAATGTAGGCCTGACCAATACTGTTCTGTCCCCGTCCTACACAGATGGCCCGGAGCTAATAAGCCACATGACAAAATCTTTGAAGATAAAGCTGGCAGCAACCCAGTGGCTAGCTGCCAATTCAGACTTTACTCACACAAAACAAAGATTAGACTGCAAGCATTCCGATAAAGCAGGCAAAGTTTCAGCAATACAAGGATTAGTCCAAATGCAATCCAACAAGGCAGGCAGAAGTCCAGTAACGCAGAGATCATGGATTATTTCTAGTTTTTGCTCGTCACAAATTGAACCGGCCACCACACCCACATTTATACCCTGTGGGGTGTGGTCCAGTGACTCAGCTAATCTCTGGCACGCCTTCCCCTCTGCTGCGTACGCTTCTCCCTGCGCCGCTGCCGAGGATCCAGCCAGCACTTATCTCCTTCGTCACTGTCCACCTGTGGCTGCGGGGACGTGCTTGGCTCTGGGCCCATCTCTTGGCCTTTGGTGTCCTCCGGAGGCATTGCCAGAGAGGAGGGTCCTGGAGAGGGAGGCCTGCCAACTCCTCTCCCTCACTCTCAGAATCTGCATCTGTCGATAGCCCAGGCTCAGGCAACGGAGCCACAACAAATACATGAGTGAAATTTCTGACCAAGGAAAGCAATAAAATCTGGGACGAACCTTCTTAGATCACCTTACAAAACAATAATATTACTGCATTGCAATAAAAATAATTAGCTTCATAAACATAGTTTATGTATATACTGGATTAACAGTGTTTAGTTTGTTCCCTCTCCGTAATTGCAGCGTGCTTAGAATGATCAGAGAGATATGAACTGAAATGGGAATAGGTAAGGCTTCCTACTTGAAACCTCTGTCTTAATAAGAATTAAGAGCTCTAAAGGTAGATAAAAAGAAACTTTCACCGTAATAGATACAGTTTTGCATCCTCTGTGGTGGAGTTTAGTTGCTGTAACCGAAAAGCTGCAATAAAGTACATCCACCATTTGAACATCAAATAATTTGGTGTAATACAAAATAGGTTATAGCACTGAAATAGTATTGTTCATATTTCTAGGAAGACCTAGGAGGGGGGTTAGGAATTAAAGTCATGGTATTTCAGGAGTTCTTTTCTTTCCTCTGGAGTCGGTTACATGTTCTCAAGAAAAAGAGTCTAACCCCCCTCCAATTTAACATCTACATGAGACTGCTGGGGAAGGTCATCCATGGGTGAGGCATTAGGTGTCGTCAGTATGCAGATGATATCTCTGGCCAACCAAGTGATGGTTCTTTGTTAGCATCTGAAGACTGGGGGGATTTGGATGGGGAAGAACAGATTTAGACATAACCCTAGCAAGTCAGGTAGTTTTAGGCACCTGGCCTTCCATCATTAGCTCCTGATAGTGCAGTCTGAAGATTCTTGATTCCTCCAGAATCAAGATCAGGGGTGTCAAACTCAATTTCATTGAGGACCGCATCAGGGTTGTGTTTGACCTCGGGGGGTGGGGGGGTGGAGTGGACGTGGCCAGGATGGGCATGGCCAGCTTGACATCACTCATGTCGGGGGCGCCTCTGGTGACCCGAGCACTCTGCCAGTGAAAACGGGCTCCAGAGCTCCGTTTTCAGCTGGGATGGCCTCCTGCAACCCTCTGCCAGTGAAAACAGAGCTCAGGATGGCTGCACGCAGTCCTCGTGAGCTCTGTTTTCATTGACAGATGCACTGTCCTTCATTGTTTCCAGGGTGACTTCGCGGGTCAGATCTAAGCACGCCATGGACCAGATCTGGCCCCTGGGCCTTGAGTTTGACATCCCTGATCAAGATACCTAGCTCCTTCTCACAAACACTACTGTTGAGCCAGGTATTGCCTATTCCTTTACCCGTGCATTTTGTTTTTCCTGCCTCATTGCAGGATTTTTTTCTCACCACTGAACTGCATTGTGTTAGATAACACCCAATGTTTGAGTTTGTCTTGAGTTGAGTTGAAACTTTCTCCAGTTCCCAAATGTTCAAGCATTTTTTCTTTTATCCATTATTACTCAGGTGTTAGACCTTCTGAGTTCAGTGTCAGTTATATTCAATAAGAGGCAGGATCAAAATCCTAGAGGTGAGGAAGTATACAAGTAGTCCTCAACTTACGACAAGCCATTTAGTGACCAATGGACTTACCTAGAGCAGGGGTTTCCAACCTTGGCAACTTTAAGACTTGTGGACTTCAACTGAGGAACTCTGGGAGTTGGAGTCCACAAGTCTTAAAGTTGCCAAGGTTGGAGACCCCTGACCTAGATGGTACCTACAACCTGGATTGAAAGTTCTGATGGTTGGGTTTCTCCCCAAGGTCACATGACCATACTTTGAGTGCTGGGCAACTGAACCACATTTTAAGTCATTTGTAGCATCCAGCATTCAGTGTTACAATGTTTTTGCTGAAAACTGCATCTACATATAAAACTAAGACCACATTTTGATATTTACTCGATGGCCACATTTCAATAGCAAATGCTTCTTCTTCCTGGGCCTGTAAAGATTTCAAAGCATTTCATGTGGATTTGTCTGCCTTGCTAGCAAGAGGAATTTAGCTGGACAATTGGAATCAAAATATAAGAGAGTTAGAAAAAGAGAGTAGCAATGGGAGCAGGGAAATCGAAGGATGTGAAGAATGGCCTGCGGGATCAGGAAGAGACTCAGGATCAGATTAGGAACAGTCATTCCATTTCGTACCAGATTGTTTGGACAACTGCTCTTAAGAGATGCAACTAATATGCAGGGGTGGGATCCTACCAGTTTAACATCCGGTCTCGCTATGCTCATGCGCATGCCAAAAACACACTGCACACATGTACACAGTTTGGAGAAAACTCATCTTCCGCATTGCTGTCGGCAAGGAAAACAGCTGAGGCAATCCACTCTGCTGCCCTGATCAGCTGGGCTTCGGAAACGGAAATATAGGTCAGTATAATGCAGGCGGGCCCACTTCAAAATTGGAGTGAACGGGTTCCCTCACGGCTGAAAGTCGGAGCTAACGGTTCACTCGAACCGGTCCGAACCGATAGAATCCCACCACTGCTAATATGGCTAGCAGTCTTAATGAGGCATTATCCCAGGTTGTAGAAAGTTCCAGATCTTTTCCCTTGTCTTCCTACTATATGTATTGTTCACTTAGAATACCTCACCTACACCATGTTCTTTTACTGCAGAGTAATTTGGTGTAACAGTTAAGGTGTTGCTGGCCTAGAAACGAGGAGACTATGAGTTCTAGTTTTGGCTTAGGTACAAAAGTCAGCTGGGTGACTTTGGGCCAATTACCAAGAACTGTGATTGTTTTAGACATGAAAGCCAGCTGGGTTTTTTTGGATTAGTCACTCTTTCTCAGCCTCACAGGGTTGCTGTTGGGAAAAAATAAGAGGAAAGAGTATTAAGAATGTTTACTGCCTTGAGTTATTTATAAAGTAACAAAATTGGGATAAAAAATTAATAATAAAATTAAATAAATAAATGGATAGGTGTTTAGTTTGACTATAATGTGGGGGGCTTTGGGTTAATTTTAATATACGGTAGTTAATGATACTTTTTGATCCCAAAAAATAATTCATAAATATTAGAAAAGAAATTCAGTTTGATCAGGAAGCCTTAAATGCTACATGGCAAAATCCCTAGCACACAACTTGACGCAAAGTAAGTACAGAACAGGTAATTGCCTATTCTAGCTAAATAAGGTATGATCACTACCATAATGAAAGATTCATCATTTCTTTTCTATATTTATAGAAGGTCCATAATTAAGCTGGGTTGTCAAACGCTTCAATTTATGCCGTTTGAAAAGGAAATTATATGTACGGTGTTCAAAAGGGAACTTGCAGATTTTTAATAGAAAGTGAAAATATATATTTTTCTTGTTTCAAAAGAACTGACATTTACAAATGACAAATGCTTCTAGAAAGTAAAGCAAAAATAAATCCTAGTCATTTATGTTACATCCTAACTATGAATACCATTTTCAGAATTTTATTTTTTCTTCTTCTGTGTCTTCTTTTCATGGTATTTATGTTATTTGCTTCCCTCTATCCTTTAGGTACTTAAGTTAAAGCCTGTAAAGAGTACTTACTTTGATTCCCTCCCCCTTAGGATCCCATTCATATTTGTTTATTTAGTTGTATACATGGCTTCAATGTTGTACATTCTAAAAATATTAAGAAAAGATTAAAACAATAATATCCCAAACAAGCAATAATAATAATAATCCTCCCTTATATTAGTATAATAATCCTTTATACTAAATAATAAGACCCTCAGTATCAATCAGACATCAGTTACAGGATAGATCCATCATGGTGAAGGCTTTCAGAAGTAATCAGTTTGTCTAAGTAGTAGCCAGGGGCTAGTGTTGATAGACTTGGGTGGAGCACAGTTTCCAAGGTGAGGGGCAGCAGTGGTTTTGGGAAACACCCAGCCAGACAGGGAGGAGAGATCAAGTGGGGAATTAGCCTTGAGTTAATATCCCGGACTGATCCCCATTCCCAAAGCTCCAGGAAACTTTATTCATCTGTTCCTAAGGGCAGGCAAGTATTCAGGGGACACTCCTGTCTTATAGGCCAGTGGTCACCAACTGGTGGTCCGTGAGAAAATGTTGGTGGTCTGCAGAAAATTTATTTGCATTTTTTTATATTGCACTAAATCAGGGGTCCTCAAACTACGGCCCCTGGTCTGGTTATGTGCAATGAACGTTTGTGTTACTGCAGAGTCTCCCCCTTTGGGATCTTCTTGTGTGGATCGGAGGGGGCAAGAAATTCCGACTTGGGGTCTGCTTCAGCTTCCTGGTGCAGGGCTTTAGGCGAAGGCTGGAGGGCTGGTGGCAAAGAGCCGGAGGGCCCTATTCCAGTGGGACTGCCTGATGGCCTGGAACTGACTGACCATCTCAGCCCACTGAGCCTCTCGGCTTTACACTCCCGCAGGTCTTCCCTCTGCTTGGAAAGCCTATGCTCGTAGTCCTCAGTGAGGTGCTTCTGCTGAGCCTCCTTCTCGGTCAGATCCAATTTGAACTGAGCTGTTTTACCAACTCTTTCTCATGGTGGCTGCTTAGCTCCAACAACTGCTTCCTGGTGGGGCCCTAAGGAGCCTGAGTGGGGAGGCAAGGAGTGTCTGGGAGGGGAGGGGGAAGTAGAGGCTGGTGAGGCACCCCTCAATGTGAGTGACATCGAGTTGACCATGCCCACCCAGTCACATGACCACCTAGCCACGCCCACCCAGCCGGTCATTACGCAGATCATATTAGTGGTCCGTGGCATTTAAAATTATAAATTTAGTGGTCCCTGAGGTCCGAAAGGTTGGTGACCCCTGATATAGGCAAAATACAATAAAGCAGTTAACTTGAACTGTACACATGCAGATGTGGTTACTTGCATATGACAAAAGGAAATGGCATTCTGTGTGTTTCCTGATGGGAACACTCCATCAGAAATGGGACTTAAAGAGGACTGATCCTTCTAGATGTCAATATATGGTCAGAAAGCAGAAAGAAAAGACTATAATGGTAATGAAATCATTAAGTGTGAACTTGCAGTGACACTATGGAATTAGAACAATGAGTTTGGTTTAGTGGTGAAAATACCAGGCTAGAAACCTGGGTAGGGTTTAGTGCCATCTTAAGGTATGAAAGCAGCTGGGTGACCATGAGCCAGTCACACTGTCTCAACCCAACTCAGTTCACAGGATTGTTGTTGGGAAAACAGGAGGAAGGACTATTAAACATACAGTGTCCACTGCCTTGGCTTATTTATACAAATAATAAAGGTGGGATAAAAATAGCTTGATTTGACTAGCAATGGGCTGCAGCCAACCATCTCTCTTCTACAATGCTTCTGCAATCTATCTAGAATGCCCAGCCATTCTGATACGTCAACCTAGTGCCAGGAACCTAGATTTTGCTCCATAATACTTTCTCCTCTTTGAGTTAATTGAAATAACTAACTGCATTCAGATGAAGCAAAAAGAAGTATCTGCAGGCACATCAGTTCATGGATATGAATGCGAGTAAAGGAAATAAAGGCTGCATTTATGCATTTGGTTATTGCACAGGATGGCCTTCTCTGTATAATCACCAGTTCCATGGAAGGTCTGAAGATGGTATATTTGCACACATTAACCTGCATTCCACATTCTGGCATGCAATTGACAGCATAGAATTAGCTCTGAATAAAAAAGGAATTGTAAGCCGCCTTCTTACATGTTTATGTTGATGATCTTAGGTGTGGCTTCTTAATATACCAATGTTCTGACTCAATCACTAGTTTTGTAACTTCATGGTTATTGTTAATGATGATCATGATCCCAGATAGGCTTGTTGAGACATATATTCTATTAGCCACCCTGAGAATAGTTATATTGAATGTTGAAGAAGTTTATTCATCTCAACTGAGCCAGCCACTGTTTAAAAGCTGAATAAACTATTTTAAAGGGGAAGGTTAAAAAAACTTGATACATATAGAAATAATAAGGTAGAATTTCAGTATTGAAATTCTACCAAAACAATTAGATAAAATAATGATTGGCCCAGATGAAAAATTAATAACCAAAATTTATAATTATTTACTAGAATGTGACAGAGCTGAAGACATAGTAAAAGGAACTATGATAGCCTGGGCTAGGAATATTGGACATAATATCGAACTAGAGGATTGGGAAATAATTTGGAACAAAAATTATAAATTAACCAGATCAGCAAAATATAAAGAAAATCAATATAAAATGTTTTACCGTTGGTACTTGGCACCCTCTAGACTGGCAAAAATATATCCAAATTTAAACCCCAAATGTTGGAAATGTAGACAAAAGCAAGGTACCTTCTTTCATACATGGTGGTTATTCTCCGAAACAAAAAATTTTTGGATGAAAATACATAGTTGGATACAGGAAGTAACAGGCTTCCAGATAGAATATACACCAGAATTGTTTATTCTAGGAAGAATGAAAAAGAAATATGAAAAAATGACAACATATATTATTCTACATATGACAACTGCGGCAAGATTGACATTTGCACAATGTTGTAGAAGTTCGAACACACCCTCCGAAGATCTAATAATTAGAAAGATATTAGATTGCGCCGAAATGGATAAAATGACATTGAAACTGAAAGGACAGTTGGATTCGGACTTTTATGTAATATGGGAGAAATGTTATAATTGGATTGAAGATAGAAAAAAAGGAAAATAACAGATAGTAGATTTTGTAAAATTATAAAGAGTATAGGAGAATATTAGTGTGATAATATGTAAATGGTCACAGTCATGCACAAGAGTTGAATAAGAATTGTTTAATTGTTAAAATCCAATAAAACTCAAATTAAAAAAATAATAATAAGGTATTGGAAAATTGCTGAAGAAGTAGTGTTGCTGCAATTTCCATGCAACTTTTAAGGACTCTTGTCCTGAGTCTTGAACAGGTTTACTTATTTATGCAGAAATAACTCAGATTTAACTGTCCTGGATCCAGCTGCTTTCTTTTGTGGCTGGTGTCATACAATGTGACGGTTGTCACCTACTCAGATGCATCTATTACAGGGGTGGGTTCTACTTACCTTTACTACCGGTTTGCAACTGGGCTGCGCGCTCTTCTGCACATGCGCAGAAGCATTCTGATGACGTTGGGGTCAGTGGATGGAGCCTCCCACCGGTTTTACTACCGGTTCTATAGAACTGTGTGAGGTGCTTAATGCATTTCTCTGATCAGTCCTGAGGCAATTATGCCAGTAGGAGATGAAATAAAATGAACAGAAGTGGGTATCAATGTGTGGGTAGAGAAATCTTACCTGGCCTTTGAAAAAGGTTTCTCTTTCAGCATTTGTGTGCTGCAACACTATTTTTCAAAATATCAGCAGCTGGAAAAAGAGCAATGCCACTGCCTTCATATCAGTCCCAGCACAAGATGTTTGTGAACCGGTAGTGAAGGTAAGTAGAACCCACCCCTGTTTGGGTGCCTTGATGAAAGGGTAGTTGGTGCCTTAAAAACATGTGATATTCTTTGGACTATTTTCTTTATTGTACTTAGAATCATAACATTGAATGGTACGATAGAATTAGTCTAGGGCCAGCTGTTCCTGATTTAGCCTCTCTTGAAAGACCTCCAGTCAAAGTGAACTTAATACTTCATGTTGTGGCATCTTTGTAGAATCCATAGGTTCTGCTCTGGTCCTCTGGGACAACAGAAAATAAGCCCACTTCCTCATTTGTGTGACAACCCTTCAGATATTTGATGACTTATGTCTTATCTCTTCTTAGTTGTCTCTTCTTTAGACTAAACATACTCAGAGCCTTTAACTATTTCTCATAGGTCTTGATTCCCAAGCTCCTCACTATTATTATTATTTATTATTATTTATTCAATTTATATACCACCCTTCTCCTATTGGACTCAGGGCGGTGCACAGCCAAGGATAAAAAACATAACAATACAAAATTTAAAATCAATTAAAAGAATTATACAGCTTTGGCCTACAATTTAAAACAATCCAATTAAAACCCAATTTACACTTAAAAAGCTAAAAAGTTAAACAGAGCTAAAAAATGGCTAAAAATGGCGGGGGGGTGTTTCACACCAGCCCTGCTTGATGGAAAAGAAAATTTTTAGGGCACAGCGAAAGGCCCGGAGATCTGGTATCCTTCGTATCTCCGGGGGCAAATCGTTCCAGAGGGCAGGTGCTGCCACAGAGAAGGCCCTCCCCCTGGGGGTTGCCAGCCGACATTGCCTGGCTGACGGCACCCTGAGAAGTCCCTCTCTGTGGGAGCGTACTGGTTGGTGGGAGGCTATCGGCGGCAGAAGGCGGTCTCGCAAATACCCAGGTCCGATGCCATGGAGCGCTTTAAAGGTGGTGACCAACACCTTGAAGCGCATCCAGAAGACCACTGGAAGCCAATGCAGCTCGCGCAGGAGAGGCATCACATGGGAGCGCCCTCTTGCTCCTATAATCCCCCGCGCGGCCGCATTATGCACCAGTTGGAGCCTCTGGGTGCTCCTCCTCCTCCCCATGTAGAGAGCATTGCAGTAGTCCAGGCGGGAAGTGACGAGCGCCTGAGTGACTGTGCGTAAGGAGTCCCGATCCAGAAAGGCCGCAACTGGCGAATCAGGCGGACCTGATGAAAAGCCCCCCTGGCCACGGCCGTCATATGCTCTTCCAAAGACAGCCATGTATCCAGGAGGACGCCCAAGTTGCGAGCCCTCTCCGTGGGGGCCAATGATTCGCCCCCAATAGCCAGTGTTGGCACTAGCTGGCTATAGTGGGACGCCAGAAGCCACAGCCACTTGGTCTTGGAAGGGCTGAGTTGAAGCCTGTTATTCCCCATCCAGATCCGCATGGCTTCCAGGCACCGGGACATCACTTCAAGGTAACAGTGTTCCGTGCACTTTTGGCGTTTAGTCATGCTGGCCACATGACCACGGAGACGTCTTCGGACAGTGCTGGCTCTTCGGCTTTGAAATGGAGATGAGCACCACCCCCTAGAGTCGGGAACAACTAGCACATACATGCGAGGGGAACCTTTACCTTTACCTTTAATCGATGCTAGCTTCTGGTAATTGTACTTGCCTAGCATAGATATCAAACTGACAGGTCTCTCTTATTCCCCTTTTGGAAGACAGAGATAATGTTTGCTTTCCTCCCATCTTCTGGGATTTTGCCAGCCAGGAGTTCTCAAAGATTACCAAGGGCTGGTCTGCAATCATCTCCACTTTTCTTCAATACCTTTCTGGCTCAGGAAACTTGAATTCATTTAAATTTACTTTGCTACCTTTTGAGATAAAAGCAGCAAGGCCAGACCTTGATCAGAAATATACTGAGAACTCTCTGGCAACCCAGTGCTTTCATTTGAACAAAATGTGGTCCATGACAATACCATGAACATGTTAGTTGTGAGAAACTCCCAACACCAACCAAAAGGTATTGGTGCCCAAACCATTACATCCTGAATATTTATTTGCTACATTTTAAAATACTTTTAGAATCAAAGTATTTTAAGAAATTTGAAGAAATTAATAAAATGGAAGCATTTTATGCTACTATTAAAATGTGCAGCATTTGTTTAAGAAACACTTTTGGCACCACTTCTCATCTTCTCAGTTGTTTTGCTTTTATTGAAAATGTTTTACCGCCTTTGTCTTCCTAGAGCTTTCTTCCTATTCACATTGCATATTTCCGACTTGAGGTACTTGCTGTTCTCCAGTTTTCAAATATTTTGCACGTTGTTTGGCCAGTGCGGAACAGTCATGCATTTTTCTTCTGTATCCACTCATGATATAGCCATGTATTTATCCACTCACTTTAATGTTCTTGCACACTTTTACCTATCAGGAAATCTTTTAGAGTTGGGTGAGAAGAAAGTACAATATCAATATAATCTTGAAAAATCAGTCATTCAGCTGCAACTAGTAGCATCATTTAATCTCTTTCAAATGGATTTTGATTCCAAATTACTTTATGGACACATCCTGTAGTTTTCTTGGCAGCATGCTGCTAAAACAAAATGGCATAATTTGCTGTAGCCCCATCCTTGTACAGGGTGAGAATTGGAATCCCTTGCTCCAAACATCTAAAAATTGGCACTGGGGAAGCAGAATTGGAAAGGAAAACAAAGAGCTAGCAGGGGAACAATGGGGAAAATATGCATTTATTTCAACGATAATCACAATACATCAAAGCAGACAGAGGTTGTATCAGTGGGATGCAGTGAAATGGCTCTAGAATTGTACGGTGCGTATTTTGTATGATGAAATATTTGAATGTTTATTTGGACCATTCAGCTTCAGTAAATTATCTTTGAAGTGCTGCTAAAAGTATTTTGGCATCTTTTTCTTTTATCTGTGAATTCTAAAAGGAAATATGAGTTAACTTTTCTGTTGTTTTTTTTCATGGACCAAAAATATGTATATTTTGAGAGTAAAGAGCTCTGTTAAGACAAGTAAACATGGAAAGTTTTTAGGAATAAAGTATCAGCAAAAAAGACGACTTCATCATCCTCTTTGTTTGTATTCTGAAAATCTTCATTCACACACCCTGTTCATTAATAATATTTTATTTCATTCCTTAAATATATGTTTTGTTATTCATAGTTATACATAGTTATACATGATTCTGGGCAGCTGCCTTTTTGTTTTCCCAAAATGATCAGCTTCTTTTATTATCAACCAACAACCATTTTGCTGAGGTTGAAATAAGAGATAGAATTAGAGATAGCACAACAGTCCTATTCCCAGCTATTATCTAATTTTAAGAACATGGGCTTACTTTTCTTTTTCTCCTGTTCTCCATTATGTGCTTTATACTGTATAAGAGAAACTGATGGACATGGACTAATCATTTGCAAGCCATCTAGGAGCCTTTTTATTTCAGTAGTAGAATAATAAATGCTTTAATGTCAGTAAATCAATTGCAAAAAAGATCTCGGCTGCTTCTGAGGAAGATAAGCCTCTCCTGCCCTTGAATGAGTGGTTGCAAATAACCCGAACCTCATTAAATATAATTTGTTAGTCTTATAAATTTGTTTAATAGAGAATGGAAATTAAACTGAATGCGGTCCATTTATAGTTCAATGTTTATCTGTTATAAAATAAATGTATACCTCCTGTTTTCAGCTTTTTTATATACAGAATGTTCTAAGTAACTGGAATCATTAAGAATGCAATCATCAAAATTGTTCGACCTGCCCTGAACCTGCTGATGATGAGAAAAAGGGGAGTGAATAAAAGAAAAAGGAATTAGAAAACAAAAAGGAATTATACAAAACAAAAAACAAAAAAAAAACCCTAACCCTAACATTTTCAGTATGAAGAAAATTATAATTGTGAAGAGCTGATCATTAGGATAATCCACCCAAAATTAGTCCTCGTAAACCAGGAAATTTAACCACAACCGCAAGAAAAGGATTCCTCCTAACTTCTTGGAATCACTTTTTGAAGTTCCCTTGCATGTCGGTGAAAAATATTTTGAATGTTTCCCCACCATGGTTATGTCTCCCTTGCAAGTCTTTCTCTATTTCCTCATCATGATGGTGGGTTTATATTTGTAAAAGGGATGAGAAAAGAACACTTGCCTACTCATCCAAAGCTGCTCAGCTAAAATTAGCAGGTACCAATACTGGGCAACAGCGAGATAGAAAAAGGTAGATGATAGTCTGATCCCAACAGCAAAGGCATCATTTCATTCTATGCAGGAAAAAGCAGTGTCAACCACTCTTGTATTTTACCAAGAAAATATCATGTATACATACAATAACATATTTTATATACAACCACATGATGAGTTAGATGCCACTCAGCCTCTGCTATTGAGAAAAAGCTGATCTTTCATAGTACTAGTGGTATTTATAATGCAATAAATTAAAGTTTTCTAGGCACCCATGGTTGCAAATGTTGCCAAACAGGAAAAGAAACTTCTAAAGCTGCAAAGACAGAATTAAAGTAAAAACATGTAGTGTATGAAGCACGAACATGGAAAGGCTTAACATAGTGAAAGGTGAAATGAATTGACTACACATTAACACCTTAGGCTTCAGCAATTTAAATGGACTGAATTTACATACTTTCAGTCAAAAAAATCATACTAATTACCATTCAAGGTATGAAAAACAAAAACAAAATGTATTACTTTCATAAGTAATAAGGATATCGCAAAACTAATACTTGGTTATAATGGAGTCAATGTTTAAATAATATTAATTAGACTTGTAGATGAGATGCAGGGAAAAAAGGAAGATGTGTTTTATGGTCAAATTTAATCTTTTGTCTCGTTGAAGGAAGCAAGATGTGCTACTTTGAATGGGGGACTGGAACATCAAAACTGAATATACTAGGGAAGAGAAGTAGTTGGATTGTGTTGCCATAAAAGAGAAATAAATAACCAAATAATATGTAAATACTTGGATATCACTAGATGGAGCATATCAAATCGATTATATTATTCAAGAGCTAACAAACTGCTTTGTGCAAGTTCCAAGCTAAAGAAAGCAAACACAGAAACAAGGAGCAGTATTACCACATCTACAATGAACACTGAAGGTAGAAATAGACTCAGAAAAACAAGAAGAGTAACCAATTCATAAAAGACAAAACAAAGATGTAAGAAGTATGCTGAAATTTTGCACAATAGAGATACATCTAGGCTACATTAGAATATATGCTCTATTTGCAAGAATCTCTTGTACTAGAAGATATTAGATCAACACTCCATCATTACTAAATTATGGCTACAAGGTTGGAATATGGAAACATGACAAGCAACAGAATAAGAAAAAGATTTCAGTCAAAGTATGCCCATAAATATATTGGCCAATAAATTAAAAGGGGACAGTCTATACACTAGTACCATAGAAAGGACACTTAACAGAATGTACGCAAACATAATTTCTTAGTATTTGTAATATGTCATTTAGATTTAACTACCTGGACATATTCCTGAAGGCAATAAGGTGACCATTTGGACTCAGTCATTTTGATTCATCTAAGATGAATAGTATTCATTGATTATCACAAAAAAAATGTGATTTTGTATGTGCGTGTGGGAAAATAATATTAATGTGAATAAAATCTATAATAAAACAGAAACAAAAATAATTTAAATATCCCAAGCTCCAGTAGTTATTGGTGGCTGTATCGTAAATACCACCTGTGTTCCTTGGCATCACTGCATATATCAGAATCAACCGGAATCACACCACATCATAGAATCATAGGAAGGAACCTTCTAGTCCAATCCTCTGCCCTAGACATGAGACCCATCGCATCAGAAGCAAAGCTGATAGGCCAGTATGATTCTGACTACCACCGTTAGATTTGCTTCCGGTCAGGGGTGAAATGCTCCCAGTTCGGACTGGATCGCCTGATCTGGTAGTGATGGCGGCAGGTAGTTCGTAGAACTGGTAGCAAAAATCCCTGCGGGCCCCCCCCCCCATGCTCAGCTGAGTCGCACGATCATCAGAGGCTTTTTTTTTTACTTTTAAAAGCATTTTTTCTACCTCTTCCAACGAAAATTGCTTTTAAAAGTTAAAAAAAAAGGCTCTGATGATCACGCAGCTCAGATGGGATCCTCAGAGGCTTTTCAAAGCATTTTTTTCTGCAACCTCTTGGTCGAAGAGGTGGTAAAAAAAATGCTTTGAAAAGTCTCTCATGATCCCAGCTGAGTTGCCTGATCGGCAGAGAGGCATTTTTTAAAAAGCTTCTCTGACGATCCCAGCTGAGTTGCCTGATGGCCAGAGGCTTTTCAAAGCATTAGAAAAAAATGCTTTGAAAAGTAAAAAAAAAAAAAAAGTTGGGCACACCCACCCAGTCACATTACCCCTCCCCACCAAGCCACTCCCACAGAACCAGTAGTAACACATTTTACATTTCACCCCTGCTTCCGGTTCAACAACAACCTGGAAATTCCTTGTCAGTGTGGGAACCAATTCAGTTGGTTGATCTATACTTTTCTGGCTGTGGCTCTTAAGAATTAGGCTTGAAGAACCATCCTCACTTCTGACAGGAAGTATGGGAACATTTGCTTTTGAAGTATTCCTTGGGCCTCCCTGATAAGCCCAATTTGGTCATATACTTGAATGTTAGCAGGAATACTGAAATATTAAGGTATGCTATGTTGATATATCTTATTTTCATTTTCCATTGTGAATATTTGTGTGATAGTTGACAATTGGAGTGTATGTGCATTGTATATAGAACATACCTTATTACTAGCTAAGAATCGGAATCATTTGCAATGCATATTAGATTGTATGATGCACAAGAAATATTAATTTAAAAACTATTAGAGCAGAAACAAGATGAGTTTAACATGGAAAATGGAGTCAACCTATACAAGAACGAAAGCAAGTAGATGGATGTGTGTATCACTGTAGACCATAACTAAAGTTGGGAAATGAATGAATTAATTTTAAGACGTGAAAATACTGGTAGAAAGGTGGTGAGCAAGATGTAAACTGCTGGAAGGAAGGAATGTTGAAAGAAGTAAAAATGACTATACTCTTAGAGCATACTTTTGGCAACTTTGAAGTATGGAACTTGAGAGGAGTTCCAGCAGGGGAGACAAAATAATTTCAACACAGTAAGCGTGAAGTGTACTACTTTATACCCTATGAAACAAGAAGATAAAGAAGAATGAATAGGTACTGAATGAAGGTACCGATGAAGGCTCATGTTTGAATAGAAACATCAGCAAACTAGTATGTGTCATGGAGAAATTAGCTGCCAGCCTTAAAGAATTAAAGCATGGAGATCTGCAACGAAGTTTATTATACAAAAAGTGCTACAAAATCCAGTGTCAAGTGCCTTGAATATTCTAGAAGCAAGATGATATAGAGGTTGGAGGATGTTATGAATAATACCATGTTTCCCCGAAAATAAGACCCTGTCTTATATTTTCTTGAACCCTGAAATAAGCGCTTGGCCTTATTGCCATGCGCTCAAAAGCCCGATTGAGTTTATTATCAGGGGATGTCTTATTTTGGGGAAAACGGTATATGAATATAAAGCAATGGGGGAATAATTTGAATAAGATGAACAGAGGCCCTCAACTAAGATGATTAAAGGCCTGGAGAGAAAAACATACGGAGAACGGTTGCAGGAATTCAGTACGGCTAATCTAGAGGAAAGAAGAACTAGGGCTGATATGATAGTATTCCAGTATTTGAGAGGCTACCACAAAGAGGAGGGGTCAACTTATTTTCCAAAGCACCAGCAGGCAAGACAAGAAACTATGGATGGAAACTAATCAAGGAGAGAAGCAACCTAGAATTAAGGAGAAACTTCCTAACAGTGAGAATAGCATTGAGAACAATGAAATAGCTTGCCTTCAGTTATGAAGGCTCCAACCTTGGAAATTTTAAAGAAGAGATTGGACAACCATTTGTCTGAAATGGTATGAGGTCTCCTGCTTGAACAGGGGGTTGGACTAGAAGACTTCCAAGGTTCCTTCCAGCTCTATTCTGATTGATTGATTGATCGATCGATTGATCGGAGATGATGGTGCCTTGAAACCATCACCCCAAATCTCTGCTCCCCATAGTAAAATACCATTAATGCAATACCATACTTAATGCACCGTTCTGCATTTGATTATGTTTTATCATGGCAGTGGTATGAATTTGAATTTATGTTGGGGAGGGTTGTTTGTTTTGAATCCTTAAGCTACTCAGAGTCATGGATGGCTGTATAAATAATATAACTAAATAAACAAACTTCGTCATAATTTTCCCCAGGAAATGCCACATCTGGAGTTTGTTAACTATCATGGCTGAAAACTGTGAATCCCACAAGAAAAATACTTCATCTTCATACAGGACATGTAATATTATTTACCCAGCGCTGAAGTTACAGCAATCTAAAAGTATAGAAACAAAGACAACCTTTATAGTGCCAGAATCTTAATATAAAAGCACATATCTTATTTTCACAACTACAAGCTTTTTCTTCACAAGCGTCTAATTCTGCTATCTGATTCTTCCCACCTATGGAAACAATACCTTCAGGTGGTTTGGTCATTTATGAAGAATAAATGAAATGCAAATCAAACTACAAAACAATTGAATGAAGAAACAGTGACCGGATCATGAAGAACCCACAAGCCTGAGAAAGTTGTGTTGGGGCGGAGTCCATCAAGTCTTCAGAGAAAGGCCAAAATTAAAAAAAAACAAACAAAAGAGAGTACTGAGAAGTATAACTAAAGTTGGGTTGAAAGTATGGATGCGATGGCAAGTTTGATACTGAAAATTCAGACTTGCTCCATGCATGAAGGACTCTGGATATATCATAAGTAATCTCCTGTTTAAAAAGCTATTTTACTCTGATGGAACAACTACACGAGCATTTTAAAATCCTGCAACACATGCTCACATGAATTGGCTTTTAATAGTATTACAGAAACTCAGAACAATTTTACTCCATGTGGTTAAGATTTAATTTACTCTTTTTCATAGATATTGCTTTCATTTTTTTTCTCTTTTGTCAATTCCCCCCCCCCACTTTTTTAGTTCTTATATACTTCTCTGTTCATGCAATATGTTTCTAAAATTAAAGAACCAAAAGCAAGTATGTATAGTAGAAGCAAAGATGGAAAGGCATGGAGAGAAAGAGTGAGAATAATGGCTTTTCTTATCTGACATTAATGACTTTGCCTTTCTATTTCTTAGTTCTTTTCTATGCAACATTGCTTCATCTTGAAAAGGAATATATATGTATCTGATGAAATAGACCATTTCAATGAAAACTTATGCAACTATATATTTTTCTTTAAACTGCAACAGATTCTTATCATTTTTTGCTCCCACAGACTATTACGATTATCATTTTAAAAACATTTTATATTCTAATTTTTAAAAAAACATGGTCAGTCTTTAAGTAACTTTTTTCCAATTCAATTGTGTCTGATTCTTGGAGACTGCCTGGATATGTCCCTGCAGTTTTCTTGGCAAGGTTTTTCAGAAGTGATTTTCCATTGCTTTCTTCCTAGGGCTGAGAAAAAGTGACTAGCCCAAGGCCACCCAGCTGGTTTGTGGTTAAGACAGGAGTAGAACTCATATTCTCCCACTTTCTAGCCTGATGCCTTAACCCAGTGGTGAAATCCAAATTTTCTTACTAACGGTTCTGTGGGCGTGGCTTGGTGGGCGTGGCAGGGGAAGGATACTGCAAAATCTCCATTCCCACCCCACTCCAGGGGAAGGATACTGCAAAATCTCCATTCCCTCTCCACTCCCGGGGGAAGGATATTGCAAAATCTCCATTCCCTCTCCACTCCTGGGGGAAGGATATTGCAAAATCTCCATTCCCACCCCACTCTGGGGCCAGCTATAGGTGGTATTTGCCAGTTCCCCAAACTATTCAAATTTTCCACTATCGGTTCTCCGAACTGTTCAAAATTTCTGTTACTGGTTCTCCAGAACCTGTCAGAATCTGCTGGATTTCACCCCTGCCTTAACCCCATTACACCATACTTGCTCCCAGTTCAGTAATAAAATGACTTCATTGCTAGTCAGACCGAGCTATCTAAATTTTGCCTTCTCAACTGATTCTTCAGCATTATATCCAACAGCTACTTACTGCAAGATTTTCATAGCACAATCTAGTAAAACAAAATTATAATAACTTTCAGACAAAACCTAAGTCAGGTTGGTTAGTTATTGCAAAATATTGTAGATCCTTTTCTGCAATCTGCTTATGATTTATATTGTTGTATGGGTGCATGAAATGAAGACTTACAACTCAGGGTATCTCTAGAAAAATGCAAAATAGGCCATAGGTAAAGGTAAAGGTTCCCCTTGCACATATGTGCTAGTCGTTCCTGACTCTGGGGGTGATGCTCATCTCCGTTTCAAAGCTGAAGAGCCAGCGCTGTCCGAAGACGTCTCTATGGTCATGTGACTGGCATGACTAAATGCCAAAGGCGCACGGAACGCTGTTACCTTCCCACCAAAGGTGGTCCCTATTTTTCTACTTGCATTTTTATATGCTTTCAAACTGCTAGGTTGGCAGAAGCTGGGAAAAGTAACGGGAGTTCACCCCGTTATGCGGCACTAGAAATTCGAACCGCTGAACTGCCAACCTTTCGATCGACAAGCTCAGCGTCTTAGCCACTGAGTTCACCGCGTCCTTTTAAAATAGTCCATAGATCATATTTTTCTGGTTCATTCTGACCAGAAATTTCCAGAGTTCCTCAGCTTGACAACTTCAAGAGATGTGGGCTTCAGCTCCCAGAATTCTCCAGCCAACAAAGCTGGCTGTGGAATCCTGGGAGTTGAAGTTCATACTATACTTCTTCAGTTGCTAAGGTGGAGAAATGCTGCATTACACAGCAAGTTTTAGTCAGACTGGCAGCATGTCTCCCAGCATCTGAGGAGATGGGTGTTCTCCCCTAACAACCATATGCCTCACTGTACCAGTAGGATTGTTGACTCAAAATCTTTCCAACCATCTCTGGATAGCAGCCAGGGAAGCTCTAGCACAGCTTCTCTTCAAGGCCAAAACTGAGCTGCTTCCCCCACCCCAACCCCGGCTGTTACTCATTTCAGTGGCTGACTCCTGCCAGCAGAACAGCAGCCAGATCGGGCCAGGCCAGCTTCTGAAACCATATGTCACAGCAATAAAAACCATGTCCAGTGTTGGCTGTAAAGCTTCTACTGTTGCAGAAGGCTAGGTTGAGTTTCAGAGCAGTGGATGTTTATTTGCTGGGTTGATGTATCGCTGCTGTCAAACCTCCTGCTCTGCTGCTGTTGCCCGTCTTCTCTTCCTTTTTGAATCTCTTGGAAATGGGGTGGGGGACAGATCATGCCTCAGAATCAGAACTAGGGACTGGTAGGAAATGTACTTCTGATGTACTTTGTGACAGGTTGCACACACACATTTTGGGAGCGGTGCTCTCAACATTCCAAATGTGTTTAGAATAGAATAGAATTCTTCGTTGGCCAAGTGTGATTGGTCACACAAGGAATTTGTCTTGGTGCATATGCTCTCAGTGTACATAAAAGAAAAGATACGTTCATCAAGAATCATAAGGTACCATACAACACTTAATGATAGTCATAGGGTACAAATAAGCAATCAGGAAACAATCAATATCAATATAAATTGTAAGGATACAAGCAACAAAGTTACAGTCATACAGTCATAAGTGGGAGGAGATTAGGAACGATGAGAAGATTAATAGTACTGCAGACTTAGTAACTAGTTCGACAGTGTTAAGGAACTTATTTGTTTAGCAGAGTGATGGCGTTCAGGAAAAAACTGTCCTTGTGTCTAGTTGTTCTGGTGTATAGGTCGTTTTGAGGGTAGGAGTTGAAACAATTTATGCCCAGGATGCGAGGGGTCTGTAAATATTTTCACAGCCCTCTTTTTCACTTGTGAAAATGATTAGCAAGCTGCAGACTTCTTTTTTTCCAGATCAGAGAGCAGAGCGGACTAGGCATATAGTGGCATGATTCTTGTGGACTAATTAACTTAGCTAGTCATGGGGCTTCTTTGAGTGAGGGCTACTTCCCCCCCTCTTTGAAAGAGGCGGCGGTGAGGCCTCTCCTCAAGAAGCCTTCCCTGGACCCGGCTATATTAGCCAATTATCACCCAGTCTCCAACCTTCGCTTTGTGGTGAAGGTTGTTGAGAGTGTGGTGGTGCGACAACTTCCCCAGTACTTGGATGAAGCCGATTATCTAGATCCGTTCCAGTCGGGCTTCAGGCCTGGGCACAGCACGGAAACGGCATTGGTCGCATTGTTTGATGATCTCTAGAGGGCTCGGGACAGGGGCTGCTCCTCTGTCCTGGTCCTATTAGATCTCTCAGTGGCTTTTGATACCATCGACCATGGTATCATGCTGCGACGATTGGAGGGGTTGGGAGTGGGGGGCACCGTGTTGCGGTGGTTCTCCTCCTTCCTCTCCAACCGTATGCAGTTTGTGTTGGCAGGGGGGCAGAGGTCGACCTCGAGGCGCCTTGTATGTGGGGTGCCACAAGAGTCAGTCCTCTCGCCCCTTTTGTTCAACATTTATGTGAAGCCGCTGGGCGAGATCATCCGTGGTTTCGGGGTGAGGTTCCATCAGTACGCTGATGATACTCAGCTGTACATCTCCACCCCGAACCACCCCAATGATGCCCTTAACGTGATGTCCCAGTGCCTGGAGGCCGTGTGGATCTGGATGGGGAGAAACAAACTCAAGTTCAACCCTTCCAAGACCGAGTGGCTGTGGCTTCCGGCGTCCCGGTATAGTCAGCTGGCTCTATCACTGACTATTGGGGGCAAGAACTTGGCCCCCACAGAGAGGGCTCGCAACTTGGGTGTTCTCCTGGACGCATGGCTGTCTTTGGAAGATCATATGACGGCTGTGGCCAGGGGAGCTTTCCATCGGGTTCGCCTGATGCACCAGTTGCGTCCCTTTCTGGACCGGGATGCCCTGTGCATGGTCACTCATGTCCTTGTCACGTTCCGTCTGAACTACTGCAACATTTCTCTACATGGGGCTCCCCTTGAAGAGCACTCAGAGGCTTCAACTGGTGAAGAATGCGGCCGCGCGGGTGGTTATGGGTGTGACTCGGCGCACCTACATAACACCCCTCCTGCGCGAGCAGCACTGGTTCCCGGTGGTCTTCCAGGTGCGATTCAAGGTGTTGGTCACCACCTTTAAAGCGCTCCATGGCTTAGGACCGGGGTATACAAGACCGCCTTCTGCCATCAACAACCTCCCACAGGCCAATACGCTCCCACAGAGAGGGGCTCCTCACTGTGCCGTCGGCCAAACAATGCCGACTGGCGACACCCAGGGGGAGAGCCTTCTCTGTGCGGGCACCAGCCCTCTCGAATGCCCCTAGAGCTCTGTCTTAGTCCCGACCTGTGTACTTTTTGCCGCGCCCTTAAGACCCTCTTGTTCCAGCAAGCCGGACTGCCCTAATACAAATTTTATTAGAGGTGTATGTGTGTTTTAATTTGCGGGCCAATTTTATATATTGATTTTAGTTTGGTTTTAAATTTTATAAATTTATGTGTTTTAATATGGCTGTACACCGCCCTGAGTCCTTCGGGAGAAGGGCGGTATAGAAATCTAATAAACTTCAAACTGTGAAAATTTGGGCAGCTAGGCAGTAGTGGGTTCCGCCTGGTTCCGCCCAGTTCTGCCGAGCCGGTAGCGGTGACGATATGACATCACTGAACCGGTTCTCTTTGTTGGGAGCTGGGCCCTCCCGCCCCCCCCCCCGTGTTATTCTTACCTTTTATTTGGCCCCGCCCCAAATCTATTCGCTGCCTCCCGAGTCTCGGCTGATTGGCTAGAAGGAAAAAAACTGTTTAAACTCTTGCTGTGGGGCTTCAAAGGGCTGCCGTACAGCTGATCAGTGTTAAAAGGCAGTGTGGTGGTAGACCAGTGCATTCGAAAAACAAATGGGTAGACCGATGCCTCTAAAAACAAATGGATAGACCGGAACGCTCCAAGAACAAATGGGTAGACCAGTACAGCTCTGCAAGCAGTTAAAAGTCTGGTAGACCAGTACCTCTGCTAAATCCTAAAGAATTGTCACATGACCATCAAACCACACCCACAAAATAAGCCACATCCACAGAACCGGTAGTAAAAAAATTTAGAACCCACCCCTGTGCTGCAGTGCCTGTAAGTGCAAGGATCAGTTGTAAGTGGAGGATCATCTGTAACACACTGAAACCTGGCTCGATAAAGCTACTGGATTTTTTTGTTGAGTAATTGCTGTTTAAGAGTTACCATTGCACCATTCCTCCATCCTCCACACCACCTTTTTTGAATTCTTGGTGGAAAAGCAAAGACCGGAACTAGATTTAAACTTTACTAAGTCAAAAGCAGTAACTGTGAGAGGGATTTTGGAGTCCTAGTGGACAATCACTTAAACAAGAGTCAGGAGTGTGCGTCAGCTGCCAAAAAAGCTAACACAATCCTTGGTTGTATAAACAGAGGCATAGAATCAAAATCACGTGAAGTATTAGTGCCACTTTATGAAGCCTTAGTACGACCACACCTTGAATGCTGCATCCAGTTTGGGTCACCACATTAGAAAAAAGATGTTGAGACTTTGAAAAAGTACAAAGAAGAGCAAATAAGATGGTTAAAGGCCTGGAGATTAAAACATATGAAGAACGATTGCAGGATTTGAGTTTGACTGGAGAAAAGAAGGACTAGGGAGGACATGATAGCAGTATTCCAGTATCTGAGAGGCTGTCACAAAGAGGAGGGGGTCAATTTATTTTCCAAAACACCAGAAGGCAAGACCAGAAACAATGGATGGAAACTAATCAAGGAGAGAAGCATCCTGGAATTGAGAAGAAACTTCCTAATAGGGAGAACAATTAACCAGTGGAACAGCCTGCCTTCAGAAGTTGTGGGTGCTTCATCACAGCAGATTTTTAAGAAGAGACTGGACAGTCACTTGTCTGAAATGATATAGGATCTCCTGCTTAAGCTGGGGGCAGGACTAAAAGACCTCCAAGGTTCCTTCCAGCTCTATTCTGATTCTGATTCTGATCATGCATGACAGTTTGCAGCCATATAGAATAGTGGCTGTGAAGGAGGTGTGTTCATTCACAAGTCTGCATGCTGTAACCTCAAATGCTCTTAGCAGGGAATCACCCAGCATCACAACTTCCTTCTTCTGAAAGGAGTTCTTGAGTTTCCTTGACCCATAAGAGTCCAAGTATCTTTTCCCCCTGTCCTGGGAAGCCAGGGTTTGTAAGATTTACTTGGCAAGAGCCTTGAACTTCATCTGTACTGAGTCCCTCTTGATCTAACCCTAATCCTAACCTTTCTGAAGATTATAGATTTCCACTTGTCATACTACTACTGTGCTCCGGCATTCTCTCCTTGGTGCACATTCCAACCTTTCAAAGTCATTCCTAAAATGACTTAACTACAACTGAACAAAATAACAGAGTTGGAAGGACCTTGGAGATAATCCCGTCCAACCTCCTGCTCAAGCAAGAAATTGTGACTGTCCAATATGTTCTTAAAAGCCTCCAGTGATGGAGCACCCACAGTTTATGAAAGCAACCTCTTCAACTGGTTAATTGTTCTCACTGTTAGGAAATTTCTCCTTAGTTCAAGGTTGCTTTTCTCCTTGATTAATTTTTATTCATTGTTTCTTGTCTTGTCTCTTGGTGCTTTGGAAAATAGGTTGACACCCTCTTCTTTGTGGCAGCACCTCAAATATTAGAACAATGCTATCATGTCACTCCTTCTTTTCACTAGACTAGACATATTCAATTCCTTCAACCGCTCTTCATATGTTTTATCCTCCAGCTCCCTAATCATCTTTGTTGCTCTTTTCTGCACTCTTTCCAGAATCTCAACATCTTTTTTTATAATATGGTCACCAAAACTGGATAGTCTGTTTTGGATAGTCAAAAATAGTCTGATGAATGCAGGATAGAGCCCAACGATACACTTGACATTACACTTTTATTGTTATAATGGTATGTTATTGTTTTGAAGTTGAATCACACTGTGGGCTTATATTCAGCTTGTGATCTACCAAAATATCTAGATCTTTTTCACATGTGCTGCCACCCAGTAGGATCTCTCCAGCCTATGGTCATTTCTTTCATTTTCCCAAACATTTTTCCTAAGCATTTTACTGTTTTTTTTTAAATGCATTGTTTCAGCTTGTAATGATCCTTGTGAACCCTAATGAACCATCTAGGTCTAGGACATTTGCCACCTACCCCTTGTGTCATCTGCAAATTTCATAACCATATTTTGTAATACTTCAACCAACTCGTTTATAAGTATGTTAAACAGCCTGGAGGCTAGAATGGAGCCCAATATATGAGGATACATTTATCAGGTTGTGATTTTCTTCTATCAACTCTATTTCCCTCTATTGGTAGCACAGACTAGTTCCTATTACTGTAACGCTCTCTACATGGGGCTCCCCTTGAGGAACACCCGGAGGCTCCAACTGGTCCAGAACATGGCCGCGTGGGAGATTATGGGAGCGACTTGGCGCTCTCATATAACACCTCTCCTGCGCGAGCTGCACTGGCTCCCAGTGGTCTTCCGGGTGCACTTCAAGGTATTAGTTCTCACCTTTAAAGCGCTCCATGGCTTAGGGCCAGGGTATTTACGAGACCGCCTTCTGCAACCGATAACCTCCCACCGGCCAATGCGCTCTCACAGAGAGGGCCTCCTCAGGGTGCCGTCAGTCAACCAATGTCGGCTGGTGGCCCCCAGGGGGAGAGCCTTCTCTGTGGGGGGCACCCACCCTCTGGAATGAGCTCCCTCCCGGAATACGACTGATCCCGGACCTCCGTACTTTCTGTAAGACTTTTTTATTCTACCAAGTCGGCCCAGCCTAAAAGGTTTTATGGGTTAGTTTTTTAAATTGTATAGATGTGGTGTTTTAAATTGGGAGGCCGATCGATTTAATTTATTTTAGTTATTTTTAACTTTTATATTATATGTATCTTAATTCCGGCTGTCCACCACCCTGAGTCCTTCGGGAGAAGGGCGGTATATAAATTTAAATAAATAAAAAAATAAAAAAAAATAAATTTTGCTACTTTCTGCACTAGGATCTCATGGCAGACTTTGTCAAATGCTTTGCTGAAATCAAAGTACACTATGTCCATCGCATTCCTTGGGCCAATGAAACTAATGGATCAAAAAAGGAGGTCAAGTTAGTTTGGCATGACATGTCCCCGAGAAAGCCATGCTGGTTCCTGCTAGACAACACATTCTTTTCTCAATGCTCACAAAATGATTGCTTAACTGTTTGTTCCAGAATTATGCAAGGTATCAGTATCCAACAGTTATTACCCCGTCCTCTTTTTTTTTTAAAGTAGAAGCAACATACTTCAATCCTCTGGCATCCTGTAGCCATAAATTCACATCTTTATGGAGTAAATCGAGAACTACCATGCAAGGCAACCTGCCCATTTGATCTGACTGAGTTTTTCCTCACACTTGCATAGGAGAAATGATGCCGTCCATCATAAGTGTTGATGCCTGAATGGTTATCATTCCTTATAAAACAGAAATAAAGCACCACAGCCTGATTGGCTATGTGTAGTGTGAGAGAGAGGTGGTGGGAGGGAGGGAGGGAGATGGAGATGTCTGGGGAACAGAGAAACTTTTGGATCTGAAGATCCAAATTCTTTAAATTGAATTGAATTGAACTTTATTTTTATTTATTTATCATTATTATTTTGCTTTAATTTATATGCCGCCCTTCTCCGGAGACTCAGGGTGGCTTACAATGCGTTAAGCAATAGCCTTCATACTTTTGTATATTTATATAAAGTCAGTTTATTGCCCCCACAATCTGGGTCCTCATTTGGCCAAGTGTGATTCAACACACAAGGAATTTGTCTCTGGTACAGAAGCACTCAGTGTACATGCAAAGCATTATCACCACCACCACCACCACCATCATCAATCTGCAAGAAATATCATTTGCCTGCAAGCAAGAACTGGTGGGACCATAAAATAGAGAAAGTCATAGAAAATGAAGAAGCTAAATTGCTCTAGGACTTTAGAAGTCAGACAGACAAGCACCTGCCACACAACACCCCAGACTTAACAATTTTTGATAAGAAAGACAAAAAAAAAACACCCCTCTGGATTGTGGATGTGGCACTATCTGAAGGCAGCAGAAGAGAAGAGAAAGAACTGGAGAAGATAACAAAATACAAATACTTACAAATAGAAATAGAATAGAATAGAATGACTGTGGCAAAAGCAAGCAAATGTAATACCAACAGTAGTAGGGGTCTTAGGTGCAATCCCCAAACACCATTTAAACACCATCGGTATTGACAAGTTCACCATCAGTCAGTTACAAAAGGCAGCTTTATTTGGAACAGCTTTCATCCTGCAACAATATCTGTAACACCATAAAAATATCCAGATCTGCCTATCCCAGGTCCTTGGAAAAGACTCAATAGGTAGATAAAAATGCCAAATCCGGTCTGAACATCTGGCTGACTATGCGACAAACCATAATAATAATACCAATAAAACAGGAGAGTAAAGAAGATAATAAGAAGGTTAAATAATAATACTGTAACCACGCTGCATGGGTAAATATACATAGACATTAGACAGCACTGTAAGAATTAGATGTTCAGCAGAGTGATAGTATGAGGGAAGAAGCTGTCCTTGTGTCTAGTTGTTACCTCTGATCTGCTCCTAGTACCATATCTTGTTTTCATCCACCATATTGTTCTGATTGCTGTGGTGGTATCAAACTTGATCCTAATAAGTGTTAAGAGTCTTCTTCACTTTCCACTCCGCTTACTGCCAAAAACAAATTACAGGAATGGGGATGAAGGTACAACTGAAAGAAGAATGCACAAGGTTTTAGATCCTCTGATTTGAATGGATAGCAAGAGAGATCTCTTCAAAAAGATCATTATTATCAGATGCAACAATTTGGGTATATGCTGATGAAAAACTTAACAATATGGGTTATGGGAAGCCTACGTAAATAAGAGCTAAAATAGCACTGTATAAGTAGTCCTTGACTTACAACCACAATTAGAGCCAGAATTTCCATCCCTAAACAAGGCAATTGTTAAAATGAGTCACACACATTTTTGCCACAATTGTTAAATGAATCACTGCAGCTGCATGTTAAGAGAATCATGCAGTCATTAACTGAACCCAGCTTTCCCCATTGACTTTGCTTGTCAAAAGCCACCTGGGAAGGTTGCATACGATAATCACATAACCCTGGCTACAATCATCATAAATCAGGCTGGTTGCCAAGAGCCTGGATTCTGATTATGTAACCATAGGGACATTGCTATGGTCATAAGGGTGAGGACTGGTTGTAAGTCACTTTTTTCAGTGCTGTTGTAATTCTGTAGTTGCTAAATGCATGGTTCTAAGTTGAAGACGATTGTATAATAGTTAATAGTTAGATACTCAGCCCAAGCTATCTTACAGAGCAGTATCTTGAGCTATCAGATCTGAGCTGCAAACATCCAGCAGACGACAGCAAAGTATTAGTAGCCATCTGAATTTATGCAACCCAGATCTGGTAGCCGTAGAAACTGAAATGTCATAGTAAATAAATGTAAACCTATAGCTTCAACACTCAGCACTGGGCTTTTTTTTTTTCTCCTCCTAACCAAATTTTATGAAGTCTGTCAGAAACCCATCTTGTCCCTTCTTGCTTTCTCACCGTTACGATTGGCACGCAAAAATCACTGTCACGAAAAGAAAAAGAAAGAAAGAAAGAAAAGGATTTGAATTGCTACACTTCATAGCAAGATCTGTGTAAGCCCTTTTGTATAGAAAGAATGCCGAGTTTGCTTTTAAAAACACACTCAAACCTCTTTTCTGCGTTTGAATGTAAACACATGCGCTTAAGAATGTAAAACCACAGCTTTAAATATATATATATATTCATGGCTACATCTTTATGATCTGTACCTTTGTAACCTTGTAAAGCTGTCAGGCTCTGGACATTTTGCATACTGAAGATTTCTTTTCTTTTCTTTTTTCTTTTTCTTTTTCTTTTTTTGCCTGCAGCAAGGAACATGGATTTTGCAATTCTGGCTCCACCTTCAGTGAAAAAAAAAGCATACAAGTTCATAGAGTCGTCGTGATTCCCACAGAGCTGACTAGCTGCCGGTCTCAGGCTTGAAACTCCCAAGCCCCTCCGAAGCCTATGGATTTTCCTTTCTGCCTGGGGCCGCATTCCTTCCTGGAGCCTTCCTGTGGGTCAGTCACACACTTTCCCTCTGGATTTAACTCAAGGGATCTGAAACAATCTGATCAACACCAGCTTTTTATTTTCTTCTCACCCAGGAAGCCTTCCAAGCTGACATGAACGCCGAGAGGCTGTTTTGCCACTCCAGAGTAAGTAGTACCGTCTTTCGTACTTGAGACAAGAGATTGCATGTCTGTCTAAGCTCTCTTTAGGGTCATCAGGTCGGTGTCAAATCAGAAGACCAAGGGGGTAATGGGATCGTCCACAGTGGTTTAACTTTCTGCTGAAGCGTTAAAAAAATACCCCGAAGTCAATCACTTGCACATGTTTTTAACATTATCATGGATTTTGGTTAGATTTTTCAAATGATTTCAAATGTATGGTGCTACATATAGATATAACAACATGTTGTATATTCATCCTCTGAACTTGCGATAGCATAATTCTGGCTTTAAGGCTCGCTATCACATAGGAAAGCAAAATATGAAACACCTTTGCAAGCCTCCTCAAGCATTGTGGTCATCATTAAACATTCACAATCCCCGATTAGTTGGGTAAAGTTAATAAGAGATAATTTTATTATTCATAGTAGTGACATCAATCTCAGTACTATTTGAGACCTAGACTTTTTTTTTTTTTTTGGATATACCTTAGCATTTAAGAATGTATTATTAACTAATTCCAAATATGGGGTTACTTTTCCTATAGAATTTATTTTTGGTGTGTGTGCAGGGTGCTGCTTCTCAATTTTTATCTTATAATAATTTGGTTAATTTACCATATGCTATCATATGTTGCATTCTGGTTAATGGAAATTATTGTTTGGGCAGACCTACAATCTACACTTTTCATATTTAATCTTCATCATACTTGTAAATAGGTTTTAATGATAACACAGAGGCAAGAATAAAAGCCTGTCTCTGTTGGGAAGGCACAAATTAAGAATATATGGAATCTCTGGGAGCTATTTCCAGGTCTCATTTCATTCTCTCAACATTTGTGATAATTTGCAAGTTTCTTATCCTATGTGTTGCTGAACCGAAGCAGAACATACGTTCCTCATACCTCTTTCTGCCTTAAGGTGGCTTCCTATGTGTTTTTGTCCAAATTGGTATGTACAGGTGTATAGGAGAAAAAATATTCTGTTGTGTCCCTTTTGAATTTTCAGTCTGCTCTTTTCTCGTTATCACTTGGAATATCACAATTCCAAATTATCTCCTGAAGCATGTTGCTATTATTACAATGAAAGGTTAACCCTGTACTACAGCATTCACTTATAATCAGAATATGGCTCCTAAAATGTATGTTATGAATTACAAGACTTCAGTGAATTATATTTAAGATTTAAAAAGCCGTTTCCATTTAAATATTCATGAAACATCTCCTTTCCTGCTATTTTTCTAGATGAAATTATTTTCTATTTGAAGTTGTTAGCTGTTGTTAGAAATCTCCATATTTATGAACTCTTAATATGGTTTGAACTGCAACGAGAACCTCTGAGACAGAGAAACTTGTAGAAATGGTGTAAAATTAATTAAATAGATGGGCTTATAGCTTACTTCATATTACTTTAAAGTATGATGTTTCCTGTACTCAGTGGTGGGATTCAGCTAGTTCTGTCCGGATTGCGTGAACTGGTAGCGGCGACTGCAGGAGGCTGTCCCACCCAGATGTAATGTGCAACTACTGCACATGCGCAGAAGTGTGTGTGCTCACATTTGTGAACTGATAGGAAAGGTAAGTGAATCCCACCTCTGCCTGTACTAGTATGTGAGGAAGACTATGGGAGACTGTGCCAGGGATATTACCAAGGGAACAGTAAAATAAGAGATAGTATAGCCCACAGTGGGATAGTGGGCGGAGCAAGAGGCTCAGAAGGGACCCTCCCTAGTTTCTGAGTCTGTAAAGGAGAAGAAGGGAGAATTGTACTTTCAAATTTCCAAGATTAATGTTGTCCATACTCAGTAGACCAGACAGGAAACACAACCAAATAAATTAATTCTACTTTATTGTAAAGTTACACTGACAGAATCTTGCAAGTCGGAAAGTATAATTCTCCCACTCTCTTCTTTACGGCCTAAGAAACTAGGGATAGTCTCTTCTGAGCTTCTTGCCCCACCCACTATACAGCTGCTGACTATGCTGTCTCTTATCTGTCAGTTCCCTTGGCAACGTCTCCTCACCCAGTTTCCCCAAGTCTTTCTCATATATCATTACATCTGGCCAATAATAAAAGTAGCCAATTTATATTGTAAAATGGGTTTTGCTCATTAAATTAACATGCTATCACACCGGATTTTGTACCCTGATGATACATTGACTGTTGCAATTGCAATGCAAATATTTGTTGGTCGGACAGATTTTCAAGATTTTTGCCACAATTTTTCTGTAGTGCGTTTAATTTTTCTTGCGCTGTTTTATACTGGGTATATATGGTCTGATTATGCCTCCACCAGAAGAAAAATGCCTTGGAACAGATCGTCACTGTACTAGTATACTACTAACTGTGCCTTACCTAGGAACAGTTCCCAGAAGTCTGTGTGCCATTCTGTGGGAGAAAATATTTGAGGAGAGGGGACGCCTGGCCATGGGAAAAGTGTTCAGTGCAGCTCTCTTTGCTTGTTGCTTCTCCCTTTCCATTATTTCCTCCCTTACAATTTAGGAAGTTTGGTCCCTGCAAACAGGTAATTAACATGTGTGACACTGAGGTGCATCCTAATTGGTAAGGTAGAAGCTATTGCAATTGCACTGCATGACACTACTGAATGAAGTAAAAAGAGGCATTGTAATGGTATGTGGGAATCACTTTGAGAGACAGATGGGAGAGCTACAGACTGGACCAATCAGATGTAAAAGAGCTCTCAGCTCACAGAAGGAAGAGAGGGGTGTGGGAATCATTTCAGGAGGGACTCTCCCTAGTTCTCCAGAAAGTGAAAGGAAAGGCGGGGGAAGATACTTTCAGTCTTGCAAGATTATGTTAGTTTAACTTTACAATAAAGATAGAGCTACGTAATACTTTGGTTGTACTTTTTGCCCTGACTACTTTGTAGGGCTAACAGACAATGTGGTTTCTCCCAGGTATTTGGGCTACAGCTTTGTCAATATCTTACAATGGAGTTGGAAGGGACCTTGGAGTCTGATAGTCCAACCAATTTATTTATTTATTTTGTCATGCTTAGGTAGTGTATATTGGAGGTGGTGACCCTTTGAGAGCTGTATGCAACGAAATTTCATTTTAATGTATGCCGATTAGTGCATATTTAAAGCGACAATAAAGTTATTATTATTCTAACCTCCTACTCAAGCAGGAAACCCTATACCATTTCAGACAAATGGTTGTCCAAGCTCTTCTTAAAAACCTCCAGTGTTGGAGCAACCACAAATTCTGGAGGCAAATCATTCCACTGATCAATCGTTTTAGCTTTCAGGAAATTTCTCCTTAGTTCTAGGCTCGCTCCTTGTTTAATTTCCATCCATTACTTCTTGTCCTGCCTTCAGATGCATTGGAGAATAGGTTGACCTCTTCTTCTCTGTGGCAGCCCCTTAAACATTGAAAAATTGCTGTCATGTAACCCCTAGTCCTTCTTTTAATTAAACTAGACATACCCACTTCCTGCAGCCGTTCTTCATATATTTTAGCCTCCAGTCCCCTAATCATCTTTGTTGCTCTTCTCTGCACTCTTTCTAGAGCCTCCACATCTTTTTTTATATTGTAGCAATCAAAACTGGATGCAATATTCCAAGTGTGGTCTTACCAAGGCATTATAAAGTGGCATTAACATTTCGTGTGGTCTTGATTCTATGTTAATGCAGCCTAGGACTGCCACTGGCTCATATTTATTTTATCCACTAGGACTCCAAGATCTTTCTCACACTTATTACTGAACTCATGTTGATCATTGTTGATGTGTGTTAAAGTCCTTAGTGGATAATTGTTATCTGCCCTTGGCCTAATGCATGGAATGACACATGGGGAATCTGATGCTATCCCATCGCACCAGAATCACCAGAGTCCACTAGTTTTGGGACTTGAGTCTATGCTAGTGTAAGTGAATCTTTTTAGATGGCATAGAAACTGTGGATGTGAGTAAAGCAGTCCGCAATCTCACTTTCAAAACCCTATTACTTACTGTTCTGCTATTTTATTTAAGGAAAAGTGGAGGGGAACATATTCACGTTGCAACTTGCATTATTAATTGCATGCTTCAATGAACCAGTTTTCCACCAGTGAACTATCATCATGAATCAACTGATCAGCAGGGCGGTTCCTCAGTGGGGCTGAGGGAAAGGATCAGGCTGATGCCAGCTGATCATGGATGTGCACAGGGCCTGAAGCTGAGGCAAAAAGCCCAATCTTATCATCTGACTGTCAGCATGGCAGGGAAAAGGGTGAAGCTGCCCTCAGGCTCCGTCCTGTAAGAGTCGGGCAGCTGCAGAAGATAACCTGATAATCCTCCAGCAGAGGTTTGAGAATCACTGGACTTGTCCATACACAGATTATTTGCATCTGTAAACATATTTTTATTTTTCTAAAAGAAATCTTAGAGCAGAGGTCTTCAAACTTGGCAGCTTTAAGACTTGTGGACTTCAACTCCGAGAATTCTGGGAGTTGAAGTCCACAAGTCTTAAAGCTGCCAAGTTTGAAGACTTCTGTCTTAGAGCTTCCATATCAACTCCCCAAAGGTGTTACATTTGGAGCAGAACAGCTCAGAACATTTGGCCCTTAGCTTATTAAATCCTGAGACTAAATTTTTTAGAATTGTCAGTGATCATATATCACATGTGTAGATGAGCACTTAAATAAATTTGATAAATAAATTAATATCTCAAGATGAGTCAATCCCCAAAAAAGACTTGATAATGAGAAATATGGTGACAATTAGCAATTACTAGAATTCATGCTTTTCTTAGCATTTTACATTCATTGCTTTAGTAATTTTGCTAAGTGTTTCCTAAATGAATTGTTATTCTGGTAAGGAAAAATATCATTAAAATTGGACAAGTAGTTGTTCTTCAATTTGTCAGCTTATGGTACAGAACAGATGTTTGCTGAGGGTTATCTGTTTTAGGTATGTGCTGCCTAAACACTGAGTTAAGATATAAATCCATGTGTTTACATACTTCATTTTAGTGAATTGGATTTATATATTCAGGTTCTCATTTACTGTTTATATGAAAAATGCTCATGACAAAACATAAAATTTCATAGCTGTGTTTTGAGATGCGTGCTTACTGAATCTGATTAATGGAAAGACACCGGTTGGCTCTAAGAGAGAGATGTTGGACTGCCTTACCACACAAACAAGCCTAAGCAGTGAATAATATCTTACATCTGAACTTGTAATGAATGCCATCCCCTCCACATATTTAATGTTGACATTGTCTGCTCAAACTGATATCTAATTGTGCCATGGGTGTCCCATTTGTGCTTGAACACACCCACTCAAAATGAGTTCACCGAGAATCAGCAATTCTAGAATCTGCAATTAAGAGTGCAGAGTTGCTGAAAAACAAGGTGAACCAGAAGAGGATAGGTTGAACAGACTAACGACTGATAGTGGATTTTCCATATTTGGGGGCTGGGAAAGATAACGCAGCAGACACTTTTCACCGAAACCTGACAATATGCTCACCTGAGAACCTGTCTGGCATCGGTGCTAGCAGATGGAAAGATGGAATAGGCTCTATGAAAACATATTTTGTTTGAAAGACCATAAAAATGGCAAGGTTAGTGGTAGTAACTCTTCCACTGGAAATCAACTTATCATTGCCTATGACAGAAGAGAGACATAAGTAACAAGACTGGTTCTAAGGGTTCTTCCTTATAACCCTTAGAAGAATCTTCCCTACTGCACTGTTTCCCAGTTGCCAAGCATTCTATCTTTCCCTACTTCTCCCCACTCACTCCTCCTTCCTTTGTACCCTTTCTTGCTGGGCAGGATTGCTGCCCAGAGATGGCCTCAGGAGGTGTCCAAAAAAGTCAAACGGCAGCTGTGACCATCACCGTAACCATCCCTTTTTATCTGTGTTACACATGCAGTGTGCATTAAAAAGTGTAATGCACTTAACACCATTAAAAGATGGTGTTATGATCACATGGTACAATGGTATATAGGGATGACCTTGGGAGATGAGGCAGAGACTCTCCCAAGGGCATGGTCATGTAAGAGACAACATTGTCTGCGGCTGAATAGTGACTGGGGTAAGAGGCTCAGAAGAGACCCTCCCTAGTTTCTTGGTATGTACAGAGGAAGAGAAGAGAGAAGTATTTTCCAATTTGCAAGGTTCTGCCAATGTAGCTTTATAATAAAGTAGAACAATTAGCTCATCTGACTGTGTTTCCTATCTGGTTTGTCCACAAGGCCAGCACGCAATCACAATCATCTTCTTGGCTTTTAATTTACCTTTACCACTGCCAGCTCCAACAGGATATCACCACATTCAGCCAAGAGAAGACCTCACCAAGGGATGTCTTTCCTGCAAAATTACCTGTAGCTTCCTGCAAGAGCCAGGAAGCTGGATCAAAACTGACCTCCCAGCAGCCCAGCATCAAAACTGAGGCCTCTTCAGAAGGACCTGGTGCCCTCAACCCATCTCAGTCCCATAAGCAATCCATCTCAACACTAAGCAAAGATGGGGTATATATAATCCCTAAGTGAGAACTTTAGATAGATTTTGTATTAACTACTTGCTTTATCTTCAAGTCTTTTTCCAGTAGTCGATGATCCTATACACGAGCCAGACAGAAAGTTTTAAATATGTTTGCATCGAGTTGATGCATTTCTAATCATATTTCAGACTGTATTTTTTTCTTTATGGCTGCCAGATTGGGAAAGGGCTGTTTTCATATTTTAATTGTTCTGTTTATGATACTGTCTCTTTAGTTTTTATCGATAAACATGCAAATAATTTTAAAATTCAAGTGTTAATTTTTGTTTATTGAAATGCTAATTTGACAGTTATATTAAACCATTTCTTTTCTACGTGTAATAAGTGGAAGATTTTCTAGGACGGTAATGGGAACATCCGTTTTTTTTGTGAAATTATAATTCCACTAACTCTGTTATATAAATTTGCATAAATACATCACAGCGAGCCCAAGTTTTGTTTTATTTCCAATTTTCTGTCACTGAGAGTTTTAGCAATTTTTAGCAGAGGTTATTTTTTTTAAATAAACAAGTTCTGTGATCTGAAAATGTTTGAAAACGCCTTTTCAAATTTTGCTATACAGCTGGGTTTTGATTGTAGAGAGCCAGTTTGGTGTAGTGGTTAAGGCAGGAGTGTCAAATTTGATTTCATTGAGGGCCGCATCAGGGTTGTGTTTGACCTTGGGGAGATGGGGGGCATGGCTGGAGTGGGCGTGGCCAGCTTGACGTCACTCATTTCGGGTGTGCCTGTAGTGGCCCAAGTGCTCTGTCAGCGAAAACAGGCTCCCGAGCTCCATTTTTGGCTGTGAAGGCCTCCTGCAACCCTCTGCCAGTGAAAACAGAGCTTGGGAGGGCTGCATGCGGTCCTCTCGAGCTCTGTTTTTGTTGGTAGAGGGTTGCAGGAGGCTGTCGCAGCCAAAAATGGAGCTTGGGAGCCTGTTTCCGCTGGCAGAGACACCACAGACTGGTCCTTTGCTGTTTCCAGGGCAGCTCTGCGGGCCAGATCTAAGCACCCTGCAGGCCACATCCAGCTCCCAGGCCTTGAGTTTGACACCCCTGGGTTAAGACATCAGGCTAGATACTGGAAAACTGTGAGTTCCAGACCAGTCTTAGGCACAGAGTCAACTGCGTAACCTTGAACCATTACTCTCTCTCAGCCCTAGGAAGGAGGCAATGGCAAACCACTTCTAAAATCTTGCAAGGAAAACTGCAGCGTCTTGTCCAGGCAGTCTTCAAGAATTAGACATGATTGAATGGAAGGGAGAAATTTTTTATTTTGTGTGGTTAATGAATTCCATGAAATGGTCACATCATTTGAATTCATATTGAAGTGATATTTTTATGGAAAATAGGGTAATTGTTCCCAGCTCTGTGGAAAAAGGCAATGGAAATTTTTAAATGTAAACTTTGTATATGTATATTAATGAGATATTATACCCTCCCCCCCCCCAAAATAAGACACCCCTGATAATAAGCCCATTCGGGCTTTTGAGCGCATGGCAATAAGGCCAAGTGCTTATTTCAGGGTTCAAAAAAAATATAAGACAGGGTCTTATTTTGGGGGAAACACAGGTAGTAAAGGATAAAAAGAACATACTTTAAATTAAGGATTAACCAAGTAGTTACTTTATTTGTTTTCCAAATTTAGATACCACCCATCTCACTATGCAAATAACTCTGGGCAGTTTAGAAATACAAATCATAAAGCCATATACAAGAGGGGCATAATTAAAAGCAAAATTAAAACAGAGTGAAGAATGAAATAAAAACAGAATGTAAAAGGCAAGTCAAAAGTCGGAGTGCAAACCCTCAAGCCACTCACCACTCCCAGAGTTGCATACCACATCAATTGACAGAGCCAGATCTTCATGCTCTTCCAGAAGCCAAAAGAATGGGGGCCAAGGTCACCTCTGAGGGCAAGGTATTCCAGAGGATGGAGGCAGTGGCAGAGAATAGCAATAGCACTTAGACCAGTATTTCTCAACCTTGGTAGCTTGAAGATGGGTGGACTTCAACTCCCAGAATCCCCCAGCCAGCAGCACTGACTGGGGGATTCTGGGAGTTGAAGTCCACCCATCTTCAAGCTTCCAAGGTTGAGAAACACTGACTAAGACTAATATACTGCCCCACAGTGCTTTATAGCACTATCTGGGCGGTTTACGATGTCAGCATATTGCCCACAACAACCTGGGTCTTCATTTTACCAACCTCGGAAGGATGGAAGCCTGAGCCAACCTTGAGTCTCGCCAGGATTGACAAGCTGTGGCCAGAGTTTGCCTGCAATACTGCTTTCTAAACACAGTTCAGGTTCAGAGAAGTTATAGAAAGTAACCCTAAATTTAATCTCGCATTATTCAAACTCACATTAATGTAAGCTTGCTGTACTATAACTTTATCTTTACCATTAAAATACCAGGTATTTTTCTTCCCAATGGCACCCAGTGCACCTAATTTTATGCATCTCTCTATCTCTTGTAAAACGTTCCTGTTTCCCTAGAAATACTCAAGGATTCCCAAGGAAACAGTCTCGATCTAGATAATTTGGGTAGCTGATCGTGGAACAAGAGCTCAGCATTGCTATTCCGCCTTTTGCTTTTCCAAGTTTTTCTAGACCAGTATTTTTCCAACTTGGCAATTTTAAGTTATGTGGACTTCAACTGCCAGAATTTCCTAGCCAGTCCACATTTTAAAGTTGTTATGTTTGAAAAACGCTGCTCTAGACCGAATCCTTGGGGGTCCTTATGAACACAGCCAATATTTCTCAAAGTGGGTAGAGTTGAGACAATTTCTTAAAATTAAATTCTACCCAGAACAAGTTTAATTACTATCCACCATAATTTCATTATTTTCTCTTTTTGTCCCATTCAATTTGAGAATGTGGCAAAGTTGTACACCCATGTTCAAGATAGGAACCTCCAGATGCTAATGATCAGAACATTTTTGAAGTCATTCATTTTTCATTTTATTTTTCTTCTTCACTGTATTTTGCTGGTGTAAGAAAAAAAAAAAGAAAACAGAAGGGTTTATGAAAAAGGTTGGCTTGAAAGGGCCGAATATTCCTAAACTATAGTATTTTCCTGTCTCTTTCAGTTGTCCTTTGTTCCTTACGATGGGACTGTTTCTCAGTTTCACCTTCTGGTTTACCGTGGTGGCTACCATAGCTCCTACTTCCTGGCTTATGCCCAGCAACTAAGCCCTTGTTACAAGCAAACTGAAAGGTTTCAAAAGCTAAAACCTATACATCCTGAGTGGATGATTTGTTTAATAGCATAGGCATTCTTATAAATTCAATAAAAATTATACCGGAGGTTTTAGTTTGTTAAGGCAGAGTTCCCCAGGTTCTGCATGAGTGTCCGGTAAGTGTGTGCACACAATTCCATTTCCGCAAACAGTGGGCACATGCCAGTAGTGGGTTCCACTTACCTTTGCTACGGTTTGGAGCTGTGAGCGCGCGCATGTGCACTCACTTTGCTCGTGCGTGGTGCTTCTGCGCATGCGCAGAACCTTCTGTGCATCCGTGGAGCGTCTGTGATGACATCTGGGCAGGTGGGTGGAGCCTCCCGCCACCTCTACTACCGGTTCCCCTGAACCAGGGTGAACTGGTAGAAACCCACCACTGGCACATGCACCTGCTGCTCATGCAAATGGAGTGCCCCTGCACACGCTTGCCCGCTGCTTGCACAAGTGGGGATGCACCCGCGCTCACCCACTATTTCTGCAGCCCAGTTGCAAACACCTCATGGCTCACTAGTTGTCTGCAGCCCAGAGGTTGGGGGCTCCTATGTTAAGGTGTTAATTTGCCTTCATGGCACAAGAAGCACATCGGCTTCTCATGTCCAGCTATTTGCTTGGCATTGTCCTTTAAGTGCTTTCCAGAATACAACCCCTTCTTTTTAATCAGAGCAACATGTATGTTGATTGTTCACAAATGGACAAACATGCACTTTCTTATTACTGGAGAAAGTTTTTGCTGGAAGAAGCTCAGCATATTGAATGAGTCAAATTGCTCTGTTTCTGCTTCACCTGTTTTCATCATTGCTTATCATGCCCTCAGATTGTATATTAACTGAAATGATTGATTATCTAAGGAATTGCTGTGGGGTTTTTTTTTACTGATTGCTAATCTAGGATTAAAAAAAGAAGAAGGTAATCTTCTATATTATATTGATATCAAGTTTCATAAGGTTTAGTTCTGCCAGGCCTTTCAATCAACAAATAGAAAATGGATCCAGACTACATCTAATTATTTACAATAATGCTTGCACAATTTTAATGCTTTAATATTACCGTTTTAATGTGTATTCTTATCCATTTTTATTATTTTCTTTCTCAATATTTTTATTATCTTCATAAACAATCTGAAGCTGTTCAGCTGGTAAACCTGAATTAGCAGTTTAAGCTTTTCCACTGTCACTCATATTAGTATGAGAGTGGAAGCATGAACTTCCAACCTCATAGCATATGGTGTATTGCACATGATACAGTGTTGGTAAAGTATATTGAATATTGGTTTCCTAAAATACATTGCAATATACTTTCAGAGATAATTCACTCTATGGAAACATTGGTTTTATTTCTCTGGAGAAGTCTAGATCCAAAAAGCAGTTCCACACACTTTTATTCTGTACTGGAGCAGATTTTCGAAATGCAATTTCATTTCATTTTTTTCATGGAGAACTCTTAAGTAACTGCAGCTGTAATTGATTTCAAGGCTGAAATGCAAGATACAGGGGTCCAACAATGAACACCCAGATAATGGTTTGGTGATGGTCTCAGAATGGTATAGCTTCAACACCCAAGTTGTGAAGTTTGTGTGGAGACCTGTCCTTCTCCCCATTTTTAAAAGCATATAGCCAGACAGGTAATGATCTTCCAGGCATGTACATGGTTAAAGATGAGGAAGAGGTAGATAATCTCAATTCACAATCAAATGAAATGTAATTTCAAGAATAATCTGTGATCCATCAGATTAACATAAGTAAACCAATTTATCTCTGCTATGCTGTTATAAAAATGTTTTGAACATTTGTTTAATTGCGTGAATGTTTTCTGAGTTTTTAAAATTCACAGCTGGTTTTTTGCTTTGTATCAGGAACATCTGTTTTGCTGTTAGTAAGGGGAGAAAGAAGTATTAGTTGTGTGCTTCAGAAGTGAAATAATGCACAAATAAATTGAAAGTATGGTAAAAACACACTACAAATACTGTACAGAAATGCATCCCATAATGAACAATAGGTTTTCTTAATGACTGCAGATTTGCTTGTGATTTACTTATGATTGTAAAATCACAACAGTCATGTGATGACCCGCTTTACGACCATCACAATTTACAACCATAATGGGCAGACATAAATTGAAGACTGCCTGTACAGTATTCCTCCACTGCTCCAAGACAAAGTCATATGTTTCTTTCAGAATTTGATTTTCCACTTCCCCCTTATTTCTATTATAGCGGAGTTTCGATAGATAAGCTAAGATAAACTAAGGTATAATTTTTCAGACAGAGGAAGTTCTCTGCTATAATCAAGTCAAATAGACAGTCTTAACAGTTTAATGGCCTTGAGCACAGAGTGAATGTGTAGGCACAAACAGCTTAGAATATGCCAAAAATTATTTGATAGTATTTAATTGACTGCAATTGGCCATGTTGAAAATCAATCGTCAATGTGAGGTAAAGGTCTAGATTAAAGCCGCTATGATTCATTCACAGCTACATGCCCTTCGCTCTTCACATTTTGAATCTATTTTAAAAAGCTTTTATCACTTTGCATCACTTTTTCTCTCTCCAGTTGCATTAGTTCGTATTAATACAGGCAGTCCTCGATTTACAACAGTTTATTTAGTGACCATTCAAAGTTACGTCATTGAAAAAAGTGACTTATGACCATTTTTCACATTTATAACCCTTGCAGCATTCCCATAGTCACCTGTTCAAAATGCAGATGCCTGGCAATTGATTCATATTTATGACGGCTGCAGGGTCCCGGGGTCATGTGATCATCTTTTGCGACCTTCTGACAAGCAAAGTCAACGGGGAAGCCAGATTCACTTAACAAACATGTTACTAATTAGGGTTGACATCAGGGGTGGGTTCTATTTACCTTTACTACTGGTTCGCAACGGGGCCGCGTGCATGCGCAGAAGCATTTTGATGATGTCAGGGTCAGTGGGCGGAGCCTCCCGCTGGTTTTACTACCGGTTCTATAGAACCGGTGCGAACTGGGGGCAACCCACCACTGGTTGACACCCTAACAGTGTGACTAATTTAACAACTGCAGTTATTCACTTAACAGCTGTGGCAAAACAGGTCATAAAATGGGGCAAAACTCATTTAGCAATTGTCTCACTTAGCAACAGAAATTTTGGGCTCAATTGAGGTCGTAAATCAAGGACTACCTATATAGATTATTTTTTTCAGTTTTAGTATTAGAATTTCCGATTTTTGAGTAACACAATGGATTTCAGCTGTTGACAAAAAATATCTACATGAAAGACATCATTTCAGCAGTTTAATTCTCACTGGCTCAAGGTTGACTTGGCTTCCAACCTTATGAGGTTGGTAAAATGAGGACCCAGATTGTTGGGGACAATATGTTGCTATTTTCTGTACCGTACCTAGTGGGTGAGGGGGAAAATGTTTTATGCACACATCATTTTTACCCAATTTTTCAAACCATGTTTTAAAGAAGCCATAAGGGCCTAATTTACATATGCTGTTAAATCATATTAGATGGGGTTTGTCCATCATACTATATTTATTTTTATTTATTTTCCACCTTTATTATTTTTATAAATAATTCAAGGTGACGAATATACCTAATACTACTTCTTTCTCTTATGTTTCCCACAACAACAAGGTGGGTTGGGCTGATGGAGAGTGATTCACCCAAAGTCACCCAGCCGGCTTTCATGGCTAAGGTGGGGCTAGAACTCCAGTCACCTGGTTTCTAGCCTTGTACCTTAACGACTAGGCCCAACTGGCAATTAAGCAAATTACATTAGGGATTAATAGGGATTAGGCTACCTTTATTAATGAAGCTGTATTTGTTTTTGCTTTTTGATCCAATGGAAATAAAAAAGAACAGACATCCCTCCTAAACTCCAAAACAAGATTGTTAATCATAGCAGATTAATTGAATGCCATTATATACAAGGCACATCATATTTTAAAACATGTACATTAAAACCTGTACTTTACAGTGTTTATTTTTCTTTCAAGTCACTGTTGACGTCTGGTGACTGCCTGGACTTGAGTCTGCAGTTTCCTTCACAAGGTTTTTCTGAAGTGGTTTACCATTGCCTCTCTCCTAGAGCTGAGAGAACTTGACTGGCCCAAAGTCATCTAGCTGGCTTTGCACCTCAGACAGGACTAGAACCCCCAATCTCCTGTTTTCTAACTTGGTGTCTTAGCCTACCACATCAGTACAATGAGTAGAGTTGAAATAAAAAATACAAGTCCAAAATTAAGATGATATCTTTGACATTTATTTATTTATTTTGTTAGTTAGTTATATTTTCAGCTACAACACTGAATGGGATATTGAGAGAGATAAGAAAATGACTGCTGACTTACTAGCTGTATACTCTTTAACGTTTGGCTACTAAGTCTCCTTTTTATCAATTTTAGGCTGCAGCATTAGTAAATTATTCTGCTTTAACTGTTTTTCTTGGCCATGCTCTCATTGTTTTATAAGTCAGTCTAAATTAAACTGCAAGGCGTAAAATTGATGTAGTGCGGTTACAACTAGTGGGCTCCATTAAGCCACGAGTAGCATGCACAGGTAAGAATGTATATTTAACAAACACTCATTCAATGACTGTTTGAACTTAAACAGATGCTGAAAGAATGGTTATTATGACTGATCGTAGTATTTACAGACATCTCAGTTTAACCCCAAGGTCATGTGATTGTGAATTGCAATCTTCCCTGTCAATTTACAACAAACAAAGTCAGTGGAGAAACGGAAGGGTCCATGCCTAAATGTCCTAAACCAATGGAGAAACTGGCAGGAGGTTTTAAGTCATATGAGTCACGTAACCTCTGCACTTAATACTTGGTTTATTCCTTGCTTAGCAACAACAACCAGGACTGCTGTAAGAGCCATTGCGGAGTGGTGCTATTATGCAGGTTTTTGATTTACGACTGTCACTTAATGACAGAGTCTCTTCTCCTAATTAGTATTGTTAGACGAGCATGTTAGTAGGTCCCAAGAGCAAGTTGATGAGGTCAGCACCTCTCAAATAAGCAACATATTGACCTGATGCTTAGTTAGCTGTAAGCTTGTTTCACGGTGGCTTCCAGTATTTATATGATGAGAATATGAATGGGTTAGGTTCAGGGGTGAAATCCAGCAGGTTCAGCAGAACTGGTAGCAGAAATTTTGAACAGTTCGGAGAACTGGTAGCGGAAATTTTGAGTAGTTCAGAGAACCAGCAAATACCACCTCTGGCTGGCCCCAGAGTGGGGTGGGAATGGAGATTTTGCAATATCCTTCCCCCAGGAGTAGGGAGGGAATGGGGATTTTGTAGTATCCTTCCCCTGGAGTGGGGTGGGAATGGAGATTTTGCAGTATCCTCCCCTGTCATGCCCACCAAGCCACGCCCACCAAGCAACACCACGTCCACCAAGCCACGCCCACAGAACCGGTAGTAAAAAAAAATTTGATTTCACCACTGATTAGGTTGCATAAATTGGATTAATTTATTGACATTTTCTTGAAGGATGCTATTTCTCTTTTGCTAGTGAATCATATGGCAAATAAAAGAATATAAAGAATCTTGTCTTTGCTAATCCTTAGCAATTGGCCATGCTAAGGATTGCTAAGGATTGAGGCTGGTAGAAGAGGCCAACAATTCAAGAATGTCACAAGCAAAACATGATTGTGACAGCATAAATGATCTAGCAGAAGTTAAAAAATAGTAGTTATGGAATTTGCTGCCATTCAATGTCATTACCATTAAGTTATATGTCCTTAAAAGAGGGACAGAAATGAACGAAATACTAAGTTATCATTATCTATGAATATTGTTGGCTGTTGCTATTTCTGGAAACACCAGCAGCACACCTTGAATTTCATCTGCTATAATCTTTCTACAAACTATAGAAGATTCTTAACCCAAAAGCTCAGAGCTGATGAGTTTTGTCTATGGCCCTGTGCCATGTGCATCTCTGAAGCATCATTTTTGAAACGGTCAGAAACCCATGGGGTGACTAAATTATAGCAGTACAATTCCCCACCAATGTTAGGCGGTGGGGGGGGAACCTAATTAAATGTCTAAGAAAGGTTAACACACCTATTAACCTTCATAGAATCCCCACCATCATCTCCAAGCAAAAATGGAGAAATTCAACTTTCCCTGAGCCAGGAAAAAATAATCACTTTAGTAGCTCACTTCCAAAGCCCACAGCTGAGCAGAATATAACTACAAAAAATGTTCTCCGCTCTTAGTTTAGGCTGTTTTTATGGCCTTGGACACTATCTTTTCCTTTATTGATAAGAAAAATATATAATATGCATTCATCCAAAGGAAGCAATAAAAAAATCCTTACAGACTTGGAAATCTTTGTTATCTGATAGCCAAGGACTCTTTATTATCCATCCTATGCAAGACAATAAAATACCAAAATATGTGGCTGTGACATGCGACAGAATAGTAAACACGTATGACAGCAATCAGGGAGCGCCCAGGTATTCAAAAAACAGTGTGTTCAAAGTTCTAGTTTACCTGAACATAAATATTGCGTTAAGATCCATACCAAATGTAATCAGCATTTTTTTTCCTTTTTCATAATGGTTAACCCATGAACTCTTTCTTTGACCTACATTACAAACTGAAGTAGCAAATTGACTCTGTATCATAAACTGATGCAGACCCTCATAAGTGAATACGGTTCATTGCTCCTCTCAGACGAATACATTTCTGTTAGCCTATCTCCATGATAGAGAACCTATGGCATGTGTGCCACAGGTGGCACACGGAGCCATATCGGTGAGCACGCGAGCTCAGCTCCAGTGCGCATGCGCATGCTGGTCAGTTGATTTTCAGACCTTCTGGGCCCACTGGAAGTCGGGAAACAGGCTGTTTCTGGCCTCCGGTGGGCCTCCCCAGGCTCCTAAAAAGGCTCTGGAGCCTGGGGAGGGTGAAAAACGGGCCTAGTGGGCCCACCGTGCCATCGCGTGCCAAAAGCGGGAGGAGTGGGGGGGTTGCGCACACATGTGCGGGGGGGCGGGGTGCATAGAATTATGGGTGTGGGGACTCACGCGTGACCCCACGCGCTCCCCCCGGTTTTGGCACGCAATGTCAAAAAGGTTAGCCATCACTGGCCTATCTATTTCTTTTATAGGAGGGTCTAAATATTATTCTGAAGTGCTGTATGTTTCAGGCAATCACAGTCCCTTTTTGCTTTCATTTGGGGAGATGTATTATTTTTTTAAATTTTATGGGGGGGGCAGACAAAAAAATGCTGCTGTTTGAAGAGATCCTTTAAGTAGATCACTCCTTAAAGTCAGTCAATGCAGAATGTTTTATAGACGTGGTTTCTACTTTAATTAGTAGCAGAGATATCAGTCACCTCCATAGGTGAGGCCAGGGGGCTCACAATGCCTAAAGCAATGTTTCTTGAACTTTTTCCTCTCAGGACTCTTTCTGTTTTTAAAAATTGCGGAGGATCTCAAAAGGAGCTTTTGTTTCTGTGGGTTATATCTCTACCATATTAAAAATTAATCTTGGTGTGTTTGCTGCCTGCTACCACTTCTCCCAATTGTTGGGAGGGATGCTAATATTATATTATTTTTCAACATAATCTGGCAAATAATGTGGTCTTGGGATTTGAGAAACACCGGTCTAAAACATCACAGCATCATGCTAGCCCCAATCCTTTTGTGTGTTATTTCATCATTATTTTGATGAAAGTAGCAAGCTCCTGCAGACATTGCTGGGAGTTGTTTATGTGGGGTCTCAAAGCTTTCTGAATCATATTCAAAGGATGTAAATTCCTATTCTTTTGTTTCGCGCACTACTGTATAATCCTTTGAAGGATGTTCCTGGGGTCCAGCCAGAGATGCAAATGCCTCTGTGAATGCCTTCCTATAACCAGAAGAGCCATTGTCATTTCTTGCCACCAGTGTTCTGGCTTTAATTTGATCTCTCCTAAGCCCCTTTTTTTCCCCTAATGTATTTTCTAGAACAAGGTGAAGATCCTGGAGCACCAGGGAACTGCCAGAGGACTGTAAAAGAGCTGATGTAGTTCCCATCTTCAAAAAAGGGAAAAAAATAGATCCAGGAAACTACAGACCTATCAGCCTGACCTCAATACAAGGGAAGATTCTGGAAAAGATAATCAAACAACGAATCTGTGAACACTTAGGTTGAGAGTTAGATGTCCCCAAATACTTGCTGCAGGGAGAAACAGTGTGAGAGAAAGCGTGTTTCTACCAAAGCATCTGACCAGCCACTGTAAGGAAATACTAGAATTGAGCAGATAAGACTGTTCTCATGCATTTTTTAACCAACAAACTGGAAAGCAAAGTTAAATGGGGCCTAGAATATTTTGTCAATGACATACCAGCAGTACTGTTTAAAATCCTACAAGAATTTGTAAAGAAGTATGGAAAACAGTTTAGTGGCCAGGGGACTGGAAAATATCAATGTAATCCCAATGCCAAAAGTGGGCAGTGAAAACTGTATAACACATACTGATCTTGCATGCTAGTAAGATAATACTGCGAGATTTTGCAATCAGACTTGGCAATCCACCTTAATTGTTTAACTTATATGCAGAATATATCATGAGAAATACTGGTCTAGAATGAAGAAATTGGAATTAAAGTGGAAAGAATTGAAATTAAAATTTAATTGGAATTGAAACCTCAGCAACCGTAGAGATGCTGATGATGCCACTTTGATGGTTGGCATTTAGAAAGGCTTAAGCTGTCCCATGCGAAAGGTGAAATAAACATTAAAGCCAATCTGCTGCTCATTGTTGCAAAAACTGAATATGTAAATAAGATAATATGATGTATGAATAAGATAATGTGAAGATAATGTGACAGTGCCAACCAAGAAGATAGGAGGAGAAGCAGTTGAAGTAAGGACAGATTTTATTGCAATTTCCTAGGCTCAAAAATTATTAAGGATGTCAGCCAGGAGTGGGCTTCAAAATTTTTTACAAGGAGTTCTCTGCCCGGTTGCTGGGTGGGCGTGGGCATGGTGGGCGTGGTCTAGTCAGCCTCCTGCACCATGGCGGGGGGGCATTTTTGCCCTCCCCGGGCTCTGGGAGGCTTTCCTCGAGCCTCTGGGAGGGCAAAAACAGCCTCCCCAGGCTCTGGAGGCCCTCTGGAGGCCGGAAACAGACCCATTTCTGGCCTTCCCAAACTTCTGGTAGGCTCGTTTTTCGCCCTCCCCAAGGCTCTGCGCGTGCCCTCCACTTACCTGCATCCAAAACGGGCCACGTGGGGACTTCTGGGAGGGGTGGGGTGGGCGGGGCCAGCCAGGAGTGGGATTTGGGGGTTCTCCGAACTGCACAGAATCTTAGTTAGAAGTTCTCCCGAACCCCTGTGAACCTCCAGCAGCCCACCCCTGATGTCATCTACTTTGAAGAAAGTCTATGACCTGGATAAAATATTAAAATACAGAGATATCAACTGACAATAAAAGTATATATTGCAAAGACCAAAATTTTTCCCATTGTTATAAAGTATATGGTTTTGAAAGCAGGACTAGCAGAAAGGTTGAATGAAATAAAATTGATGCCTTTGAGTTGTGTAAGGAAGAATTGTTGACAGTACCTTGAACCACAAGAAAGCAGATAATTCAGTACTAAAACAAGACTGCTCCCTGGAAGCACAAGCAATGAAGCTAAAATTTAAATATAATCATAGAACAATTCAAGCAGAATGGGTACCCACAATCATTCGTAACAAGACATCCATGCAACAGGATGCAGAGAGGAAGTAAGAAACAAGGTACAAGACCAACTAGATGGCAGACTCTGCCATACATCAAAACATGTTGGAAGCTATAGAACACAGCTTCTCCTGTCTGGATTGCTTCTGTGACTATGTAGGACAGACCGGGAGGAAGCTAACCACCAGATTGCAAGAACACAAGTGAGCGGTCAGATGAGGAGACCCAAACTCATTGGTAGCCTCACGCTGCAATGAACAAAGACAGACATTCAATTTTGCAGCTACAATATTGCTGGATGAGCAGGTCCAAAAACAGCCAGGGAAGTGATTGAAGTCTGGGAAACAGGCCCCCGGTCAGTCAACAGGATTGTTGATTTACCACCAGCCTAAAGCACTTTGAAAGTGAAGACTGGGCAGCACAAGCAAACAACAACCAACGACTTAAAAGTCAGCCATCAACACATACCAATCAACACCTAAAAACCCACATACAACAGGCACTATAAATACCACACAGAGAACAGTACACATTCTGCTAGATAGAAGTTCCCTGAAGATGGGCTCCAGCTCAAGTCTGAAAGCTCAGAAGACAAAACCTTGGGTCTCAGTGACGGACCCAAATTGGATCCTACTATAATCATAGAGTTGGAAGGGATCATAGATGCCACCTAGTCCAGCTCTCTGCTCAGTGCAGGATCCTTTTGAGAATCTCTAAGACAGGGATGGGCAGCTACCATGACTTTTCGACTTGTGAATTTCAACTCCCAGAATTCTTGAGCCAGCATGGCTAGCTCAGGAATTTTGGGAGTTGAAGTCCACAGGTCGTAAAGTTGCCCACTCCTGCTCCTGCACTGAGTATAGTTGCCCATCCCTGCTCTAACAAATTGCTCTCAAAGCCTCTGAAGATCTCCAGTGAAGGAGAACTCATCCTGTTATGTGGTCTTCTGTTCTATGGTCTGATCACTCTTACAGTGGGGAGATTCTTCCATATATTAAACCTGAATTTCTTTCCTTGTAACTTTAATCCATCAGTTTTTGTTCTGGTCCTGGCCTCAATTGGGAATAGTCAACTCCAGTGGTGGGCTGCTGCCAGTTCAGACTGATTCGGGTGAACCGGGAGTTCCGACCAACAGCTGATGCCACCCACCCACTCCCCACCCTATCCTGCCCTATATTTCCTTCTTTCTGGCTCAGCTGATTCGTGCGACACAGCTGATTTCTGCGCCTCCGCTGTTCTACTTACCGGGGCTGCCTTAGAAAGTAAGCAGTTGGGCTTCAAATTGCTGTATTTTGAACGCTGCGTGCAAGCATGTTAGGCGTGTGTGCGTGTGAAGCCTGCACATGCATGTGAAGCGCACACTCAAAAAAACGATTGTTAAACTGGTTGCAGCTCACCACTGGTCAATTCCCTCTTTTATGTGACCGTCCTTCAGATAGTTTAAGACTGCTATTGTATCTCCTTTTAGTTGTCTTTTCTGCAGATTAAACATAGCCAGATCCTGGGCTAGAGGGCAAGATTTCTGCATAATGGCTTCCAGGCTTTGGAACTTGCTGACCTCAAAAAAAAAAATGTGCAATGCTCTCTTGGTATTCCATAAAGCAGTTACAACAGTCTATCCCATTGTTCTTTTAACTTTATTTAATTGCTTTTGGGTGTTCTCTGTATGTGAGTCATTAGTTTTAACAATATTGTTTTACATGCTCGCTTTGTTAATACACTAACAGATTGGAATTTGTAACAGAATTTTAAAAAATAAGTAAAAAGTGTTGCATCCATTTCTAAACAAAGAACCCAACTGGTTTCTATGAGACCTTCAGCTAAACGTCAGGAGGCAGTCCTTCTATTCTATGTGCTTTGAAGTTTTTGTTCAAAGACATCTTGTCTGAGGCAATCATCTTGACCAACTAACCAACCAACCAACCAATTCACCTAGCAAACAAGTGCCTTAGGCTTTACAGTGGTTTATGTGCAAAGTACACACTATCTCCCATATTAAAATGCTACCTGTGCAGGAAATTTAGTATGTTTAAAAGACTTTAAGGTTCTATAAAGATGAATAGCTAGATAACATCCACCTGGAATCGTGCATTCAGTTTTAAATGCTTTTTACTAGGCCAAAGCTGACTTGGACAGAATAATAAGACCAGCTAAGGATCTATGTATTGTTACATAGATATTCTTCACTAGGTTGCTGATCATCTTTGAAGTATGGTTCAACAAGATATATATTTGTTATTTACTTGCTTGTTTGTTTGTAACATTTCTATACTGCCCATCTCTCCTAACTGATTCTGGATGTTTTACAATAAAAATGTCTTCTAACACATATATTCTTAATCAAGAACAAGAAAAATGTCCTCTTGCCCTGCTGTTTCTTCCAGCCCTATTAGGAAATATCTAATTTAGCATGGTCAAATAAAATTTGGAAATTATTGTCCAAGACGTCCAAAGGGCATACATTTGGGGAAACATGATTCAGTAAATGTGACTGTTGTGTGATACATGTCAAATGGATGTTGGTTCCACATAACCTGTTATCCTGACAGCTTTGTCCCAAGAAAACTGAGAAATCAACCCTTCATATTTATGTGTAAACAATTATCTTAAATTAACAAACCATTTACCAAGGAGTAAATTAGTAGGGATGCAGTGGCTCAGTGGCTAAGACGCTGAGCTTGTTGATCGACAGGTCGGCAGTTCAGTGGGTCAAATCTCTAGTGCTGCCTAATGGGGTGAGCTCCCGTTACTTGTCCCAACTTCTGCCAACCTAGCAGTTCGAAAGCACGTAAAAAATGCAAGTAGAAAAATAGGGACCACCTTTGGTGGGAAGGTAACAGCATTCCATGCGCCTGTGGTGTTTAGTCATGCTGGCCCCGTGACCACGGAGACATCTTCAGACAACGCTGGCTCTTTGGCTTTGAAATGGAGATGAGCGCTGTTGAGGGTAAAACTGCCCTCTGCAAAGTGGTGCAACGGACCAAACAGTGAATAGATACGTTGCTTAGCAAAACACACAGATACTCACAGACTCTGAACGTTTAAAGAAAAATAAACAGTCTTACTTGTAGATTTTTATATCGGTATCCCATCTATCCCAGTCTTTAATTTATATACCCACTTACTACCGAGTATAGTTTTCCCTTTTGGAATTGTTACAGACACATACACTTTCAAATTCTGCAAAGATTGTAGTTCTTTAGTCATTGCACCTCTCCACACTTTCTGGTCTTCAGGTGGAAACGTGGTCAACTCATTAAATGTAGTAGGGACTTTATTTACTTGATAGACTGTAGTTGCCTGATACTTATCAGGTGGTCTTGTTACTCTACTCAACCTTCTTGGGAGTTCAGGACTTACAGATTGCCTCTCCACCTTTACCTCTTCCTGTACTATGTCTTTCTCAACTCTTTGCTCTGGATCTCTGGCATTTCATTGGTAGCTTCAGTCTGAGTTTCAATGATTACCTCATTTTCAGTACCTAATTTATTCCACCCTACATGCTCCATAAACCTGGCATTTGCACTGTTAACTACCGTTGCTGTTCCTTTTACCCAAAATCTGTAGGACCTGTGGTTTGAATTATAACCAACAAATATTAATTGTTGTGCCCTACTCTGGCCCTTACCCTTAACTGCACTGGAATATGTACCCATGCAGGTGACCCAAATGTGTGTATGTAGCTCAAATCCGGCTTCCTTCCATGCCATACGGTATATGGAATTTTGTTAGTGGTTGTATTTATGGTGTTGTTTAAGAGTGTATTTGCACACATAATTGCTTCTCCCCATAAATTAGCCGGTAAACCTGCATCAGCTAACATTGATCTCATCATTGCTTGTAGAGTTTGTCCTCTCCTTTCAACATATGAGTTATGCTGTGGTCGATATGGAGCTGAACATTTGTGCTTTATACCAGCATTATCTAACATTGATTTAAACCTTGTGTTTACAAACTCAGTACCATTGTCAGTTACAATGGTAACTATTTTTTGATTTGTTTTTCTCTTCACAAACTTAATCCATTGAACAAAATACCGAAAAGTATCTACCTTAGTCTTCAATAGGTAGCAAAAACCATACCTGGAATAATGGTCAACTATACTGAGAACATAGCAAGCACCCCTTAAACTAGCCTTCATTGGCCCTATTAAATCAGCAAATACCACTTCCAGTGGTCTCTTCGTTTTAAACCCATCAAACCTATTAGCAGGGATTGTTCTACTTTTCTGCTGATTATAAATATTACAATTTAAATACTGGTTACATGGTTTCAGCTTCAACCCATCAACTAATTTTACAGTTTTCTGTAACATCTTAAAACTGATATGCCCCATACGTCTGTGAAGCAAGTAAACACATTCATCATGTGGTTTGACATTTGAGTATACAACATTTGTAACATGGTTACTAGATAATACATATAAACCATCTTTCAGTTTTCCAATAATCTTGGTTTCACCTTTTTCAATTAAACAATCAATGGTTCTAAACGTTACTGTATATCCTAGCTTAACCAATACTCTAACCAAAATCAAATTAAAGTTTAGATTTGGAACATATAACATATGCATTTTTTCTTTTACATATTGGACATATTGCCGTTCCCTCACCACATGCCTTTAGCTTCCACCCATTTGCTAAAGAAACTTTATTATTACTAGGCAACATTTTCACAAAATAGTTTTGTGTTCTGACAATGCATAGCGACGCCCGACTATCAATAACCCACGAATCGTGGTTAACCGGTTTCTTATCAGACATAGCTACATTACATTGTTTTTTATCTTTAACCATGGTTTTTTGTTTCAGCCTTCTGCAAAACCTGGCTATATGACCCTTCTTGCCACAATTAAAACAATGTTTTACAGCATATACATGGTTATTTGCCTTTACATTTACATTAATCGACTCAGGTTCTTCCCTTAGTTGTTTTCTTTCTTCTCTCCTTCTGGCCTCTTCTAGTAGTCGCAAGGTTATGTTGGCCAAAGTTAGTTCCTGCTGTGTGAGAACTTCAAATGATGTTACTACATCGTTGTAGCTCTCATCTAGTGATGATAACAGTATATAAACCTGTTGCTGCTCAGAAAAAAACCACCTTCTTCTGATGTAGCTCTCGAAAAATGCTTTTTATGCAATTCAGGTGTGTTAACATGTCACCACCCTTAAGGAGTCGTGTGCGAAACAACCTTCGTGTAATGTTAATTTGCGCCCCCACAGTGTCATGAACATAAAGATGTTTCAAATTGCCCCAGCATCTTGCAGCAGACTGTTCACCCTCGATGTGAACAAGCTGGGTATCATCTGGAGACAAACCAATATGCAATGCACTCTCATTCTTCCTCTGGAACTCGGCTATCTTCCTGGCATCCTCGGCATCGTCAGCATTCCAGGAGGTCACATCTGGTGGATTATGCGCTACATCCCATAGCTCTTCTTTGCGCAACAGGAGACTGCACTTGGTGGACCAGGATTTGTAGTTGGTGCCATCCAGCCGGGTAACCAGCGATAAATTGGGAGCTTGACCTTGTGCCATCCTCACCAGGACATTAAATACGTATCAGAACGTCTGGAGCAATAATGTGTGTCGCAACTCTCTTATTGCTGTAACTGGTACACACACTCTGGTACTGGGCCCATAACCAGTGTTGAGGGTAAAACTGCCCTCTGCAAAGTGGTGCAACGCACCAAATAGTGAATAGATACGTTGCTTAGCAAAACACACAGATACTCACAGACTCTGAACGTTTAAAGAAAAATAAACAGTCTTTACTTGTAGTAAAACAAAACAAACTTGGCTTCTCAAACCAAAGTGGTGCAACGCATCAAATAGCAAATAGATACGTTGCTTAGCAAAACACACAGATACTCACAAACTCTGAACGTTTAAAGAAAAATAAACAGTCTTTACATGTAGTAAAACAAAACAAACTTGGCTTCTCAAAACAAAGATAACACTTCTTCAAATAATCACGGTTCAACACAAAAACATAGTTTGCTTACAATTCCAGTTCTCTTCAGTAACACAGACAAAGTTCCTTTCAACAGTTCAACCTTCTAATAGCAGGAGCAGAAGTGAATGAACTTCCTGCCTTCTTTTATGTCTGCTTAGCACAGCCAATTAGTCATCTTTGTAGCAGTTAAAGTTACAGAACATAGTTTTCTATATATTATCTACCCAACTGTAGGATAAGCATCCAACAAGCACTGCCCCTAGAGTCGGGAACGACTAGCACATATGTGCAAGGGGAACCTTTACCTTTAAGCTAGCACCAGTGAATGCAGTGGGACTTAACTTCTAGGTAAACATGCGTAGACTTGCGCTGCAGGCACTGTGGTGATGGACATTCCAAAGTAGTAATCTTCAGCAAAATAATATCGACCATACATTTCAATACTAACTGAAAGACTCACTGTTTTAATTAAGACATCAATAGTATTATACCCAACAGGTGTAATCCTTGCTTTGATGGTAAATAAAACTGCCTTGCATTGGTGCAGATTGAGAGTCCTTTTCATTTTGACAAATCATGCTCTACCTTTACATTATGAGTCTTGTTTTTTCTCTTCAGAAAATAAAAGCACATGGAAAGGTGTTCTTGCTGTGTGCCTCCTTTCCATAATTTTGCTTTTGCTGGTCTCCTGACTTGTAAAGTCTTGAGGTAAATAATAGCAAAAACAAAAAAAACAAAAACCCACCCCTACCTGTGCTTAAGCCAAAATTTAAAGCAATGGTAATTCATAATAAAAACATTAAACCTGAAAGACAAGCCACATGAGCCTTCCAAGTAAAACATTATCATAAAAGGTTAATGTCTCTTTCAAAACAATTGTAGTTTTGATTTTCATAATGCAGATCTTATATTGCTCTTCAGTTTTCACTTGCTGTTCTGTAGGAGTGTAGTGGCCCTCAAGGTTAATTTTAAAAAATTAACTGGAAAAATTTAAAAAAAAAAAACCACTGTAATATCCCAACATGACATAATAAGACAGGAAATCTAGAGTCTACCAAGGTGTCTCTGGATTATTGTCAGTGTTTGTGATATTCATCTGAACTGCCTATTAGTGTAGGTGGGTCTTGAGGTAACACTTGCAGTGGTTCACTCCCTCTTGTCCAATGGTGTCCAAAAGTTGTCTCTGGGACAGTGTTTCTCAACATTGGAAACTTTAAGATGTGAGGATTTCAACTCCCAGAATTCCCCAACAAGCATTTTTTTTTTTTTTTTGGCTTTAATTTATATGCCGCCCTTCTCCGGAGACTCAGGGTGGCTTACAATGCCTTAAGCAATAGCCTTCATACTTTTGTATATTTATACAAAGTCAGCTTATTGCCCCCACAATCTGGGTCCTCATTTCACCTACCTTTGAAAGAATGGAAGGCTGAGTCAACCTTGAGCCTGGTGAGATTTGAATTTACAGTAATTGCAAGCAGCAGATGTTAATAACAGTGTTTTAGTCCACTGTACTACAGGCTACAGCATGGGGACAAGAAAGTTCTCTTTTGTTCTCTATGCTGTTTTAATTGCTATGTAAAGTGCTGGGAGATGTCACCCTACCTTTTAGATACCTTGTTTATTACATTTGTTCTCTTTTATTATATTTATTGTAATTTCTTTGATTGTTGGGAGCCATTTAGAATTATTGAGAGTTGAGTGACATATTATAAATAATAATAATAATAATAATAATAATAATAATAATAATAATAATATAATAATAACAACTATTACTCTATTATTACTCTACTATTAGCACATTTTAGTTCTTGGTTTGTGAATGCTATACCCTGTGCTCGTTCTGGGAAGTCTAGGGAGGGGGGTGGGGGGAGGGAGGGGAAAGGAGGGTGGGAAGGGGAGGGGGGGTTGTGGGGGGAAGGGTGTGTGTGTGTGTGAAAATGTTTGTATTTTTCCTTAAACTTTTCAATAAAATAAAAAAATAAAAAAACAAAAAAACAAACAAAAAAAACCAAAAAAAATAATAATAACTATTACTCTTTAACATTCAATTCCAAGAAAGTTCTAGTTTTTCTTAATCATTACCTAATTTTCTAATTTGGATTCTAATAATCCAAATGAGGTGGCTGTATTACTACTGGTTAATAGGAAACCTGACTGTGGAACTAATTCTGGGAATTAACCATCTATCTTTAGATATCCATGCTTTAGCTGCATTTTTTTCTGAGTTGACCAGAACTGGCAACATTAGTCTCAGAGTTATTCTGATCAATCTCTCAGTGAAGAGGATCCTGTTGCACCACCACACCCAATCTAAAATTTCTGGGGATAAGGTTGAATAAACAGTTAGCGGCAGTGGTGGGTTTCAACAATTTTTGCTACTGGTTCTGTGGGTGTGGCATGGCTTGGTGGGCATGGCTTGGTAGGCGTGGCAGGGGAAGGATACTGCAAAATTTCCATTCCCTCCCCAATCCAGGGGAAGGTTACTGCAAAATCCCCATTTCCTCCCGATCAGCTGGGACTTGGGAGGCAGAGAATAGATGGGGGTGGGGCCAGTCAGAATTTTTATTACTGGTTCTCTGAACTACTCAAAATTTCCGCTACCGGTTCTCAAGAACTGGTCAGAACCTGCTGAAACCCACCTCTGGTTAGCGGTTATAAAAAGATTCCATGTTGGAAACCACCACTAAACATTGGCTACAACGCCCAAATCCTTCTGCCATGCAATGTTAAAGATTCTATCAGTTTCAGCTTTCTCTAAATTTAGGGACATGTAAAAGATGGAAAGTCCACAATAAACAGATTAACTGAAGTTTATTTTTCCTCTTTTCATGTTGATGAAGTGCTATCAAGAAGAATTAACAGGGCCAGTGGGCCTTTTGAAGACAAAAGTTTAGGACTTCAAAACTTTTGATTGGTCTCCTTTGTAAATTTAATGTAAGAAAGTGATCCAAGTTATTTTGATGTTCCTTTTAACTATTATGACATTATTGATTTGTATATTCAGTATATCTTTTTCCAAATCGTTCTTGTAGCTTGACATTTTCAAATCCACATTCAAATCAATTTCCAGTCTTGTCCAGTAAAACCTGTTCTTCTTCCATAACATCATTTACACACAGTCTATCTATAATGGAAGACATACTTAAAATTAACTTCTGAGCCCATTTTTCACAAATAAGCTTCAATGCATCCAATATTTTGCTCCATTCTGTGTTAGCAATTAAATATAAGTTTTCTTCTTTAATTATAATATTTAGTTTATTCTGATTCACTGTAGCATCAAACCTTCAAAGACCCATCATATCATGCTCTTTTTTTTATCAGAATTCAAAACAAGAGCTGTTTCCCATAGGAAAGGTTTTTGTAATTACTTTTGAAGTCTTCAAATCCATCTGGATCTTTGCAATTTTCCAAAACTTTTTTTTAAAAAAGCATTTTAATCAACCTTTGTGTTTATTCCCCTTAAACAAAATTTTTCTAAATCCTTAAAACACCAAAAGCTCTTTAAATTCTAAGTTCTTTAAGTACTTAAAATTTCTTTCACTAAGGACTAAAGAAAACTCATCCAGTGAATGCCATAAAACTTGCTGTTCCAAAGGTTTTTAAGTTTTGAAAAGGAAGAAAAAATACTTCCAAAAAGGATTAAGAAATGAGGCTCAGCCAAACTGTATGTCCCTAAAGGCTACATTATGACTATGAGATTAGCTGGAATCTCTTGATTCCCTTTCATTTCAGCTCACCAGTTGACTGCAAAAACCTTGATTTATGGGTGATCTAACTCACCATGTCCTCACCAGAAATCGAACTGCCAAACTATTGGCGATCAGCAGAAGTAGCCTGTAGTACTGCATTTTAACCACTGCGCCACCACGGCTCTAATTGTTACTTGTGTTGAGTTCCTGATGGGTAGAATGGAAAGATATAAACTGAAATAACAAATGTAGTCAGAAGTGAGATGTTTGCTATGTGGAAGGGAGGGAGGGAATTATTGTGAGATAAACTCAAGATTGCCTCTTGCAAAATCTTTGAGAATTGTTTGTTGACCAATGGGGACTATTTTGTCAAACCCTAATTTAACAAAATTGAAGCAGTGAAGTTATTGTGATAAGCCCCATGGTACTTACTATAAAAGATGTTTTTCCATAATAAATATCCAAAGAATCAGGCTAGAGAGAATAGTTATTTAAGCATACATTCTTAAGTTGCATAGCTACAGTATATATTAATCTTCTCCATATTTTATGTCTATTAATAATGGCTACAGTCTAACTATATTTTAGCATTTTAAAATCCTAGCACTTGCAATGTAAGAGAGATGACTATTTGTTTAATTTCCCAGTTCCCGTCCAGGACAACTGGCTAATGGCTCTAAATCACCTCTGGTCACTTTTTTTGACAGAGGTTCATTAGTCCCATTTCCCACTGCTCATCAGCTGCCTATGGCTAGAGTAACTTTTTCACATTGCAAATCATTCTATTAAAATTAAAATCTTTGGCTGGTTCCATTGCATGTAATGTATATTATTCAGCTTGAGCTGAGTAGTGATGAAAGCTGCATAATATAAAACGAACCTTGCCCAGGCATCCATCCACACACAATGTCTTTTGCAGGAAGAGAAGGCTTATAAGATTCAAAACCAAAAGACCATATAAATTAAGGGTTTGTCTTAAGTAAACTTGGGTATCCAGTTTGAACAGACCTTATCTTAACTGGCCACCACATAAACTTCCAGGGCAAACAACCTTTAATAGAATTCTTCTCGTGTAAGATGCTAATTTATTTTCTTGCTCCACACGATGGTATCAACAGCTCCAGTGCTGCATTCCTAATTAAGGGCGTACAAAATTTCCCATCCTGCCCCTTATTAAATAACCATTAAGTCTTGCAAAAGTTAACGTGCCCGTGATTCCATTCAATTTGTAGCTGCATCTGGAATCAACACTACCCACTATGGAGGAATAATTGGTGAAATTGACAGACAAACTAACTTCTTTGATTAGAGAAAAGACGCTTTCTACATGTATTGGTGACTGGAAACCTCTTACTGTATGTATTTTTGCGTAAAAATGGGAGGGGGGAATGAACTTGTGATTTATGGTTTTGATGACTACACAGGTTAGATTATAGAAAGATTATAATTATGAAATCCAAAGTTGCGTCAGTAGTATGATGGGTGGCACATAAATTTAATCAACAAAATATAAATAAAATAAATGATGTAAATTTAGACACAAAGATTAAAATGTAACTGTACTTATTGTGAAGAATACTGAAAGTCTCTCTCTGTGTGTGTATGCACACACGTGTGTGTATGCTGCCTTTTTGGGGATTTAGCCCTCAGACAGGACTAATGTAGTGTTCATAAGAGAGGAAGATTAATATCTCGTTACAAATATAGATGCAAATAAGTTGAACACAGTGTTACAACTTACTCATGTATCATGTATTCTACCGAATTTGAAAATTGCTAACAAATTAATCCGATATTAATTGTAGTAAAAATTAAGAGTTGCGAAGTTGCAGTTTACAAAACAAGCACATTGCTAAAATGTGTAGACACAAACATGAACTTTCAAAAAACTTGACAATAAAGTCCGTAATATCAAAAGCTCTAAAGCAATTTTCTAGGTACTTTCACATTGCCTAATTCACTTTCCAATCCCTCACAAAGCAGTTTAAAGCTAATCTGCTATCATTTTTTGCTTCTGGAGATCTCAAAGAATTTAAGGTCGTACAAAACATATCATGACCACTCAGTGCTTTCTCCAGCTGACCCTTAAATTAATATCTTTAATAATGTCTTTCAATCCATATCTACTCTCAATGGATGTTAGTGTTGAAGTAACAACTCACCCCTCCGTTTCCACTAACGCAGGCTAACTTCCTAATCCCTCCCCCCCATTCATGTCTATGGAGTCATCCAGATCATTGTTGTCCCAAAAGTGCTTTTTCAAGAGGCAACTGTAGAAGCTTCTTAGATGAAAAGCGAAACATCTTCAAGGAAAAGTTCCCTCTTGAAAAAGCACCTGTAGTACCCCCATCAATGTGTTCAGAGAATATTGCATATTTAGCAATTTGAGAAAGAAAAGGCCATTACTTCTGTATAATATTTAAAAGGTTCTTACAAGCCACGCTATTGCAATGATTGCATACCAACATATACTGGCATTTTCTCCAATAGCATAAAATTTCATTGCATGTTGCTATGGTGGCCTTAGTAGAAGGAAAATACATTTTGAACACCCCCACAGAAAAAAGGCGTTGAAGAAAGAATATTGGATGCTCTGAGGCCAGGGGTCAGCATATGGGAGAATTTTCTATGAATGAGAAAATAGGTCCTCTATAAGCTCCATGGTGTTTCTATTTTAAAACATCCAGTTTCCTTTATTGAAACATGTATTTATTGAAACATGTACTTATTGAAACAATTTCAAATAAACAAAGTATGAAGAAAAAACCACCATCAAACCTACTGATAGATATTACAAACTGATTCTAAACCGGTACAAAGCTGCCTTTTGAGGTTAATAAAAGTGAAGTATAGGAGAAAGAAATTGTTTACTGAAAACAGGGAAATAAGCAATACTGTCTTTCCAGACTTTATATTGAGACTGGGACTATGGAGTTCTTGCATAAGTAATCTGGGACACGTAACATTTTCTGATATTTTATCCCGGGAAAAAGTACATGAAATCAAGAAAAAGAGGAAAATGCAGTTTCTTCACAGAGAAATTGCTCTAGCTGTTTGTTCATTTTGGTTATTGCTTTCAGTATCCAGGGATTTGGTTTTTTTATATGAGGCCATGGAAGCAATATTGAGAAGTATCTCTCTATATTAAAAAAAAAAGTCTTGAAGTATACTTTCACACAAGTATTATAACACATATCTGGTGCAGGTTATACTGCTAACAGTTGGAAAATGGAGGCTGAAAAATAGTGTTGGCCTACTAAAGAACTCTGCCTACCTTTGGGAGGCCATCTGTTGCATTCCTCCACCTCCCAGTTCATGTTTAAGGGAAGCCCTGAACACATCTGGGAATTGCACATGAGGAGGAAAAAACAAGAGAAACATGTGCATGAAGTACTTGGGGGGGGGGGGTTATTCGAAACTCAAACAGATGGTGTGTCAGAGCTCAGTGAAAATTATTTCAACCAAACAGTTATTTTATATCTGTTGATTTTTGAAATACGCCATTAAACATCCTTGGATCTGTGCCTCTTGCAGTCTTCGATTATTTAAACAGTTTATTGGTTAATTAATCTCTGAGGAAAATAAGTATCTCCTCCAAACACAACACTTGTTATCAGATTCTAGTACAGGTAGTCCTTGACTTACGATCACAATTGAGCCCAAAATGTATGTTGCTAAGTGAGATAGTTGTTAAGTGAGTTTTGCCCCATTTTACGATCTTTTTTGCCACAGTTGTTAAGTGAATCTGGCTTCCCCATTGAGTTTGCTTGTCAGAAGGTTGTGAAAGGTATCTGAATTTTGATCACGTGACCACGGGGGTGCTGCAAGAGTCGTAAGTGTGAAAAATGGTCATAAACCACTTTTTTTTTAGTGCCAGTGTAACTTCAAACAGTCACTAAATGAACTGTTGAAAGTTGAGGACTACCTGTATGTCAAGAGGATGAAATCATCTCCAAGATGGCATCTTTCATGTGCTGGGCAGAATGTTGTAGTCCTAGAACATTTGGAGATGGCTAGGTAGGATCAAAAATTGTCTAAAACATGGAATATGCATTAATGACCAAATTACTAGTATGCCAAGGATTTTTTACTTATTATTAATCTGAAACAGAAAGGCAAGAAGGCATGAAATGTTGCTTTGCGGAAGGAAATGACCCTCTGGGTGGTTAGTCTTCTCACTTTGCTATTTATTTAATAATTCATCTTTGACAGGTAATCATAAAGAGATGAGATATTATTTCCCAAATTATTACATTTCTGTATTTCAAACTTTATTATCAAAATAGCTGCTGAGTTCAATGAAAGTTAAGTACAAATATCCTGTCAAGTTAATATATCTGGGACTTCTTATCTTTGAACCTACATTCTCTTTAAAATTCTCTCACTTTCAGATAACTATTATCTAATAAAATCAGTTTAGGATTGTATTTTTTAAACTTCCCAATTCACATAGAGTTTCAACATTCGGAAAGCAACCTTGTCTTCCCGAGTTTCTTTGCAAAGTTGGTTTGCACAGTATCTTCTCATTACCTCAAATGTACTACTACAACACCCTATTATGGCATTCCAGTTAATTAATTTGTGTAAGACTTTATAACAGAACATCTTATTAGTGGTTTCTTAAGAGCAATTTCTAGCCCTTGGAATTTCCCAACGCATGTCATGAAATGGTGTAGTATTTGCATTGTTCACATGGATTGTTCTTCTCATTCAAGATAGTGAATAACACTAAATTGCATCCTTATTTTAGCATTTTTTTTCCTACATAGTCCGATTTATTAAATTGTAGATTTCAATAGAGAAAAATGAACATTGGTATAAAATGCAGGGAGAGGAAAGTTGGAGGAGCAGCAGGTATCTCGGTTTATCTAACAAGATGCATTTCAGTGGTTAGAAAAGTAAACTTTGCACTTAGGCAGGAAAAACCAGATGCACAAGATCAGGATAGGCAGTTCCTAGCACAACAGTAGTGCCTGTAAGAAGGAACTAAGTGTCCTAGTGGACCACTGCTTAAGTATGAGTCAGCCGTGTGCTGCAGCTGCCAAAAAAGCCAACCCAGTCCTAGGTTGCATCAACAGTGAGACAACATGCAGATCACAGAGGTGATAGTACTACTATGTATTGCACTAGTGAGGCCAGATTTGGAACCCTGTGTCCAGTTCTGATCTCCCAAGATACCAAAAAAAAAAATATGTTGAGGCTACAGAAGAAGTGTGCAGAGAAAAGCAGTAAAAATAATAAGATGTCTGGAGGCCAAATTGTATGATGAAAGGCTAAGGGAATTAGGTATGTTTAGTCTAACAAAGAAAAGGCTTAGGGAGACATGACAGCAGTCTTCCAATACTTGAAGCGTTATCACAAGGAAGAGGAGTTGATTTATTCTCCAGAGCACCTGAGGGCAGGACAAGAGGAGAGCCAACTGGAAATAAGGAGGAATTTTCTGGCAGAATGATCAATCAATGGAACAACTTGCCTCTTAGAGTTGTGGGTGCTCCATAACTGGTGGTTTTCAAGAAAAGATTGAACTATTTCTCTGAGATGGTATAAAGACTCCTACCTCAGTCAGAAGGTTGAACTAGAAAATCTCCAAGGTTCATTCTACCGTAGCCATTTGGTAATAGGATTTCTAAACAACTAAATGTGTTCCAAACAGGTAGTCCTCGACTTACAACCACAATTTAACCCCAAACTTCTGTTGCTAAGTTGTTTGTTAAGTGAATTTTGCCCATGTTATGACCTTTCTTGCCACAATTGTTATGTGAATCACTGAAATGGATAAGTTAGTTAAGTACATCTGTCTTCTCCATTGGCTTTCCTTGTCGGAAGGCCTCAAAAGGTGATCACATGACCTTGGGACACAGCAACAGTGATAAATATGAACCAGTTGCCAACCGTCTGAATTTTGATTACGTGTTCATGGGGATGCTGCAAAGGTCATAACTGTGAAAAATGGTCATAAGTCACATTTTTCACTGCCATTGTCCCTTTGAATGGTCACTAAATGAACCGTTGCAAGTCAAGGATTACCTGTACTTCCTTGGGACCCTCAACTCAATAGCACGTCCAAGTTTTGAAAAAGCTCTTTTTCTGGATCCACCAAAGTTTCTTACCCGAAGGGACCCACATACCCCTTCTACCAGCTCTGAAGGGATATAGGGGGGATATCCAGAGGTGGTAATCAGCAGGTTCTGACCAGTTCTGGAGAACCAGTAGCGGAAATTTTGAGTAGTTCAGAGAACCGGTAAATACCACCTCTGACTGGCCCCACCCCCATCTATTCTCTGCCTCCCAAGTCCCACTGATTGGGAGGAAATGGGGATTTTGCAGTAACCTTCCCCTGGAGTGGGGAGAGAATGGAGATTTTATAGTATCCTTCCTCTGGAGTGGGGTGGGAATGGAGATTTTACAGTATCCTTCCCCTGCCACGCCCACCAAGCCAGGCCCACAGAATTGGGGAGAGGCAGTCCCATATATAACCTGGCCCAGGGGTGAAATCCAAAAATTTTCCCTACTGGTTCTGTGGGCGTGGCTTGGTGGACATGGCAGGGGAAGAATATTACAAAATCTCCATTCCCACCCAACTCCAGGGGAAGGATACTTACCTTTATTACTGGTTTGGAACGGGATCACATGCACGCCCTCGCTTTGATCACATGTGGCCTTGCGTCTGTGTATGCGCAGATCGCCGATGATGACATCTGGGGCAGTGGGCGGGGCCTCCTGCCAGTTTTACTACTGGTTCTTGTGAACTGGTCTGAACCGGGGGCAACCCACCACTGGTTCAAAGTAAAAACAGCACTGAAAAAAATTACAGGCAGTCCTCGACTTACAACAGTTCGTTTTGTGACTGTTCGAAGTTACAGCAGCACTGATAAAAGTGACTTATGACAATTTTTCACACGATCTTTATAGCATCCCCATGATCATGTGATCAAAATTCAGATGGTTCATACTTATGACCATTGCTGTGCGGTTATGTGATCCCCTTTTGCAAGCAAAATCAATAGGGAAGCCAGATTCACTTAACAACGGTGTGACTAACTTAACTACTGCAGTGATTCACGAAAGGAAGGAAGGAAGGAAGGAAGGAAGGAAGGAAGGAAGGAAGGAAGGAAGGAAGGTAGGTTGGTTATAAAATGGGGCAAAACTCATGTAACAAATGTCTCACTTAACAACAGAAATCTTGGTCTCAAATTTGGTCGTAAGTCAAGGACTACCTGTGCTTACAACCAGTCCTTGCACTTATGACTGTTGCAGTATTCCTGAAGTGATGTGATCAAAATTTAGATGCCCCCACAGTTAAAATATTGTTTAAGGCTTATAATAATTGTAATGATTTATATTTTTAAAATACATTCATCTAAGTAAAAAGAAAAAGAAAAATGAAATGATATTTGGATAGGATTTAGAGACTTAAGTAACGGATTTTTGGGATAATGGCATAGACAGAATTTAGGGAAATAATTGAGTAAAATATTAAGTTGTGTTAATTGTAAATCAAAATTTGTTAGTGATTTGTATCAATCTATAACCGGATCAATGCTTCGTTTTGAAAAGATGTATTTTATGTTTATGTTTTAAAAAATAAAATAAAATTAAAAAAAAAAAATTAGATGCTCCACAAACGGCATGTAAATGGTTGCAATCTAATGGGGTCATCTGCAGCCTTACGAACTAGCCTCTGACAAGCAAAGTGAATTGGGGAAACTGGATTCATTTAATGATCACACAATTCATTTAACCACTGCAGTGATTTGCTTAAGCGTGGCAAAAAAGGTTGTAACATTGGGTGTAACTCACTTAACAACTTTCTTAGCGATTGAAATTTTGGTGCTAATGGTAGTTGTAAATCAAGGATTATCTGTGTTACAATAGAACAGTGATGGCGAACCTATGGAACGTGTGCCGGAAGTGGCACACAGCCATCTCTTCGGGCATGCCAGCCGTCACCCGTTGTTCTTCCGGGTTCCGGTATGCATGTGGTCTTTGTGCGCGGGAGCACCAGAAACTGGAAGAGCAGCTCCCTGGCACGCATATGTGCTCCGGGGCCGGCTAGCTGGTCTTCGCGCATCATAAACCGGAAGACCAGGTGAACACGCTGGAAACTAGAACTGCTGTTCCAGTTTCTGGCGCTCCCTCAGCACTACAACAGATTGGCTGTCTATATTGTTATATATTTATTTGTAAGACAAATGTACAGTACCACTGCTAAAGCACAGGTGTGGAGCCCAGCTGGCTGAAGGACTCTCTATTCTTTTTAGCTAGCTAGCTATGCTGCAGAAATCACACTTATCATTGTTCCAAGAAATGGATGGTGGGAATAAAGATGGCAGGCACAAGTAGCTGAAGGATGTTTTTCCTTTCAACAATAGCTTGATTAGATTGGCCACTGTTTAAAAGCAAAGATTAGGCCAGAGAGAACTTGGTAACTGAATTCCAACAATTTTCATTTTGTTAGATCTTATAATTTAAGGATGATTGATAGGGAATGAGAGGCAAAGACAGATGATCATAAATCTAGATCAGATAATAAAATAATATGAGAAACCTCCAATGTACTGTTCCATTTAATGATATTTATAAACATTGCTGACCAGAAATTCCAGCCTCTTTTAGACCAGTGTTTGGTCCTGCAGTATTAAAAGAAGCAGTCAGGGCAATTGAAATTACTTATGAAAGGTAATAACTATTTTCTGCATTTCTTGGAATTAAAAGATTATTTTTTTCTTCCCAGAAGGATTATCTTTTTTCAAAAGAAACAGTAAGACCACTGTGCTTACACAATGCAAAACAAGACAAGAAGTGAAGTTATACAGTATTTTTAAGTTCTCTGCTACAATTTCTCTTTGTTCATTAAATACAATTTATTGTTGGCATTTTCACTCCCTTATGGCATTTGATGGCTCATTTGGAATATTATTACATTTATCTACAGTATTTGATTTATCTGATTTCGTTATATACCATGATCAATAGTGTTGTAAAAGCAGTCCTTGACTTACAACCATAATGGAGCCTGCCCATTACTGTCATAAGTCATGATGGTCATTAAAAAAGATCACCCACATGTCCAAGCCAATTATGCAATTTTTTTTGCGGCAGTCGTTAAGTGAAAGCTGCAGTCATTAAACAAACCAGTCAAGGAATTTCGGCTGGCAGGATCCAGGAGAAGAGCTTTCTCTGCCATGGCTCCTGCCCTTTGGAATACCTTATCATATATCTTTCGTCCCTCTCAGAGGGATGGGAGATTGAGTTTCCTTAAGATCCGTAAGACCTGGCTCTGCCAGGTAGCTTGGGACTCCCATGGGAAAACTTCAAACTGGAGCTGGTTGATTAAATAAAAGCTAACTCTGCCTCCCTTCCAATGCATCTGGCTGCTTCCTTCTCCATTTTGTGTCAATGATTTTATTCTGTTTGTATTATGATTTCATTGGTTATATTTATATTTGACGATTTACATGTTTTTATGTTGTATGCCAGCCAGAGTCGCTTTGAAATGAGATGGGTGGCAAATGCATTTTATAATAAACAAACAAACCAATTGTTCTTTATGGGGCAATTTTGCCAAAATCCAGAAATAAATCGAGGGCTGCCTGTATCCTAAATGCTTAGACTGTGCATGTTACATTTTCATATGTGGAATAGAAGAATGCAGGTACTCATGTGGATCCTTGGACAGCAAATAAGACAACAAGCAGGTACTAGAGCTCATAATCTGAGACATGTCACTTGAAGGGAAAACCACAAAACTGTGTCTTACTTATTTTGGCCATGTCATGCGGGGGAATTCACTGGAGAAAGCAATTATGTTGAGAGGAGTTAGCGGTAAAAGGAAACCAGGCTGTCAAAGAACACAGTGGCCAGGCACCATCAAAGCTGACACTAGCCAGAGCATTGAAAAACTCAAAGAAGCAGGGCATGATCAGAAGATATGGAGATTATTATTATTCCCCCATCCTGATGCTACTTGACCTCTCTGCAGCTTTTGATACCATCGACCATGGTATCTTACTGCAACGTCTCGGGGGGTTGGGGGTGGGGGGCACTGTTTTACAGTGGTTCTCCTCCTACCATTCGGGCCATAGGCAGTTTGTTTGGGCGGGGGTCAGAGATCCTCCCCGAGGCCCCTCACATGTGGGGTACTGCAGGGGTCGGTTCTCTCCCCCCTGGTCTTTAACATCTATATGAAGCCGCTGGATGAGATCATTTGTGGTTTCGGGGTGCGATATCATCAGTATCTCCACCCCGGACCCACCCAGGGATGCCCTTTCCGTGATGTCTAAGTGCCTGGAGGCGGTACGGGTCTGGATGGGTAAGAACAGGCTCAGGCTCAACCCTTCCAAGACAGAGTGGCTGTGGATACCGGCGTCCCATGATCTAGCTCCCCCATCATTGTTGATGGGAGGGGAGTGTCTTGCTCCCTCGAAAAGGGTTCGTAATCTTGGCGTCCTCCTTGATTCACAGCTGTCTTTAGTGGACCATCTAATGGCCATGACAAGGGGACCATTTGCACAGGCTTGCCTGGTGCGCCAGTTACACCTTTTTCTAGACAGGGACGCCCTCCATACGGTCACTCATGCTCTCATTATCTCTCGGTTGGATTACTGCAACGCCCTCTACATGGGGCTGCCCTTGGGGCTCCAACTGGTCCAGAATGCGGCCACATGAGTAGTTACGGGTGTGTCCCGCTACTCCCATATAACACCACTATTGCGCGAGCTGCACTGGTTGCCGCTGGTCCTCCGGATCCGCTTCAAGGTACTGATACTCACTTATAAAGCCCTTCATGGCATGGGCCCGGGATATTTGCAGGATTACCTCCTACTGGCCTCCCACCGCCCAGTGCGCTCACATAGGGCTGCCCTCCTCCGGGTCCCCTTGGCCAGACAGTGTCAGCTGGCAGTCCCCAGGATGAGGGCGTTCTCTGTGGTCGCACTGACCCTCTGGAATGGGTTGCCCACTGGGCTCCAGATGGCCCCCGACCTCCTCACCTTCCACACCAACCTAAAGACATGGCTCTTTCAGCAACTCTCCTGATCTGCCGTGGATTTTAACTTGGGGATTTGGGGATTTTAATCGGTTTTTAATATTATTTAATTTTATCTATTGTCGGGTTGTTTTATTGTTGTGAGCTGCCTGAATCCTACGGGAGAAGGGCGGCATATAAATCTGACAAACAAACAAACAAACAAACAAATAAATAAAAATTGCCAAGAGTCCAACATGATTGAATGGATAACATCATCATCATCATCATCATCATCATCATCATCATCATCATCATCATCTCTCATATGAAAGACAAGAGTTTTTTCTCTTTATTCTTTCCTCTCCATTAGTTTTTACTCTCCAGTCCTTTGAAAAGGCACCATTTAATATAGTACTGCCCTATTTAAAAAAAAACAAAAACTAAGGAATTTCTTTTTAAAAAGAATTTGAAAACTATGCTAATTGAAAGATGAAGGCGCATTCTTGGATGCTACGGTATCATAAATCTGAATTGTCTACTAGGTACCCAAAATAGCCTACACTCGGAGAATTAGCATTTGTTTTTCTCAAGGGATGAGGTTATTTTAAGCAAAATGCTGAAAGTGTGTAAAATATTTGCAGCCAGAGAAAAATTCTCCATTGCCACTTCTGCATATACTGCAAAGTAATTTTGATGAAAACCACAAGCACCCACATATTCGAATGACCCTCAAAATATGCGTGCAACTTCAAATGCCACATATTTCTAGTTAGGATGCCTATTAAGTGTGAAAATTATTAGAAATGGTCCAACATATCATAAATGTTAAGGGAGGTTGGCATAGTGAGAGAGAGAAAATGAGCATGTCTACTACAGAAAATGGCAGCTTTGGGCTCATTTCTGCATTTTTAATAAGAAAACGTTCAAACGCTCAGAATGTATTGTTTGGAGGGGGATGTGAAGGGGTCAGCACCATTGTAATCAGGATTATGTATCTTGAGGATCCAGGATGAATTTTCCAGAGCACCATTGCATTGCAGCTATTCAAATTAGTTAAAATTGCATCTTCACGATGACATACAGCTGCTTCCTGAGGATGCAGACTGTCAGCTTTTGAGAAAGTCAAAATCAAGAAACAGTCAACAGCAGAGATTCGTTGCTATAAGATAGAATAACAGAGTCTTGAAAACCTGTTCGAGTCTTTCCTCGCCACTTCTTATACCAACCAAAATCAAGGCAAGTTTGCTTAATTTCTTTCTCATGCTTCCTTCTTTTCCATGAATGAGTGATCTTTTCCTAAATTCTCCATTAAAAGTTCGGTCATTCCTTCATCATTCCTAAATTTATTTATTTATAAATTTATCGGTCGCCCTTCTTACCATCAAGGTAATTTATACACACACACTCAGCATTACAAGACAAGATGATCATGCATTAGATTTTTTGTTCTCATGGATTAGAGGACAAACGAAAAGTATATGATATCATCAATTGAGTAAAAGAATTGAAATGGAAATGGGCTGGTCAAATAGCAAGAACTGATGGCAGTCATAGAATGGATCCCACTTGATAAAGAGCATCCATAAAAGAGACCTAAAATAAGATGGATCAATGAGATCAACAAGTATTGAAGGCCCAATTGGCAAAAAAAAAGCTCAGGACTGTATTGATTGGAAACATGCAGAAGAGGCCTTCATCCTACAGTGGATAGACAGTGGCTAAAATTATAACACACACACACACACATACATATGTATACACATATACTCATAGACATAGACATATGCGCATATGTATTAAAAACATAAATTAATACCTGCAAATGCTATAATCCAATTACAGATGGGGAGGGCGGGGGCAGGGTGGAGGGGAGGTGGGATCTGTTGTTAATCTATCAACCACCTCCACTCCTATATGGACCCCAAGCTAACTGGTAAAACCAGATCTTTAGGCCCTTATGAAAGGTCAGGAGGGTTGGGGCTGATCTCATATCAGAGGCAAGATGTTCCAGAGGGCAGATGCAATGACAGAGAAGGCCTTTCTCCTAGACCCTGGAATAATTCCTTTAAAGACTTCTGGTACTAGATTTCTTGATTCATAGTTTAAACTGTCCCTATTTTGCTCTCTTTGATAATATTCTGTAGCACTAGCTAGCTATGCATGAACACTAGCTATGATTATGGAACAGATTTCTGATAAATATTTTGAACGTGTTTGCAAAGTGTTATATCTACTAAGAGACCCAGGATTGATATGAATATTGTTACCCTGATCACCTCTTATCATCTGTAGAATCTATAGATCTATAGAAAATCAATTTGCATTTATTGATTGCAGCAAAAATTACTCTGTAAATCAGATAAATAATCTTGTAATCTTATTTTGCTTATTGGCACTACACTCAACATTTGGGTATAGAATCTCATTGTATAAGTATTTCATTAATTTCTTTTATAATTTCTTTTTACTGTACGTGTTTATAAATAATTGTAGCTAGATGGGCATGCCAGTTTCTACTCTATTCTTTCCTACTAAAGTTTAGGGGCTTCAATACAATATCTTCTGCCTCTTTTAAATGTGCCTATTTCAAACTCACACACACTCAGCTACTAAGTAAGAATCACAATTTTTCAAGGCTGAGCAGATAATAATAGACAAGGGGTAAAAATGAACATCAACAGAGTCTCTTGGGAAGAAAGTTTGCCTAATTTAGCCAAGTCAGGTTTATTAGCCAGTCCAAGGTCATTGTTTGACAAGGAATAATGCACTGGAACAGGGAATCAGACACCTGCTTCCAATAGAGAAACATGTCGTTAATTAAGAGAGTTACTCCCTTCCTTGGCAAGGAGCCTCCCTGAGCCTCATCTTTGCTCTCCACAGTACACACAGAGTCTGAGGGCTTATGTCAATATCTGACTACACTAGTTGTTCTTATGGTCCCTGTGTTTGATCAGCCTAAGGTGATTCCTGGCTTGGTATCTCATGAGGTTGACATTCTATTGGTTCAGCTAGAGCAGCTTCTTTAGAGCCTGAGTTTGAGCCCTGGGCTATGACAGAATGAATATTTTCAATATACTAAACCCCACCATAGGATTGTTTCTATCTGGATTTATTGAAACTGGTGAATGCCAGCTTGGGTAGTCAGTTGGTCAACCTGGTCAAACTATTTTCATCATCTGATTTTTTTATTAAGTCTGAGAGGGCTACTATGTTATATTTTCTGCAGACATCCTCATTTTCAGATTTATTTAAAATTTGATATCAATGATCAAAAACATATAGTTTTTTATGGTCTTCAGTCTCCCTGGCCTGGCCTCATAGTCATAGCTGATTCTGTTGCATGGTTTATTTAGACTACAATAATACTATGTCGTATCTTTCTGTTTCCAGAAAAAGAAAAGGACATTGGATGCTCACTTCAGGCAAGATGTCACTTCTTGTGTCCTACACCAGTTCTTCTTACTTCAATTCTGAGGTACATAAAATAATCACTTGCCCTGTTATTTAGTTTCCTATTTTTGTTGCATCACTGGAAAGTCAGATGGAGCCAGATGATACTTGGTTTTAATGGGAATTACCCTGAAGCCAATTTTGTCAGCTTTAATTGTGATACGTACGATTAATCATTTCTTGTAGATCTTCCTGACTGACAACTAGGATGGCCACATCATCCTTAAATGTTAAATCCATCATTACTAAACCAAATTGTTGTGTAACATTGCCGGTAACCTTTCCATCCAACAATTTTCTCAAAATACAAACCAGGCCTATATTGGTTAAAAGCAGAGGTGGGTTTCAGCAGGTTCTGACCAGTTCTGGAGAACCGGTAGTGGAAATTTTGAGTATTTCAGAGAACCGGTAAATACCATCTCTGACTGGCCCCACCCCCATCTATTCTCTGCCTCCTGAGTCTCGCTGATCGAGAGGAAATGGGGATTTTGCAGTAACCTTCCCCTGGAGTGGGGAGGGAATAGAGATTTTACAGTATCCTTCCCCTGGAGTAGGGAGAGAATGGAGATTTTACAGTATGCTTCCCCTGGAGTGGGGAGGGAATGGAGATTTTACAGTATCCTTCCCCTGGACTGGGGAGGGAATGGAGATTTTACAGTATCCTTCCCCTGCCACGCCCACAAAGCCACTCCCATGAAGCCATGCCATGCCCACAAAGCCACACCCATAGAACCGTTAGTAAAAAAATTTGAAACCCACCACTGGTTAAAAGTGATAAGATGATGCCACCTTGACAAACACCAGATAAGATGGAGAAATCTTGACTCCACTGTCCGTATGGTCTACTTTGACAGTTTATAATCTGACAAAGGGCTTGGGTGATTTGGTGTATTTTATGTGGTACCTTGTCTGCCAGAAGCATTGCCAAATGCTGTCATTGTCCACACTATCAGATGCTCCTTTGAAACCAACAAATGGTATGTTTTTCTGATGGAATTCAAAACCCAGTTGCAGTAGATAGCATTGCAAATATTTGATTAGTGCATTTAGGTCCATTTTTAAATCCAGCTTGCTTTTCTCTAATACTTCTACCCTTTTCAGACAGGAGTTAATTGACAAATATCATTTCTATAATTTTTATATACCATATTGAGCAAAAAAATATCTCCATGATGACTGCTATAAGAAGGGGGGGTGTTGAATGATAACTGTCATTTCCCACCCTTTTGATGAAGTTTTAATTTTTTACATTTTCCTAAATAAAAATTAAAGATCTTGGAACCAAAGATACCAGATAAGTCCTACCTATTGCTGACTTCAGCTCATCTGGACCTGGTGCCTTTAAGCATCTAATGACTTTTAAAGTATCATCTAGCCTTGATGAGCCTTTGTTTTCACTGTATATTAGCTTTTTTAAACTTATGAATTGTAGTTAATAATACCAGCATCCAGAGTTGCTGGAGCTGGACTGAATTTCTTTGAAATATAGATTTTTTGATCAATTTTCCCCCATTTTTTAATTCTGCTACTTTTTTATTGACATATAACTTCTGAAATTGTCTAATTTTATTTTTAACTAAAGCAGCCACATTTTGGCCCTTGATTGGTCTTTGCTAGGTATAAAAGGTTTCCTTTGATTTTTTTTTTTTAGGATTTACCTAGTTCTTTGCATGTTTCATGGTATACCTAATCACTTTAACTGCTATACCATAAATAATATTCTTCACTTTAGACTAGTAGGTCTCTAAAATTGTCACCTATGTTCAGATTATTTTCACAATCCTTTTGAAAGAGATTTCTTTCTCAGCAATATTTGAGTACTTCAGGTTGTTTAATTAATTAGGTCATTTAATTCTGTAAGATCTATAACTACCGGTAAATCTATTTATTTTTAGTTTAGTATATGCTAAAGCATGGTGAGTGCTAATACTTACTCCCCCAAAACTTTGACTGTCAGAAACAGAATTTCAAAAAATTTCTATCTAAAATCAGTACAGGATCTATTTAATTTTTTTAGTATCTATGCTGAGTTTTAGAATAGAATAGAATAGAATAGAATAGAATAGAATAGAATAGAATACAATTTTTTATTGGCCAAGTGTGATTGGACACACAAGGAATTTGTCTTGGTGCATATGCTCTCAATGTACATAAAAGAAAAGATACGTTTGTCAAGAATCATAAGGTACAACACTTAATGATAGTCATAGGGTACAAATAAGCAACCAGGAAACAATCAATATCAATATAAATCGTAAGGATATAAGCAACAAAATTACAGTCATGCAGTCATAGGTGGAAGGAGATGGGTGGTGGGAACGATGAGAAGATTAGTAGTAGTGCAGACTTAGTAAATAGTTTGACGATGTTGTGGGAATTATTTGTTAAGCAGAATGATGGCGTTCGGGAAAAAACTGTCCTTGTGTCTAGTTGTTCTGCTGTGCAATGCTCTATAGTGTCGTTTTGAGGGTAGGAGTTGAAACAGTTTATGTCCAGGATGTGAGGGGTCTGTAAATATTTTCACAGCCCTCTTTTTGACTCGTGCAGTATACAGGTCCTCAATGGAAGGCAGGTTGGTAGCAATTATTTTTTTCTTTTATGACTAAAAAGAATGCTTGCTAATACTAGATCAGATTTAATAGACGTACTGTACTGTAATCTCTACTTGCATTTTTGCATAGGTTATATCTGCCCATTCTATTCTATATCTTTACAGTCATTGTAACCATTTTGGGCATTGAACTCCCCAATTACTGAGTCATTTGGGTTGCTGTGATTTCTGCATCCAGTACTTGACTGAATAGAAGTACTTTGTTTTCTCATTAGAAGCATATTAATTGGCAGATAGCTAGAGATAATAGAAAAATACATAATCTGGCCTTGCAACTATATCACAACTAGGTATATATTCACGGTTCCTAATTTATGACTGTGTTGGCAATCTGAGTTGATAATACCTAAAGCTTATTCACAATAAGTAGATCCAGTTATACAGCTCCAATACAATTTAGAGCTTGACTTCAAAGCTGGTATTTTAATTAAGATGATGCTTCTTTATAATCAAGAGCTAGTTTGGAGTGATGGTTAAGGCACTAGACTGGAAACAAGGAGACCAGGAGTTCTAGTCTTCCTTTGGACACAAACCCAGCTCAGTGACCTTGGATCAGTCCCTCTCTCTCAGCCCTGGGAAGAAGGAAGCCATGGCAAACCACTTCTGAAGTCTTTCCAAGAAAATTTCAGGGAGTGGTCCAGGCAGTGTCCAGGAGTCAGCACCAACTCAAAGACACCCACAGAAACATCTGAAAACTTGTTGTGACCCAGGCCCACGAAGTTGATATTAAATGCAAAACAGTTCCAAAAAACAGATTTTATTAAAACATCTGAGAATTAACTCATTCTCAGTATATTTTAAATTAAATGAAAGCAAAGTCCTCAGAACACCAGTCTTCAGTTTATCTCTGACTTTGGGATAATTAGGCAAACTGCCAAAGGCTTTTCCTGGCAACAGTTCAGGAACAGAAGAAATAACTACAGCCAAACAAGAAGCAATTCTCTCAACAGTTGTTTTCCGGCAAAGAGGCCAAGAGCCGTTGCTGGTCTTTTAAGCCTTAAGGGAGGGGCTAATCATCTCTTGGCCCTACTCCCGAGTCGTCCTCTCTGCTTTAGTTGTTCCTGCCTTCCGGCAGCTCTTCTCATATGTGCTCTAGGAACAGGCTCCTCCTGTTCCTCTGCTTCTCTACTGTCAGCCTCTGGAGGCTCCGAAGTCCGCACATCACTCCCCGATGGTCCTGGCCCCATCTCTGCCTCCGACGCAGAGTCCTCATCCGGGCCTTCCCCAGCCTCCAGGACTGGCCCATGTTCTTCCTCAGCCTCATCGCTGTCCAACTCTGCTGCCAGCTCCGCAGACTTCTGGCGGACCACAACAAAATTGACCAGGCAAAGAAACACTGTTTTGGAAGTGGGAAGTTTGCAGGATGTGATTAAATCACTCAGATTCGGGAAGGTCTGGACTCCGACTGGGTAGGTCCAGCAAGGGTAACAGAGGCAGGTCTTGAGAATGTTATCTGGGACGAGTTTGATCCTGTGACCCCAGATGACGTGGACAGGATTCTGGGTAGACTGAACGCGACCACATGTTTGTTGGACCCGTGTCCCTCCTGGTTAGTACTGGCTTCCCGGGAGGTGACGTGAGGCTGGCTCCAGGGAATTATAAATGCTTCATTGGGTGAGGGTACCTTCCCTGCTGCCTTGAAGGAGGCGGTGGTGAGGCCTCTCCTCAAGAAGCCTTCCCTGGACCCGGCAGTATTGGCTAATTATCGTCCAGTCTCCAACCTTCGCTTCGTTGCGAAGGTTGTTGAGAGTGTGGTTGCGCGACAGCTTCCCCAGTACCTGGATGAAACGTCGTATCTAGATCCATTTCAGTCAGGTTTCAGGCCTGGGTACAGCACGGAAACAGCATTGGTCGCATTGGTTGATGATCTCTGGAGGGCTCGGGACAGGGGTTGCTCCTCTGTCTTGATCCTGTTAGATCTCTCAGCGGCTTTTGATACCATTGACCATGGTATCATGCTGCACCGGTTGGAAGAGTTGGGGGTGGGAGGCACCATATTACGGTGGTTCTCCTCCTTTCTCTCTGACCGGTTGCAGTCTGTGTTGACAGGGGAGCAGAGGTCGACCCCGAGGCCCCTCATATGTGGGGTGCCGCAGGGATCGGTCCTCTCGCCCCTTCTGTTCAACATTTATGTAAAGCCGCTGGGCGAGATCATCCGTGGTTTTGGGGTGAAGTACCATCAGTACGCTGATGACACCCAGCTGTACATCTCCTCCCCGGACCACCCCAACGATGCCCTTGAAGTGATGTCCCGGTGCCTGGAGGCCATACGGATCTGGATGGGGAGGAACAGGCTCAGGCTCAACCCATCCAAGACTGAGTGGCTGTGGTTTCCGACGTCCCGATATAGTCAGCTGGTGCCATCGCTGACTATTGGGGGTGAATCATTGGCCCCCACGGAAAGGGCTCGCAACTTGGGCGTCCTCCTGGATTCACGGCTGTCTTTAGAAGAGCACTTGACGGCCGTGACCGGGAGGATTTTTCATCAGGTTCGCCTGATCTGCCAGTTGCGTCCCTTTCTAGATCGGGACTCCCTACACACAGTCACTCATGCCCTCGTCACCTCTCGTCTGCACTATTGTAATGCTCTCTACATGGGGCTCCCCTTGAGTTGCACTTGGAGGCTCCAACTGGCGCAGAGTGCGGCCACGCGGGTGGTTATGGGAGCAACATGGAGCTCCCATGTAACACCTCTCCTGCGCGAGCTGCACTGGCTCCCGGTGGTCTTCTGAGTGCGCTTCAAGGTTTTGGTTACCACCTTTAAAGTGCTCCATGGCTTAGGACCTGGTTATCTACAGGACCGCCTGCTACCACCAATAGCCTCCCACCGGCCAGTACGCTCCCATAGAGAGGGGCTCCTCTGGGTGCCGTCGGCCAAACAATGTTGACTGGCGGCCCCCAGGGGGAGAGCCTTCTCTGTGGGGGCACCTACGATCTGGAACGAGCTCCCCCCGGAGATACGGAGGATCCCGGATCTTCGCACCTTCCGTTGCGCGCTTAAAACGTTTTTATTTCATCAAGCTGGCCTGGCCTAAATCATCTCCTCTTTTAAATTTAAATTTTAAACATAAATTTTAATCTGTTTAATTATGGGATATTTTAAAATTCAGCCTAAATTATTTAATTTGTTTTAATTTATTTTAGATTTTGTATTTCCTGTGTTTTATCTTCTGGCTGTTCACCGCCCTGAGTCCTTCGGGAGGAGGGCGGTATAGAAATTTAATAAAATAAATAAAGAAAAATAAATAAAGAAAAGGTCCTAACTTTGAGGGAAGCAGCAGCCAGGAGCTGCAGGAGCCTATTCTGAAGAGAGGGCATTTCTGGCAGTGGCCTACAGGAAATACTATAGTATGGTTGTTCTTGTGTAGAGCAGATTTTTCCATAAACTATTCCACAGAATCCATCAATGATCCACAACTGGTATATAGAGGTAATCCTCAATTTACAACCACAATTGGGCCCAAAATTTCTGATGCTAAGCAAGACAGTTGTTAAGTGAATTTTGATCCATTTTACGACCTTTCTTGCCACAGTTGTTAAGTGAATCACTGCAGCGGTTAAGTTATTAACACAGAGGTTAAGTGAATCTGGCTTCCCCATTGACGTTGCATGTCAGAAAGTTGCCATATGGGTCAGTTGCCAAGTGTCTAGATTTTGATCATGTGACCATGGGGATCCTCCAACAGTCGTAAGTGTGAAAAATTGTCATAAATTACTTTTTTCAATTTGTTGAAACTTCAAATGGTCACTAAATGAACTTTTATAAGATGAGGACTACTTTACCTCATTCCACGCTGCCACAGTGACTGTAATAGCAGTAAAATCAGTGGTGGGTTGTCCCTGGTTCGCACCAGTTCTATAGAACCGGTAGTAAAACCAGCGGGAGGCTCCATCCACCAACCCTGACGTCATCAAAATGCTTCTGCGCATGCGCAGAAGAGCGCGTGCACGTGCGAATGAAGCAAGCACGTGCGTGCGGCCCCATTAGTAGTAAAGGTAAGTAGAATCCACCCCTGAGTAAAATGAACTGCTTTCTAGTATGTAGGGAATTCCTGAATCTGCGGGAGGCCGTCGCAGGAGAAAACGGAATTCAGGAACCCATTTTCACCGGCAGAGCATTTGGGCCGCCACAGGTGCCCCCAAGACATGTGATATTGAGCTGGCCACACCCACCCTGGCCACCCACACACACACACACCCTGAGGTCAAACTCAACCTTGATGCGGCCCTCAACGAAATCGAGTTTGACACCCCTGTTTTAGTTTGTTCTCTTGTAATACATGGGGTTTTACAACATCTTTCTGAGCTTCTTTAAAATCTCATATGACAATTAGAACTACCTGAACATTTTCTTTAATGAGTCACAAGTTAGGCTCACCAACGTATGGGGTTGGTAGCAAGAATAAATTGCTTACCAAAATGGGAATGAACGAAAGGCAAACTCCAACTGAAATTTGAAACCATTATCGGCATAAACCTCTTCCAACGTTATGTTGAAATCTTCTGGAAATATTTTAGCATGAACAGCTTGAATCCTTTTTGTAGTCCATTAGAAAGTTCAAGTTAGAACAAAGTCAGTGTTGTTTTCAGTTCAAGGATTAACTTCTGTACAAACTGTATTGTACAGGGTGCCTCATTAAGCAAAATTGGATTAGATAATCTCTAGGCTCCATTCCAGCTGTCATGATACCTAGGGACAATTTTCTTGTTTAATTTTGGGGGGAAATCTTTGGTTGGGAACGGTCTGTTAATATATTGCCTTCCAGTTATGTAAATGAAGTTCACTGGGTACAATGGACCCTCCCATGTTCTGAACTGGTTAGCCTTTCTCCCACTACTTCTCAGTAGAGCATTAGGACGAGAGCTAAAGAGACTATCTGTACCCACATTAATAAGGCTTTTCTTGATTTTAGGACTTGAATAAGGAAACAAATTAGTTAATCATAGACCAAGAGAAGGGTGGAAAGTAGATATCTGGGTAGCTATAACGCCTAATGTCTGTTTAATGTGTTCATTTGACCTCTTTCAACTTTGGGTTCTCCAAGACAACTGCCAGTAGCAGTTGGAAATACCCAAAGTGAAAATAAATATAACTTTAAAAGTTGTATTACAAAAATTATTACAGTAATCATGCAATCTTTTTACAAGAAATAGCTATTTATGGTATGTTAGGCAATAATATCTTACAGAAAGGGCAGCAAAAATATGGTAGAAGCATTAACATTATTGTGTCTGGAGATTCTCAGATCATGGTTGTCCCAAAAGTGCTTTTTTTCAAGAGGCAAATGGACTTTCTGGTTTTTCTTTGAAGACGTTTTGCTTCTCATCCAAGAAGCTTCTTCAGCTCTGACTGGGTGGCGGGGAATGGAAGGATTTATACTCCTAGTCAAAGCTGAAGAAGCTTCTTGGATGAGAAGCGAAACATCTTCAAAGAAAAACCGGAAAGTCCAGTTGCCTCTTGAAAAAGCAGCTTTGGGACATTAACAATATTGACAGCAGAATGTCTGAACAGCTTCCACTGAGAAGTACAGGCGGTGCTTCACTTACGAAAGTTCATTTAGTGACTGTTCAAAGTTACGACGTCACTGGAAAAAAGTGACTTACAACCATTTTTCACACTTATGACCATTGCAGTATCCTCATGGTCATGTGACTCAAATTTGGGTCTTGGCAACGGATTCACATTTATGACGGTTGCCTAAATGTCCCCGGATTATGTGAAGATTGTATGCAACCTTCTGACAAGCAAAGTCAATGGGGAAGCCAGGTTCACTTGAGTGGTGAAATATAAAATTTGTTGATACCGGTTCTGTGGGCGTGGCTTGGTGGACATGGTTTGGTGGGGGGGGTGTCCTGTGATTGGGTGGGCATGCCCAATTTTTTTTTTTTTTACTTTTTTAAAGCATTTTTTACTACGGGTTCCGGCGAATAGGTAGTAAAAAAATCCTGCTCTGGAGCTCCAGGTATTACTGGAGTCATTAGCCTGAAATTGTTTGTAGTACAAACACAAATACATACACGCACATGCACGCACACACGTACACACATTCCCAAACCCTTCCCAGTAAAAGAGGAGTTTGTTTTTGCCCCACCACCAATTTCTCTAACTTGTACCTTGGTGGCTTTTGGTTAGAGGCTTCATCCCAGGTGAAATCCAGCAGGTTCTGACAGGTTCTGGAGAACTGGTAGTGGAAATTTTGAGCAATTTGGAGAACCGGTAGCAAAAATTTTTAGTAGTTTGGAGAACCGGCAAATACCACCTCTGGCTGACCCCAGAGTGGGATGGGAATGGAGATTTTGCAATATCCTTCCCCTGGAATGGGGAGGGAATGGGGAAGAGGTGAAATGTAAAATCTGTTACTATCGGTTCTGTGGGCGTGGCTTGGTGTGTGTGGGGTAATGTGACTGGGTAGGCGTGGCCAACTTTTTTTTTTTTTTTTTTACTTTTCAAAGCATTTTTTCTAATGCTTTGAAAAGCCTCTGCCGATCAGAAAACTCAGCTGAGATCGTCAGAGAGGCATTTAAAAAAATATCTCTCTGCCGATTAGGAAACTCGGCTGGGATCGTCAGAGACTTTTCAAAGCATTTTTTTTACCATCTCTTCGGCCAAGAGGTTGCAGAAAAAAATGCTTTGAAAAGCCTCTGACTATCCCAGCTGAGCCGCGCAATCATCGGAGGCTTTTTTTTTAACTTTTAAAAGCATTTTTTTGTCGGAAGAGGTTGTAGAAAAAATGCTTTTAAAAGTAAAAAAAAAGCCCCTGATGATCGTGTGACTCAGCTGATCATGGGGTGGGGGGGGGCCTCAGGGATTTTTGTTTTTTTCTCTGAACCACCCGCCGCCATCGCTACCGGATCAGGTGATCCGGTCCGAATTGGGAGCATTTCACCCCTGGAATGGGGATTTTGCAATATCCTTCTCCCAGGAGTGGGATGGGAATGGAATTTTTGCAGTATCCTTTCCCTGCCATGCCCACCAAGCCATGCCCACAGAACCAGTAGTAAAAAAAATTGGATTTCACCACTGTTTCATCCCTCTAACTTCATCCCCCCTGTCTCCAAACAGTGAACAAATCTAAGTTAAACCCAAGACATTAATCAAAATATGAGTTTGCCCTTGGCTAATTTGTCTTTGGTTCATGAGCTATAACTCTCAGGATGCATAATCACCAAACACAAAATGCATTTCTTCCAGCCACTGCATGAATACTTTTCTATTGTTTATTTTCCTTTAAAAAAAAAAAAAAAAAACGAACAGCACTGAGATCTAACAACATTGGTGTGGCTTTTTAAGACAGCCAGAGAGAGTCATAGGAAGACAATTCTCAGATGGGAATTGCAAGCAGCTGTCAGATAATTTTTTTATTATCGGTTAGCTGCGCAGAGTCATTTATTTATGTATTTATTTTATTTTATTTCGAATTTATATACCGCACGTTCTCCCGAGGGACTCAGGGTGGTGTACAGCCAGATAAAAACATACAATACAAACATTAAAAAGCAATTAAAAGGATATATATTAATTTGGGCCCAATTTAAGATAACAAACCAATAGTCATATGCTTGAGACGGGCAGCCATGTGAACTGAATAAATAAAAAAGGTAAATAAATCGCTGGAAGGCAGGAGCTGATCCAGAAAATCAGAATCAAATAATGAACATAGTGCCAAAAAAGCCTAGGTCAGAGATGGCTAACCTTTTTGTCATCACGTGCCAAAAGCGGGGGGAATGCCAGGGAGGGGGGTCGCATGCATGCCCACATCCATAATCCTATGTGTCCCGCCCCCCCGCATGACCCACCCGCACTCCCGCTGCTTTTGGCACGTGATGGCATGGTGGGCCTGGTAGGCCCATTTTTTGTTCTCCCCAGGCTGCAGAGCCTTTCTAGGAGCCTGGGGAGGGTGAAAATGATCTTCCCCACCCCCTCAGAGGCCCTCCGGAGGCCGGAAACAGTGTGTTTCCTGACTTCCGGTGAGTCCAGAAGGCCCAAAAATCAGCTGGCTGGAGCTGAGCTCGCGTGCCCACCAATATGGCTCCACGTGCCACCTGTGGCACCCGTGCCATAGGTTCGCCATCATGGGCCTAGGTGATCTAGAGGGTTTCTTCCAAAAGACCTCTGGGTTTTTAAAAAGCAGTTGCTCACGATCCTAGTTTGCTTTTAATCCCATCAGCAAAGAAGCATGAAAATTCAATGCACATTTTGGCTGTGAAAATCAAAAGGGGTCTATACAGGACAGAAGATTCATAATTCTGACTTCATAGTTCCCACAGAATTTGAGAGATAGGTTCGATATTTTTTCATAATTATGAAGTTGCATAACAGCTTCCTCCCTTCCCTCCCCACTGCTTCCCTTCCGTGTGACTGGCCTTAAGGGCATTCGTTGTCCTAATTATTTTACTTCTCCTACATGGCTCCAATCCAATTAAGCCATCTCCTACATGGCTCCCATCCAACCCCATGTGACTGAGGGGGTAGATTAAATGTTTGCTTTGCATGTACTTTAGCAGCTACTTTTCTTGTCTTTTCTTTCATCCCAGGAAAGGGAAGGAAAAATGATTAAGGATGTATCTCTCATTCTCTATGTATATAAAAACAAATGTGTTTATTTCAGGTGGTAAGGAACGAAGAAAAATAAAACCTGTACCATTCTATTAATATAAAACTAATGATTAACTTCAAAAAAATCACCTTTGTAAATTATTATTACAGAGCCTGCATAATGTACTATAGTAGTTAAGGTGCTGAACTAGAAGTGAGAAAATTCCCCTAGGCGTGGAAGCCCATTGAGTGAATTTGGACCATCAGTGTAGAACAGTGTTTCTCAACCTTCGTAGCTTGAAGATGGGTGGACTTCAACTCCCAGAATCCCCCAGCCAGCGCTGGGGGATTGAGAAAGGTTGAGAAACACTGGTGTAGAAGAATGACAGGCAGAGCCTGGGAGCAGAGTGAACGCAGGAATCAATCTAGAGTCATTACATTCCCACAAGCAGTCTAAATCCAACCTCTCTTGAATTATGTTAAGTCTTATATAACGCCAATTTGACCATTAGTTGAGTAGATTCTTGTGTATAGGTATGGGCAGTACTTCAGTTTAACTAGAAATTAACATGTGGTTCTGATTCTTTCTGCCTCTCCTTCAACCTAGACCAGAAAGTAAAAAAGACATATATCTAGATCAAGCCACAATGGATAAATGTGGTAGATTACAGTCCATAAATTTCAGTGGAGAGGCCTTCGTCCTGCATTGCATTGTTTCAGGATCATCATCATCCAATATGTTGAATGAACCTAGATATTTATTCATCGTAGAAAGATATTCAAAACAGCCACTTCCCCCACGAATCTTTATTCTTGTATTGTATGGCTAGGATTGTCACACTTAATGAGGACAGTGTTTAAAATCAATTTAATTCACATGTAAAATATTCTGAGGGAAGAAAACTTCTGAGGGCAGTTATTTTTTTCTTTTCATCAGGAATTTACAAACAGGATTGGGTCATTACCTAGCCTCACCATCTTTTTCCTTGGTCTTTTCAAGTTGAGTCAAGGAGGAGGAAGATTGTTCATTTGAAATAACCTTCAACAGGAGTGGGGGGCGGGGAAACCTTCATAGCAGTGTTAACCCATCTTGGTCACTTCCAGGTGGATGCTTTCCAACTCCCAGAATTCTCATCAGTGGTTGTGCAGGTAGTAGCATTCTGGGATTTGAAGTCCACACACCTGGGAATTCTCAAGGTTGGAAATTTCTGCAATATGAAGATATTGGTAGTTTAGGAAGAAGGTAGTGAGTTGTGAATCTAATGGCAGCCTTGGTTTTATACTCACTGCATATTAAAATCTTGCAAATGTAACCTAACATAGTTTCCCCTAAACCAGTGTTTCCCAAACTTTTGACATACCCCTTCTATAATTTTCGTAACGCTGAGTACCCCTCATAAAAATAATAATAATCAATAATTATAATAAATAATCAAAATCAGTGGAACTTACTAAAGCACGATAACAGGCGCCCGAAACTAACTATTAAAGAAGTAAGTTGTCTCTGTAACGAAGTGCAGTATATTCATGCCGTGTCACGCCTCACAAGACTGTCTAACCGTTAGATAACACTGCAATTCTCCGGCGTTTAAACAGCTCTGCGGCTCAACATCAACTGTTAATGTTCCCGCAGTTTAAAAATGGCTGAACTCGAGCTGCGCGAAGGATGCACAGAAGTTCCCGCCATAATGAGTTGCGATACGATGTACGATGGCCCCAGTTCCCATGTAAAAACTGCGATACGTGCCTATTTCTTTCCTTGTTCTGTGGGCGCAGCTAAGCACGGTGCAGTGGATATTCCCACGTGATCCCCACCAAACTCCGGTGCAACGCGTACCCCCACCAAACTCTTCCCGTACCCCTGGAGGTACGCGTACCACACTTTGGGAAACACTGCCCTAAACCTATATAATGTAGCAAGTTTGCACACGTGTCGCTATAGAATTGTACATGTACAGCACAGATTTAAAAGGTTTGGGGGCTTCTGTTATATGTTTTGCAGGAAAGCTGCCTCACACAAAGCTCTTCAGAATTTCAGCCCAAGAGGGCTATCTTCAAATTGAAATTGATTCAGGTGTAATTTTTCCTGTGATTTCTCATAAGCAAGCAGTCTCTGATAGTTTCCTTCAAAAATAAACTCTCGACATCCAAGTCCTGTTAATTAATGTACATTCAAGATGTGTAAATCCACGAAGAACAAGAATGGCTGCAGAGAGAATTTTGTTAAAAATGAAGCAGCCATGACTTTATTTTAATGAATTTCAGGTTGCAGGAGAGGAACATTTTTAATTATTACTTGTCAAGGATGAGGAAGAATAAGAAAAAAAGACAAAAACAGCCAAATTGCTTAGATTGAAAATTAATTTAAGCCAATAGAAAGTACATGCTATCTGCATTTGAGTTTTAATTGATGCCAATCTAGCCTTGCCCTAAATGCCTGAGTATTGGGACATGCTGTGGCATCAGAAATGGGCCCCTTAAGAAACCTGACTGAACAATTTCTAGTAGCTTTGCATTCTTTTAAGCACATATATAGAAGCTGTAAGAGAAGTGAATTAGTACTTTAGCCTCAAACATTTTAGTCCACCTGGTATATAGTATAATATTGCAGGGTAGGCATTAGCTCAGTCTTCATTTCTGTAGCTTTTCTAAACTAAAGACCCAATTTGACATTTGAAAGTCAAATGTTTTACTGTGTAGTAAGCAGTCACAGGTTTTAGAATGTTTTTAATATAACAACCATCATAAGGAAGTTATTTTTTATTGAGACCAACGTGTTTAGGAAGGGAAAGTTAAGTTCTTTATTTGCCTAGCCTGAATTAAAATGTCATGAACTTTGGCATTGTCAAAACATGAAGAAGCTGTAGTTGAAATGGAAGTGGCATCAGGCTTAGGTATTTCAGGAGAACTGAAGACAAAATCTTGTTTTTTTGTTCTTCATGTTCTCGCAAAGAGCAGGATAAATTTGAAAATGAATGAAAGATTCCAAGTTGATAGCTGAGCATATGATTTGGGCATAAAGAAAGAGGCATTTAAACTGGCAGTCTAGTTTCAATAAAAATTCACTAAATCTTTCATGCACTGAAAAATGCCAGTAATTTGATCAGGAAATTCCTCAAGTTTCTTTGCCAAATCAAGTATTTATGTTGCTTCAAAAAATGCCATTGGATACAGAGTCAGATTCCATGTATCCTATCCTAAATAGGATTACAGATGATTTAATCAAAAATTCAGCCAGGTAGTTTACGTGTAGTTACGTTGTGAACTGTAGCTACCTCATAACAACATTGTCTTCATATGACTGAAGAGGCAATACTAGATAGAATCTGAAATTTGATTGTAACACTGCTAAAGAAATAATAAGAGAATTGTCTCAAAGAACATATCTAGGGATATTATAGCTTGAAAAATTATTAGGGTAGAAAGGACAGTCTCAGGAAAATAATATGTGGGACTGAGATATTCTGCAGTACTTACATTGTTTATTAAAAAAACCCAAATAATTGGCTAAATTAAAGGACACAAGTACACTGTATTTTACCTTCATGTAGTACGTATTAGCTTACGTAAAGATTATAGCATATCCAATACTGAGCAATTTTATATGCAAAATCTAAAAGAAATGCACATTATTCACAGAGAACCTTCAAAGGTTTCACTTTTTACAATTTCCACCACGAAGAGCCTTCTTTATTTTATCTGAAAAAAATTCCAGTGGAAAACATTGCACAGAAATCATAGTAGATAGTAAATGATAGAAAAGATTTAACTATGCTTGCTCACAGTTCTCGTCAGACATTAACTATAGTCTATAAATATATTCTTCAAATTATTTCCTTCTAATCCAGTATCAAAATTATGACCCAAAGTTACTTCAGGTATAAAATGGAAGAAATTCATAGTTTATTGGGTAAATGATGCCTTTCTCTTTCTTTCTCCCACTTCTAACAAATTATGAATTGTTAATACAGTTCATAGTATCTACTACATTTCAAATCAACTACGAATTGTTGATACCTCTGGTTTGTGTACTTCTCCCTCTTCTGCTCCAGCATAATCACAAGGAGTTTGGAAGTTCATCTATGTTTGATTGACCAACAATAGTTGTCATATGTGAAATTGGAAAAACTGATTAATCTTAGGTAGGTTTACACATAGAAGCCAACTATAAATTTGTATCATTTAATTTTTTTAAAAAAGATTAGCCACAGTTTAATACCTAAATCATGATTTATTAAAACAGAAATAAAGGAACCTGCATTATTATTATTATTTTTATTTTTGATATCCACATGACAAGGAAAGGGAAGGGAAAGCAGGAAAGCTGAATGGCTCTTTTACATAACAAGAAACTATACTTAGTCATTTCATTCCAAGGCCATTATTGTGGTTATTTCACAGAAGCATTTTCACTCACTTTAAAACAAAAAGTTCAGGCAGATGTCAGATTAGTTATTTCAGTAAATAATAATGGATATAAAGTGCAGCGTAGGAAAACTGTCACTGAAAACAGGTTTTTTAAATCAAGGCTTGAACAAATAGTTGACCTTTTATTCTGTGTAAAAGTCATTCTTATATAAAAATTGAAATCCACACCTGCACATTAGTTGCCTGACTACTTCTGCCTGGCTCCAATGCCCTTATTTAGCAGGACTGTCTTTGATGGCTACATGTTCTAACATGTGTAACATGGGACTGGATCTGAGTCTAAACTAGATCCCTATCCAATGGGATATTTTTTTAAAAAAAACAACACCTATGTTAGACCTTTGATTTAAATCAGAGTTTCTTACTCTCAGTAACTTTAAGATGTTTGGACCTCAACTTCCAGCATTTCCCAGCCAGCATGTTTCAATTATTCAGTAGCTCCAAAACCAGTCATGTTAGACTATCATAGCCAGAGTTCATTGACCTAACCGTCTTAGATCCCTGGGAGTTGTCATCTCAGTAACTTAGAGAAGGATCAAGCTGAGCAAAACTGCTCTAATCAATCTACTGCCTCCAGATGAAAAGAAAAGAAATATTTTTTCAAAGCTATTTTTCAACCAGGAGAAATGCAAGTACCATTAATTTGGTGTAGCAAAATAGAATAGAATAGAATAGAATTCTTTATTGGCCAAGTGTAATTGGACACACAAGGAATTTGTCTTGGTGCATATGCTCTCAGTGTACATAAAAGAAAAGATACGTTCATCAAGAATCATAAGGTACAATACTTAATGATAGTCATAGGGTACAAATAAGCAATCAAATCATATTAGCAAACAGTCAATATAAATCGTAAGGATACCAGCAACAAGGTTACAGTCATACAGTCATAAATGGGAGGAGATGGTTGATAGGAAGATTAATAGTAGTGCAGACTTAGTAAATAGTTTGACAGTGTTGAGGGAATTATTTGTTTAGCAGAGTGATGGCGTTCAGGAAAAAACTGTTCTTGTATCTAGTTGTTCTGGTGTGCAGTGCTCTATAGCGTCATTTTGAGGGTAGGAGTTGAAACAATTTATGTCCAGGATGCGATATTTTCACAGCCTTCGTTTTGACTGGTGCAGTATACAGGTCCTCAATGGAAGGCAGGTTGGTAGTAATTGTTCTTTCTGCAGTTCTAATTACCGTATTTTTTGGAGTATAAGACGCACCAGAGTATAAGATGCACCTACCTTTTTTGGTTGTTGTTTTTTTATTATTTTTTAAATTTTTTAGACAAACACACATACAAACATACAATGTATTTTCTTTGAACAGATTGTTTGGCTGGTTCATAAATTTAAACAGTGTTTAGTCATTTCAATTAAATTTACAATTTCTATATTTCCTTTTTGCCATATTTCTTCCTCATCTATTTTTTTTAAAAAACCAATATTACCCTTCATTCTCATCTCTAATCTTAATCAAATTCAATTTTCCCCTTCTATTCTGTATTATACCCCTTCCCATTGTCATTTATTTTTATATCCATCCTCACATTGGTTAATTATTTAATATTACAATTGTTTAATACAAATTCAACATTTTTATATCAATCAATTAGTTATAACTATGTTTTTTGTATATTAATCAATATGAATATGAATATACCAATTATTTTCATGCAATCCAATTTCTTACAAATCAATTAATTATATTTACCAATAATAATAAACCAAATAATTTTCCCCAGATATTCCTCCAAACCACAACTTAACCATTTCTGCTTTCAACACAATATACAATTAATAGTATCTCAATTATTACAATTCTCTAGTTAAATAGAGCTTTTTTCTTTTGTGTTTTAAAATCTTGAACTCTCCTCTTTTTCCCTAAATTTCCCATTGTTTGCACCTACCTTTTTTTGGTGAGAAAAAAGAAAAAGAAATCTCTCTCTGCCTCATTTTGTCAGGTTGCAGCAAAAAACCTGCTTTACTTTCAGTTTTGTTTTTTCAGTATAGCTAGGGAAAAAAACATCTGCTCCAGCACTTTTTGCAGCAAGCTGGAAAGCCCTGCACAAAACAGCTGAGAGCAAATCAGCTGAGAGTCAGGAGGCCGATCTAATCAGCTTGTGCTAATTAACCTATGCTGAAGCTGAAAGGGGCTGTTTTTTCTTGCTGTTTGCTTGCAAGAAGGTAACTGCTGCAAGGCACAGGCCAAAGGGTGGGGGCCAGTGGGTGGGCAGGGCTACATTTGGTGTATAAGACACACCTAAATTTTCACCCCCTTTTGGGGGGTAAAACGGTGCGTCTTATACGCTGAAAAATACAGTATCCTCTGAAATCTGTGTCTGTCTTGTTGGGTTGCAGAACCAAACCAGACAGTTATAGAGGTGCAGATGGCAGACTCAATCATTCCTCTGTAGAACTGTATCAGCAGCTCCTTGGGCAGTTTGAGCTTTCTGAGTTGGCACATAAAGAACATTCTTTGTTGTGGTTTTTTGATGACATTTTTAATGTTAGATTTCCATTTTAGGTCTTGCGATATGGTAGAACCTAGAAATTTGAAGGTCTCTACTGTTGATACTGTGTTGTCTAGTATTGTAAGAGGTGGTAGTATGGGAGGGTTTCTCCTAAAGTCTACCACCATTTCTACAGTTTTGAGCGTGTTCAGTTCCAGATTGTTCTAGTCTCTGTTACATGTAAATGCCCAACATTGTGTGCCCATGGCAGAGTAAGGGTTAATACCACCCAACCTACCCAGCACTTCCCTTGACCCCTCCTTACCTTGACCCCGCCTTCCAGGTATATAAGGTTTTGTCCAGGAGTCCATGTTGCATTCCAGAAGTGTATCTGCAAGAGATAAGTAACATGTATTAATAAACAACCTTTGATTCAAACTTAACCTTGTGCTGGAGTTATTGGGCTAAATCCTTAGAAACACTTAACAGTCTCACCACAAGGCTAGTTGTTCAACCTGCCGTCTGTATGCGGATTCATCATTGTCTCGAATGAGATCAATCACTGTTGTGTCATCTGCGAACATCAGTAGTTTAACAGATGGATCGTTTGAGATGCAGTCTCAAAAAAGCATTGAAAAGCTTCTCTTCTCCTGATGTTTGCCACACACCCTTGTTTTGTAAAATAGTAAAACAAAAAATGTCTAGGAAACTCAGTGAAACTGAGCATCATGTGAACATCTCAAACAATGTGCTACTTTTGGAGAAAGGTAACTCAATCCAAAGATTTAGTGCTAGAGCACTTGGTTAAAGGGCCCCAGTGCAAACTGGGTAATTAATTCTGACCTTTGCTTGAATTATTGAAAATTACTTGATCCCATAATTCAAGAAATTTCCACTAAAGTTTTTTTCCCCTACATTTCTTCAACTCTGGCCTCACTGGCTGCTATGGCAAAGTTTGTGAAACTTCAATAAACATTCTCTCACCCAAAGTTCATTAGGTATATTTGTGTTGTTGAGCGTTAACGTTCAAAGAGGCAAAGTCCCAATAATAAGTTCTAGGCAGTAAATGGAGTGAGTCAAGATCATTTTGTGCTACAACAAAAACAATTATTATTTGGAAAATTATTTGAAAGACAGCCAAGTACAGAGATCAAATCTCTGTATAAAAGCAAACTTAAATTCTATGATTCTTCCAGTTTACCACTATCCATTTTCTCTTTAAGTGTTCGTAGACTAGGCAACCTTGTGCCTTGCAGATATTTGACATAAAACTCCTAGAACTGCTTTGCCATTGATCAAAATAAATAAAGTTAAAAATAAGTGGAAGCCTCATCTATCTATTTGATAAGGAAAAGTGCAGGGAAAGTGGGAGAGAGAAAAAAAAAAAGAGAGAGAGAGAGAGAGAGAGAGAGAGATTTTCATAGAGACACATGTTTAAGGAAGAGAAGAGCTGTACAAAAAAAGCTTCCTTCCTTTATTTAATTTTGTTCTTGGCTATTCTAATTAGCATGTAAGATCTGATGACTATGATGTATGCAAGAGCTGATATTTCATCATTTTCTTTGTCTCTTTATTCTTTTCATCCTCTTCTGAAATCTTTCTAGTTCAATGTCTATAGAGATTCTCAGATATCGAGGTCATTGTTGTCCCAAAGGTGCTTTTTTCAAGAGGAAATTGGACTTTCTTGTTTTTCTTTGAAGACATTTCGCTTCTCGTTCAAGAAGCTTCTTCAGCTCTGACTGGATGGTGGGGAATGGAAGGATTTATATTCCTTGCAGACAGCTGGGCATTTGCATTTTTTTAGAGAGTCGTTGAGGCCACTTGGAGGTGGCGAAGTGGTTAGAGTGCAGCACCTCAGCTGACTGCTAGCTGCAGTTCGGCAATAAAAATCTCAAGGTTGACTCAGCCTTCCATCCTTCCGAGTTCGGTAAAATGAGGACCCGGATTGTTGGGGGGCAATAGGCTGACTCTGTAAACCGCTTAGAGAGGGCTGTAAAACCACTATGAAGCAGTATATAAGCTTAAGTGCTATTGCTATTGCTATTACCTGTGACCTCAGGATCACCTGAGTAGTGCAAATGGATGTGGAAACTTCTTGGAACTGCTGAAAGGATGTTTTATAGACTGGAGATAGCTGATGTTGTATCCCTGCCCCTCAGTTGAGAGAGAGGGCTATTCAATTTTGACATAAATGGCCACTTTGACTCTCTTTCAAACCAGAAAGAGGTTTTCTAATTCAATGTTTATGAGACCAGATATGTCAAAAGGCTGTTGTGTATAGTGGCTTTTCAAATATCTGGCAGTAGGCACTAGCTATATAAGGAAATGTTCCTTCTAAGTCAAACTTGCACAGTTAATTGTGTAATAATTTTACTCCAAACAAAACCAGAGAGGCAGAGAACACATGCCAAAATATTTTGTTTGATTGTATAAATTATTTTGATTAAATTTGTGCCTCCAGCATTATTGTATGTAACCTCCCCTCTTGGATTGCAAAACACATTATCAGAAACATTATTCATAACATATTATCTTTATTAAGTTTCATGCTTGTCATAAGATACAAACAAAAATTACTCCAATTTGATAACAGAATTTAAAATGTGCATTAGTAAAACAACTACGAAAACCTCTTAGTGGTAAATAACTCTCTAACCGAGGTTTATTCCCACTGCAAATCTGTTGTTTTGGTTGAAAAGACTTTTTTAATTAACATGATTAAACATCATCTGTCTATTGCAGGTCCTTGGCAAGGACTCGATAGATGTATACAAAATACCAATTTCAGTTTAAAATTGGACGACTGTGCAACCAACCATAATAATAATAATGTAATATATTCATAAATAATAATCTAAATATTAATACTGTTCATGAATAGTAAAATTACTGTTTAACTTTTAATCACCAATAAAGGAAGTCAGGTAGTGAGAGTCCTACCTCTTTTACCCATCTAGGTTAGGGGAAGGAATATCTTCCTTCAGGCATTATAAAGTGGTATTAATACTTCACCTGATTTTGATTCTATCCCTCTGTTTATGTAGCCTAGGACTGTGTTGGCTTTTATGGCAGCTGCACACTGCTGGCTCATATTTAAATGATTGTCTACTAGGACTCCAAGTTACTCTAGGACTCCTTGCTCTATAGGAGCACTAGGAGCACTATAGGAACACTAGGACTCCAAGTTACTCATAGTTACTGTTGTTGAGCAAGGAACCACCTATACTGTACCTGTGCATTTTGTTTTTCTTGCCTAAATGTAGAACCTTTCTTTTTCACCATTCAATTTCATTTTGTTAGATAGCACCCAATGTTCAAGTCTGTCAAGATCCTTCTGTATCTTAAGCCTATCTTCTGGAGTGTTGGCTATTCCTGCTAACTTGGTGTTGTCTGCAAATGTGATGAGTTCCCCATCTAGCCCCTTGTCCAAATTGCAATATCTTGCTAGCTGATAAGATGTGGAAATATTTTTTTTTGCGCTAATTTGAGCACTTTTTACACTGCCCCTTTTTTTATCCTGGAATATGTTAGGTGTTTTGTGCCAGCCATGGCAGTTTCTTAAAAGGCCACCAGATGGGAGCAAAGAGGCACCTTTGATCCCACTGGTGGGTCAAGGGGCTCCAGCCCCTGCAGCCCCATTGGGGAGAGTTAATGGCCCTCCGGCCCCCTACACACATTGGTAAGGGAGTGGCCAGGGGCCCCTATAAGAACCCCTGCACAGGGGCTGCTCTTATGCTCTTGTTCTAGCTTCCTACAGGACTGATCCATGGGCTCAATCCAGGCATGGATGCCTCCATGCCAGGGAACTCATTTTACCTACTTTATTCCTAAATAAAGATTTAACTTGATTGCATCCTTGCATGCTGCCTTTTCTTGGAAGCGCCCTCAACGAGCCATCGATCTTCGTGAGATCCCTCACATATAAATTGCATTTATATTTCTCTTAATCCTATGACCGTTGCTGTGTGTTTTTATGCCTGTTTACAAACTATATGAAGAACTTTACCCAATTTGGTAGCTGTAATTAACCATTGCAAAATTACAGTGGTAATTGTAATTTGTCACAATGGTATCAATGCAGGAACAAGTGCATTGTGAAAATCTGTGGTTTTATATTTCAGCCTTAAATTCAATTTTTGTAAATTACATTTAAACTTCTTTATAAGCTTCTTATTCACTGTATAGATGATTTTTATTCATTTGTGTTATAGTATTAGAAAAAAGCATTTGTACTGCTTTAAATTAACATCCTGGCAAGTTATATGTTTTACATTTAGATTATATAACAGCATTAAAGCAAGAAGTATTTTAAAGCTTAATTTATTGACATTTTAAGAAAATTGGATAATGTTCCTTGCTTGTTTATGCTCAATCATCTTCTTCCCAAGCTTTTCTCTTACTCTCCAAATCCTCAAAGTAAATCTTTAGGCATCTATGCTTATAAATAAGTTCCAATAAAACTTAATTTTAATTTTACCATTATTTACACAGAAATATGATTCACTGGATTCAGTAGAACATATAGTATTGCAATTGTACTTTAAAATACTATAATTATGTTAAGAGTTTTTCACCCAATTTCTTCTCTATCTGTGAATAGAATAATGAGAGATCCAGGCCATATGTACCCTGTAAACTATTATTTATTTCATAGCTTCTTCACAAAGAATTATGCGAATTGTTATTGGATGAGATTCTAAGAATTTATTCTTTGCCTGAGTTCAGATGTTCTAATGCAAAATGCACACACACACAAACACATACTATCAGTAACCTAGTGGGGTTACTCCAAGACAAATAAACCCTCAGCCTTTTGTGGGAGTACTGAAACAATGGGAGAATAAATGCATAAACCACAATTAACTTTATTTAAATTTTACACTGAGCCTCTAATGTGTTTATGAACACAACATAGGAGAACAAACATAGGAGAACAAACCCATCAGGACAAGATTCAGCAGTCCATCTGCATTTAAAAGACAAAGGCCACTCTTTTGAAGACAGCAAAGTCAATATTTTGGACAGAGAGGACTGCTGGTATGAAAGAGGGTTAAAGAGCCCATCTATGTCAAAATTGAACAGCCCTCTCTCAACAGAGGGGGACTGATACAACATCATCTATCTCCAGTCTACAACACAGTACTTTCAACAGTTCCAAGAAGGCTCCACATCCATTTTCACCACTCAGGTGATCTTGATGATAGTAACTTTTGGTATCCATCTAATAAGCACATGCAGCAAAGGCGAAGTTTACCCTTAAGCACGATTTCTGGTTTTCTGAAAGAAAATAGCCCTGCTGAATCATTTCCATGAAAACTATTTTATCTGACTCCCATTTAAGAGAAATTATGGAATCATTTCCATAGAAGCATCATATCTATTTTATCTGATTCTCATTTAGAAGAAATTGACAGAAGAGGAAAACAAACTACACAAAATGAAAGAACTTGTGGCAAAATAACTGACCGTGTGATTTTTTGAGTTTGCTGCAGCATTCTTTATTTGACTAAGGCAAATGCTTTCTGAAACCAGCTTACTTGAAAACATTCCAAGTAAATATTTTGGATGGCTGCACAATTCCTTAAGAAAACCAAAGAATTGCAACTAGGTCCAGTGTGTCGGTCCTCAGAAGAAAATCTCATAGACTTCTTTCCTACAAATATTTTCAATCATAATAATGTAGGCTGAATCTTTATTCTAGTTCATTGTGAGTTTATTGGTTTTGGCTCATTAGATTTATACTGGAGCTTTTATTCAGGAGCTCACTGTTGCATACATGGTCCTCCCTCCTCCTGTTTTTCAAAGTGTGGAAGGTTGAGTTAAGAGAGTGAGCAGCTCAAATCCACAGGTCTGTGCCTGAAGACGGATTACTTCCTGTACGTCCCCCACTCCCCAGCACTTTAACTCGGGGTGGGTTCTACTTACTTTTACTACCGGTTCGCAATGGGGCCGCGTGCACGCTCTTCTGCACATGTGCAGAACCATTTTGGTGACGTTAGGGGTGGTGGGCGGGACCTCCTGATGGTTTTATTACCTGTTCTATAGAACTGGTGCGAACCAGGGGCAACCCACCACTGCTTTAACTACTATAAGACATTGGCTTTCATTACATCTTATGTTATCATCATTTGCATAATTTTCTACTCCCAAGCGCACTCCTAACAAGAGAAACTCCAAAACAATTGGACGCCACTTACTTTTCCACATGTTGGACTGCAGCTTCCATTTTCTTTCAACCCCCCCCCCCCAAGTTGAATAGAACTGGCAACATCTGAAGGTTGACAAATGATCTACCTCTCTCCTACATACATTTTAATGTATTTTACAATGCGAAAGTTACTTTTTTACATTTTTGAAATTAGATGAGTGCCCACTGGTCCTCCTCTTCTCCCCCACTTGTTTTTTTAACATAAAGATTATATTAACGTTCAGCCTGAAGATGATTTTAAACATTCTTGCAGCATATAGCGGGCCTGACTGGCCTGAAAAAGATCTAAGCAAGGTCCTTGATCAGGGGTGAAATTCAGCAGGTTCTGACAGGTCCTGGAGAACTGGTAGCAGAAATTTTGAGTAGTTCGGAGAACCGGCAAATATCAACTCTGGCTGGCCCCAGATTGGGGTGGGAATGGAGATTTTGCAGTATCCTACCCCCAGGAGTGGGGAGGGAATGGAGATTTTGCAGTATCTTTCTCCTACCACGCCCACCAAGCCACGCCCACAGAACTGGTAGTAAAAAAATGTGAATTCCACTACTGTCCTTGATGGCACATTTGTGGAAATCCAAGAAGAAATTCCTGAGCTATAAACTAAATTGGAACAGCCTTGTGACTAGGTAAAGCAAAAGGACAGTAAATCATTAGTCAATTGATATGTTATTACTTTATTATGAATGCCCCATAGAGAGAGAAGTGATTGTAGAGTGTTTTGATTCTTGAGCCAAAATTATTTGTCTGTGGACTATGTCTTATGTCTTGGGTTGCAAAAAATTTGACTGACTTTGATTCATTTTGTTTTCAGGAATGAGAAGCCATGGTTCTTCAGTTGCCTCCTTGCAAATGTTTCTGTTTTGTGTGTCCCTTCTCTGATAAATGTGCCCAATTTCCTACCAGTTGTCACTGCTTCCTGCCAATGAACAAAGACTGGAGAAGTTGCATCAAATTTGTTTCGGTGAGCATAATTGTTGGGATGTATTTTCTCAAATGTGTTGTTTATTAAGGAAACAAGAAGCAATCCAAGCAGGCTTTACAATGTTTGATGGCCCCAGTTTCATTTTCTCCCAACACTAGATTTGCAAACCAGTTGCATTGTTCCATAAAACAAGATTGAAATTATTAAGAATCGTGGTTACTTCTTCCACCTGAATAGACATTCATTGACAGTGAAAATGTCATGGTGGTGGATAGCATCTTCCTTTTAGGATCAACCATCAATAAGCATTCAAAAAATTCTCTGCAGACTAGCATTGATAGAGCAGCCATGAAGATCTTTGAAAAGTTATTCAAATGTCATGATGAGTCCATATCTACAAATATCAGAATCATGCAATTAATCATATGAGACTTTATGGAAATGAAAGTTGGATTTTGAAGTAAGGTAGGAAGAGTATTGAAAGAGCTCTTGAAAATTGGTGTTGGAGAAAACTCCTGAGAATACAAAACAAACAAACAAACAAATCATCAAGCAAATCAACCCTTCACATTTGAAGCACAAAGGACCAAGCTCATCATATAGCACATTATAGAGAGATCCAGTTCTCTGGCAAAGGTTCTAATCTGGAAAGGTAGGAGGAAAGAAAAGAAGACAATCACCAGTGGCAAGATGGAGAGACTCGGTTACAATGGGGATGGGGACACCAGTGGAGGAACTGAAGGACCAGGTCAGGGACAAATAGTCATGGAGAAAATATATCTGTGTGGTCTCTAGCAGTCAACAATGACTTGATGGCACGTAATCAGTCATTCAGTCTAACTCAGGGGTATCAAACTCAATTTCACTGAGGGCTGCATCAAGGTTGGTTTGACCTAGGGCAGTGATAGCTAACCTTTTTGCCGTCACGTGCCAAAATTTGGGGGAGCATGGGGGGAGTTGCGCGCAAGCGTGCCCACACCCATAATTGAATGCCCACCTGCGCCCCGTCCCACTGCGCATGCGCACACGACCCCTCCACACTCCCCCCACTTTTGGCATGTGACAGCAAAAAGGTTACAGGTGAGCCTGGTAGACCTGTTTTTTGTCCTCCCCAGGCTCCAAAGGCTTTCTCGGAGCCTGGGGAGGGCAAAAATGGCCTTTCCCACCCCCCCAGAGGCCCTCCAGAGGCCAGAAATGGTCTGTTTCCGGACTTTTGGTGGGCCCAAAAGGCCCAAAAATCAGCTGGCCGATGTGCTTGTGCTAGGGCAAAGCTCGCATGCCCAAGATATGGCTCCGTGTGCCACCTGTGGCACACCTGCCATAGGTTCATCATCACGGGCTTGGGGTGTGTGGAGGGTGTGGCCAGGGGGCATGGCCAGCTCAATATCACTCATGTCAAGGGTGCCTGTGGTGCCCCAAGCACTCTGCCAGTGAAAATGGGCTCCTGAGCTCCGTTTTCAGCTGCCACGGCCTCCTGCAACCCTCTACCAGTGAGGGAGGCCATGGTAGCCGAAAACAGCACTCGGCAGCCTGTTTTCACTGGCAGAAGCACCGCGGTCCAGCCCTTCACTGTTTCCAGGGCAGCCCCGCAGGCCAGATCTAAGTACCCCATGGGTCAAATCCGCCCCCCCCGGGCCTTGAGTTTCACACCCCTGGTCAGTGGTGAAATTCAATTTTTTTTCTACTGGTTCCATGGGCGTGGTATGGTTTGTTGGGCATGGCAGGGAAAGGATACTGCAAAATGTCCATTCCCACCCCACTCCAGGGGAAGGATACTGCAAAATGTCCATTCCCTCCCCACTCCTGGGGGGAAAGATATTGCAAAATGTCCATTCCCACCCCACTCTGGGACCAGCCAGAGGTGGTATTTGCTGGTTTTCCAAACTACTCAATATTTCCGCTACCAGTTCTCCAGAACCTGCCCTGCTGGATTTCACCCCTGCCCTGGTCTAACTGAATAGACTTTCTATTTGCCTGAATTCTAAACATCCAAATAAAGTTTAACAAAGGGAGCCATCAAGAACCAATGATATTCTAGTAAGTGAGTAAAATGAGGCAAAGCTTGCACTACCCAGAGGCATCCTCAAGGAAAGTTAGAAAGGTCAAGATGGCAGCTACAACCATGCGATTGAAATCCTGGTTTTTTATGTGTCATGAGATATCCTGACTTTAATGTAAAGAAACGTTATGGCTAGATTTATACAATGTGATGTGTCAGCTTTTAGTTAAGTGTGTAGTATGGATCTATTATAGTATGAAAATTTTATTAAATGGTTTAATCCAATGTGTGACTAGCTAATGTTGGGTTATTTAACAGTTTACATTTAAGTATTTCATGGCTAATGTAATGTCTAATCCAGATCAATGACAGGAAAGAGCTGGCAATTTTGGGGAAGGAATAAAAAAGGATTAGCCGGAAGTATAAGCATAGAGGCTTAAGTTATTCCTTTTAAATGGGATTTATTTTAAATCAGGAAAGTGACTTAAAAAGAATTGAGGCACAATTAAAAAATAAAATTATTATTTAAAGTACTGAAATGGTTAGAAAAAATAATAGAGCAACCTGTGGATGGAAAACCAGAGACATTCTTACTAGGAATATTTACTGAAAAATACACCAAAGAAATATTTGATTTTACATATTATAACAGCTGCACGCATATCATACGCACAAAATTGGAAAAGGGAAAACATAACAACAGAAGAAGGATTGATTAAAAAAATCCTAGAATATGCTGAGATGGACAAATTAACAAAAGAGCTCAAAGAAAAGGAAGATACGGAATATTATATAATCTGGAACAAATGGTATAAGTGGCTAGAGACTCGAAATAATGGATAATAAAAATAGGGGTAAATTTGAAAATGGAAAATATGAATATGATAATGTATAGAATGTATAAAATCAATATGATTGTTATAATGTAATTAAAAGAGAAAGGGAGAAGAAGAAAATGGAATAGTATGAAGGGAAACGGGAGAGAATGTAAATATTAAAAGAGCAGTCGCATTCACGACAAACCATTTTATACCAAATTTATATTTTTGCTGATAAAGAAATAAAGGAAGACAAAGGGAAGAGAACTTGTGGCTCAGAAGGTTAATTCAACTGCCTAACATGCAGGAAGCTCAAGTTTGAAACCGAGTAAGGGTATGGCTAGCTGATGAAAGCTAAAAAGCTTGAAATAGATCTCTACTAGTCTCCCTTTATTTCTTTATCAGCAAAATATAAATTTGATATGTGTGTGTGTGTGTGTGTTTTGTGTTTTGTGTTTGTCATATTGTGTTATAATAAAAATATTTTTAAAAAATAAATAAATAAAATACTGATAGATGGGACAGAAACAATGTTGGAAAATGTCTAATAAAATGTTTGGGAACATATATGCAAATTTGAAAGCAAAGAAGTAATTAGCAACTGAAAACTCAAGTCTCAGTGCTCAGATAAAAGCGCTCAGATAAAAGAAAAACAATTTAGGAAAGTGCGCTTTTAAAACATAATTACAGAGTAAATATCAATGTTGGAATAACCTAATATGAACATAAATATAATTATCAGACCTCTCTGCTCCTGTTTATCTCTCTTGTCAGATTAGCCTCCTTCATTTAAAACAATTTAAATGAAAAAATATTTTCTTGCAAGATCATTTTATTTGTTCTCACCATTAAAAAAAAATGCTGAAATGAAGCTGTTGCATGCATTCACCTACACCAGAACCAAACGCCCTAGTTTGCAAGATTCATGCGTAGAGATTCAGTATGTGTGTCCCTTGCTATAATACAGTAATCAGATGTAACAATTGAGGCCAGACCAGTTCTATAGCTGCTTTGAGGAACTCCAATCTATTTGTTGTGTAAAGAAAGGCGAGAATCTTTTGAAAAAGATGTGTATGCTAAGATAGAGAAAATTAAGAATAAACACAAATTTCTGAAGGCCACCATCTTCAGAAGCTGGAGTAGACTTTCTTTCTGTTGCTATATATGTTAGGACTAGAAGGTATGTGTCTAATGTCTTTCGTATTCCCTACCATGGATGTGATGTAGATCTGCAAAATAAATCTTTTTTGCTGCTTTCAGATGTCCACTGGGGTCTTTCCATCACATCTACTTCTGTTCTAACACCCCCCCCAATTAGAATCCTTTGCAGATGTGCTTTTAGCATCTCCCACATCCTATATACTCATACCATTAATGTTTTTCCCCCCTACTCAAATGAAGGACTCTGCATTTGTTTCTGCTGGAATTCAATTTTTTTTTATTTATTTATTTAAAACAGTACATCAAACAAAAAAAAGAAATAGTCAAACAAATGATCGCGACAGAAACTTTACATGATATTTACACTTTCTACGGTATGTAGGCTTCAGTCAAATTTAACAAATATTAAACATAGTCCTGGTTATACTTGACTTTTTGGGTGTCTGTTGTTCAACCAAACATACCATTTGTCCCAACATTGGAAATATACGGAGTCCTTTTGATCTCGCAATGCTTTAGTCAGTCTGTCGGCTTCCGCATAATCCAAAATTTTCTCCAGAATCAAATCTTCAGCCGGCAGATCTTTCCCCTTCCAATGTTGGGCGAAACATATTCTTGCTGAAGTGGTGATAAATACACACAGACACCATATATTTGTGCCTATATTATCTGGCCTAATGTTCAGTAGATAGTACTCTGGTTTCAGGATTAGGTTATAACCTGTGATTTCCATAATCCATGCCTGTATGGTTTTCCAGAATTCCCTCGTCCTGGGACAGGTCCACCACATGTGGAAATAGGTGCCGATCTCCCCGCACTTCCAACAGTTTGGTGAGAGATTTGAATACATTTTAGAAAGACGGGCAGGTGGAAGGTGCCATCTATACAGCATCTTGTACACATTTTCTTTATATGATGTTGCCCACAGGAGTTTCATATGTTTGAGCCAGATTTCTTCCCATTTGGTCAAATCAATTGGATAACCAATATTTCTCCCCCAGGCAATCATAGAGTCTTTAACTATTTCATCCCCTATCCAATAGTCTATTAAAAGTTTATATATCCTTGATAACATTTTATCCTCTTTTCCTAGAATGATATTGTCCAGTTCATGCTGATTCAAATTAATACCAACTTGTTCCCTATCTTTTTTAAATTTCGAGCAAATTTGGGCATAAGCCCACCAATCCAGTTGTCTTCCCTGCAACTCCAACTCATTTCTTGTTTTCAGACTGCCATGGGGGTCCAAAAGTTCCCGGTAAGAGAGGTGATTTTCTTTGTTATATAGAGGCCTATACGTTATAGCTTCGAGTGGGACCAGCCAGGAGGGGACTGAAAAGTAAAATTTAAAGTAAATTTTTTCAGGAATTCAATTTTTTGAAAAAGCGATTGGACAGCTATTAGTCTGAAATGGTATAGGGTTTTCCTGCCTGAACAGGCGATTGGACTAGAAATCCTCCAAGGTCCCTTCCATCTCTTCTCTTCTCTTCTCTTCTCTTCTCTTCTCTTCTCTTCTCTTCTCTTCTCTTCTCTTCTCTTCTCTTCTCTTCTCTTCTCTTCTCTTCTCTCCTCTCCTCTCCTCTCCTATCCTATCCTATCCTATCCTATCCTATCCTATCCTATCCTATCCTATCCTATTCTATTCTATTTGTCTTGCTCCAACTTATCAAGGTCCTTCTGTATCTTGATAGTGCCTTCTAAAATGTCTGTTTCCCCACAATACACAGATTTGATAAACATATCTTCTAACTCCACATATTCATTATTATAAGAAGCTTGGCTTGACAGTTTCCTCAAGTGTAATATGGAACTAGTGAAAAAAAAAACAAAACTCAGTGGGTATAACTGTTCGACGAGCTCTGTGTCCATCTAATGTTAGACAGTCCAGCCCATATCATGCCATCTTTTCTACTGAAATCTCATTTAAAACTTTGTCAAATGCTTAATCGATCCTTTAAATTATTGGAAAACAATATTTTGAAAATATGGCCCGTGGAATGGATTCGAAGAGGTCCAATCCAACTCTGTTATTCTGTTTGAATATGTGTCATAAACAATTATGTCTTATCTCATTTCCCAGCGAATTCCAATTTCTTCCTGAAAGTGAAAGTGGGCACAGGCATGAAGCTGTGGCAGTCAATATTAGAAGCATTTGTTCTGCTACCGTATCTCAATGTATGGCTTGTTGATGGTGAGTGCTCAGTCTTTCATGCCCATTATTATTACAATTTTGAAATTATTTAATATACATGATAACTGGCTCTACTGTTAATAGTTCTTAATGTTTAACTTTGATTTCTAGCATTCAGTTGGTATCGTCCCACCTTAAAGTCTGGTTATCTGCCAACCCACTGAAGTAAATTCAGTCTGTTCCATAGAAACTATAACTGAGTCATCAACCCCTACCAATCTCCTGTTTCTCAACTTTGGTTGCTTCATGATGGTTGGACTCCCAGAATTCCTCAACCAATTATACTTTTATTGGGGAGTTCTGGGAGTTGACATCTACACATCTTAAGGTTGCCAAGATTTAGAAACACTTCCTAAATAATCTTAGAGACCATGCGCTGGATGCTGAACTGCAATAAATACGACTTTAGATCACCCCTTCTTGATGCCATCTCCTTATTTCTGGAATATCCTACCCCAATAAGGTATTCCTGGCATTATTATTTTTTCTAATGTTAAAACATTTTCATTCTAGTATTTTTAACATGTTAATAAGTTAATTTACTGTACAGTGTTAGATGCAAGTATCTCATAGAAACTTTTAAACTCTTCTGCCTGCTGCTATGTTTTCATTGCTTTTATATTGTATTTTTATTTATTACTATATTTCATGCTGTGCTTTCAGTGTTGTCCTAATATGGTTATATAGCTCTGAAGCATCAAAATACTCAAGTTGCTTTAATTAAAAAAAAATTGTCTAGACCATGTTTTCCCCAAAGTTGGCTCCAGGTGTTGGTTGTGTCATCCATCATTTCTGACTTTTGGTTAAACCACCTTTAGCCACAGTTAGATGCCCTCTTAATGTCCATGTTTTAAGCAGTGGTCTTCTACTGTTTTCCTTTTTTCAGACATTGTTTGTTTTTGGCATAGCACTAAGAACAGAAGGAGCAACAATAAACACTAAATAAACATTTCCTTTGGATAGCTACACGAATTGGGACTAGAGGGAAAAATAACAATTCAGTATCATCAATAAAAAGATGGCAAACAGAGCCATAGAATCATCTTGATTATCTTTTCTTCCAAAATCATGGAACTGAAATGATAATAATAGACTCCAAGAAGGGTGAATTTGGATACAGATCTCATTTAAACATAGAGCACCATGAAAAAAAGTGAGAAATTTAAACTGTTACTAGTAATCCCATTAGATTATCATCAAATGTTAGCAAAAATTATCTGCAACAATAAAACAAATCTACCTTTAAATGTTTTAGAATGTTTAAATGTAAATGTAATGTAAATGTAAATGTTTCATGTCTTTAGCTTACTTTGTACATGCATACATATGTGCAATTCAACTATTGGCATAACAGTTAACAAACAACAGATAAATTAAACTTCATGAGTAAAAGAAAGGAATGTTAGATAGCATATGTTCAAAAACTAAAGGCTTCTTGCATGACTCCCCCATTTGATTGGGAAGCCATGCTGTTGAGAGATGGTGATTTATTGTCCAGCATATCTGAAAAGCATCTGATTAGGGAAAGTTTAAACTTTAGAAAACAGAAATCTGGCAAAATAAAGTGAGACAACAAAATACTCTTTATCTGTTGTTGTATAAAGGGAGAAGCTAGGCGGCTGGAAAAATAGCCTTGGCAACTGCAATATAAATTTGGCAATTGTTCTTCTAATGTCTGCTGGTCCATCTGTTATACCATAACAGTCTACTGAGAAAGCAGCAGCTGTGCTTTTTTACACTGAATATTTCTAATTTGTCACAGCAAAGTTGTGCTGCCACCTTCTCTTTTATTACCAGAGCTTGAAATATACATTGCTGAAACTTTGGATTGTGTGTCATAGATGCCATATTTGCCAGGGTAGTTTTAAAATATTTGGTGATTGGCATGCTTTTGTCCTGGTAGCCATTTCATCTGAAGTTTCACAAGATATGGGTCTTTGAGTTAGACTCACAGACTGGAAAGCTTTTCTGGGTTAAGGTTATAGTAAATCTAGTAGATTTATCTCAAAATTCTAATAATCCAAGTTGACTCACAGAAGACAGTGTACAAAAAGGAGAGAAAGAAAGTCAGAAGACAAAATGAGTCCATTCCGTATAAGGTGTCTTTGCAGCTAGGAGTTCTAAGATAAAAGCCAAAGAAATCATTCCTAAACTGGTTTTGTTCCAGTGATATTTCAAACTTGAGAATTGGCTTCTTTCATCAGGATACTGCAGAATAGTTTATCAGACCAGCAGCTGTTTCTCGACAGAGCCAAACTCCCCTACATACTTCTGTTTTTCTGATGCTCTGTCTTCAGATATGAATATTCTCAAAGGCTAACTTGAGAAGTGTTATGTCCTTATAAGGACATCCGCCCTGATTGGCTGCTAGCCATCGGGCGGGAGATTTGAATCCCTGTCTAGGGGCGGTGCGTCTGCCGGGAGTGAATATAAGGAGAGCTCCGGCAGCGCGCCAGCAGTCTTGACTTGTTACTTGTAACTAATAAAGTTGCTAAATGTATCGAGCTGGTCACGTCTTCTGTTCCTGCGCCTGATCTAACACTGGCGACGAAGGACTAGAGAAGAGAACCTGAGCAAGACTCGTGGCACGATCGCCCACCGAGCTGAAGTCACGAAACCACAGCGACTCCCAGAATGGCAACTCCGCAAGCCCCGATTGCCGCACTGAACCCATTCGACCCATCCCGAGAGAAGTGGAGGTCGTACATGGTCCGATTCCAGCAGTTCCTGCGAGGAAATGGCTACCAGAATCTCGACGATGAGCGGAAAAGAGCCCTCTTCCTGGCTCACTGCGGATCGGACGTCCTGGAGATGGCGATTGACCTCGTGGCACCCAGGGACATTGAGGAGATGTCCTGGAACGACCTGCAGGAAGTCCTACAGGAGCACTACGCACCCACAGGCACCCCAATCGCCAACAGGTTCACCTTCCAACAGAGAAACCAGCGGGAAGGTGAATCCATCAAGGAATTCGTGGCAGCGCTCCGTCAAATCGCTGCCAACTGCGAGTTCGACAACGTGGACAATGCCATCCGAGACCGCGTTGTTTTTGGAATGAGAGATGTGGGGCTGCAGAAGAAGTTCCTCAGCCGAAAGAGGATCCCACTCAAAGATGTCCTCGACGAAGCAACAGCGGCTGAAACATCCGAGAAGGCAGCCGCCGCGATGGTAAAAGCTAGAGGGATCCACAAGATCCACAAGTCGGGCCTGGCCTCATCAGACGACTCAACCACGCAATCCGAGTCTGATGAGGAAAGGGCCGTCCACAAGGTTTCCCGCCCCCCCAGGCGGGAAAACCCACAGCTTGGCGACCGGGGAGAACGATGCGGCAGCTGCAAAGGCGACCACCCCAGGGCAACCTGCAGATGGAGGGACGCAACCTGCCGCCGGTGCCTGAAGAGGGGGCACATCGCCGAGGCCTGCAGAGCAGCAGACCCAGCCCCGGAACCGCCCAGACCACGATTCCACGAGAATCGCAAAGAGGACCAGAGGACATCCAAACGGTCCTCGAACCAGCCCAGGCGCAGGGAGGAGGAATACCCACGTAACAGAACTGTGCACCAGACCACCATCGCACACACAAGCGACGAAGGGACCACCAAGTTCCACGTGACGCTGCTGGCAGAGGGGTCACCGTGCAAGATGGAGGTAGATTCTGGATCCGCCTACTCCATCATGGACTGGCAGCACCTACAGCAGCTGAAGCCATCCTGCAAGAAGACCCAGCTGAAAACCCCGAAGTCGAGGCTTGTGGACTTCAACGGAAACCCCATTGGAATCCTGGGCAGAACCACCATCCACATCAAATACAAGGACTTTAACGGAGAGCTGCCCATCACCATCGTGGAGAACAGCCGACCGAACCTGTTAGGAGTGGAGTGGTTTAAGCCGCTGGGGCTTTCCATCGAGGGCATCCACGAAATCCATAGGGACGAACTCGACACCATCCTCGAAGAGTTCAAAGAAGTCTTCGATGGTAAGCTGGGGAAATTTGTGTGGAGGCCAATCTCTTTCAATCTGGACAAGGGAATCACCCCAATTAGGCTCAAGCCCCGCCGAGTTCCGTTTGCCCTGCGGCCTAAAGTAGACGAGCAGCTGGATAAGCTGATCGCTCAGGGCGTCCTGGAACCGATCGATCATGCCTCATGGGAGACCCCCATTGTGACCCCACTGAAGCATGATGGGTCTGTGCGCATCTGCGCCAACTACCGTTGTACCATCAACAAGGCGTTGGCACAGAGCGCATACCCAGTCCCAGTAGTGCAACACCTGCTGCATTCCCTGGGATCAGGCTCAATTTTCGCGAAACTGGACCTGGCCCAGGCTTACCAGCAATTGCCAGTGGACGAAAAAACGGCGGAGGCACAAACAATTGTCACGCACAGGGGGGCATTCAAATGTAACCGCCTCCAATTTGGAGTCAGCGCTGCCCCCGGCATTTTCCAATCTATGATGGAACGCCTTCTCCAAGGCGTTCCAGGGGTGGTGCCTTACTTCGACGATGTGCTCATCTCCGGTGACTCAAGAGCTCAACTCCTTGAAAGGCTCAGGCTTGTCCTACAGCGATTCAAGGCCAAGGGCTTGAGGGTCAGGCGGGACAAGTGCATCATAGGAGTACAGGAAGTCGAGTTCCTGGGCTACCTCATTGATAGCACAGGCATCCACCCCACCAAATCAAAAGTGGAAGCAATCCATGAAGCTCCAAGCCCAAAAAACAAAACGGAGCTTCAGGCTTTCCTTGGGTTGCTCAACTTCTACGCCATTTTCTTAAAACAGAAAGCCACAGTTGCTGAGCCACTCCACCGCCTGCTGGGGAAATCGGCTTCCTGGGAGTGGGGCCAGGAAGAGGAAGCAGCGTTCCGGGCCATCAAAGGACTATTGACGTCCAAAAGCGTCCTCATCCAATACAGCGAGACGCTGCCCATCAAGCTGACTTGCGACGCGTCGCCATACGGGGTGGGGGCAGTCCTCAGCCATGAACTGCCCAACGGCACGGAAACCCCAATCGCCTACTTCTCTAAGACAATGTCCGGCGCAGAGCATAACTACAGTCAGCTGGACAAAGAAGCCCTGGCCATCGTGGCTGGAGTGAAGTGCTTCCACGAATACCTCTACGGAAGACGTTTCACCATAGTCACTGACCACAAGCCACTCCTGGGGCTCCTCGCAGGCGACCAACCCACCCCGACCTTCATGTCCCCACGATGACAAGATGGGCCATCTTCCTAGCCGGCTACTCCTATAGGCTCGTGCACCAGCCAGGCACAGCCATAGGAAACGCCGACGCGCTCAGCAGATGCCCGTCGAAGAATCCAGTCGAAGACCCAGCACCCACGCTCCATCTACTCCATATAGATGACGACGCCAGTTGTCCTGTGTCATCCGCAGATGTGGCCGTCCACACCCAAAAGGACCCCACACTCCGCCAAGTGAAGTCCTGGATCCTCAGAGGGTGGCCATCGGAAAAGCCAGAGGAAAAGTTCAGCCCGTTCGCCAGGAAACAGAAGGAGCTGTCCACCATAAAGGGCTGTCTGCTATGGGGAGACAGGGTGCTGATTCCAAGCACTCTGCAACGGTGGACGCTAGAAACGCTGCACAAAGGGCATCCGGGCATCGTCCGCATGAAGGCCCTGGCACGGAGCTACGTCTGGTGGCCCTCCATGGACAAAGACATTGAGCAATGGGTCTCCAGATGTGACCCGTGCCAAGAAGTTCGCCCAGCGCCGCCACAATCCGAAGTCGCGAAGTGGGAGACCCCCAGCAACCCCTGGACGAGGATCCATATTGACTTTGCGGGTCCGATGCAAGGGCGACACCTCCTCATCATGGTAGATGCCTTCTCCAAGTGGCTCGAGGTGGTGCCCATGGCATCTACCACAACAGAAGCGACGATCCGAGCCCTGCGCCGTCTGTTCGCCACACATGGACTACCGGACGTGATGGTCTTGGACAACGGCCCCCAGCTCACATCCCTGGCCATGGAGTCCTTCCTGGCAGGACTGGGCATCCGCCACGCCCTGTCCGCCCCCTACAGGCCGGCTGGAAATGGGCAAGCTGAACGCATGGTCAGACTGACCAAAGAAGCCCTCACCAAGATGGGCCCGGGAGACTGGCAAGAACGCATAGACAACTTCCTCCTCACCCAGCACATCACGCCACATGCCACCACCCACAAGAGCCCGGCCGAACTGCTGATGGGCAGAAGGTTGAGGTCACCCTTGGACCGGCTGCACCCCCAATACAGCCCGGAAGTGACCGCAACCGCCAGCCGCCCGCTTCGCGCGTTCAGCAATGGAGATTCAGTTTTCGCGCTGAATTTCAACGGCTCTCCCAAGTGGCTGAAGGGGAAGATTGCCAGCACAACCGGCCCCAAATCCTACACCGTCGAGTTGGAAGATGGACAGGTCTGTAGACGGCACATCGACCAACTCCGAAAAAGGTGGGGGGGAACACACGGAAACCAGCCTGACGAGGGAGGCCTACAACACCCCGACGAGGTAGGCCTACAACAGCCCGGTGAGGTAGACCTACCACACCCAGACGAGGTAGGCTTACAACACCCCGGCGAGGTAGGCCTACGACACCCCGACAAGGTAGGCCTACCACACCCCTGCGAGGCAGAGCAGCGCCACCCCGACGAGGTCGGCCCAGCCCACTACCAGGTACTGTCACGTCGGCAGTCCAGCGAGGTAGACCGGGGCCAACCGCACGGGGGATGGCAACACCAACCCCGCCAGGTGGGCACCCGGCACAACAGGGCCAGGGAACACCAACCCAGCCCGCAAGTAGACCGGGACCTGCCCAGAGGAAGAGCAGCGCACCTACCCAGCGACGGCAGCCATCACCAGCCCAGCCAGGGAGACCGCAGTTCCAGGCGAGTAGACCGGGACCCAGCCAGGACGGGCACCCCACCGCCCAGGGGCGAGGGTAGCACACGACTCCCCGGCGAGAGGGACCCCCGCCCATCGCAGAAGACAACCTGGAAACAACAACCCGACCAGGAGGACCCCAGGCACCACCTGACGGTAGACCAGGGACTAGGGGGAAGGGAAAGCCGACAACAACCCGGCCAGAGAGACCTACACCACCCCGGCAGGGGAGACCTCCACCGCCCCGCAGGGGCAGCCCCGCAACAACACCCCAACCAGGTCGACCACCGCCAACCAGACGGGGGAGACCTACGCCAGCCCAACCGAGGGGACCAACGCCACCCCTGCGAGGTCGGACAGCACAACGCAAGCCAGCACCACCCGCAGCCGGCGGACCGGACCCGAGGGCACCGAGCGAAACCACCACCCGAACGGCAGCAAGCCGGACCGCAACCGAACCACAGCGCCCGGGGGACCAGGGAGGAGCAAGAAATGGACTTACTGAGACTCAGACGCTCTTCCCGGGTCGGAACCGAGCAACCGAGACAAGGCGATAGATCCACAGGCCAGGAGGAAGACCATCAGAACCAGCCATCCAAGGTTTGCGGTCCGGCCGGAGGCGCTGGGGGTGACCCCGCTCACTCGACAGCCGAACCGAGCCCAGTTCCGGAGAGGGAACCAGGAGACGAAAGAGCCCCGTCCGTCCAGGCCGGAGACAGAGAAGAAGTGAGACTGCGCAGGTCAGCTAGGGTGCCGAGGCGTCCTACATACCTGCGCGATTACGTGACTTTTGTGGACGAGATTGACAACTCGAACTAAGGGGGGAGGAGTGTTATGTCCTTATAAGGACATCCGCCCTGATTGGCTGCTAGCCATCGGGCGGGAGATTTGAATCCCTGTCTAGGGGCGGTGCGTCTGCCGGGAGTGAATATAAGGAGAGCTCCGGCAGCGCGCCAGCAGTCTTGACTTGTTACTTGTAACTAATAAAGTTGCTAAATGTATCGAGCTGGTCACGTCTTCTGTTCCTGCGCCTGATCTAACAAGAAGGCTCTCAGTCTGGGTCAGATCAAGGCTGAGCAGATAACAGCAGACAAGGGAAGAAATGCAAACCAACAATTTGTCTGGGAAGAGAAGCTTGCCTGGGTAGTTTCACCTTCGACAGCAATACACAGAAGAGTAGTCAAAATCGAGTCCAATGTTCAGACAGCCAGTCAGATTTGTCAGCCAGTTTCATAAGCAGGATTCGCAGAAATCATACATCACACCAGGCAATCAAACAGTTGTTTCCAACAGAGAAACTTGGGCGGGGGCTGCCATTAAATCAGGCTGCAAACAGATGTCTTTAGTTAAGAGTTTCCCCCTTGCTTGGCTAGGAGTCTCATTGAGCATCTTTGCTCTGATCTCCACTCTACTTGCCAAGATTTGGAGATTGTATCATATCATCTGACTGCTTCAGAGTTTGATCAGTCTCAGGTGATTTCTGGCTTGGTATCTCCTGAGGCTAACATTCCACTGGTTCAGCTGGAATAGCTTCTTTAATGTCAGAGTCTGAAGTCTGGACCATGACAAAGTCCAGTTCTTTAACAGCTGTAAGATTTGAGGCTAGTGAAGCAGAAACCTTGCAAATACCTGGTCCAAAAATGTGTTATAGCTGTTCGTTACTTGCAACATGTATGAATATTATTGGCTAAAATGTAGGGTGATCTCTTTGTTCCTTGATTTCATCTTTACCAAATCTTGGTTTTAATGTGTGTGTTTTTCCACCCCCCTTAAATATTGAATTTGAGCCTCTGTGGCTTTATTACAGCTTTAGTACTCATTTATATTTGTATTTTAGCAGTATGATATGCATTTCTGTACAATGTTAAAGAGTTTTGGGGAGAGAAAATCAGGGTAGAAATAAACTATTATGAACACGGTTGCAACCAAAGCAAATCCAAGTCCATAATCTAGGCTTGTAACCACTCTGCTAACAATAACTGATTTCATTATTCCAATTCTTCAGGACAATCTCCTCCTGGGAAACCTAGAATAGTAAGTTGCCTGTCCCAAGGAAATGAAACATTTACTTGTCAATGGGAGCCTAATTCAGATGGGGGTCTTCCTACAAATTATACTCTGCTCTACAACACCGTTGGGTAAGAATATATGGGAAAGTGTGAGGGAACAAATAATTTTTATGTACTTTTTTCTTCACATACAGTAGATTCAATAGAGGTAGATACACCTTAAGAATAAGATTACCATGTATAAATGCCTCTAAGCACACAAGTCTAAGTTTTTAAAACTATTATTACTTGAACATAACCACAGACATAATTTACACATCAAAGTCATGTGTTGTCAAGGGCGTAGCTGTCCCACTTTTATACCTATAAATAATAGATCATCTGAAAGTTTGAATGAAGAAAAATGGATGCCTGGATGTGATGTTGGAGAAAATTGTTACAATACTTTAGACCTTTAGAAGAATAAGTCATTCAATAGCAGGTGAATTCATACTAGGCTTTTCTTTTGAAGCACTAGTCCTGAAGCTAAAGTTTAAATCTTTTAGAAAAATAATGAAAAAGCAAGAGTCATTAGAGAACACTCTGTGGCTTGGAAAAAATGGAAGGCGATTAGAAAAAAAAGGCCGACACAAGATGAGGTGGCTAGAAACCATCCCTGAAGACTGAAGTATAAGCTTGTAAAAGCTCAACAAAGCACTGATAAGCCCTATAGATAAAATAATGTTCATTTGATCAAAATGTTTTCTACTCAGAGATGTACAAGGCAACTGAAAGAACTAATTGATCATTTGGATTGTTACCACCCAGATCTTGTAGTCTGAAGGTTAGGGTGAGGGACAAATGACTGTTGTACAAATAGTCCTCAATTTACGACCACAATTGAGCCCAAATTTCTGTTGCTAAATGAGACAGTTGTTAAGTAAATTTTGCCCTATTTTATTATTTCTCTTGCTGCGGCTGTTAAACAAATCATTGTAGTTGCTAACTCAGTAGCACAGTTGTTAAGTGAATATGGATTTCCCAATAAGTTTACTTGTCAGAAAGTCATAAAAGGGGATTGCATGACCCCAGGAGATGCAACCATCATAAATATGAGTCAGTTGCCAAGCGTCTGAATTTTAATCACTTGACTGTGGGGATGCTGCAATGGGCATAGGTGTGAAATATGGTCATAAATTACTTTTTTCAGAAGCGTTGCAATTTCAAACAGTTAATAAATGAACTGTTATAAATGAAGTTGCAAAAACTACAGGTCTGGTCCCTCTTTATAAGATTGTTGTTCCTGGAATTTCCAGTTAGCCTCCCAACGGATCTGGAAACTACCAGATGTGTTGATTTACTACATTTGAATGGTGTTTGAATGGTGTTTAGGTGACAGCCGAGCTCTTACCTTAATTCATTGCTAAGGATATCAGCTAACTTTGATTCCATGTTGTGTGCTTACAACAGTAATGTTAGTTATACTGCTTTTAAGTAATTTAAGGATATGCTTATTTATTTTTGATAAATATAAACATTTCTATGTTACATACTTATATTTCAGTAAAGAAGAGATCCATGAATGTCCAGATTACCTATCTGCTGGACCCAATTCCTGTTACTTTAATCAAAGAATCACCAGGCTGTGGCAAACATACAACATTAGTGTAAAAGCTACCAATGATGCAGGAAGTAATTTATCTGATCCTCATTATGTGGACGTAAAAGAAATGGGTAAGAGCAGAAGCCAAATGAAACTCAAGCTTTTATTTTGCTCTATAATTAGAAAGAGAGAAGGTGGCACAGTAGTTCAACATCAAGCTTTTCTCAAAGCTAATCTCAATGTAGACAGAAGAGGCCAGCCGTACTAGTCATCAGGTCTATTGAAAATCAAGAAGAAAAATAATAGTGGACTGAGATGATCTCAGTCACAAGATCTATGATTCATTTAAAAGTTTCATGGGCTTTAAGACCCCGTTTTGATTCATGATATCTTAGTTAAAAGAGTTGTCAGGTATCCAGATTCTTAAGATGAAATGCTGGAAAGATGGATAACACTGGCTTAGGTAAACTACTAGTCTTTCTCATTATGTACCTTATATCTTTTGTTTTGAAACTATTGGAGCCTGGTACCTTCCAGATAGGACTCAATTCCCAGACATGGAGAAAGGCTGATATGCAGAAATGTAAAAGGAGGAATTCTTGGTAAAAGCAGTAAAAAATACTCATATCTCAATTTTCTTTTGCCTAGTTAAGCCAAACCCTCCCATGAACCTCTCTTTGGAAATCGAAATGATAAATGGAATAATGTACATGTGGACAAAATGGTCACCATCCCCGCGGGTGAATGATTCAGCACGATGTAATTATGAATTGCGACTGAAGTCTGCAGAAGGAAAAGAATGGGAGGTAAGAAAGCCGCATAGCTTTGCTAGTGATGTTAGCAAAGAAAAAAAAGAAAAAAGAAAAAGAAAGGGCAGCTCTCATCATAAATTTAATAAACAAATAAACAAATAAATTTCCTCAGTTCAAAGATGGTGCTTAAACCACAGTAAAGTTTGACGCTTTACATGTCTCGACATTCCAACACCTGTGTACAAGAAAAATTAAGGTAGGTCGGAAGGCCTGGGCTGCAGGCCAGAATACATAAATTGGCTTGCAGAAGGCCTGGGCTCAGAGTACAGCTTCTTAAGATAATGGAACCAGGGAACAGAGTGCCTCACCTGAAACTTTGGAAAGCCACACTAGTCAATAGACCAGCAATATTGGCTAAGTGGACAAATCACCTGGCTTGCTGTCAGACAGCCTTCCAGGAGCTGATCTCCATCACTGATATCTGAGGATTAATAGGTCTTTAGTGTATCCTAACTCTTCTCAGTGAAACATGGATTTCATTCATTTCCAGAGCATGATGCAGCTGGAGAGCTCAGGAATAGAGCACAGTATAGTCCGGTATGGTGTCCAGTATTTTTCTGATTCGAAGCCTAATCAAGGAGAAAGCAAATTGTCAGCACCAACTTTGACAGGGCAAGCTACTGTATATAGACAGAGAGCAAAATCCCACTCTCTTCTAGCACTGAGGATATTACCCAATGTGGTAATGAAATGTCTGCAAGCAAACAACCAAGCTTAGAGTCCACAGTTCAACTCAGAGCTACAGATATTCCCTTCTAATATTTATTGTTAAAGTTCAATAGAATATGGTGGCCTTTGGTTTATGAAATGATCTGTTGCTGAAGGCTATTGAAGTTAGATTAAAGGCTATATAAGGTTAACAAAAGGCTACAAATCTCGCACCACCACTCCTGCCACCCTTAATCAAAAATAGCAATAGACAGTGGCAGAATCCAAGGAGCGCTGTGTTTTTCTTTTCTCTTTTCTTTTCTTTTCCTTTCTTTTCTTTTCTAGAAAATTCCAATTCTTGTCCTCTTTATAAAGATCCAAGTGAAAGTAATCAATATAAGAGTAGAATCTACCTACTCGGTGAGCACCCTGTGTCAGAGTTCCAAATAATTTATTTATTTATTTATTTATTTATTTATTTATTTATTTATTTATTTATTTATATTTCTATACCGCCTTTCTCCCGTAGGACTCAAGGCGGTGTATAGTCAAGAAACATATAGACACACAAACATGATAAAATTGCTAATTAAAATTATTACTTAGTTTGGTCAATTAAATAAAACCCAGAATTAGATAACATTTAAAAAATCATTGACATGTTCGTATGTTTAGCCCCGCCTGTTGGAACATCAGGGTCTTGAGGGCACGGCGGAAAGCACGGAGATCAGGGATATTCCGTATCTCTGGGGGCAGTTCATTCCAAAGGGTTGGAGCCCCCACAGAGAAGGCCCTCCCCCTGGGAGTCGCCAGTCGACATAATTTGACTGACAGTACCCTGAGTAGTCCTTCCCTGTGAGAACGAACTGGTCGGTGGGAGGCTATTGGTGGCAAAAGACAGTCTCGTAGGTACCCAGGTCCTAAGCCATGGAGCACTTTAAAGGTGATAACTAACACCTTGAATCCCACCCGGAAGACCACCGGGAGCCAGTGCAGCTCGCGTAGGAGAGGTGTTACATGGGCATAACGAGTTGCGCCCATAATCACCCGCGCGGCTACGTTCTGGACCAGTTGGAGCCTCCGGGTGCTTTTCAAGGGGAGCCCCATGTAGAGAGCATTACAGTAGTCCATACGGGAGGTAACTAGGGCATGAGTAACCGTGCGCAAGGCATCCCGATCCAGAAAGGGATGCAACTGGCGGATCAGGCAAACCTGATAAAAGGCACCCCTGGCCACGGCCGTCAAATGATCTTCTAAAGATAACCGTGAATCCAGGAGGACACCCAAGTTGCGGGCCCTCTCTGTGGGGAGCAAGATCTCATCCCCTATTGTCAGTGATGGTACTAGCTGACTATACCGGGACGCCGGAAGCCACAGCCACTCGGTCTTGGAGGGGTTGAGTCTGAGCTTGTTTCTCCCCATCCAGATCAAATAATGCATCCCAGCTCAATAAGAACCCCGAGGCAAGCAAGTTCCTCAAAAAACATTTTATTAGGACATATCAAATTGGCATATTCGTGGGGGGAAACCAGCTCTATGTTGGCATTTTCCTCCAATTAAAAGTAAAACTTTATCACTTCCCCCCAGAATCTTATTCACCTAGTCCAATCAGCATACCGTACAGCCCAGTTGCTAGATGACCTCAGTCTCCACCCTGTGGACACCTGCACGAACGTCCTTGATTCCCAAGGGAAAGAATTTTATTTTGACTACAACACCCCAACTAATCTCTACAACCCCCTCCCTGGCCCCTTCGCTCCAGGCTGTGTCAGCCCTGAAGCAGTGAGAAAAGAAACCTCCTTAGAGACTACAAAAACAAAAATGGCCACAGCTCAGCCAACTTCAGGGTTCACACCTTACATATAAGCAGATTTCCTAAGCGTAGGATGATGCTGAAGGGAATGAAAAAGGCTACATAAAACATACTGTGTGAGTTAATGTACAGTATTTCTCTTCAGGAAGGGTTATAGAATGCAAGGCCAGCATCTCCTTTATCTCTCACATAAAAGTTTCCATGGAGCAACCATTGAAGTGAGTGAAGAACCCTTGAGGTATTGTCATGCTATCAATAAGGAAGCAAGTCCCTTCGATGACGAATAAGCAAATGAAAAATGTTTCTGAGAATTACAAGTAAATAGACATCTCTCCAAATAAAATACCAGAAGGTGCATTAAATTGAGAAACATTTTTCTTGAACAAGGAGGAATTATTCAGTGTGAGCTGTGAGACGGATGCAACGATTCATCCCAGAAATAATATTGGCTGGTCATCAGAAAACAGTCAGCATTAGCTTTTCTCCTGCCTAGCACAGCACAGAAATATCTTTGCAAGAGCGTCTCAAAGTTAAATCACAGCACCTGGACTATTTTTTTATTTTTATTTTTTTGTTAGTTTGAGACGTTTCGCTGCTCATCCAAGCAGCTTCATTAGTCAGAGCAGGTCAGTTAGGTAGAGAGTCGTTGGGATTTACCAACTGTTGCCACACCAAGCTCAGCCCTGCCTCCCAGCCACTCGCCTCAATGTCAGAGGTGGGATTCAGCCGGTTCCGACCGGTTCGGGCTAATCCCACCACTGGCTGGCCCTGCCCTGCCCATTTTTTGGCCCGTTTTGAAATCTACACGTCTTAAAGTTACCAAGGTTGGATACCCTTGAGCTAGATGTTCTAATAGATCAGTGTTTTTCAAATTTTTAACTTTTAAAATGTGTAGACTTCAACTTCCAGAATGCTGTCTGTGCAATTTTGGAAGTCCACACATTTTAGGATTGTAAATTTGAAAAACCCTGTCAAAAATGGGCAAATTAAGATCCTTTTTAGGGATCTGAGCTTTGGTCTCCTTTTTTTAAAAAAAACATATTACAGATTATCCTGAGCAGCATATCTATGAAGGAAGATTCTAATAGAAACATGCTTTATCCATAAAAATCCATAAAAAAAACAAGCCTTGGTAGTACAGTGGTTTAATGCACCCTGTTATTAACACAGCTGCCTGCAATTTCTGCAGGTTCGAATCTTACCAGGCTCAAGGTTGACTCAGCTTTCCATCCTTTCTAAGGTAGGTTAAATGAGGACCCAGTTTGTGGGGGCAATAAGCTGACTTTGTATAAATATACAAAAGTATGAAAGCTATTGCTTAACGCATTGTAAGCCGCCCTGAGTCTCTGGAGAAGGGCGGCATATAAATCAAATTAAAAAAATCTATCTATATATATATAGAAAGGCAGCTAAGAATCACTAATCTCCCCACCTTCATGGACCATAATTTATGAGCAGACGTTCGCAATGATCTCAACAGAAGTTTTCCTCAGCTCTGCTTTGCCTGAATATGTAATATCTATGCTCTGTCATTGAGTTGTGATCATTCTGGCGCTAAAGATAGACACAAAGTTCTCTCAATCACAAGAATTGTCCTCCATTCTTTTTATAGTATGGGACCCTAAAAATAGACACAAAGTTCTCCCAATTATAAAACTATCCTCCTTGGTCTTTATTTATATTCTGGAATAGTCAGATAATGAGGAAAAGCTGAGCGGGAGAGATACATGGGCAGACATTATTATTGATCTGATTTATCCTAGAACTGTTATCATTGGAAAAAAGGGACTTTTACACTGATACTTAAGATTCCTTCCCTACCCCACACCATTACTGATGTACTGATATGAGGAAAAGGTCCAACTGGGTGGAAGGATTTTTTTTAATCAAGTTTTTTTTATTTTATATTACATATACATATCAATGTGTGAACAGCGTGACACCTGGGGGCCATACATTACAGTACAGATAAAATAGTATTGATCATAGTTATCACATTCATCCATCTTACATATTTCTAGTAGTAATACACATGTATATCAAATTATAATCTTTCATTATTTCATATTGTTTAAACATACACAATACTACTGCCGTTCAGTTTCTAAACCTCCCTCTTATCCTTGCACTTGTCTTCTTTTATAAAAATGTGTCTACTAATATTCCCTCTTTCTCTTATTTCTGTCTTTATTCTAATTTTTATTCATGTCACCATTATATTAAAAGACGTCCCCTTTGTATTACAATACTATCCTTCATTATTTCATTGTTCAATATTTAAATATACAATTTTAATACCAATCACAATATTATTTAAATATGTAAATTAATTATATTCATATTCTTTACATTCTTCCAATCTATATGATTCCACTATTAATACACCTGTTTATATTAAAATACATTCTTTCATCATTTTATTATTCAATATTTCACTTTATTATTCCACTGCAAATCATATTATTTAAACAAACTCAATACCATTATTTAATCTCTAATTTTCCCATTTTCAATACTTAGTTCTTATTCATATTTCCCATATTTCACTCTTCGAATCTATTTATATTAAAATACTATCCTTCATTGTTTCATTATTCAGTGTTTCAATATACTATTCTAATGCCAATCACGATATTATTTAAAAATACAAAATAATTCTATTCCTATTCTTTGTTTTCATTCAATCTATATAATTCTAGTATTAATACACATGTTTATATTAAAATATGTTCTTTTCGTTATTTAATTGCTCAATGTTTACCAATCACAATGTTATTTAAACTTACTTAGTAATTCCATCATTCAATCTCTAATTTTCCCATTTTATTATTACTTTTGTTTCATCATGTAAGGGTATATACACAAGTAATCCCTCAATCTCTTATTGAATACATTCCTATCTCTGTTCTAATTTCTCCTCCTGCCACCATTATAAAAAAAGGAAAGAAAAAGGAGGGGAATTTTTTTTTCTTTCTTTTTTTTCCTATCCGCCTTCTATCCATCATCCCTTGCAATCTTTAATTCAATACTTCAATACTTCAATACTTTAATTCTGTTTTGCAAAGAAATGTACTGATATGAGGAAATGATCCAAGTGGGTGGAAGTATTTTTGACCCTCTTTCAAGCTTATTTTCTCAGAATTGGTTCCAAAACTGGACGTAAAGTTTATTAGTACAGAAATTGTAATTGGAGCAAAGAAGGAAGCAAGGGACTTTAGGAAGACAACATTATGGCAATTCAAGTTTTTGATGAAGTTTTCTTGTTTTTCTTATTTTCATATCTTGGCTTTAAATCAACCCAAAGACATTACATTTGTTCAACATAATCTATATATGGGGTATGGGAACTTATATCATTTTTATCATAATGTTTTGTTATAGTCCAGTGGTTACTGTGCTTAGTAGTGCGATTTTATACTATTTCATATGGTTGTGTAATAATCCAAATTCAGAAGGGGGAATATGCTTTGGGATGAAGGCTCACTTTGTATTTGCCAGAAAATGTTTAAAAGATTTGTGCAGCGGGGCAGGAAAAAGCACAATGGATGTGAGGTATTGAGAGGTCTGAAGTGTGTGTCCACACAAGCTACGAATTCCTTTTCTCCTTTCAAATCCAGATTGTTGTACAGCTTCAAGAGAGGTAATTGAAGATTTTAAATCTTCATTTTTTGGGCTGTTTTCAGCCAATTTTGGCTCTTTTTCTGGCCCTTTTTTGGGCATTTTCAGGCCATCATTTTGGATGTTCAGTAGTAGTAAATAAATGGAAAGGGAAATTGTACCTTGTTGAGGCCCTTGACTCAATTGTCCTCTCCAAAAAGGGCCAAAAAATGGGCGGGGCGGGGCCAGTCAGTGGTGGGATTAGATGGTTCACCAAACTGGGCAGAATTTTAACAACTGGTTCGCCAGAACTGGTCCGAACTGGCTGAATCCCACCTCTGTTACATTTAATGTACTGATAAGATTTGGGTCACAACTTTTTCAAACTTGCACATGCCACGTTTTTCACAGTTTCCATTGCCTTTGCAGAATTATTTTGTGGGACAGCAATTGCAGTATAAAATATCTCAGTTGCATCCAGGAATGAAATACACTGTTCAGGTTCGTTGTGTAACAGATCGTGGTGGAAGGAGTGTGTGGAGCCCAGAAAGATACATTCACTTCCACAGTGGTGAGTCAGTCTCTTGAAATTTTTCTGCCATGGAAAATCAGAGACTTGGTATTTGACAAAAATGTAGAGCTGAAAAAAGCACCGAAGTAATATTTAAGGATAGACTTCTACATTGCATGCAACTATTTTTAATAAAATGTACACTGCTGATTCATATAAGACCCAACAGTTCACTTATAGGTAACTGAGGAATGAATTTGCTGCCAGCATATTTCTATAGCATATTTCCCAAACTTCACAGTTATACCCAAATCTTTAAGGATTCCAAGAATGTGTTTATCTTATTAAAAGGGAGAGACAGAAAAGGTATGAAGTTTATTTTAAAAGATTCCAAAAGAGATTCTAATAAAAATTATTCCACAATTTTTTAAAAGTACAAACAAATTCAACATAATATTGTCATTGTTAACATGCAAATTTGAAGAAGACTGCAACGATGGACGACCCTGATTGTATCCTGCAACATTATCCTGGGATACGTAAATTTGCCTTCAAACGAAGAAAAGAATAAGACACTTCACTCAAAAACCCCACTGAAGATGTCGCCTAGTTTGGTAATGAAACATTCAGGAGCTAAACAGCAAACTCAGAGAATAAACCCCTGCCAAAATATTTGCTTTCATTCATGACAGCAACATCCTCTTTTTAAAAAACAAAGTCTTGCTCAAATAAAGAAAGACGACATAAAAGAATACAAACAAGGCAGGAGTAGGAAAAAAAATGAAGAACATATTGTTGGAAATAAAAAGATACGTGGTAAACAGAGAGTCCATCAAATAGCAAGAATCTGTTGGGGAAAGTAGTTGAAGTGCCTGGCAATAAGATAGAAATTATAGCTAAAAGAACTTTTGAAAACAGCAGAGGAGCAAAATTTATACTTTACATTGATCTTTTCTGGGTAAATTATTTAAGAGTCATGAACAGCTAACTGCTCAATAGCTGTCTCTTTGGCCTTAAACTTTATTGATCCTCACAAGAAGATAAAATAGATTGGAAGACTCCTATACTCCCAAATATCATTACTCTGTACTCTACTAATACAGGATAATCCTCAATTTAATGACTACAATTGGGATCAAAATTTCCACTGCCAACAATGCATTTGTTAAGTCAGTTGCACCCAATATTTAAATCACTGCTCTTGTTAAATGAATCACATGGTGTTTAAGCAAATCTGGCTTCTCCCATTAATTTTCCTTGATGGGAGGTGGCTGGGAAAGTTGCAACTGATGACCACTTGACCCTGGGATCTGCAGCCATCATAAATACATACCAATTACCGTAGGCCCACATTTTGATCACATTACTGTGGGAATGCTGCAACAGTCGTAAGTGTGAGGGTTGGTCATAAGCCATTTTTTTCAGTACTGTTGTAACTTTGAATGACCACTAAACAAATGGTTGTAAGTCGAGGGCTTCCTGAGCAGGGGGTTGGACTAGATGACCTCCAAGTCCCTTTCAACTCTGTTACTGTTAACTGTTAAATGAGGCACACTGACTAAATACACGGGCCCTTTTCTTACAGACCAGCCTCCGGGGAAGCCAATCTTTATAGGATGTCGCTCTCCCGAAAAAGAAACCTTTACTTGCTGGTGGAAGGCGAGCTCTGAGGGAAGTCTCCCAAAAAACTATACGCTGCTCTATAACACAGAAAGGTAAAAGTTATAAATCATCCTCTCAATCAGAGGTGGGGAACCATGGCGCCTTTATGACTTGTGGACTTCAATTCCCAGAATTCCTGAGCCAGCATACCATAGCTGGCTCAGGAATTCTGGGAGTTGAAGTCCACAAGTCAGAAAAGCGCCATCATTCTCCACCCCTGCCCTAAACGGATTGTTACATAATTTTGTATCTGTACAGAAGTTGGCTCTTATCTTTCCCCACATAGGACAACTTATTAATTTGATAAACAATGACAGTCTGATTGACGTGTTTCCCTTTTTTTTTCTACTTGCATTTTTCAGAGATAAAAAATACTATGAATGCCCGGACTACACAACAGCGGGGACCAACTCCTGTTACTTTGATAAAAAGCACACATCGCTTTGGATGACGTATAATTTTACTTTAAAGGCCATGAATGAGATGGGGAGTAGTGTGGCAGACCCTTATTACGTGGACGTAGCTAATATAGGTATGCCGAACAAATTCTTCTGAACAGGAAAGATGGTGGAATGTTCAAAAGACCCTGAGAATTCACCCACATCTTATTGTATGCCATATTGACTTGTTGGAAGAAACATCCTTCTAGGTTCTGCTCCAAGTGGGGAAAAAGACACTGGAAACATGGAGACTGCTTGGAAAGATGGTTTAATGGGACAGGATCACATGGCTTGAGTTCCTGAACAGAAAAGGGGGCAGATAGAGTAAATCCTTGGGTTTTTATGCTCTCTCTGGCTCTGCATTTCTTGGAGCCCTGAAAGAGTATCCTGATTGGTTGTCAGACTCCCAGGTGGGTGGGGGCCTTTTGCTGGCTGATGGTCACATGTGCTTCCCAGGTCACATGTGGTGAGTTTCTGCTGCTATTGTGTAGAGGGCTAATCCTATCTTTGTTGGAACTTTGGCAATTCCTACTATGGCTCTGCCTGAAGGAGGCAGATCTTTGTTATGTAGAATAGACTGGCCCAGGCCTTAATGGCCCATTGACAAAGGGTGGGGGCAGGAAGATGGGAGCTGCTTCAAAACATGCTTATCCCAGGGAAATATAATATTCTGCCTTTTTCATATTTCCTAAAATATAGGTTGTTGAGAGTGTGGTGGCACGACAACTGCCCGGGCACCTGGATGAAGCTATCTATCTAGACCCGTGCCAGTCGGGCTTCAGGCAGGGGCACAGCACAGAAACGGCATTGGTCGCGTTGGTGGATGATCTCTGGAGGGCTCGGGACAGGGGTTGCTCCTCTGTCCTAGTCCTATTAGATCTCTCAACGGCTTTTGATACCATTGACCATGGTATCATGCTGCGGCGGTTGAGAGGGTTAGGAATAGGGGGCACCGTTCTGCGGTGGTTCTCCTCCTTCCTCTCCGACCGCTCGCAGTTCGTGTTGGCAGGGGGGCAGAGGTCGACCTCGAGGCGTCTCGCATGGGGAGTGCCACAAGGGTCGGTCCTCTCGCCCCTTCTGTTCAACATTTATGTGAAGCCGCTGGGTGAGATCATCCGTGGTTTTGGGGTGAAGTGTCATCTGTACGCTGATGATACTCAGCTGTACATCTCCACCCCAGACCACCCCAACGATGCCCTTGATGTGATGTCTCACTGCCTGGAGGCCGTGCGGGTCTGGATGGGGAGGAACAGGCTCAGACTCAACCCGTCCAAGACTGAGTGGCTGTGGCTGCCGGCGTCCCGATATAGTCAGCAGGTGCCATCGCTGACTATTGGGGGTGAATCTTTGCCCCCCACAGAGAGGGCTCGCAATCTGGGTGTCCTCCTGGACGCACGGCTGTCTTTAGAAGAGCATATGACGGCCATGGCCAGGGGGGCCTTTTATCAGGTTCGCCTGATCCGCCAGTTGCAGCCCTTTCTGGACCGGGACGCCTTGCGCACGGTCACTCATGCCCTTGTCACCTCCCGGCTGGACTATTGTAATGCTCTCTACATGGGGCTCCCCTTGAAGAGCACTCGGAGGCTCCAACTGGTCCAGAATGCGGCCGCGCGGGTGGTTATGGGCGCAACTCGTTGTGCCTGCGTGACACCCCTCCTGCACGAGCTGCACTGGCTCCGAGTGGTCTTCCGGGTGCGATTCAAGGTGTTGGTTACCACCTTTAAAGCGCTCCATGGCATAGGACCCAGGTACCTTCAAGACCATCTTCTGCCACCAATAGCCTCCCACCGACCAGTCCGCTCCCACAGAGAGGGTCTCCTCAGGGTGCCATCAGCCAAGTTATGTCGGCTGGCGACACCCAGAGGGAGGGCCTTCTCTGTGGGAGCCCCAGCCCTGTGGAATGAACTGCCCCTGGAAATACGTAAGATCTCTGACCTCCGGGTGTTTCGTTGCGCATTGAAGACCCTGTTGTTCCGCTAGGCCGGGCTATCAACTTAATAATTTTAAATTGGGGTATTTTAAATTTTTGGGGTTTTAAATCGGCCAAATCTATTTAATTATTTTAATTTTTAATTATTGTTGTGTCTTGTGTTTTTAAATTGGCTGTACACCGCCCTGAGTCCTTCGGGAGAAGGGCGGTATAGAAATAAAATTATTATTATTATTATTATTATTATTACTACTATTATTGTTATTATTATTATCCAGACTGGTTATACAGGGAGTAGATTCTCTGTGTAAAAGAAAGCCTGGACTTGCAACCAATCATATCATCCTGGCTCATCAGTGGATTGCTTTAGATTTTTTAGCTTGAGCCGTGTTGGCGCAGTAGTTAGAATGCAGTACTGAAGGCTACTTCTGCTGATCACCGGCTGCCAGCAGTTTGGCAGATCGAATCTCACCAGGCTCAAGGTTGACTCAACCTTCCATCATTCCGAGGTCGGTAAAATGAGGACCCATATTGTTGGGGGCAATATGCTCACTCTGTAAACCGCTTAGAGAGTGCTGTAAAAGCACTGTGAAGTGGTATATAAGTCTAAGTGCTAGTGCTATTGCTATTCTCACTTCTTCCTGTTGGGGAACCCATTGTTCACAAACTGGAGCTGAGTTCCACCAGCAACAAAAAGTGACAAAGAAATGAAGTCCCTCACTTGGGCGAAGAGGAAGTGATCAGAAGGCAGTTCCTTTTGCTGCCTCTTGATGGACACTGTTATCTTCTTGCCTCTGCTGATTCTTTAAATGAAAGCAGGGAATTAGCTGTAGGAGATTTCTTTCTCTAGTCTAGAGGAAGAGTGAAAGGAGACAATAAGACAATAAGAAGCATCTCCTTTTGATTAACACCTTAATATTCAAGTAGCCAGAAAGGGCTCCCCATATGTTCCATCACAATAGGATAGAAGAGAGAGAAGCCCGGTTCTTAGTGTTCGAGGGATGCCTCCATGCTCATCCTTGAATTGTAAATCCCTCATCCTTCATTTTTTTTTCAGTTCAGCCAGATCCTCCAGAAAATCTTTCCCTAGCGTTTGAGAAAAAAGTATATGGACAGTATATGTTATTGACGTGGAATCCACCTTCGCTGGGTGATGTCAAATCTGGCTGGCTAACTCTGGAGTATGAATTACATATAAAGCCTGAAGAAGGACAAGAGTGGGAAGTAAGCCTGTTCATTCTTGGTGGCCAAACGTTCTGCATGTTTTTAGGTCACAAAAAAACCCCACAGTCAATATAACAAATAATAATTGCCACACTTTGTGCAATTACTGAACAATAAACCATAAAAATGGTGTGTCTTTAGGACTTTGGGATTGAGCAAGCACTTAAAATACTTCCTTGTTTATTAATATGTTTGTATGTGTAGTGTAAACAAAGCTTTTGCTGCAGTTCATAATATATCCTAAAATAGTATGCTCTGACACATGTGTACAAGTATTTTTACTGTATGCTTTTCTAGTCTGATTCACAAAATATAGGCAGTCCTTACTTAATAGTTGTGAGATGGGCAGCAAACGAATTTAATAAACAAACAAACAAGCAATACTAATTGGGGCCAGAATTCCTGTAGCTAAGAATTAAAGCATAACATCATATGACCATACAGGTTAGTGACAGTTATTTTGACACTTCCAGTGGCCATCATTAAGCAGATACCTGTGACCTCGCCCATTGTTAAGGGCGAGGTCACAGGGTCGCTGCTTACAACCTCCCACTAGCTACCCCATTAGTTTTGCTTGTCAGAATAACTAAAATATACAGATAGACCACATTTAGCAACTGTCTTGTTTAGCTACCATTCACAGTTACACCCCTGATGAAAAAGTAACTTTTTGACCCTGCATTTACAATTTTTGCAGGTCTGTAAAGTGAAGGAAAGCTGAAATAATAGCTTTAGCACCAGTGTGGTTTCACTTAGTGACCAATTCATTTAACAGCCAAGTTGCTGGTCCCAATAGTGCTCATTCAACTTCCTGTATTTTGTTGTTGCATTTTTTTTTTAACAAAAGAAGCTTTTCCTATGTTTTGTATAGAAGCTCTTTCATGCATATTCTTATATTTCCAGAAAATATTTGTTGGGCAAAGGACGTCTTACAAGATGTTCAGTGTGAATTCAGGAGAAAGATATGTTGCCCAGGTTCGATGCAGATCAGATCATGGTATCTGGAGCAACTGGAGCCCTAAAAATTATATCAAACTCCAAAAAGGTGAGACAAACTTTTGACTGGCCTTCTATTGACATTAGGCTTATGAAGGCAAGAACAAGTTCTGTTTACCTTAAGCCTTTTCCCCTCAGCAAAATTAAATACTATCTTCCACTTCTTGAGCCAGCAGAAAACTCTATTGGCATAAGACGTGTAGTTCTCTATCATGCCGTGGGTATGGTGCCATCCTTGTTTTTTGTTCAGCAGGCATTATATTTTATTTTTATCCATCATCTCTTAACCTTTTTGCATGGGGAAAATAGTAGTATACATATATATATATGTATGTGTGTGTGTGTGTGTGTATATATATATATATATATATAAGTTAAGATCAGTAGATGGAAACTTAGGATCAGAAAATTTAGTGGTATTATTAAATTTCTATATTAAGGATTGGAAATTGTGGGGACTTTGAGACATACTCCCGGGATTGATTTAGTAGTGTTAATAATTGGTGTTATTAATAATCCTATACATTTGGATGGAAGTTAATAATAGCATTTAGTAGGGGAAAAAATACATGGCACAAAGAAATGTTATTTACGTTTAAATGAATTAATGGGAAAACGATAAAAGATTAGGAAAAGAAAATAGCATTGTCGAAGTTGGAAGATTAGGATTACACATACTGATTTGTATTATTGTTGTTAACGTTGTTTAAAAAAGATTTAACCCAGTCAATGCACTGTCCACAAAATATGTATGTTTATATGGAAAAATTAAAAAACGTGGGGGGGGAAGGGAATGGGCAGAATTCCTTGGGTTTCTTTTCTTTCTCTCTTCAGCAAATAGATTGAAAAAAATAACAAACTTTTCTCACTCTTTTGCCAACCTGGAGCCAGTCTGTTTAACCATGTTCAGTCTGTATTGTGACTTCCTGACCTGCATATAAAGTTTCTCATGAGGGCAATGAGACGTTTTGGAATTCTCATTTTCCAAGAACTTTCCATAACTTCATAAGGGTTCAACCCAATCAAAGATCTTTATTTAATTAATGAAGCACATTCTGACTTCCTTTTTTGATATTTGGCTTTCTCGTGTATTGGCAGTTGCAGTTATATTTTCTATACCTCAGCCATTCTAAAGTCATTTTGAACATTTGGCATATCTTTTCCCATGCAGGGCACTAATCTGTATTGCATTATGCTAAGCGTTATTTTGCTAGCAGGTGAAATAAAGATTATTGTGCAGCAGTTTGCACACACTGTTAAGCTCATTCATTCATTCATTCATATTTTAATGTAGATTGACCTCTACAGTTGACCGTAGTTGGCCACTGTGATGTTCTCCAGATTTGTTGGCATTGCTTGGTTCAGTCAACTTGATATTCTTGATTCCTTCAGGCACCATAATTTATCTTCACAAACTTATTGTGGAGATTTAATAAAACTCTGCAAATAAAATTTATTCTCTAAGTTAAAAAAAATAACGAAGTTATATGCAACTGCATGTAATTTAAACCATCTTGTTTTCTCTCTCAGATACCAGCATAAAGGATGTAGTTGTTTGGATCATTGTAGTTTTTTTATCAACCGCTGCTTGTTTGATCTTGATCTGGATACTGGCTTTAAAAAAAACCAAGTAAGCTTTAACTTTAGATGTTGTGAAATGCACAAAAACAAACCTGCTATAAAATCTACATTAACAGTGAAGGAAAAGGGCTACTGTCCCTTTTTAATGGACTATTGTCTGTCTGAAACCATTGCTTTCTCTTAAAGCAGTGGTTCTCAAACTGTAATTGATGGACCTCGGGAGGGGGGGAGGCAATATCATCTCAGGGGGGTCCCTGAAGACTTGAAGATATGTTATGATTTAAATGTTGAGTTAAGTCTTGGGAGTCTGTGGCCATGGTCCATGGCCATAAAAGGTATTTAAAGGGGGGGCCATGGTGAAGAAAAGTTTGAGAACCACTAACTTAAAAAAATACTTTCCAAACTATCAGCATTTGAGATTGGGGTGGATAAAGATATGATTGATTTGATTTGATTTGGAGTTGGCATATGGTGACTTCTAAATGTCAGTTTATGATTTAGCATGTTGTACACATCCAATTAATTGTGTTGATTCGGTAATTCATGGCTAAACAAATGATGACTTAGAGACTTGTAGAGCAGAGGTGAAATTTACTTACCTTTGCTACCGGTTGGCAAATATGAGCGCGCAAGCACGCTTGCTATGCTCACGCACATCTCCACACATGCACAGAGCCTTCTGCGCATGTGTGGAGGGTCAAAAGCAGGACGTGATGATGTCTGGGTGGGTGGGCGGAGCCTCCCGCCACCGGCGCTACCGGTTCACCCAAGCCAGATAGAACCAACTGAATTTCACCACTGTTGTAGAGTCAATTCCTTTGTCCTAAAGCACAAACTCACTGTCAGGTTTGGGCATCAAAATCCTGCACCTCAACACTGATATGTGTCTTTAAGAATGCCAGTGCCAACCTAGATCTTCCTTAAATACATCCATGCTATCTCATTTTTTTAAATTTAAACAGCAGAAATGGAAAGACAAAATACAGACTTCCCACTTCGCACAAGTAGCAACTTGATGTGATTACCATGTTTCCCCGAAAATAAGACCCTGTCTTACATTTTTTTGAACCCCAAAATAAGCGCTTGACCTTATTATTTTGGGAAGCATGGAGCAAGATGGGGCTCCTCTTGCCGTCTTACCTGAGTTCCAGCTCTGCATTTAAATATTTTCAGGGAGGGCTTATTTTCGGCGGGAGGCTTATTTTAGCGCATGCGCTCAAAAGCCCGATTGGACTTATTATCAGGGGATGTCTTATTTTTGGGGGAACAGGGTACTAACAGATCAGTAACATGGGGAGAAAGCTTTGAAGTTTCTCTCTGTCCACTCTCCTTCCAGTGACTTCTTTGCCATGGTTTGTATTTAACAGGGAATAATCAACTAGTTGAGGAGCAGGAAGCAGAGGGAAATTTAATAATTCTGGTGCCAGAGATCATTTTATATAAAGATGATCTTCCATGGGCAACTTATACCCATACTACCACTGAATGATAGTCTAGAGGAGTTTTTAATCATTTAGTATTTCCATCAAGCTAGTTCTCGGCTGTCTCCCACGTTTGTGCTAGAAATTGCTGAATCACCAAACGAAGTCAATCTGCAGGTGTTATCAAACTTTAATCCACAACAAACGGGCGGCAGAACAAACCAAGGTTGAATCTCGCAAATTCGGCACTGAGACCCGCCGCTTCTCAGTGCCGTTTAAATAGTTTGCACCAGCAGTGCCCACGCCGCACCCACCGATAGTGCGTCTCAGCTGATTGATGGGTTGCAGTACTTCCTGGTTCCTGCCGCCTCACTCCTTGCCGTTCTCATCGCTGCGTGTCTCCTGCCGTCCCTATACGCAGCCCGAACCAATAACCACCACCAAGAGTCGGTATTCCGCCACCACCTCTAATGCACCCAGTGCTTACTAAAACCCACCCACCCCCCGACAGCGTAGAGTTGAGGGACGTGTCGTCATGCCTCTCCCTCTCCAATACGTGTGTCGAGTGTGTGTAGCTGGGCTCGACACTAGTATTATTACTTGAGCCCAATAGCCAAAAGATAAGAGGGAAGATATTTATCCCCTCTGAAACTTATTATTTCAGAAAGTCTAGAGAAGAGTTTCTCAACTTTGATAATTTGATGTGTGAAGATCGACTCCAGCATGGCTAGGGAGTTGTAGGAGTGGAACAACCCATCTTAACGTTATCAGGATTGGAAAACACTGGTGTAAAGCATCATATACAGGTGCCTGCTTGCATCAAAAAGTCTTACCCAAAGGATGATGATGATGATGATGGAAGTAGAATAACAACTCTCTTCCAATGTCTAGAATCTCCTCCCGGGCTCTGTTGATACCAAATCAATTGAAGTGCTACCTATATCCCGTGAAAAGCCCTACTAAAAATGTTCCAACAAGCAAAGCTATTTTTATGTTCATTTCTACTGGAAAAAGGAATTAACTCACATTACAGTAGCTGCCTTCAGAAATATCATTTTAACATAAGAAGGAAAGAGAATTTTTTATCTGTCTTCCTTTTGCATTTCAGGATGATAGCTTGCCTTCTACCACCAGTCCCAGGTCCAAAAATAAAAGGCTTGGATGCTCAATTATTACAGGTGAGCTGTTAAAGGAGAGTGTGGATCTTCACCAGCAGAATGTGAAAATCCTTTGCTTGGTCACACCTTGTTTACGTTTGCTTTACTTTGGTCATGTGTTCTTTGATCAAAAAAGAACATCAAGCAAGAAACATTTTGCCTTCCAAATTGATAACTTTTCAGCTGTTACTATTCTGCTATTATTATGATCACCTTCTCCGAGAGTCTTTGCACAACTTCATGTTCTGTGCCAGTTGCGCCCTTTCCTGGATTGTGAGTACCTATGCTCAGTCATTGATGGCTTGATCATCTTGCGTTTGGACTACTGCAATGCACGCTACATGGGTCTACCAGGGGACAAATTCAAAATTTTTCTCTACCTGTACTGTGGGCGTGGCTTGGTGGGCGTGGCAGGGGAAGGATATTGCAAAATCTCCATTCCCACCCCACTCTGGGGCCAGCCAGAGGTGGTATTTGCTGGTTCTTCGAACTACTCAAAATTTCCGCTACCGGTTCTCCAGAACCTGTTAGAACCTGTTGGATTTCACCCCTGGGGTCTACCCTTGAAAAATATTTGGAAGTTACAGCTGGCACAGAATACAGTTACAAAAACAGTTCTTGGGAACCCTAGGGTAGCCCATGTAATACCATTGTTGCGTGAGCTGCACTGGTTGCCGAACTGCTTCCGGGTCCAGTTCAAGGGGTTATTTATTCCTTTTAAAGCCCTTTGAAGCTCTGGGATCAGGCTACTGAGGAACCTTCTTGCCCCAATGGGATTGTCCTGCTCCACTTGCCCTGGCAGAAGGGGCATGCTGTGTGGATCCTGTCAGCCAAGGAATTTTGTCTAGCAGGGTCCAGGAGAAGAGCCTTGTCTGCTGTGGCTCACTCCCTCTGCAACATCATGCCCCTTAAGTGTCTATGGAGATTCTCAGTCATCCAGGTCATGGTTGTCCCAAAGGTCCTTTTTCAAAAGTCAGCTGGACTTTCTGGTTTTCCTTTGAAGATGTTTCACTTCTCATCCAAGAAGAAACTTCTTGGATGAGAAGCAAAATGTCTTCAAAGGAAAACCAGAAAGTCCAGCTGACTCTTGAAAAAGGACCTTTGGGACATGTCCTTTATGGTGAGATCAACCACCACCTACAAAGGCTTTCAAAACCTGACTTTGCCAGTTGGCCTGGGGTCCCAAAAAGGGACAGTCCATTCTGGAGACTGTTAGTGGATTAAGAAAAGACCCCGGTCCCACCCCCATTTGTTTTCTGATTCTTATCTAATTTTTGCTGACATTTAAAGTTTAAACATTTGTAGCTTGGCTTTTATGATATGGTAAGCCCCCCACAGAGTCACCTGACAGTAAGATGGGCGATATATAAATTTAATAAAGAAATAAATGAATTACTGATTTGCCTGAGCTAAAAGCAAAGAGGTGTTCTCTATTTTCATATACAAACACATTTCCTTTGAGTGGGATTTTCTTGGAAAAAGATCCAGTACAGAAGTTCTATTCTGAAGTGAGAACATGGAGTATGAATGGAGAGCTTTATCTTGTCCTTAATTATGATTGCAGTCTAAATTCTGCCTGCCATATCTCATTTTCCATACAATATTTGATAAAGATTATGCCATAATCCAACAGTTTGTCTCCTTGGTAATCACAATATTGAACCACTGAACATTTTCAAGAGACAAACGTATAACATGTGTTTTATAGGACTATACAAATATTTTAAAAGAGGTGCCTTGAAACGTGCAGGAGGGTGTACCAAGCACCTTTTTAAATGAAAAATTAGCTACTTTCTCCATGGGAAACGAAGCAGCTATGAAGGCAAATGCTTGTGGTGACGTTTAAAAGCAATTTCTGAGGCATCCCACGTCTCTGGAAAAAGATGCAGCTGCTTTAACAGGTCAAAATGAGATGCCGTATTTTTCGGACTATAAGACACACCTGACTATAAGACGCACCTAAATTTAGAAGAGGAAAACAACAAAAAAGTTTTTGGTCTCCCTTCTTTCAGGCTTTTTTTTTTTTTTTTGGACTTTTTCCAGTCTTTTTTGCCCTGTTTCCGGGGCTTTTTTCAGCCCATTTTCGGGGCTTTGGGGGGAGCTATTTTTGACGCTTTTGGGGACCATTTTGGAGGTGCTTTTTTGGCCTGTTTTCGGGGTGTTTTTGGCCCGTTTTCGATGCTGTTTTGGGGCCATTTTTGACGCTTTTTGGGGGCCGTTTTGGGGGGGGGGTCGGCCTGTTTTTTTAGCCCATTTTTTTCTGAAAAATGGGCTGAAAAAGCCCCCAACACAGGCCAGAAAAAGGCCCGAAAACAGGGTGTGCAGAGGCAAAAAAAATGGCTGGCAGGGCTTAGGCAATATTCGATCCATAAGACGCACAGGCATTTTTCCCCCCTTTTGGGAGACAAAAAAGTGTGTCTTACAGTCCAAAAAATACGGTACTTCACACGTGCTCATGTGTCGTGAACATCTCTTTCAAAGAAATTATTTCTTCATTCTGATCCTTATAACTCATAAATGTTGGCATTTAATTCATATTCTATATCAGTTTACTGCCTTTTTATGTATCGGGGAGGCAAAACTATGTAGCTTCAGGGCTCTTTAAAATTCCAGATGCGGCTGCTGGATACAGTTGTTATATGTAAACATTTTACATAACATTAAATATAGCTTTATCCTATCCCCATAAACATTTTGAAGTGTGGTCGTCATCATCATCAACAATCCCGTTCACTTTCCTGCTTAATAAAATGTAACCCACTTTAAAATCTGTATTTCCTCTGCTGTAGGTCCAAATGTGTTCAGCTCATTTTTATGCAATATGTCATTTTTAGTGTAATCCAGGGTGCATTTTGTTTTTCTCCAGGCAGGAAAAACTGAAGAATTGTTGAGTGCTCTTGATTGCCAGGGTTTTCCTCCAACTTCAGACTCTGATGACCTCCTGATTGAATTTTTGGAGATAGACGACAGTGAAGATCAGCAGTTAATGCCAAATCATGGAAAGAGTCACCCCAATAAACATGTAAGGCTAGCCCACCAGGAAATAGACTCCGATTCAGGAAGGGGAAGCTGTGAAAGTCCATCTCTACTGCAAGAGAAATATAAGGAAGCCAGAAAACTGCTCCCTACAGTAGAAGTACCAGATCCTGAGGAGGTTCAAAGGAACACTGATAGAAAAAATCTCTCAGAAACATTAAAACTAGAGCCTGAACGGCATCTCCCACGGTTGACCAGTAGTAACCCAAAATCATCGACATGGCCTGGAGACCAGCCAGGGCACTCTCACACACCAAGGTATTCCTCTCATGATGCCATAGAGATCTGCAAAAGGATACTCAAAGCCACACATGTAAAAAGGTCACCCATTTTGGGGAGAAGGGAAGGAAAGCATTGTTCTCAGCTTCCCAAACCCATTGAGACGATCAGTAAAGTAAAAATGGGCCAACTGGAGGATGAAGCCAATATAACTCTAAACTCTCAGCGTAATCAAGACACATTCTGGTTAGCTTCTCCAGAGCAGTTGGCTTTCACCTCTACGAAGCCAATGGATTATGTAGAGATTCACAAAGTCAGAAGCGACGGAGCGTTGGCTGTGCTACCCAAGCAGAAAGAAAGTGTTGACAAAACTGAAAAGGCTCCTCTGCCTACCGATGCAAAAGAATACTCCAAGATTTCAACGGTTGTAGCTAATCATATTCTGGTATTATTACCAGAGACCAAAACGGAGGTCTTGCCTACTTTTCAGGAACCCCCAAAGGAATCAAATCCGGAAAGCCAGGCAGAGAAAAACAAGATCTATTGCCTCCCGGTTCCCAACACGTGCAAAATACAGATTGGTGGTTTAGATTACATGGATCCAAATAACTTCATGCCAGCCTTTCATTAATAAACCAATTGAAATTCCCAGGTGACGCAAGGAAAATAAACATTCTTGGCACAAAACTGCTCACATCTGTTTAAATCTTTGCATTCGGTCATTAAAGAACAGACACGGGGGAAAATTCATCTTGCTGTTTGTGATTAAGAAAATTGTTTTGTTGAAGTCTGACCTTAGGGAAAGTATGTGTCATGATTTTATTTCAAACTACAACCAATTTCATTTATGTCTGATATGTCTTATCAAAAATGATGAAGTATCAAGAATTTCTGGTTAGGTGGTGATTGGGCACCCTGGGGTGAAGGCTACAACACAAATGCAATCCACCGTTTTTACTTCTCATTTATTGAGCCATGACATCTGACACCGCGTAGAAGAAACATACAAGAGCAAAGGTCCTGCATTTAAAAGTGTTTCTTTTTCAAGTGCCACAGGACTGTATCACTCTCAAATTTCTGGTGATTCTTTTCTACCCCCATCTCTCCTCCTCACCATTTGAGAGAGGAGTCTTTCCTGCCTGGTCACCTTTATTCCCACCAGATGCAAAAGACTTGATGACATTACAGTAAAGAACCTTGAGTAGCTGCCATTTATATTTGAAAAGGAGAATATTTATAGTTCAGGGTCAGTGGTGAAATCCACATTTTTTTTTACTACTGGTTCTGTGGGCGTGGCTTGGTGGGTGTGGCTTGGTGGACATGACAGGGGAAGGATACTGCAAACTCCCCATTCCCTCTCCACTCCAGGGGAAGGATACTGCAAAATCCCCATTCCCTCTCCACTCCAGGGGAAGGATACTGCAAAATCTCCATTCCCACCCCACTCCAGCGGAAGGATACTGCAAAATCCCCATTCCCACTCCACTCCAGGGGAAGGATACTGCAAAATCTCCATTCCCTCTCCACTCCAGGGGAAGGATACTGCAAAATCTCCATTCCCACCCCACTCCAGGGGAAGGATACTGCAAAATCCCCATTCCCTCTCCACTCCAGGGGAAGGATACTGCAAAATCTCCATTCCCACCCCACTCCAGGGGAAGGATACTGCAAAATCCCCATTCCCTCTCCAGGGGAAGGATACTGCAAAATCTCCATTCCCTCTCCACTCTAGGGGAAGGATACTGCAAAATCTCCATTCCCACCCCACTACAGGGGAAGGATACTGCAAAATCTCCATTCCCACCCCACTACAGGGGAAGAATACTGCAAAATCTCCATTCCTACCCCACTACAGGGGAAGGATACTGCAAAATCTCCATTCCCACCCCACTCCTGGGAGAAGGATACTGCAAAATCCCCATTCCCACCCCACTCCAGGGGAAGGATACTGAAAAATACCGGTTCTCCAGAACCTATCAGAACCTGCTGGATTTCACCCCTGGTTCCAGGGTTGAAATGAGGGGTCCTTGGTGTTCTCTGAGTTTGGTGGTTTTCTTCAGATGTTTCATTACCCAAACACGCTAGTCTAGCACTGATGAATGTTACCTAGTTTGGGCAATGAAACGTCCGCAAGAAAACAACCAACTTCACAGAACACCAAGGACCACTCGCTTGAACCATGAGCTACAAATATTCTCCTTTTTAGCATCAACTAGCATTGATTATGTTACCTAGTTTGGGTAATGAAACGTCCGCAAGAAAACAACCAAAAGCAGACAGCACCAAGGACTCCACCATTTATATTTCCCACAGTAACCTAGATCAGGGGTCAGCAATCCGCGGCTCTGGAGCCGCATGTGTGGCTCTTTTTCAGCTCCCTGTCGCTCAAAATATGTGTCACAACCGCCAATGTGCGATACCCACCGGCACGCAATTTATTGAGCTTTTCGACCCCGGTAGGCCAACCATGGATAAATCCAAGAAAAGAAAAGTTTCAGAAGAAAACAAAAGTTTAATTTAACTACATATGCTAGTTTTTTGGACGCTCAGGGAATAGTCAGGCACGGGAAGGGTTTTGTGGCTCCCGGTGTTTTCTGTGGGAAACGGGTCCAAATGGCTCTTTGAGTGTTTAAGATTGCTGACCCCTGACCTAGATAAAACAGATTAACAGAGTTGGAAGGTACCTTGCAGGTCATCTAGTCCAACCCCCTTTCCAAGCAGGAGACCCTACATGTGCCTCTACCTAGGATTGAACTCACAACCTCCTGATTGTGAGGCAAAAGCTCCACTTCTAGGCCACAGCAGTTCTGTGTTTATATCTGCTGAGGTATGGGTAACTATGGCTGGGTGCCATAGCAGGGGTGGGTTCTATTTACTACTGGTTCACAATGGGATCGTGTGCGTACACTCACTTCGCTCGCGTGCGCATACATTCACTTCGCAGATTACTGATGATGTCATCCAGGGCGGTGGGCCAGTTTTACTACCAGTTCTTGCGAACCGGTCTGAGCCAGGGGCCAACCCACCACTGTGCCATAGGTATATTTGCCCGTAGCTCAGCAGAGCAATATAAAAGCACAGATCTGGGTCACAATTGGAAATGTAAACAGTGGGTTCCTTGGTGCTCTCTGAGTTTGGTTGTTTTCTTGCGGACGTTTCGTTGCCCAATGAAGTGCTCGGTGGAAGAAGCATTAAACCATTTCGAGGAACAGTGTAAGTACTGGTAGTCCTCGTGTTACGACCACAATGGAGCCCAAAATTTATGTTGCAGAGTGAGACATTTGTTAAGTGAGTTTTGCCCCATTTTATGCCTTTTCTTGCCACGGTGGTTAAGTGAATCAGTTTCTTAATTTAACATTTTTTATTGAGTTATAAGATAAAATAAGATACAAAATACGAAAGTAAATTGGAAAGCCATGGAAGAGGGGAAGTGAGGAAAGGAACTTTAACACTATATATCAGAGCATTGCTGGCTGGAGAATTCTGGGAGTTGAAGTCCATAAGTCTTAAAGCTGCCAAGTTTGAAGACCTCTGATATATATGTTGACAGCAGCAAAATTATTATACACACAAAAATGGAAGGACACTTTGACTCCTACCATGGATAAATGGCTGCAGAAGCTGATGGACTTAGCTGAAATGGCAAAAACGACCATTTTGATTAAAGAAAACCATATAAGTAACTTTTGGAGGCCGCTTCTGAACTTCGTGCTTGAAGTGGAAAAGAATGAAACTTTGATTTTGGGTTTTATCGATTAGGTTGGTAGATCATTATAGAAATGGCTAGTTTATATTATTAAGGAAAAACAAAAGGTTGCGGTTTGATGCTAATGCCTTATTTTACTGCAACGGAGGAAGTCGGAAGTCAATGCTTCATTTTTTTTCCTCACCGTCCGCAACACGGTGAGTGAAGGGAATCCGGATTCTGCATTGACTTCGCTTGTCGGAAGATCGTAAAAGGGGGATCATGTGACCCTGGGATGCAGCCACCGCCATAAATATGAACAGCTGTCAAGCAGCTGAATGTTGATCACGTGACCATGGGGATGCTGCAACGGTCGTAAGTGTGAAAAATAGTCATAAGTCACTTTTTTCAGTGCCGTTGTAACTTTGAATGGTCACTAAATGAGCTGTTGTAAGTCGAGGACTACCTGTAATAGGAGGCCCATGGCACTGTGCGGGGAATTCGTTGTGGATGCCTACGTTGGGTAGTTCTTTGGCCAGCCAAAAACAGGATGCTTTCCTATTGCTTCAGTAGAATAAATATGACACTTAACAACCAAACAAATCCCTGAATTCCATGACAGAAAATGGACACCCATCACACGCTGCATGATTGTATTCTGTTGTTACTCATGCGGGTTCTGTGATACGCTGCTAGTGAAAATTTGCAAATTTATGTCACATGCTGCTATGTACGTTAACACAGTTTAGAAGCTCAGAAAAGGAGGGGGGGTTGTTGTTATTTCTCTACTTTTTTTTTCCTAATTAAAAAAAAAAGTCCTATTTTTATAAACGTTTAAAAACTTACCTCATTCTAAGCTATTAAAATATACCTAACTAGGGAGAGGGAGAAAATTGTGCCTCTTGTATATGGCTTTGGTGTGTAGGGTTCTTGAATTCCTTTTTGATTGAGCTCATTGCAAAAATCTACCTTGGTACTGAGAACACTCGCAAAATAAACGATTTTCGAATTCCAACCTACGAAGGAAAGAGGAGATTTAAACTAGCTCACTTCTGTGTCACTCTAACTTAGAGTTCGATTCAATTTCATATACTGCCTTATTGTACATAATAAAAAAGCTACTTTAATATAGCCCCTGTGTACTTTTGGAGATTGTTTTGCTACTCTAAATATTTATTTTCTAACTTCCCAGAGCTATATGTATTTATCCAGAGTTTTATTGTCTATTTTATATTATGCCTTTGCAAGCAAAGCAGGAAAAACAAAACCAGAGGACGTTACAATGTTTTATAATAAAAGGTAGCTGTTAGAATAGATCTGAATTTGCACCCGGTTATATTTATGAGGTCTTTGGCTTTTGTGGTTCACTGCGTGGGCTGGCAATTCCCAGCTGTATTGGGGTGGGAAAAGTTTCCAGCAATGATGTTGAATTCTGAAGCTATTTGAATGCAAAGCACGCAAGCTTGAAGAAGAGGGATAAACGGTGCCTCTCTCCTGTGAGGGTCTCTTTGTGTCAAGAAGCATGTATTCTCCATGGGAGTCAGAAGTTCAAGGGTGAAAGTTCTAGCTGTAAACATGCCAGCATTTTTGTAATGGTGTAGTTCAATTAACCATTTTGGCCTGAAGAAGGCATTAGAAAAGCTTGCATAAGAGATGATAGAAATAAGTGGGGGTTTGGTGTAGTCCAGCATTGTTCCTTTATCTTATTATGCATGCTGGTGGGACTCGGCTCTTGGCAGAGAAGGAAGAGGTAGTCCCAGCCTGATTATCTCCTGCTATACAATGGACCAGGACTGCAATTCTCTTAAGTTCCCAGCCAGCTGGAGTCAGGCAGTTGCTTGTGTAGGCTACATCTCTCCAAGCTTTGGGTCCAGTGTTTCTGGAAGGCGCCAGCTTGGGAAGATTGCTATACGTTAACTAAAAGGTAAAGGTTTCCCTGGCACATATGTGCTAGTCGTTCCCAACTCTAGGGGGCGGTGCACATTTCCATTTCAAAGCTGAAGCATTTCAAAGCTGAAGCATTTCAAAGCTGAAGCGCTGTCCGAAGACGTCTCCGTGGTCATGTGACCGGCATGACTCAACGCCAAAGGCGCACGGAACGCTGTTACCTTCCCACCAAAGATGGTCCCTATTTTTCTACTTGCATTTTTGACGTGCTTTCAAACTGCTAGGTTGGCAGAAGCTGGGACAAGTAATGGGAGCTCACCCTGTTACACGGCACTAGGGATTCGAACCGCCGAACTGCCGACCTTTCTGATTGACAAGCTCAGCGTCTTAGCCACTGAGCCACCGCATCCCCTCATGAATTAACTAGCCATGGTTTATCAAGGCCCAAATGCAATTTACAGATGTTCCTATCCTACTGTGCTCTTTTTTTTCCTGCAAATCTTTTTTTTTTCCTGATTCAGTGTGACAAAATAAATTTTGTTTTAGACATTAATTCCAAGGACGATTTTGGAGAAATTCTCCTGGTTGGAAGGTGGTGTGCTTGCCTTGAATTTGGTCAGAGATATCCTGTCTTGCATTGCACAATCGTCCCTGGCTATCCATAATTTAATTAAGCCTAAAAGCAACACAGCATGAAAGAACATCTACCATTAGAATTTTCCGCTTACTGTTATTGTCACTGGTAAAAGCGAGTCTGACCAACAAGAAATTGTTGAAGGATGCCTCCTTCCCTTGGAAATCACCTACCTACCTTCTCTGCTGACATGTTTTTGTGGAGAATTTCAAAAAGTCATTTGTATCCAGTTGTTAATTCCTGCATTAATATGAGCTATTATGTGGTGTATATCAGTGGTGAAATCCAAATTTTTTTACTACTGGTTCTGTGGGCGTGGCTTGGGCGTGGTGTGGCTTGGTGGATGTGGCTTGGTGGGCGTGGCAGGGGAAGAATAGTGTAAAATCTCCATTCCCACCCCACTCCAGGGGAAGGAAAGTGCAAAATCTCCATTCCCTCCCCGCTCTAGAGGAAGGATATTGCAAAATTTCCATTCCCTCCCCACTCCAGGGGAAGGAAAGTGCAAAATCTCCATTCCCTCCCCACTCCAGGGGAAGGAAACTGCAAAATCTCCATTCCTACCCCACTCTGGGGCCAGGCAGAGGTGGTATTTGCCGGTTTGCCGAACTACTCCAAATTTCCACTACTGGTTCTCCGAACTGTTCAAACTTTCCGCTACCGGTTCTCCAGAACCTGTCAGAACCTGCTGGATTTCACCCCTGGTGTATATTAAGAAAGGTTATAAAAATATGCATTCGCTCTTGTCTTACCATTTCACAAGATGGTGCATGTTTTCAAGTACAAAGAAAACTTTATTTAACATATGGAACGATTCTGTTAAGTCCACTATATCCATCAAAGCTAAGTTTATGTCACTTTTGTTAATTTATGTCGTTTGTATTATTCAATAATTGTTATAAATGGAAAAAGCGTCTGAACAAAAATTTGTCAGTTGTATCCAAAGTCCTACTGAACTGATAATCATTATATTTGCTACATATAAATAAATAACATGTAAGACTTTAAAATGTAATAATGGAAGAAGTTACTTTGTTCAATATTTTACATAATTTATATATTGAATAGGATTGTTCTGTACACAGTTCTATTGTTTATCAAATCATTATCTCCCTTTTGACTAAAATTCTACTTTTTTTGCATGCCTGCTTTCAGTCACGTTTGCATGTTTATATTTTTAATTCAACTCAATAAATCAATCAGAATAGAGCTGAAAGACCTTTGAGGTCTTCTAGTTCAACCCTTTGCTCAAACAGGAGATCGTATAGCATTTCAGACAAGTGACTGTCCAGTGTCTTCTTAAAACCTCCAGTGATACCCACAACTTCTGATGGCAAGTTTTTCCACTGGTTAATTGTTTTCACTGAGAGGAAATTTCTCCTTAGTTCTAGGCTGCTTCTCTCCTGAATTACTTTCCATCCATTGTTTCTTGTGCTTTGGGAAAAAAAGTTGACCCCCTTCCTCTTTGTGGCAGCCTCTCAAATACTCGAATGCTGCTATCATGTCCCAACTAGTCCTTCTTTTCTCTAGACTAGCCAAACCCAAATCCTGCAACCGTTCTTCATTTTAGTGCTAAAGATTTAGTAACTCTTCAGTTTTAGTACAACTGGCTTGTTACAGATATGTATTGTGAAACCTACTGAAACCTATCCAATCCCAGATAAGAAGAGGACAAAGAGAGCACTTAAGATTGCCCACAAATGCGCCATACAGTTGCTCCTTGTGTGGAGACTACAAGACAGCCCTCTCTGGTGGGCTTAAAGCTCTGAGAGACCAGGGAATGATCCCTTTTCTGAAATCACTGTCGGCACCTGCAGAAAGAACATTGGGTTTACATACTTTTTTTTTCTAATCAGTTTTGGATATTGCTAGTTAACTGCTTTTCAGCTACTATATTAGAAACCTTTGGATTTACAACAGTGGTGTAATGTAAAATTTGTTACTACCGGTTCTGTGGATGTGGCTTGGTGGTGGGGTAATGTGACTGGGTGGGCGTGGCCAATTTTTTTTTTATTTATTTATTTTTTTTGCTTTTAAAAGAAAAAAAAAGCCTCTGACAGTCAGGCAACTCAGTTGGGGTCGTCAGAGCCTTTTAAAAGCATTTTTTCTATAACCTCTTCGGCCGAAGCATTTTTTCGGCCAAAGAGGTTACGGAAAAAATGCTTTTAAAAGTTTTTTAAAAAGCTCTGATGATTGCACAGCTCAGCTGGGCATGGGTGGGGGCAGGGATTTTTGCTACTGGTTCGTGAAATCACCCACCACCATCGCTACCGGATTGGGCGATCCAATCCGAACCGGGAGCATTTCACCCCTGATTTACAGCACCTAGTGAGTTTCCTTCAATTCCCAGTAAAAAGGTTTTAAATACAAGTTTAAGGACTTTTAAAAATATTTTAGCAAAAGGGTGATTTGAACTTTGATTTTGGAAAGTTACAAATAGACTAATGAACCAGATGAATTTAAAATAAGCTTTTGGAAGTAATTGTAAGAATCATTCTAGCAGGAAAATGTTTTTATTTTGGATTCTCTTTAAAAAAAAAAAGATGAGACTTGGAAGATTATAAATTAGAGAGGACTAGAAGGAACTAAACTTATAAATAAAGAAGAACACTTAAATTTGGCTCTAATATAGAATGAAGCAATATGTTTCAACATTGGATATATTAAACAATAATTGAACCCAGTATCTTAAAGTATCTTTTTTTTAAAAAAAATTATTGAAATTTATTATAATACAATACAGTACAATCAGTCAGACAGTGTTACTTTTCTACACAGGTTAAATTGAGTCTTCTTTTACTTTTCATCGTATTATAACGTAATTTACATATGCATCTTAAAATTTATATTAACTTTTATCTATTCTTTATTCTATTATCAATCCACCTGTACCAGTCATCCCATACTGTAAAATAATCTGAGTCTTCTTTCTCATTTAATTCTAACGTTAATTTGTTCATTTTGGCACATTCTAGAACCTTCTGAATAATATGTTCCTCTGGTGGTGTGTCCTTTCCTTTCCAATATTGCTCCAGTGAGTATATGTATGATTAGATATCTTTTTTTCTCCCCGATATTTTGTCTTTAGTATTCCCAGTCGGAATGTTTCAGATATAATTCAATTTTTTCATTGGTTGATTCTTGTAGCTAATTCTGAATTTTTCTCCAATACCTCATCTCTTTCCTAAGAGGTCTGTAAGGGGCGTGCATAGGCGCACCAACATTCCTACCGTCCCTATCCTACTGTCCCCATTTATTTGTATCCATTTCCTGTATTCATAATCATGTTTATACTTATACCTGCTATCTTATACATGCTTGACAAATAAAGAATGAATGAATGAATGTTGACCGTTGTCTGGGAAATACAAAATAAGCTAAGTCAGCTAGGTAGATGAATGAATGATGGAAAGTCATAATTGTGAATATTTTCACAGGTATAACAGAACACTTGTTTTTCTGGACAAATACTATCGCCTGCTTTCTTATCCCTCTAAAAGCCAACCAAACAAAAGAATTGTATTTGCTTTATTTAGTAGTACATACAGGATGTATGCAAGAAGAAAAAAGATTGCGGTTTCTAACTGCTGAATTTTTCAAAAGGAGTGAATTGAATCTTTTGTAATTGCTTAGATATTTTTCTGAATCACAGAAGCATAATTATGTAAGTCAAGGGAGCTGTAAATAGTTCACATTATGTGCCAAGATGAACTGTGTTTATTTTTGAAGAGCAATCTTCAGCCTTTGGAGGCCTGAAAGAACCTTTTGCCAATAGCTATTTACATGCAGACACTGTCTTTTCCCCATTCCAGTAGGAAGTGAGTGTGCACGTAAATCAAGCAATTGTTTAAACTTGATAATGGGCCTAAATTAGCTTTGAGTGTCTCCACTGAGGATTGACTAATTTAAAATAAAATAAGCAGACTCTGTGTATTAAATTATGGCCGGCCAGAGGCAACATTATTGGTGTACAAACGAATGATGTAGAAATAGTAACAAATATCACACGTAATCCATCAACATTTGCTGCTTCTAGCTATACTTTCAGTAGGTTTATCTCTTAGGGTTTCTCTTAGAGAGCTGTGTTCAATCCATCAGATTTTAGAACAAAGAATATCGAATCCTATATTCTATAGAATATAGGAGTGGAAGGAACTTTGGAGGTTTTCTAGTCCAATCCCTTCCCCTTGGCAGGAGATTCTGCTGGGTTAGGGTTAGGTCTATAGAACGGGTAGTAAAACCGGTGGGAGGCTCCGCCCACCAACCCCGACATCATCAAAATGCTTCTGCGCATGTGCAGAAGCTTCTGGGCTTGCGCAGAAGAGCACGTGTACCGCCCCATTGCGAACCGGTAGTAAAGGTAAGTAGAACCCATCCCTGATTCTAAGGCAACCTTATCCTCACTCTCTGACTGCGTCAGCCTTTCCTTGTTAGGAAGTTGGAATTGGCAGTGACTGGGGACAGCAGTAAAGAACAACCAGTTTCATGCCATGTAATTTTCAAGGACAGCTGGAGAGACCAACTCAACAGTGGAAAAATACCCATAAAGAACCAGTGTAGCATACTGGTTAATGAGTTAAAACTTTGAACTTGTATTGTTGAGATCCACATTCATCTCTGTGTCAATCATCAATCTCACAAGGTGGCTTTGGGACTGCAATTCTGAGCTCCTCCTCCTCTCCAGGGTTGCAATAAAATTAAATTAATCTCTCCTGACAATGCCAGGAATCTCCCGTGAAGAGATAAAATATAAATTCAGAAAATAGGAAGACAGACAGACAGACAGATAAATGCAGCAAGATGGGTCAAGTATCAAGAACATTGTCAAAGAAAATCTCTGGACAAGCCTTTTCAAATAACGTTTTCCTAACAGACAAAAACCTAAAATAAAAATAAACATGAACTGTTATTGCAGGCCTGCAAAAATCATAAACTGAAAGCAGTTTCCAAGCCTGTTCTTTTACAGAAGTTGTTTTGAGGAGTATACGGATTTATTTAACTGACAAGATTATGATCAGTTATCCACTGAAGGCTTTTGTCTGCTAACCTTATTTAGTACATTCTAGCTATTGGAAAAACCACTCTCTTTGAACCTGGAAAAAGTAATTACATATACATTGTAGGCCCTAAGGTGTAGGGATTTATTTAGTTTTGGGCTTTCTTTGCAGTTTTTCACTGTAAGTTTTGTAGTTGATGTCAAAAAAGTAAAACTATGTGTCAAACAAACAAACAAAACTTTAAATACAGTAAAAAATATAATTGCCTTGGAAAGCATAATGTTTCCATCATTGCAAAATACATTTTGCATTTTTATGGTCACCAGAAGTTCCCTCACTGAGAATTTATATTCTAGGAAACGCCATTGATGTGTATTTGAGATATGACCAAAAATTTTGCAGCTTTTTCTTGCTTATTTTTGTAATACACTCGAATATTAAAGATTTATATTTCCTTAAGTATCTGGTAATTCACAAAAATCTCTGAGATTTTTTCTCTGAGTAAGCCCCCTTTAATAATTCATTCAATGTATAACTGAATGTCACACACACATCCCAGGTAAATTTATAGTCACCGGTATGGTCATATTACATACAATTCATGAGCCTATTCGCTTTTAGAATAGCTATTTTAATTTATATATTTAAGAGAAAGAGAAAGAGAAAGGAGAGAGATATTTGGTTATTGTTTCACAAACATAGCAACATTACCAATGATTTATATGATTTATGCCTAGTATGTATGGACTAAATCAGGGGTGGGTTCTAAATTTTTTTACTATCGGTTCTGTGGGTGTGGCTTATTTTGTGGGCGTGGCTTGGTGGGGGTAATGTGACGGTGGGCGTGGCCAACTTTTTTTTTTTTACTTTTAAAAGCATTTTTTCTACAACCTTAAGAGGTTGCAGAAAAAAATGCTTTTAAAAGCCTCTGACAATCAGGCGAGGAGTTGCAGAAAAAAATGCTTTCAGGAGCCTCTGACAATCAGGCAATTCAACTGGGATCGCCAGAGGCTTTTAAAGGCATTTTTTTTCTACAACCTCTTCAGCTGAAGAGGTTGCAGAAAAAAATGCTTTCAGGAGCCTCTGACGACCCCAGCTGAGCTGCGGGATCATCAGAGGCTTTTTTTTTTTACTTTTAAAAGCATTTTTCGGCCGAAGAGGTTGTAGAAAAAATGCTTTTAAAAGTAAAAAAAAAAGCCTCTGATGAGGTGGGCGGGGTAAGCGAGCGGCGACCAGGCCGGAGACCTGTTCGAGGGCATGGCCAGCCAATGCTATTATCAGTTCTCCAAACTACTACAAATTTTTACTACCAGTTCTTGCAAACTGGTGCAAACCGGGAGCAATCCACCACTGGACTAAATTAAAATATAAGTACAGAGATTGGCAATAATCTGCATTTAATATTATTTGGAGAATACTAGGGAAAAAAATACAAAAGCCAGGAAAATCTTATTGTTCATTAAATATATTTGGAAGATGAACTGTTTAGATGAAAGAAACAGGGTAATCACAACTTTGATTAAGGTACTATTTCTTTAAACAAGAATTTACTTCCATGATCAATAATTGTTCCTGGGCCTTGTAGTTTTTTCTAACATGTCCATTTTTTAAAAGCCATTTTGTTAATGTATATGGGGAGGTCCTTGTTATCTTACCTATGAATTAAATGATTTCTGGAGAACATTTTGAAATCTAGTTCTATTTACTAAATTACTATATTTACAAATTTAAAGACTTAGAATGAGGGACTGCATGATTTAGACCAGGGGTGTCAAATGCAAGGTCTGCGGGCTGGATCTGGGTGCTTAGATCTGGCCCATGGGGCTGCCCTGGAAACAGCAAAGGACCAGCCCACGGTGCCTCTGCCAGCAAAAACGGCCGCAGACAGCCCTCCCAAGGTCTGTTTTCGCTGGCAGAGGATTGCAGGAGGCTGTCACAGGCAAAAACGGAGTTCAGGAGCCCGTTTTCACTGGCAGAGCACTCAGGCCACCACAGGCACCCCTGACACGAGTGACATTGAGCTGGCCACGCCCCCTGACCATGCCCCCCCAGCCCTCCAGCCCTTGAGGTCAAACACAACCCTGATGCGGCCCTCAATGAAATCGAGGTTGACACCCCTGATTTAGACCATTCAGCTTAAACTTTCACCTCTTCCTGCAATCCAGTTGATCCACCTAATCCCAGCCAACAATGGCAGAATTCCAAAGGTGCTTTTTCAAGAGGCAACTGGACTTTCTTGTTTTTCTTCGAAGACGTTTCACTTCTCATCTAAGGAGCTTCATCAGCTCTGATTGGATGCTGGGGAATGGAAGGATTTATATTCCTTGCAGACAGCTGGTCATTTGCATTCTTGTAGAGAGTCGTTGAGGCCGCTTGGAGGTTTATCTGTGTCCTCAGATATAAATCCTTCTACATTAAAGTGAAATCCACCTCCTTAATAATCCTTAGTCAAATTAGAAAGGCTTAGTCTACTTTAAACAGTTGTAATGTATAAATGGTTTAACAAGGGAGAGGCACTTGAATTCCATTTATTCAGCCCTCTCAGCATAGAATCAATCTGCCAGATGTTTTAAAAATGCACTATAATGTTGTATTTAAACTTCATAATTTTCAAACTTTCTGCAGCCAGCTGATTTCCTTCCTTCCTTCCTTCCTTCCTTCCTTCCTTCCTTCCTTCCTTCCTTCCTTCCTTCCTTCCTTCCTTCCTTCCTTCCTTCTTTCTCCATACACATAATCGCACGTATAACCCTGTCTTTGCTAAAATATTGCCAATATATTTAAATTGCAGCACAGTTATTCATTAAAAACAATCCTCTACCAGCTACTTCTCTCTCAATGTTATTTTCCTTCCCTTTAATACCCAAGACGCCAGTCTGGTGTTAGTGGTTAAGACATCAGGCTAGAAACTGGGAGAACGTGAGTTCCAATCCTGCCTTGGGCACAACTCCAGCTGAGTGACCGAGAGATCAGGCCCTCTTGCTCAGTCCTTGGAGACAGGCCACTGCTGAAAAACCTTGCCAAGAAAACTGCAGGGATTTGCGATGTCATACCATGTATTTACCATTAATAATTGATGCATTGAATGACAGGGACATGACAGGGTTTCTGCCCTCTAGAACACCCAATCGGCTTAGCTGAGATAGGGTCCCACCCTCCTGATTTTCCAAAGATTTTCCAAATCTTTTTCCAAAATATTTTCTTAAGACTGGCTTGGGGACCCAATAAGGGAGCTTCACACTGGAGGTGGTTGCCCAATTAAAACCTAATCCCACCTTCCCCACCCAACCCTGTAGATCCAGCTCTACCATCTTGTGTTAATGATTTTATCTGCTGTGTTTTTACCTGTGGCCTCCTCTAAGAAAGCATCCTGAAGTAACTTAAAGTCACCTTTAGGTCTAGCGTGACCCAATAGGGAACAAACAGTACAAACCAACATTAGCAGGGCAATTAGGCAGACCTGTCCAGCTCTTTAGAGCAGGGGGTCTCCAACCTTGGCAACTTTAAACTTGTTGACTTCAACTCCCAGAAGTTGAAGTCCACAAGTCTTAAAAGTTGCCGAGGTTGGAGACCCCCTGCTTTAGAGAGCAAGACGAAAGCAGCATGGCAGGGAAAGAGGACCTGAGCAGAAGGGACAGCGTCAGCCTGAAACACCCATCAGATGCTTCTCTCCTCATCTCTTTTACTTACTGATCATCTGACTTCTTCCCATGCTTAGCCAGATGTAGGGGTGGTCCAAAAAAAAATCTAGTTGGTGCCTGGAACAGGGTTATAAAGGGTGACAGTGGTGGGTTGCTCCCGGTTCGGCCGAGCCGGTAGCAGTGATGATATGACGTCTCTGAACCAGTTCTGTTTCTTCGGGAGCTGGGCCCTCCCGCCCACACCGCTCCACTGCCCACGTTATTCTTACCTTTTATTTGGCCCCGCCCCCAATCTATTGCTGCCTCCCGAGTCCCAGCTGATCGGCTAGAAGGAAAAAAACTGTTTAAACTCTTGCCGCGGGGCTTCAAAGGGCCGCCCTACAGCTGCTCAGTGTTAAAAGACAGTGTGGTGGTAGACCGGTGCCTCCAAAAACAAATGAGTAGACCGGTACAGCTTTGCAAGCAGTTAAAAGCCTGGTAGACCAGTACCTCTGCTAAATCCTAAAGAATTGTCACATGACCATCAAGCCACGCCCACAAAATAAGCCTTGCCCACAGAACCAGTAGTAAAAAAATTTACAACCCACCCCTGAAGGGTGAGGCTTTGAGCAGAAGACACCATCTTGACCTTTGGGAACTCTCTTGGTGGATTCCCCTGCCACGGTGATGAGTGGCAAAACCTAAAAGATTTCACACACCTTGAGAGGGACCAGAATAAAGGGGGAAATAGTACAGGCGGTCCTTGACATACGACCACAATGTCTGTTGTTAAGGGAGACATTTGTTAAGTGAGTCTTGCCCCATTTTATGACCATCCTTACCACCGTTGTTAAAGGAATCATTGCAGTTGATAAGTTAGTAACCTGGTTGTTATCTGGATTCCCTGTTGACTTTACTTGTCAGAAAGTTGAAAAGAGGATCCCATGATCTGGAGACACAGCAACAGTCATAAGTTTGAACCCGTTGCCAAGCATCTGAACCAGTGGTGGGTTCCTCCCGGTTTGGCCTGGTTCGGCCAAGTCGATAGCAGTGATGATATGATGTCACTGAACCGGTTCTCTTTGTTTGGGAGCTGCCCCCCACCCGCATTATTATCTTTTATTTGGCCCCACCCCCAATCTATTGCTGCCTCCCGAGTCCCAGCTGATCGGCTAGAAGGAAAAAAACTGTTTAAACTCTTGCTGCGAGGCTTCAAAGGGCTGCCCTACCGCTGATCAGTGTTAAAAGGCAGTGTGGTGGTAGACCGGTGCCTCCAAAAACAAATGGGTAGACCAGGACACTCCAAGAACAAATGGGTAAACCGGTACAGCTCTGCAAGCAGTTTAAAGCCTGGTAGACCAGTACCTCTGCTAAATCCTAAAGAATTGTCACATGATCATCAAGCCACGCCCACAAAATAAGCCACACCCACAGAACCGGTAGTAAAAAAATTTAGAACCCACCCGATCTGAACCAGGGGTGAAATTCACTTACCTTCCCTACTGGTTCGCAAATGTGTGTGTGACACGCGTGCAGTCACTTCACTCAGACGCTCCGTCATCCGTGCATGCGCAAAGCCTTCTGCGCATGTGCAGAGGCTTAAAATCATAGCAAAAAAGCAATGTCATGACATCTACGCAGGTGGACGGAGCCTCCCGCAGCCGCCGCTACCGGTTTGCCCGAGTCAGATCGAACCGGCTGAATTTCACCCCTGATCTGAACTTTGCTCACAAGATCACGGGGATGCTTCAAAGGTCGTCACAATGAAAAATGGTCATGTCACTTTTTTCAGTAGTGTTGTAACTCTGAACGGTCACTAAATGAACTAATGTAAATCGAGGACTACCTGTACTTTCCTTCTGGCCCAGCAGAGGGCATCTTATGCCCATCAGGGGGAAGAAGGGAGGAAATTTATTTACCGGTATTTGTTTGTTTGTTGGAAAATTTATATTGCCGCCTATTCGCACAGGGTGACTGAAAGCAGCTTACACAAATATAAAAACAGCATATATAAAAAAAACTAAAGAAGAAAATAATCAAATAATGAATTAATAAAAATATTATAAGATCCTAAGATCTAAGGTTTCCAGTCTTTTTTCAAAACTTCTGAATGAGGTTGAGATTTGCAGATCGATTGGATAAAGTTGATATAAGGTTAAAAGTTTGGTCTGGGGCTTGTCGCTTTTTAGATGGAGCTGCACCATCTGGCCCAGCTCTTTGAAATCCTTTTCGCGGTAAGATCTTCGTTGTCATTATTGCTGAGAGAGAAACATCCCGGTGAGAACACACATTCATACAAACCATTTAATGGGCTCCATCCCACCCTGGGTTCCCCAGATTCGCTGGCAGTACCAGGTCTTCAGTGCTTTTCAGAAGAGTATTAGAGTGGGGGCCATCTCTGGGGGAATGATGGTCCAGAGAGAGGGAGCCACCATGGAGAAGGCCCTTCTTCTGAGTCCCACCAGGTGTATCTCCCTAGGGCAGGAGTGTCATACTCCTGCCCTAGGGCTGCATCAGGGTTGCGTTTGACTTCAGGGGGCCAGGAATGGTATGGCAGGGTAGGCATGGCTAGCTTAACATCACTCATGTCAGGCGGGTGCCTGTAGTGGCCTGAGCACTCTGCCAGCGAAAACAGGCTTCCGAGTTCTGTTTTCGACCGGGAGGGCCTCCTGCAGCTCTCTGCCAGTGAAAACAGAGCTCAGGGGGATGTACGCAGCTCAGGAGTGAAATCTAAAATTTGTTACTACCAGTTCTGTGGGCGTGGCTTGGTGGGGGGGGGTAATGTGAATGGGTGGGCATGGCCATTTTTTTTTTTAACTTTTAAAACCATTTTTTCTACAACCTCTTCGGTGAAGAGGTTGTAAAAAAATGCTTTCAAAAGGCTCTGACGATCCCAGCTGAGTTGCCTGATCAGCAGAGACTTAAGCTTGGATCGTCAGAGGCATTTAAAAGAAAAAAAGGGTTTTTTTTTCTTTTAAATGCCTCTGACGATCCAAGCTGAGTTGCCTGATCGTTAGAGGCATTTAAAAGAAAAAAAGTCTCTGTCAATCAGGCAACTCAGCTTGGATCGTCAGAGGCATTTAAAAGAAAAAAAGAGTTTTTTTCTTTTAAAAGCCTTTGATGATCCCAGCTGAGCCATGCGATCATCAGAGGCTTTTTTTTTCTTTTAAAACCATTTTTTCGGCCGAAGAGGTTGCAGAAAAAATGCTTTTAAAAGTAAAAAATAAGCCTCTGATGATTGTGCAGCTCAACTGGGCATGGGGGGTGGGGGGCAGGGATTTTTGCTACCAGTTCTCCAAACCACCCGTCTCCATCGCTACCGGATCGGGTGATCCGGTCCGAACCGGGAGCATTTCACCCCTGATGCAGCTCTCCTGAGCTCCATTTTCACTGGCAGAGGTACTGCGGGCCAGTCCTTCACTGTTTCCAGGTGTCCCTGCGGGCCAGATCTAAGCACCCCATCGACTGGATGTGGGCCACGGCTTTGCGTTTGACACCCCTGCCCTAGGAGATGGGACCCACAACATTCCTTGTCTCCCTGCTCTAATGGGTTGAGTAGATGTGACCAGCAAGAGACGGTCCCTCAGTTAACTTGGTCCCAAGCCATTTATTTTATTTTATTTTATTTTTGAATTTGTATACCGCCCTTCTCCCTGAGGACTCAGGGCGGTGAACAGCCAAATAAAAACATCAAATACAAATATTAAAATACAGTTAAAAATATATATAAATTTGGCCCCATTAATTAAAACAATAAACAAAACAATTAAAAACACTTAAAAAGAATTAGGCCAGCCCGGCTTGTTGGAAAAAGAAGGTTTTAAGGGCACGGCAGAAGGCACTGAGGTCATGGATTCTCCTTATCTCCGGGGGCAACTGATTCCAGAGGGTGGGAGCCCCCACAGAGAAGGCCCTCCCCCTGGGGGTCACCAGTCTGCATTGTTTGGCTGATGGCACCCCGAGGAGGCCCTCTCTGTGGGAGCGCACGGGTCGATGGGAGGTCGTCGGTGGCAGCAGGCGGTCTCGAAGATAGCTAGGCCCTATGCCATGGAGCGCTTTAAAGGTGATAACCAACACCTTGAAGCGCACCCGGAAGACCACTGGGAGCCAGTGCAGCTCGCGCAGGAGCGGTGTTACATGGGAGCGCCATGCTGCTCCCGTCACTACCCGCGCTGCTGCGTTCTGGACCAGTTGGAGCCTCCGGGTGCTCTTCAAGGGGAGCCCCATGTAGAGAGCGTTACAGTAATCAAGGCGAGAGGTCACGAGGGCATGAGTGACTCTGCACAGGGAATCCCGATCAAGAAAGGGCCGCAACTGGAGGATCAGGCGAACCTGATAAAAGGTCCCCCTGGTTACAGCCATCAGATGTTCCTCCAAGGACATCCATGAAGAGCTTTAAAGGTGACAACCAGCACCTTGAATTGCACCCGGAAGCAAATCGGTGACCAATGCAGCTCCTGTAAGATTGTGCTATAGGTAAAGGCAATGTACATCTAGCCGGCAATTCTTGATTTGTGATGCTCAGAAGTGACCTAAAGGAGGAAACTGCTGTGAAAATCATGGTGCTGACACAAGCAGCTGAATTTAAGGGTCCTTGGCAAGTATTGTTTTTTTCTTCACCAGAAGAGCAAAGGGAAGGATTCCAAGATTTTCTGCTTCCGGGGGCAAAACTGGCATGACAGTTTGTACGCAGGGCTGTCTTTAGAATATGGTTTAAAAAAAGTCAAAATGAAGGTTTGAAGGAGTGATCCAAGCTCTATTTTCTCTGTCAGACGTTGCTCCTCAATAGCTCCTGTCTTGACTTCCTAACTTTGGCAGCTTTAAAACGTTTGAACTTCAATTACCAGAATTCCCCAGCCAGCCACATGTTTTAAAGTTGCCAAGGTTGGGAAAATGATGTTGTAGGCCTCCACTGGCTGGATTCAACTTACTTGGACAGCCAGCCTCATTTATCCATCAGTCTCATCTCTGAAAAAATTGGCCAAGTCGTTAAGGCCCATTTTACCCATTTTTCCAATGTCAAACTCGGAGGAACCATGTGAATGGAGGAATTCGGTTTAAATCTAAATCAGCCCAGTAGAAGTCTAGGGAGATTCTCAGTCATCCAGGTCATGGCTGTCCCAAAGGTGCTTTTTCAGCAGTCATCTGGACTTTCTTATTTTTTCTTCTTTGAAGACCTTTCGCTTCTCATCCAAGAAGCTTATTCAGCTTTGACTGAATGGTAGGGAATGGAAGGAATTCCATTCATCCTTCCATGCCCCCACCATCCAGTCAGAGCTGAAGAAGCTTCTTGGTTGAGGAGTGAAACGTCTTCAAAGAAAAACCAGAAAGTTCAGTTGCCTCTTGGAAAAAGCACCTTTGGGACAGCCCAGTAGAATTATCAGTAAAGAGATAAGAAGGCTGCTGGTGAGAAAGGCAGAAAAAGAGTTGAAGAGAAAAAGGAAGGCAATGAAAGCATCCATTAGGAAAGATAATGAATAATGAATAATAATAATAATAATAATAATAATAATAATAATAATAAAATAATTTAAAAAATCAGGGCACTTGGTACCATGTCCAAGAATTTTACAAAACACATCAAGAAATTGCAGCTTCCTGCAATAACACCAGCGGAACTGCAAAAAACTGTGCTACTCGGAACATCATATATTTTAAGAAGATACTTGGTTGATACTTAGGATGCTGGCAGCAACCCGTATCAACCATTAGCACCAGTCAATGGTATTTGTGACACATTTTTAAATGATCAGTTGACTTTCATGTTTAATGAATAAAAGAGATTATTACTTCTTCTTCTTCTTCTTCTTCTTCTTCTTCTTCTTCTTCTTCTTCTTCTTCTTCTTATTATTATTATTATTATTATTATTATTATTATTGGTTAATCTGTAGTGAGATTCACAGCCTTTGAGGCTGGTTAATAGCTCAGCAGCTTGAGTCCTAACCAAGGACCTAGGAACTGTTAAGGTATCATCGGAGGATGTAAGCTGTTCCGAGTAAGGTGGTTTTTTGTAGAGTCAAAATATTCAAGTCCAGTAAATTTAGAATTTCTCAATAGTGGGGTAGCCCTTTGGGTATTGCTCCAAGGGCTCCAATTACAATTGGGACAACACACAATTTCTTTTTCCACAATCACTCAACTTCGATTTGCAAATCCCGGTACTTTGTGATTTTTTTCTTGCTGTTTATCTTCAATCCGTGCGTCACCAGGTATTGCAATGTCAATGAACCATACTTTTTTCTTTTCAACTATTGTTATGTCAGGTGTGTTGTGGACCAAGTGCCTGTCAGTCTGAATCCTAAAGTCCCACAAGATCTTGAGTTTCTCATTCTCTAAAACTTTCCCAACTTCTTCTTCTTCTTATTATTATTATTATTATTATTATTATTATTATTATTATTATGTCAAGCATATATATGATAACAGATAAAAGAATAAACATGATTATGAATACATGAAATGGATACAAATAAAAAGGGACATTAAGACAGGGACGGAGAGTTGGAAGGGACCTTGTAGGTCATCTAGTCCACCCTTCCCCCAAGCAGGAGACCCTACACCATTTCTGACAGAGGCAGTCCAGTCTCCCCTTGAAAGCCTCCAGCGATGAAACTCCCAGAACTTCTGAAGGCAACTTCTGTTCCATGGGTTGATTGCTCTCACTGTCAGAAGGGAAGGCTGAGGGAGCGCCCTCACAGGGGATAGGAAGGAGGCTGGCGCTTTGCACATGCACAGAGACCGTCTCGGGTGCCCAGGCTTCGCCCACCGAGAGGCACGGCGTTCCTCCCCCACGCCCCCCGCGGCCCCAATTGCCCTCTGGGTTAAACTCAGGGCTTGCAGGAGAGACCAGGAGCCAAGAGGTCCAAGAGGCGGCGACGGCAGCTCCGTTGCCATTGGTGGGCCGCGCCGGTCTTAAAGTCCACGCCACTCGCCTGGGCTGCTAAAGCGGCGAAAAGATGGTTTGCTCAGCGCGGCTCCCCCTCGCCCGTTTGCCCCGCTTCTTGGCCGGGAAGAGGGCCGGCACGGCGCGGGCCCTCCCCGGGAGAGGTAAGTGGAGGCAGCCGGGAAGGAGCCCTCCGGAGACGCTCTTTCGCTCGCTCGGCGAGAAGAGTGTCAGCGTTTACCCGAGGATGGTGACCGCCGTGCCTCTGAGCATGTCCAGAGTGCATTTGCAGTCGCAAAGAGCAGGATGCTCTCCCACAGCCCCAGAGGGGCGCGTCTTGTCTCGATCCGCTCCCCTTTCATTCAAATAGGAGAAGCCGCAAAACAGCTTTCTGAAACGGCGGCCGCACCTCCAAACCGCAGCCCCTGTTAGACAACTTTCTTTCTTTCTTTCTTTCTTTCTTTCTTTCTTTCTTTCTTTCTTTCTTTCTTTCTTTCTTTCTTTCTTTCTTTCTTTCTCTTTCTTCCTTCCTTCCTCCCTCCCTCCCTCCCTCCCTTCTTTTTTTCTTTCCTTTCTTCTTTCTTTCTTTCCTTCCTTCCTTCCTTCTTTCTTTCCTTTCTTTCTTTCTTTCTTTCTTTCTTTCTTTCTTTCTTTCTTTCTTTCTTTCTTTCTTTCTTTCTTTCTTTCTTTCTTTCTGTCTCTCTCTCCTTCCATCCTTCCTTTCTCTCTCCCTCCCTCCCTCCTTCCTTCCTATTAATCACAAGTATTAAGTATATATGGTATATATACACAATACAGTATATGCACATACAGTATTATGCTAATAATACTACATGTGTATATTTTTTTATTTTTAATTTGTATATACTGTGTATATACATACTGTATATACTTTATATACATACATACATACATACATACGTGTGTGTGTGTGTGTGTTTTCTTTTCGTAGGCCTTTATGTGTATTTCTCTTTAGCCAGGTTCTTCCTAAGTAAACCAAGATTTTTATGCAGCCCTAGTTCAGTGAAATCACAATCCACTAGTTTCTAGGCTTTTTTCAGGCAGCCAGCAAGCACCCTGCTGCCCATTGGGAGACTACATTGGGAGAATACAGTATATAATGTGAGTGAAAGATCGGGTGGAGGCTGGGGGAGTGGGAATAGAATGAGAAGGGGTGGGAGCACCCACTCCCTCCTCCTGCGCTCTACCCAGGTCACGAGTGTCGTGGGAAGGCGAGAACACACATGCGACTTTGCGCTTGTGATTTAGGGAATTCAGCATGGGGCAAAATTACAACATGGTAACCCCCCACTCCTGTTCGCGTTGCGCTTTTCCTAACTGGCACCTCAGAATCCACTCATTGCCGTCATTGTGTCCGACCTTATTTACTTGGAAATCAATGCATTAGGATGCGATTCAGTGCCTGCCCCAACACAGGGAGAGCTTGATCTTTTGCATGAGATTAGGCCTAGTATGGGGGAAGTGCAGGATTTTTCTTCTAAGCGTCAGAGAGGGGTGAGACTCAAGAATTGGCGGGTGGGTGAGGCTTGGATCCCCGCCCCCACTCCCTTACTGAGGACCGTGGAGAAAGAGTGGATTCACTCAAAAGCCACTGTCCTAATGCAACCCGGTGCATTTAGGAGGTCAATGTTTTTCAAACTTGGCAACTTTAAAGATGGGTGGACTTCATCCTGGCTGAGGAACTCTGGGAGTTGAAGTCCACAAGTCTTAAAAGTTGCCAAGGTTGGAGACCCCTGCACTAGCAAGAACCCAGCAAAGGCAGTCGTGGGCCAAATGTAGCTGAACTCTTGCTGAACTGGCCCTCCCGGGGTTTCCCCATTGGCATCGCCTTGCTCCTCCCTTGGGCTACACCATGGACTTTGAGCCCCAAACAAGCGGAATTGAGGTCAGCCACTGACTCTCGAGTGAGCCTCCTAAACTTGTTGACCTGCAGTTGGAGGAGAAAGAACAGCCCCAAACCATTAAATTATTTTACTTGAATGAACATTGGAATTTGTTGGGCAGCCTTGCCCTTAAGGGTTTAGTGACCAAAGTTTAGCAAACATGTTTCCTGATGTTTTGCCAGCAATTAACAGCAATTAACTTCAGAAACAAAGGGATCTGCTATGCAGATCACAGGCAATGAAGCAGGCACTGACTGGCCTGCTGGCTTTATAGCACTTCTGATTGGTCTTTACCCAAGCTGGTTTCTGATTAGTGCACGTTGGCGAGGACTGGTGTCTCCCATTGAAACATCAAGTAATCTGTTCTCTACACCAGGGTCCGCTAAGCCTTAAAGCCTAAACTACCAAACAGATACCAGTCTTAGAAGCCTAGATCAACATTGGCATCTGATTGACTCTCTCCTTCCTTGGGACAGATTCTGGGCTATGCATAGGAAATGTTTCATGACCTTTGATGTTATGTCATAATTAGAATAGAAATAGAAATAGAATAGAATAAGAAAGAATAGAATAGAATAGAATAGAATAGAATAGAGTAGAGTAGCATAGAATAGAATAGAATAGAATAGAATAGAATAGAATAGAATAGAATAGAATAGAATAGAATAGAATAGAATAGGAAGAAGAAGAAGAAGAAGAATTAGAAATAATAGAATAGAATATTAATTAGAATTAAAATGAGAATGAGAAATAATAGAATAGAATTAGAATTAGAATAATTAGACATAATAGAATAAAATAAAAATTAGAATTAGAATAAGAATAATTAGAAATAATAGAATATTAATTATGAGAATGAGAATGAGAAATAATAGAAAAGAATAATTAGAATTAGAAGAGTTAGAAACAATAGAATTAGAATAGAATAGAATTAGAACAGAATAGAATAGAAGAAGAAGAAGAAGAAATAGAATAGAAGAAGAATGAGAAATAATAGAATAGAATTTGAATAAGAATAAGAATTAGAAATAATCGAATTGAATAGAAGAGGAATAAGAAATAATAGAATATTGTGTGTAGGCCAATCTAGCAGCTGTAATTATATGTATTGTTAAATGATTCTTTTCACAATATTGGAAAGAACCCAGCCACCAGAAGAACTTATAATTAGGAAAATACTGGAGTGCGCAGATTTGACCAAATTAACCCATGAAATAAACGATGATGAGAATTCAGAATACTATACCGTGTGGGGAAGGTGGTATGAATGGATGAAGGATAAAGTGAAAGGAAGAGAAAAAGGTGTGTTAAATAAAAGCAAAAAGTAGCCTAAATTACACCAGGTATATATTTTGTACATATGTATAAACACTGCATATCCGATATTAATGGAAATGTTAATTTATATATGTTTATAAATTCAATAAAATTTCTAAAAAAAAAGAAATAATAGAATAGAATAGAATTAGACGAAGAAGAAGAAGAATTAGAAATGGTAGAATAGAATAAGAATTAGAATTAGAAGGGTTAGATAGAACAGAACAGAACAGAACAGAACAGAACAGAACAGAACAGAACAGAACAGAACAGAACAAGGGTAGGTGTGGAAAAGTGCAGTCACTCTTTTTTCTCTCTCTTCCGGGATGCTTTTACTAGTTTTATCTAACTTGCAAGTAAAATCAAGACCCCTTGGACCAAGATAACTTCCTATGATCTATAAATTCTATATGGACAGGCTGGTGTAGCTTTCTTTACACAGTGATGATGGTTAAACTTTGCTTTTTCCCGGAATGGTTTTTTACTTTGTTAGAGCAACCAAATAATAAAAAAAAAGACTCAGGAATTCCAGCCGACATTAGTGAAGGAGACTATGAGCACCTTTGTGTCAATAGATACAATTTGCCTCTCTCAATATGCTTTCCTGACACAATAGACACGCTACAATTCCTATTCTTTCTGACCTGCAAGGAACAGAATATTCATGCCGGTGAGGATGATGGGATCCAATACATTTGGAAGGTGTGAGGGTGGAGCAGAGGATGTCCAATGAAACCCCACTAAGCACATGATATGAAAATTGTTCCTGAAGGATGGAGGTGGACTTAACTCCGGATTTCCTTTGTCTATATTCCAAAAAAACCAGAGCTCAGATTTCTTTAAGAATTCTGTTCAGTTTCCCCTCCTGGCCCATGAAGTGCAATTTCAGCTGCATTCACAAAATTCAAGATGACATTTCATCCATTACGGGCAATGCCTTTGCCATACAAGGTGAAAATGATATGCTGTGAAATTAAATTACATTCCAGACAGATGGCTGTTGGGATGGCCTTTGATAAGCGTATTAATCTGAATTTTCTTTTATTAGAGGTGCATCAGTATCAAGAATTGAAAAACTCTTCCTGCCTCCTACCAAAAATGCCTCCATGTGCCTTTGTGCCTGAGAAGTATGATGTAAGCATATGGTAGTCTTGGTTATTATGTATGATTGGGATCATTGATGCCAATGGGAACTAAATGCAATGGATCAAACCAAGCAGCTGGCAGAGTGGTTAGAATGCAGTATTGCAGGCTGACTCTGCCCACAGCCTAGAGTTCGATCCTGAAAGACTCAAGGTTGTCTTGGCCTTCCATCCCTCTGAGGTTGGTAAAATGAGGACCCAGATTGTTGGGGGGCAATAGGCTGACTTTGTAAACTGCTCAGAGAGTGCTGTAAAGCACTACAAGGTGGTAGTTGAGTCTCGGTGCTATTGCTACTGCTATTATGGTACAGAAAGTTGGATAAGACTGTAGCTCAGGAATTGGGCACATGTGATAACTAGCAGATCTTTCGTCTTATCTGTGCCATCTTGCAGAAGAGATGGGAGTATTCCTGCCAGAAATCCTAAACAATCACTGCCACTTAATGTTCATCAGGTTAGACCAGTGTTTCTTAACTTTGGCAACTTTAATAGCAATAGCACGTAGACTTATATACTGCTTCATAGTGCTTTTACAGTCCTCTCTAAGCGGTTTACAGAGTCAGCCTATTGCCCCCAACAATCTGGGTCCTCATTTTACTGACCTCAGAGGGATGTAAGGCTGAGTCAACCTTGAGCCGGTGAGATTTGAACTGCTGAACTGCAGCTAGCAGTCAGCTGAAGTAGCCTGCAGTGCTGCACTCTAACCACTGCACCACCTCAGCTTTAAGATGTGTGGACCTCAACTCCCAGAATTCCCTAGCCAACTAGTTTCCTCTGGACATGTTTTAATTTATCCAAGTCTGTCCTAGAAACAGAAGTCTAAAACACAAAATCCTCTGTGCAGTCTGACAGATTCAGAATGGAAAGGAAGAATAGTTTCTTCTGGATACCAAATGGGCTGGGTTCACACATCAGACATAGCCCCCCACACCCAGAGTGGAACTGGTTCGGACCGATTCGCCCGGACCGGTTCGCCCGATCCTATAGCGATGGAGGCAGGTGGTTTGGAGAACCGGTAGCAAAAATCCATGCCCCCCCCCCATTGCCCAGGTGAGCCACGCAATCATCAGAGGCTTTTTTTAATTTTTAAAAGCATTTTTACTACAACCACTTTGGCTGAAACAATGCTTTTAAAAGTTAAAAAAAAAAAAGCCTCTGATGATTGTGCGGCTCAGCTGGGATCATCAGAGGCTTTTAAAAGCATTTTTTCTACAACCTCTTCGGTTGAAGAGGTTATAGAAAAAATGTTTTTTAAAAGGAAAAAAAAACCTCTGCGATCAGGCAAGTCAGCTGGGATCGTCAGAGGCTTTAAAAGCATTTTTTTTACAACCTCTTCAGCCGAAGAGGTAGAAAAAATGGTTTTAAAAGTAAAAAATAAAAAAAAAAGTTAGCCACACCCACTCAGTCATATTACCCCACCACCGCCAAGCCACGCCCACAGAACCGGTAGTAACAAATTTTACATTTCACCACTGCCCCCACCCCAAAGAAAAAAAAATCTAAGATTAAAATTAAGCAATCCTAATATGTTGTTGGAATATAGCTGCTTGGTCTTTATGTGATCTGATGTTGTTCTGAGATTCACAAAACATACTTTATTTTTAATGTTTTGCAATCTATAGTCCTATCCTTATGAACAAATGCTGAGGATTCGCCAAGAGAATGTGTTCCCATCCCTGTACACTTATTATAAGAAACCACTCCTGATCCATCAAGGACACATGCAGTGGCTGTTTGACTCTGAAGGACGAAGATACCTTGATTTCTTTGGTGGAATCATTACTGTCAATGTTGGTCACTGCCATCCGTAAGTAAGCTTTTAACACCCAAGCGGACATGCAAGGATTGGCATGGCTGAATTCCATTAGCAATGTGTGCCGGTTGCAAAGAACATACTTTTTCTTCGGTTGCTATTGGCTTCAGGGGTGAAATGCTCCCATCACTACCAGACCGGATCACCTGATCTGGTAGTGATGGCGGCGGGTGGTTCGGAGAACCGGTAGCAAAAATCCCTGCGCCCCCCCTACCATGCCCAGCTGAGCCGCACGATCATTAGAGGCTTTTTTTTTTTTTACTTTTAAAAGCATTTTTTCTGCAACCTCTTCCAACGAAAAAAATGTTTTTAAAAGTAAAAAAAAAAGCCTTTGATGATCTCCCGGTTCAGCTGGGATCGTCAGAGGCTTTTCAAAGCATTTTTTTCCTGCAACCTCTTGGCCGAAGAGGTGGTTTAAAAAATGCTTTGAAAAGTCTCTGACGATCCCAGCTGAGTTGCCTGATCGGCAGAGGCTTTTCAAAGCATTAGAAAAAATGCTTTGAAAAGTTAAAAAAAAAGTTGGCCACGCCCACCCAGTTACATTACCCCCCCCACCAAACCACGCCCACAGAACCGGTAGTAACAAATTTTACATTTCATCCCTGATTGGCTTACCTTCTCTGACATCATCCCAAGGGTGCTTTTTCGAAATGGCAACTGGTTTTTTTCCTTGAAAACATTTAGCTTGTCATCCAGAAAGCTCCTTTAGTTGTTCTTTGAAAGGTTTTCAAAGAAAGAAAAACAAGAAGGTCCAGTTGCCTTTTGGGAAAAAAAAACACCTTTGGGACAACCAAGACTTGGATGATTGAGAATCTCCATAGACTTCTCTGACGTCACAGCTGCTTTGAACAGGCATAATCCTTATTTAATTGGATTTAAGAGCAGAGAGAATAGCCGCGGTGATGTTTTATTTATTTATTGAAAGATATTGCACTTCTGAAAGCGTTCCTGTGTAATGTTTCATTTTCTAGTAACCTAGGATTGTTTCCATTTCTGTAAATTATGCAGCATCTTAGTTCACTGTTATTATTTTTTTAAAAAAAATACAGCCTGCCCACTAGTTAAAAAAAAAAAAAACATCGTGTGACTGGTGACGTTTCAGGATAAAAGCAAAAAAAAAAACAAAACAAAAACCCAGTAACACTACATACATGCATTTTTATTTATCCAACATTTTCTTTTGGGTAAACATTATGCAAGGCATAGGAAGCGACCCAGGAGTAGTAAACAAAATAAATTAAAAACAGGAGGAAAATGAAAATGAACTTTAATTTAATTTCGTTTACCGAGCATCATTCCCTAAAGCTCTACATTTCTCAGCCTGAGAAACCAAACTTGCTTCCTATACAACACACACGGATTCATATAATGCCTTTCATGTAATTCACATTATATCTTCAGTTCAGCCACACAGTGTTTATAATAAGATGGATAGATAGTCACATAGGGTATCAAGAGGAAACAGTTTTCAGATGTTAGGTCCCAGATGTGAGAATGGAAGGTCAATCATCAAAAAGCAGGAACTAACCAAATGTGGCCTTTGGGAATAGGGAGTTCAAAGACAGACCACCGCAAGAGATGCTGTGGCCTAGAGGTGGAACTCTTGCCTCACAATCAGGAGGTTGTGAGTTCGATCCTAGGGAGAGGCAGATGCTTGGGCAGGGGGTTGAACTAGATGACCTGCAAGGTCCCTTCCAGTGGTGGGTTCTAACCAGCTTTACTACCGGTTCTCTTCGTGCACGCACTTCGTGCATGATTGCCTCTTTGTGCAAGCGCTTTGCTAGGCTAAAAAAGAAGAAATAAAAGGTAAGAATAACATGGGGGCAGGCAGGCAGGCGGGAGGGCCCAGCTCCCGAACAAAGAGAACTGGTTCGGTGATGTCATATCGTCACCGCTACTGGCTCAGCCGAACCGGGCTGAACCGGGAGGAACCCACCACTGGTCCTTTCCAACTCTGTTAATCTGTAAATGAAGTTCCTGATGGATTTTCCCCCAGCTATGGGACAATACCACCATTCCCCCAGACCTTAATCTTCCATGCCAGGAGAGATGTTTATTCAAGTCTTAGCCTCCTAATTAAGGATCAACTGCCACAAATTAGATTGGAAGTGCGTTTTTTTTCCCCCCTAATGAATCCAGGAAGGTAACAGCAGCAGCTCAGAAACAGCTCGGCCGCCTGGGACACATAAGCAACGTCTACTTGCATCCAGGAATCCAAGAATATGCCGAGAAACTGACTTCGCGGCTTCCTGGCTCCTTAAAGGTGTGTCAGGTTGGGCATCTTCAGGACTGCTTCAGAGGGTTTGGGGTGGGTGCATGTCGTGAATGTCATTTATGTAGAGGGAAAAGGAACTGGGTCCTCATATCGAAATTGGATAACTTAGTTCATGAGTTATGATGACAGTCGGAGAGTTGGAGCCGTGGAAAATGCAAAATATATTAGAAATGATAGAAAATATTTGTAGCTTGGGTGGTAGATGTTGAGGGTGGGTTTGTTCACCGAGCTTGCTGTTTAGCTTCCGAATGTTTCATCACCAGGCTAGCTGACATCCTTAGCGGGACTTTGGTTGAAGCATTTTATGAGCCGTGGTGGCGCAGTGGTTAGAATGCAGTACTGCAGGCTACATCTGCTGGCTGCTGGCTGCCTTCAATTTGGCAGTTCAAATCTCACCTCAGCCTACCACCCTTCCGAGGTCGGTAAAATGAGGACCCAGATTGTTGGGGGCAAGAGGCTGACTCTGTAAACCGCTTAGAGAGGGCTGTAAAGTACTGTGAAGCAGTATATAAGTCTAAGTGCTATTGCTATTTCAGTTCTCTACTTTTATTGATCTTATGTGGTTAGTGGGTCATGTGACTGGCTGTTCATGCCATGTGACTGGCTGATCATTATGTGTGAAGGTCACTAAGTGAAGAGGTTATCAGTGCCATCGTTGGTTGGTCGCTTGATTGATAGGGCTCCTTAGTCTAGCTCCAAGTCAACATGTTGACAGATCCATCAGTTGAATACCAGGCTTCAATGAATTCATGCATGTGGCATGTGGTGGCATTTTTGTTCCAGACCTTCACACATAATGACCAGCCAGTCACATGGCATATCACATGGCATGACCAGCTGGTCACATGACCCACCAACCACACAACCACACGAGATCAATAAAAGCAGAGAAGAAATGAAACAAGACGCTTCAAACAAAGTCACGCAGAAGATGTCATCTAGTCTGGTGATGAAATGTTCGGAAGCTTGCCTGACTTGCCTGATCGGCAGAAGCTTTTTTTTTTTAAAGCCTCTGACGATCCCAGCTGACTTGCCTGATCAGCAGAGGCTTTTTTTCCTTTTAAAAACATTTTTTCTATAACCTCTTTGGCCAAAGAGGTTGTAGAAAAAAACGCTTTTAAAAATTAAAAAAAAGCCTCTGATGATTGAGCGGCTCAGCTGGGCAATGGGGGGGGGGCATGGATTTTTGCTATCGGTTCTCCCTACCACCCGCCTCCATCGCTACCGGATCGGGTGATCCTGTCCAAACCGGGAGCATTTCACCCCTGCTTATAACCACTGCAGCATTCCCAGGGTCATTTGATCAAAATCCAGATGTTTGGCCACTGACTCATATTTAAGGTAATAATTGCAGTGTCCTGGGGTCATATGATCATGTTTGTGACCTTCTAACAAGCAAAGTTAATGCGAAGCCAGTTTCGCTTTGCAACCAGATTACTAAAGCTTAACAAGAAAAGTCATGAAATGGGACAAAACTCACTTAACAACTGTCTTGCTTAGCAGCAGATATTTTGGGCTCAATTGTGGTTGTAAGTTTAGGACTACCTGTACAATAACTTTGCATTGCACTAGGTTGGATTGGTAATTGTGCATCAATTTAGATATGTGGCAGCTTCGGTCTCTTCTCTAACAATGTATTTTCGTCACAATCTTTGTCATAGGTAGTCTATCTGACTAATAGTGGTACTGAAGCCAACGACCTGGCAGTGTTAATAGCAAGAGTTTTCACCCGCAACAATGACGTCATTTGTTTGAGGTAATTCTCTTCGGTGCAATTGTGATTTATTTATTCTCTTCAGTGGTTTCTGTGTTCTCTCTAGCAGATCTCCCATAAATGGCTTGTAGATATTTATGCCAAAGAATTTCTATCCCACAACCTTCTTCTGATCAAAACCTTCTCCTGAGCTGCTATAAATCCCTTTTTAATATAATCAGTATTAAATGTTATTTGATTCTGCATTGTTTTTCTACTAGCTGGCCTTTCTTATACTAGACAGATCATTGGTTCATAATTCAAATTTATTTATTTAGTGTACGGCAATGGTACATTAGCCAGGAGACTACAGTGTTTATATAGTAATATAATATATATATATTAGTCTGTTTGGTTAACCTGCCCGCACTATCCAGAAGTGCACCACACGAGATAAAGTAGTTCCACACTCAAAATGGCAACAGCGATTTTCAGTGTCATCTGCGGCTTTTTCCCTCCACTGATGTCACCTCGCATTCAGGCATTGCCTTGGGCAGGTCTGGCACCAGTTGGATTCATACTTCTGCATGGAGTGCCTTATTTTTCCCACCGAAGTGGTAACTATTTATCTACTTGCATGAAACATGCTTTTGAACTGCTAGGTTGGTGGAAGTTGAGTCAAGCGATGGGAGCTCACCTACCTTGTTTCCCCCAAAATAAGACATCCCCTGATAATAAGCCCAATCGGGCTTTTGAGCGCATGGCAATAAGGCCAAGCGCTTATTTCAAGGTTCAAAAAAATATAAGACAGGGTCTTATTCTCAGGGAAACACGGTAGTTACATGGTGCTAGGACTCGAACCGCCAGAGCACAGATCTTCTCCAGTGTCTTTAAGCCACGGAACCACCCATGCCTCTCAATAATTCAAAATATGTAGTCTAATAATGAAAGCTAATAATGAGGAAATATATGAAGTAGCCTTATGAAATATCTGTTCAAATATTCATATTTTCCTAAGACCAATGTTGGAATAAAGGCATGCAATCATACCTGACCTGCTCCAAAATATATGAGATCAATAAATCTGGTACAATTTTAGCAATATCACCCGTAACTCTTATAACTTATCAACATTCTCGTGAAAAATCTGAGAAAATCTAGTGCAGTATTACCATCTGTAATTTTATATCAGCTTTGGAAAACTGGGGGCAACATATATGGGTACCTTGACAGTTGTGAGTGCTGAATTGGCAATTCCTGCTCTAGACTACTCACGTTTAAAAAGAACTGATAATGATCTGGTCCATCCTCCATTAAAGATATGAAAAGAAGCCACTACACAGGTGTATAGTCTAAACTAAAACAGTGTCTGTAATGGACAGAGCAAATCCTGTCCATTACATGATTCAAGTTTCATTGAATCAACTAACTGGTCCTCAAACTGGATATTCAAAACGAATTAGGAAAACTTTCATGAACTAAACCCGCTATTAGGAATGCAAATTTTTACCAGGAAATAGTAACTTCCCTTCTTTATATTGTTCTTGAAATCCCCTTCTAATCCACTTCTAGAAGATTTCCTAGCCTTTCTAAAACACATTTGATTGATTTGGAGGCACATATTTGATATGCCAATTGCATCGGTCCACTGGCAGAAGGAAACCATTGGATACAGAAGGAAGCCAAGAAGAGAGGATGTTTTAATAAAGAAGAGCTGCCAAGAGCAGGCAACTTGACAAAAACATATTCCACTGAACAAGAGTTTTTTGCAAGGGTGAAATCCAGCAGGTTCTGACAGGTTCTGGAGAACCGGCAGCAGAAATTTTGAACAGTTCGGAGAACCGGAAAATACCACCTCTGGCTGGTCCCAGAGTAGGGTGGGAATGGAGATTTTGCAATTGTTAAGGAATAACCCTTGAGTAGCAAGAGTGTGCACATGAAAGCAGTTGAGAGTAGTTATGAATAAGCGCAGTCACCACACAGATACATTGAGTCGTATTATAGTTTACACAGTCCAATAAACAAAGTCTTCATACCAGTTGTATTAACCATACACAGTAAACAGATCTTCTAGAGGTGCAAACAGTAAGACAGTAAGTCGGATAGAGATATCAGAGAGCAAGAACAACAAAGAGAACAAGCCATGTTTCTAGCTCCCTCTTAAGGACATTGGGCAATAGAGCTAACCAATCAGTACACAGTATGATGCAATGCAGCAGTCTTAAAAGTTATACAGTGCAATACAATATAATGCAAATATACTGTCAAGTGTCGAGGTCGTCTCAAATAAATTGCATTTCAAACAAAGTCTTTGAAGAAAACTCCCATTTATTAAGCATGACATTCTAAATCCGACTCTATCGCAGCCAACACCGACTTCCAGACCCAAAACCCTCCCTTTCCATTCGCCACTCCCCTGCACTCATTGGCCATCTTCCAAGTCACTCTACCCCTAATCTACTGCTCCAGCTCAAAGGAATTTCCCCCCTCCCATCCCATCTCCTAGGGGATATTATCTCCAGGGAAAATAAGTAGGTGAAAAGTCAAACATCCCTTTCCAGACGCCTCCGCTTCTCCTTCTTATGTCAGCACTAGAGTAAATGCAGCTTGAAGTATTGACATATACATTGATGGTTTATATATTGCCAACCCAACAAGTTAGGTAATAATCATATTCCTAACAGCAATATCATTCCCCCAGGAGTGGGGAGGGAATGGAAATTTTGCAGTATCCTTCCATGCCCACCAAGCCACACCCACAGAACTGGTAATAAAAAAAATTGGATTTCACCAGTGGTTCTTTGAGTGTCAGAAATGTGTCATTTTTCTTTGCAGTTAACACAACTTCTGAGATTCTAAATATCTAGAAAGATTAGCAGAGAAATTAATCACCCTAAGGTTGAAAAGATGCTGGTTTTCTTTCTGCAGGGGCGGCTACCATGGAGGTAGTACCTATGCTATGGGCATCACAGCCATTGGAAAGTACAAACATGGTGTGGCCAACGGAGCCAATTGCCACTCGGTAAGTACCTTACTTTGTTTTTGGGGGCAGGATATGTTTTTGGAACATTTTGGACATATTCCTGACTGGTGTTGGTATTGCTGGTACAGACAATTCTCAACTAATGACCACAACTGAGCCCAAAATTTCTGATGCTAAGTAAGATCGTCATTAAGTGAGTTTTGCCCCATTTTATGACCTTTTTTTGCCACAGCTGTTAAGTGAATTTGGCTTCCCTATTGACTTTGCTTGTCGGAAGGATTGCAAAAGGTGATCATGTGACCTGGGGGGGTCACTGCACCCGTCATAAATATGAGCCGGTTGCCAAGCTTCTGAATCTTGATCATGTGACCATGGTGATGTTGCAATGGTTGTAAGTGTGAAAAACAGTCGTAAGTCACTTTTGTTCGGTGCCGTTGTAACTTTGAATGGTCACTAAACGAACTGTTGTAAGTCAAGGACTCTCTGCATTGGATCTTATCTGCTTTGGTATTACTACTCAATCATGAAGAATGAAAAGAGAGTCCAGTTTTCAAGAAGTTGTGCAGATTGATGCTAAACACAACAAGAAGTGTCTTTTTGTCACTTGGTGGGCTATTCTTATTGCCACGTTGAGCAAAATAGCTGGGTTTGAAATGAATTGAGCCAAGTATTTTGTTGAGTCATGAGCCAGATCAAAATCTGCACTTTTAAAAAAGGGCTGTAGGAAAGTACTTTAATAGAATTCTCTCCTGACTTGGATGAAATATTGGGGTCTTCATCAACCTCAGTTTCCTTATTTATGTTCTTCTTGGGATACCAGAGGCCAGGGGTCAGCAACCTGCGGCTCTGGAGCCGCAGGTAGCTCTTTCATCCCTCTGCTGCGGCTCCCTGTTGCTGGTCGGCTCCACAATTGATAGGGCTTTCAGTTAGGACAGGTAGAGGAAAAAGGACGCCGTGCTAGGAGGGAGACTCTATGGTGGGGGAACTGGACTTCTGGTCGGCTCCAGAATTGGAATGGGGAGCTTCCGGTTAGGACTTTGTGGCTCTTTGAGTGTTTAAAGTTGCCGACCCCTGCGATAGGCTGACCTTCCTTTTTGTTCATCTCGTCAGTCAATCTTGCCTTGTGATCCCAAGTTGTATTGTCTAAAGCAGGGGTATCAAATTCAATTTCATTGAGGGCTGCATCAGGGTGTTTGACCTCGGGGGCGGGGGGTGGGGCGAGGTGTGTGTGGCCAAGGTGGATATGGCCAGCTCGACGTCACTCATGCTGGAGGCACCTGTGGTGGCCAAATGCTAAGGCAGGACTTCCCTCAGATCCTCCTTCCCTCTCATTATAATTCCCTTCCTTCCTTCCTTCCTTCCTTCCTTCCTTCCTTCCTTCCTTCCTTCCTTCCTTTTTCCCTTTTCTTCTTTTTCCTTCCCTCTTCATTCTCCTTTCTTCTTCCTTCCCCTCTTTCCTTATTTTTCCTTCCTTGCTCTCTTCCCATCTTTCCTTCTTTGTCTTTCCTCTTTCCCTTTCTCCTTTCCTATCCCTTCTTGGATATTCAAATGCAAAAGTGGAAACATTTCTCCTTTTGTTTTGTTTTTACTTTGTTTTGCTAGCTCTCTGCCAGTGAAAACAGAGCCGGCCCCCGAGTTCCATTTTCTCTGGCAAAGGGCTGCAGGAGGCCATTGTGGCTGAAAATGGAGCCTGGGAGGGCTATGCGTGCCCCTCCCAAGATCCGTTTTCACTGGCAGAAGTACAGAGGGCCAGTCCTTTGCTGTTTCCAGGGCAGCCCTGCGGGCCGGATTTAAGTACCCCACGGGCCGCATCCAGACCCCAAGCCTTGAGTTAAGATACCCCTGGCCTAAAGGCTCCAACTCTAATGGGGATGGAACACAGAAGCTTCTTCATGTCATGGTCCATCAACATGATTAGATGTCCTGCACAGGCTATCCATATTTTAAGATGCTGTGCATCAAGGTGGGTGCTATTTTTCAGGTGGCACATCAGAAGCAAAGCATGAGTGGGATCAGATGCAAAAGTGGATATAGCCAGGATTATAGGTGGGCAACTTAAAAAACTTCTAAAAAATCTTTTGAGACTTTTAAAAAGTATTTGAAAATTCTTATTGTGTACTTTGATCCTTTCATTTAATGGTAGCAGTTGTGCCTCCAATGTGGCACCTGGGAGCTATATAATGTTATTAGTATCTACCAAACTCCCTACTCTAATTTTACACTCTAGATTCCTTAAATGAAAAAAAGAAAATAATCTAGCATATTACAAAGGTAAGAATCAAGTGGAAGCATAATTATATTTCCAACTATCCTGCTGAGCCCAGTAGCATCCATAAAAATGAAATGATAGGTAGTAAAATCCCATATTTTATTTGTCTTCTGATAGATTTATGGATGTTTTGCATTTGGCTACACCAACAAGGTTTAAAGTTGGCCTGGTGGGCCTCTCTGATTTTCATGGCAAGAAAACTTGTTTTATAAACAAGGGATTAAATGGTGAGGTCTCTAGGTTCATCTTTATCTCTCTTTGCTATATTAGTTCTGTCTTTTCTTGATGAATTTACTTCTTAAAATTCTAGCACACTCAAGTATGCTATGGTGGAGTAATGACCCACATTGGGTCTGTTGTTTCTTTAGACAATGTTGCCTGACGTTTTCCGTGGTCCCTGGGGAGGAAGCCACTGTCGTGATTCTCCGGTGCAAACTATTCGAAAGTGCTCCTGTTCCTCAGGTTGGTTAGTAAGGAAAATCCTCTTGATTTTTCACAATTCCACATTTATGTGGAACATCATATGCGCTGTCTCCGACAAATTCTTGGCATCACCTAGCATGACAAAGTTCCAAATAGCGCAGTCTTGGAATGTGCTGGTATTTCTAGCATGTATACACTATTGAAACAGTGACGTCTACACTGGCTGGGGCATGTTGTGAGAATGGCTGATGGTTGGATTCCGAAAGATCTCCTGTATGGAGAATTAGTGCAGGGAAAGCGGCTCAGAGGGAGATTGCAGCTGCGATATAAGGATATCTGCAAGAGGGACCTAAAGGCCCTGGGAATGGACATTAACAACTGGGAAACCTTGACCTCCGATCGTTCAGCTTGGAGGCTAAAGGCGCAGCATGGCCTTCTCCAATTTGAAGAGACACTTGTTCGGCAGGCTTAGGCAAAGAGGCAGTCCCGGAACCAGCAAAATCTGGGGGCTGGGCAGGGGACAGAATGTATCTGCCCTCAGTGTGGAAGAGAGTGCCACTCTCGAATTGGCCTTTTTAGTCACACTAGATGCTGTTTTAGGATCTTTTTCCAGAGCAGGATACCATAGTCTCTTGAGACTGAAGGATGCCAATGATGACATTTATGGCTTTTTACAGGATCCCACGATCCTGTGAGCATGATTTAAAACATTTTTTGTTTTGCCTGAAACTGCATTTACTTCTAGTTTCTGGCAAAAAATGTCCACTGCAGACAATGGATTTGCTTAACTGCAGTGTTCACTTAGCAACCACCTCATTCACTTTACAACCAACACAACAAAGTTGTAAAATTGGGTATGGTCACATGCTGATCCGCTTGACAATGAACACAACTTACAACTGTAATTCCAGACCCAATTCCAATCATTACTTCAGGACTACCTATAAGTGTCAGGATGTATTTAATTAGCTCTCCATTGTGGAATCCCTTCCTAACATTGAGTTTGTGCTGTATACCCATCCTTATTCAACAGAAATTCACTAGGATGAAATTTGTTTTCCCCATGATCGGTCCCTCTCCTGCTTCTCCTGTGTCTCTTCCCAATCCCTACCTAGATATCAATAGCACTTGGACTTATATACCGCTTCACAGTGCTTTAAGCAGTCTACAGGGTCAGCCTATTACCCCCCAACAATCTGGGTCCTCATTTTACCCACCTCAGAAGGAAGGAAGGCTGAGTAACCCTTGAGCCTGGTGAGATTTGAACTGCCAAATCGAAGTCAGCCGGCAGTCAGCAGAAGTAGCTTGCAGTACTGCACTCTCACCACTGCGCCACCACACAGTGGTGAAGGCAACATCATTTGATTTGGCCAAAAAAGGATGTTAGCAAAATTAACTTCATGCTACATTGAGCCAATTGGGGAAACGCCTTTTGGCATTTTAGGGCCGTGATGTTTCTTACATAAATAATGGCTTTAAAATAATGAGCATGTTGCTCCCCCCACTCTCCCAATACAGGAACCTGCCACGCTAAAGACCAGTACATTGCGCAATTCAAGGATACACTCCAAACTTGTGTTCCAAAAAAAGTTGCTGCTTTTATTGCTGAGCCAATTCAAGTAAGTGTTTTTTTTTTTAAAAAAAAATAGGTTGCAAGGACCTAAAACTTGTCAGTGCTCTTTCCAACACAGTTCAGTTCATACTATGCTTGATTCTTAATGGGTGCAATGGCTCAGTGGTTATAGATCCATGATGGCGAACCTATGGCATGCGTGCCAGAGGTGGCACACAGTGCCCTCTCTGTGGGCACGTGAGCTGTTGCCCCAGTTCAGCTCTGCCGCGCATGTGCAGACGCCTCCTGCCGGCCAGTAGTCTTCAGGTCTCTGCCGTTCATGCGCGGGGGGCGGGGCACATGCAGTGGGGGCACGTGCACATCCGTGGGCAGAGAACATGGGGGATGCATGCGCATGCATGGGGAGTGGGATGCATTCACGGGGGCCGTGCGTGCATGCATGGGGGCAGGACACATGAGCGGGGGCCACACGCACATTGGATTTTGGGGGTTCAGGCGTGCTTTGGGCACTCGGTTTGAAAAGGTTAGACATCACTGTTATAGATGCTGAGCTTGTCAGCTGGAAAGCTGATAGCCAAGGTTTGAGACCCCAGTGCTGCAAGACGAGGTGAGCTCCCATTACTGTCTTAGCCTTCTGTGTCTACCTATGTAGGAGGACTCACACTTTTATTATATGCTCACACTTTCTGCATTCCTGTTCTCCTATCCAGATAATCTACTAATAAAGGAGAATATTTGTAGCTCACGGTTAAAATGAGGGGTCTTTGGCGCTCTCTGAGCTTGCTTATTTTCTTGCAGACATTTCATTCCCCAAACTAGGTAACATCATCAAGACTAGCACTGATGATGTTACCTAGTTTGGGTAATGAAACTTCAGCAAAAAACAGGTAATTGGATGAAAGGAAAATAAATTCAACAGTGCCATCTCCTGGTTGTGTGGAATGAAGTGCATCACTAGGACTAGAGCAATTACGCAAGGTGTAAATGGTGATCACATGATCCCGGATACTAGAGAAACTACAATTGCAATACTGCATCCAATTCTGGTCATCATGATACAAAAAAGACAATGAGAACTTGGAAAGTGTGCAGAGAAGAGCAAAAGAATGATAAAGGGGCCTGGAGGCTAAATTTTATGATAAACATTTGTGGGAGCTAGGTATGTCTAGCTGTTAAGTTTCGAGGTCGTCTCGAATAAAATGCATTTCAAACAAAATCTTTGAAGAAAAAACTCCTATTTATTGAGCACGACATCCTAACCTGACTCCAAACGAAGCCAACACTGACTTCCAGCCCCAAAACCCTCCCTTTCTGTTACCCACTCCCCTGCACTCATTGGCCATCTTCCAAGTCATTCCACCCCTAATCTACTCCAACTCAAAGGAATTCCCCCCTCCCATCTCATCTCCTTGGAAACATTATCTCCAGGGAAAATAAGTAGGTGAAAAGTCAGCCGTCCCTTTCCAGGCGCCTTCGCTTCTCCTTCTTATGTCAGCACTAGAGTAAATGCAGGTTGAAGTGCTGACACTAGCCTACCAAAGAGAAGGATTAGGGGGGACATGATAGCTGTCTCCATAGTACCTTAGGGGCTGTTGAGAGTGGACTGACTTATTGTTTAGGGCGGGTGTCGGCAAACTGTGGCTCCAGAGCCGCATGTGACTCTTTGATCCGTCTCCTGCAGCTCCCTGCCGACCTGGTCATGCAATTGAGAAAGAGAGAAGGGGGAGAGAGAGGGAGAGAGGAGAGAGAAAAGAGAGAGAGCTGGAGGGAGAGAATGAGAGAGAGGGAAAAGAGAGGGAAACAAATGAGAGAGATAAGGGGGAGAGAAAGGAAGAAAGAAAAGGAAAGAAAGTAAAAGAAAGGAGAGAGAGGGACAGGAAAAAGAGAGAAAAACAGAAATGAGAGGGAGGGAGGAGGAGAGGGGGAGGGAAGGGAGGGAGATAGAGAGATCCATTTCCCACAGAAAACACTGGGAACCACAAAACCTGGGTAAGCGTGGCTGCGGGGATCATGTGACTGGATGGGAGTGATGTTGAGTTGGCCACGCCCACCCAGATTTTGTGGCTCCCGGTGTTTTCTTTTCTGTGGGAAAGTGGTCCAAATGGCTGTTTGAGTGTTTAAGGTTGCAGATCCCTGGTTTAGGGCATCAGAGATCAGGACACGAAATAATGTGTGGAAGCTTGTCAAGAAGAGATCTAACATAGAAGCTAGGATAACATTTCTGACAGTGAGAGCAATTAATCAATGAAATAGGTTGTCTTGAGTTATGGGTGCTCCATCCCTGGAGGTTTTCAAAAATAGACTGGATGACCGTTTGACTGGGGTGGCACGAGACTCCTGTCTTGAGCAGGCAGTTGGACCAGAAAACCTCCGAGATCCCTTCCAGCCCTATGATTCTGTGTGGAATTTTCTTCCATGAAAGGAAGGTCACCATTTCCTTTGATCCTGTCTGTCTGCTTTCTCCAGGGCGTAAATGGAGCTGTTCAGTTTCCCAAAGGATTCCTAAAGGAGGTTTATCAGTTGGTGCGTGAAAGGGGAGGTCTCTGCATTGCAGACGAGGTAAATACCTGAATGTGACTCCCGCCTCCAGATTTTATGTGCAGCATTTCTACAAGGACAGCTATTTGAGATATCATTGACAGAGCAAAAAGCTTGGATTGATGGGGTCACTGGGATTGGGACTCTACAAAACATTTGAAGAGGACTTTGCAAAACAAGTTAGCCTGAGGGAACTATCCAGTGGTGAAATCTAAAATTCGTTACTACCGGTTCTGTGGGCGTGGCTTGGTAGGGGGGTAATGTGACTGGATGGGTGTGGCCATTTTTTTTTAACTTTTAAAGCCATTTTTTCTACAACCTCTTGAGGTTGTAAAAAAATGCTTTCAAAAGACTCTGACAATCCCAACTGAGTTGCCTGATCGTCAGAGGGTTTTTAAAAAATCCACTGCCAATCAGGCAACTCAGCTGGGATCGTCAGAGGCATTTAAAAGAAAAAAAAACTTTTCTCTTTTAAATGGCTCTGATGATCCCAGCTGAGTTGCCTGATTGCCAATCAGGCAACTCAGCTGGGATCGTCAGAGCTTGGATCGTCAGAGGCATTTAAAAGAAAAAAAGCCTCTGATGATCGTGCGGCTCAGATGGGCATGGCGGGGAGGACGGATTTTTGCTACCGGTTCTCCGAACCACCTGCCTCCATCGCTACCGGATCGGGCAATCCGGTCCAAACCGGGAGCATTTCACCCCTGGAACTATCCCTCCTACAACTAAAGTAGTCGGTGTGTCTTCTAGAAATGAATGGAAAACAAAGACAGAACAAAATTTAAACTTGGGAGAAGTGGGTGGTGTTTTCTCTAAGGACTTCACGATACACAGATTTCAGTTTGGAAGTCACTTCTGTGTAAGAACAGCTGATGAAATACTGGCATGCAAGTAGTATATCTGACAGTGAACCCAAAGGTGTTTTTTTTCAAAAGGCAACTGGACTTTCTTGAGATTTTTCGTTTGAAAAGGTTTCATTTCATATCCAAAAAGCTTCTTCAGAACTTCTTCTTCAGAAGAAAAAGCTTCTTTAATGAGAAGCGAAATGTTTTCAAAGAAAAAACAAAACAAAACCCCACTTGCCTTTGAGGGATAAAAATACACCTTTGGGATAACCATGACCTGGATGATTGAGAATCTCTTATCAAACCTGACAGTGAACAGACACAATTTCCTATCAGGAAACAATTGCCTTAAAATATAGATGCTACTTACCGTATTTTTCGGAGTATAAGACGCACCTACCTTTTTTGGTGAGAAAAAGAAGAAAAAGAAATCTCCCTCTGCCTCTGAGCAATTTTGCCTCGTTGCAGCAAACAGTGAACAGCCTGCTTTACTTTCATTTTCGTTTTTAGCATAGCTTGATTAGCACAAGGGAAAAAAAATCTGCTCCAGCAATTTACCTCTTTGCAGCAAGCAGCAGAGCCTTGTGCAAAACAACTGAGAGCAAATCAGCTGAGAGTCGGGAGGCCGATCCAATCAACTTCTGCTAATTAGGCTGTACTGAAGCTGAAAGGAGCTGTTTTTTCTTGCTGTTTGCTTGCAAGAGGTAACTGCTGCGAGGCAGAGGCCGAAGGGTGGGGGCCAGTGGGTGGGCGGGGCTACATTCGGTGTATAAGACGCACCTAAATTTTCACCCCCTTTTAGGGGGGAAAAAGGTGCGTCTTATACTCTGAAAAATACGGTATATAGAGAAACTCTATAGCAGGGTGTCCAACCTTGGCAACTTTAAGATCCATGGACTTCAATTCCCAGATTTCCCCAGCCGGCCATGCTCTAAACCAGAGGTGTCAAACTCAAGGCCCGCGGGTTGGAAGATTTGGCCTGTGGGGTCACCCTGGAAACAGCGAAGGACCAGTCTGTGGTGCCTCTGCCAGTGAAAACGGAGCTTGGGAAGGCCACAAATAGCCCCCCGAGCTCCATTTTCACTGGCAGAAGGCTGCAGAAGGCCTGCTGAAAATGGGGCCCAGGGGGTTGCCTGCACCCCCACAAGCTCCATTTTTGCTGGCAGAGGGCCATGCCCACCCCACCCCATCCACGCCTACCCGGCCCCCGAAGTCAAACACAAGCCTGATGTGGCCCTCAATGAAATCGAGTTTGATACCCCTGCTCCAAACCTTTTTAAAGCACCTTTTCTTTGCTCCCTGAAGGTTCAGACTGGATTTGGTCGAACGGGCAGCCATTTCTGGGGATTTCAAGGACACGGTGTTGTTCCAGACATAGTTACCATGGCCAAAGGAATTGGTAACGGCTTTCCCATGGCAGCAGTTGTGACTACAGCGGGTAAGAACTGCTTGGTGAACAACCTTTTCACGCACAAGGTCTGGGGGTGCAGGTGAGGCCACATAGGAGGTGCAATCACATCAACGTGAAAGAAAGGTCGGGTAATTATCTGTTGTTTTTCTGGGTTGGAGAGGAATTTTGAGGTTTTCTTCCCCAACAATGTTATACGTTCCTTAAGGCTATGTTCCTGCTTCAAAATGGCAGGATACCATTCCACAGTTTTCCACCATCATTTTTCCAGAGATCTGGAGGGCTATGAAAAAGAATTTTGGTTCCATGTTATCCTTGACCTTAGCATGTACACTCATTATTATTTTAAAGTTTTTTATTAGTAGTTCAAAATTAAAAACATTGGACATAGATATGACATCACTGGTTCCAAGCATCTTCCAACACTTTAAATTAATACATAATATACTAATGATAATATAATATATTCCTTACACCTTATGCATTATTTATAGTATAATAATAATTTATACCTTATTCCTATACAATTATATATATCTATACCTATATATATCTATCTATACAATTCACATACATATTTATCTATAATAACGTATATAATTCTAGTCTAACACTACACATTTGTCTCGGCTATCCTCCTTTTATCTAACCATTCATGGAATTTTGCCCAGATTTTATAATACAATGTTTTGCTTTTATCCTTGAGTTCCAAGGTGAATCTATCCATTTCTGCGCAGTTTTTTTAAAAAATTTGATTTATATGCCGCCCTTCTCTGGAGACTCAGGGCGGCTTACAGTGTGTTAAGCAATAGCCTTCATACTTTTGTATATTTTATACAAAGTCAGCTTATTGCCCCCACAAACTGGGTCCTTAATTTACCTACCTTAGAAAGGATGGAAGGCTGAGTCAACCTTGAGCCTGGCAAGATTCAAACTTACTTTAATTGCAGACAGCTGGTGTTAAATTACAATGCCTTGTCTGCAGAGCTATCCAGTATTTTTAGTAGTATTTCCTCTTCGGTTGGGGTATCTTTCTCTTTCCACTTGTGCGCAAAGGCTATCTGTGCCGCTATAAGTATATGCAGTAGTAGATAATTTACCAGTATGTCTTTCGTGTATTTGCCCTCTGTCATTCCCAAAAGGAAAAATTCAAGTTTGACTTCTATGTTTATTAACAAAATTTCTTCCAACCAACTTTTTATCAGATTCCAATATTTCTTTGCCTTTGGCATGTACACTCATTATTACTGAACATGCATGAGAGAATAAATTTTGCTGGATGAGTAGAATTTTATCTCATATAGAGAAAAATCACAAGCAAACACTCCGAATGGACTCTATTAATTGGTCACTGACTCTAATTCTTATTCTCTTTGTCTCTCTCTTGTTCGTTTTCCCTTTCCTGCCCGTGTCTCAGCTGGGGTTTATAAAAATGCTGTCACTACAATGTTCTGTTAATAGGATAAACCGAACTGTGATTCGTGTATGCTTATGAAATAATTGTGTTATTCTTTATCCTATGACTTTATCATAACAGATGTAATCTCCAGTCAACAGCAGCTGGCCCGCAATATAATCGTACACTTTTCTTCCATTATGTTCCACCTGCCTATTTTAAATTAAAATAAATGTTTCAAAGATGCTATCAGTTTTTATTCCACTCTCAATCAACAGAAACTAAACCCCAAAGCCCCTATTCTATTAAATTTTCATATTTCTAGGAAGCAGCCAGTCATAAATTTTATAATCATAAGTTTAAAATGCAAAAAGATTAGGCAAATATAGTTGAATGACTGGGAATCTCCACAGACATGGTTGAATGAGGTTATTCTGATCACCATGGAATTGTTAACGTCTTTTTCATTTTTGCAGCTGCCTCAAGTCAGGGGTATGAAAATGAACTGGTAGAATTGCAGTGATTAATTGTCAAATAATAATATGATACTGTAGTTTTTTGGATACCTTGACTGGAAAAAAAAATAAATGAATTACTTTTTAATGCAATCTGGCTTGCTTCTGGTTTTGCAGTGTAAACAAATCTAGTTCAAATGCATAATTCAGCCTATTAATTCAGGTGAATTGAATGAATGAATGACTTTGCATTAGACGATGGGCACCTGTCTCTGGTATTTGCATAAACCAAAGAAACCTTTAGATAAAAATCATTTTAAGTGGAAAGGGCTTTGACTGCATACAAACTTACTGTCAGTCTGACCCACTGAATATTGAGAGCACAGGTTCACAAACAATCTTCTGAGTCACTATGGTTAACACTGAGGTTCCAATTACAGTTAGTCCTCAACTTACAACTGAAGTTGGGACCAGAATTTCTATTGTGAAACAAAGAGGTTGTTAACCAAATTGCATCCAATTTTACGACCTTTATTGCCAGTTATTAAGCAGATCTCTGCAGTTGTTAAATGAATTCTACAGTCTTTAAGCAAATCCGGTTTCTCCCTGTTGACTTTGCTTGTTGGAAGCAAGCTGGGAAGATTGCAGACAATTACTTGTCCCTGGGTCACTGCAACCATCATACTATGGTCTTGTTCTGACCCGGCTCCCCAAACACGACAAATCCGCTATAGTTGAAGCAATGATTCCTTTATTAGGAGCGCCAGCAGCCCCAGCAAAAGGTTTCTTTCTCACAGCAAGCTAACAAGTCAGTCCAGCAGGGAGATGAATAGTTGAATAGTTGTCTGCCACATCTATTCATCTCTGCCCCCTGCCTTTTATCCCCAGAGCTAGGATGGGGCTTCGCTAGCAGCAGTGGCTCTTCCATCCCAAGGATCAGCCCACAGATTTCCACTGCTCTCCTCTCCTCTGTGCATCTCTGCATCAGGCACAGCTGTTCCTCCTTTTCCTCATCAGCCACCTCCAGACCTGGGGGCTGTTGACTCTCCATCTGAGGGCTGACGGACGGCCCAGACTCCACCTCTCTCTCTCTCTCTCTGACAATTCCATTCCCTCTTCCCTCTCGGAGTTCGCAGGTTGCCTTAATGTTGACCCTGACTTCCATTCCTCCTACTCATCTGATTCGGATGCTGGAGGGGCCGGCGGCCAACCCTCCACAACAGATCTGATCATTAATATGCATCTCAACATTTACAATATCTGTAAATATACATGCCAGTTGCCAAACACACAAATTTTGATCACATGATTGTGAGAAAGCTGCCGTGTTTGTAAGGGTGAGGATCTCTTGTAAGTCACGAATGGTTGTAAGTCAAGGACTACTTGCATTGTAAATGTAGGTCTCTCTCTCTTTTTTTAAAAAATATTTTTTATTCAACATTTACATCTTTAACATCCTTGTTACATTTTTACATTTTATGCCGGTATCATACATTTTATGATACCGGCATCTTTGATAATATCTATTTTATCTTTTAACCAACTATATACACATACATTTTATATATTACTTACTAATTTCTATATTCACTACAATTTATATCTATCTATTACACAATAACTATTTTGCTCTTCTCTAATATCTTCTCTTACGTTTATACATTAATTTTGGATTCTTTCTCCAACCAATTATACCATCTATTCCATGTCTCGTAATAAATTGTTTCCTCTCGGTCTTTTAGTTCCATTGTTAATTGATCTGCTTCTGCACATTCTAGCGCCTTTTTTTAGGTCTCTCTTTTTATGTTTCTTCCAGCTGCTGATCTCTTTAATGAATGGCTTGACAGCTTCATTTATTAATACTGATATGTTTTGGTTTTAGAAATTGCACACGGTTTGACAGACAACCTCCACTTCAACACATTTGGAGGCAATCCGGTGGCTTGTGCAGTTGGATCTGCAGTTCTGGATGTAAGAAAATGTTTGCATTGGTTTTTAGATATATTATTATTTATGAGCATTGACAAAATTGCTTTCCCACCCCCCCTCCCTTAAATTAAAGGACATTTGGTTCCCAAAAGGATGGCTTGTTGTGCCTTAATGCATGCACATTTAGTCACCTTGGCTAGAGAGTATCCATTTCTAGCAAAACGATTTATTTTCAAACATAACTTACCTCTCTGTTTAAATGCAGGGAAAGCAAAGGCAGACTGAAGGTTTCCATTCATGTTCTGCACCCCACTACATGTTAGTCTGTATGCAGCTCAACATGCAGCTAAACCCATCTATCCTCCAATAAAACAGACCGTGTGCATAGATCTGAATGCTTTATTGAAAGAACAGGATATGGTGAAACTGGGAAAAATAGGGATACATACAATGAGAACCAAATACAAGATAGACAGTATTAAATTACTGCTGAACATAATGCAAGCAATTTAAATCTCACCAGAGATGCTGTGTGTGTGGGATGTGGGTTTGTCCTTGGATGACCATGTGCCACAGATGAAGATGGATTCTTCTGTGTGCTTCTGCCTTCTCCAAATGTTAAAGGACATGGAGTCTGGCTTCCCAGCATGCCCTTGGTTTGAGAGTGCTGGCTGATGGGTAAAATGGGTTGGGTCAGCTTCAAACAATATACTTGGTATTTGTCTCTCTGGCCACCAGATGGGGCTAGAGAGCAACAACAGTATATAAAGATTGTATGTTAGGGCATAGTTGTCCCTCTGGACACTAGATGGGGCTAGAGAGCAACAACAGTATATAAAAGTTATATGCTGGCACATGACAATTCATGTAATAAGCACTAAAAATATGGATTCCATGTAGATAGATTAATGCAGATTATTTATCTATTGCAAATTCCAGTGAAATTAATGGGATGTTACACATATGTAGAGAGCCAGTTTGATGTGATGATTAAGGCATCAGGCCAGAAACTGGGAGAGGGTGAGTTCTAGTACCACTTTGGGCGTGAAGCCAGCTGGGTGACCTTGGGCCAATCTCTTTCTCTCAGCCTGGGAAGGAGGCAAAGGTTAACGACTTTTGAAAAACCTTGCCAAGAAAACTGCAGGGATTTGTCCAGTTTCCAAGAATCGAACGCAATGGAACAGGAGAAAAAAAAATATGCATGTATAATTTCCACTATACTCGACAGCAAGAAAGTTACATATTCTCCATATTGCCAGGGATATTTGCAAAATATTGAGACCAGTATTTTGGGTGGTTGAAGCTCTACACCCTTTTTAATGTGGGTCACAAGCATTTCATGCAAATATATTGAAAATATTTTAATGGTGGATCCTTCCCCCCACCAAAGCCCCTCAATGCAGGTAATCCTCGACTTATGACAACAATTGACCCAAAAAATTATGTTGTTAAGTGAGAATTTGTTAAGTCAGTTTTGCCCCATTTTACAACATTTCTTGCCATCCTTGTTAAGTGAATCACTGCAGTTGATAAGTTAGTAACCTGGTTGTTAAGTGAATCTGGCTTCCCCATTGACTTTGCTTGTCAGAAGGTTGCAAAAAGTGATCACATGACTTTGGGACACTGCAATGGTCATAAGTATGAACCTGTTGCACAAGAATCTGAGTTTGGATCACATGATCATGGGGACCCTGCAAAGGTTGTGACTGTAAAAAAATGGTCATAAGTCACTTTTTTCAGTGCCGTTGTAACTTTGAACGGTCACTAAATGAACTGTTGAAAGTCAAGGACTACCTGTATTGTATTAGATCAAATGTACTCCAGAATTTCTCCATGTGTTGGCGCATAATGAAGTTGATTTGAGATTTTAATCTTTCTTGACTGGCTACGATCTGATCAAAGTTATTACCATCTTGTTTTTAAGGCCCCTTGTAGAACTAAATGTGCCGGTAATGCTATTTCTGAATGCTTGATGGTTTCCTTCTATGGTTTTTGTGTGTCTAGGCAATAGCGGAAGATGGCTTGCAAAAAAATTGCCAAGAGATCGGAACTCACTTGCTTCTAGAGTTTGCAAAGCTGCGGGATAAGTTTGAAAGTGTTGGAGATGTTCGTGGCAAAGGACTTATGATTGGGATAGAGATGGTCCAGAATAAGGTATGGACTGCACTTGGGGGGAGGGCTATAGTGCCTGTGAGGTACTTGCATTGAACTGGAAAGGACAACAAAGGTCATTTAGTCCAACCCAGTGCAATGTGCAGGAAAACCAATTTGCCATTAATGAGAGATGGTTATTTTTTTTAAAAAATAACACAGAGAGGGAAAACTTATAACCTTTGGATTCCAATGGAACGTTCACTGTTGTTCATTATTCACTGTTGTATAAGTGCTATTGACCAGAAGATTTTCCTTTAAAATCTAATAATTTTTAAACACATGGTTGCTATTTCTACCCCTAATTTTTGGGGCCAGGTCAAATAATTTCTGACTATCTTCTCTGTAGCTTCCCTTTACGTACCTCACCATGATAGCTATCATATCATGTTTCCCTTCAGTTTCTTCACTCTAGACCAGTGTTTCCAATCTTGACCACTTTAAGAAGTGTGAACTTCAAATCCCAGAATTCCCCAAACAGCATGACTGCCTGGGAATTCTAGAAGTTGACATCCACACATCTTAGATTTGCCAAGGTTAAGAAACACACCTTGAAACTGAAGAGTACAACTTCTTTCTCTCTATCCCCGTAGGACATGCTCTGAAGGGCTTATATAATTTTTATTGGCCTCCTCTGAACTATCTGTAACAATTACGCCAATGCAATCCTAAATTGCATTAACACAGTGATACAATCAAGATCAAGTGAGGTACTAATACCACTCTATAAAGCCTTAGTAAGACCACACCTAGAATACTGCATCCAGTTTTGGTCACCACACTATAAAAATACGTTGAGACTCTAGAAAAAATGCAGAGAAGAGCAGCCAAGATAATTAGGGGACTGGAGGCTAAAACATACAATGAACAGTTGCAAGTATTCGACATGGCTAGTCTAATGAAGTGAAGGACCAGGGGAGACATGATAGCAGTGTTCCAATATTTGAGGGGCTATCACAGAAGGGAGGTCAAGCTATTTTCCAAAGCACCCGAAGGCCAGACAAAGAATGATGGATGGAAACTGAACAAGGAGAGATTCAACCTGGAAATGAGGAGGAACTTTCTGACAGTGAGAACAATCAACCTATGGAACAGAAGTTGCCTTCGGAAGTTGTGGGAGCTTCATTACTGGAAGCTTTCAAGAAGAGACTGGACTGCCATCTGTCAGAAATGGTGTAGAATCTCCTCCTTGGGCAGGGGGTTGGACTAGAAGACCTACAAGATCCCTTCCAACTCTGTTAATCTGTTAAATGTGTTAATTAATAGACTTCTGGAACTCTAATCCTCAGAATGGTACACAGTACTCCAGGTGTGATCTCACCAGGGCTGACTAGACAAGGTTTCATTTTCACCATTTATTTTGGTGAATCAACAAAATGATCAACAAAATTTAAATTCAACACTAACATTAAAACCATCCTGTTTTGCAAGTCTAATTTACATACTATAAAAATAACTCCATCGTAAGGTGCTAGCACAAACCATTAGCACCATTAAGATTATAAATATAATTAGGGTTATTAAATCCATGAGGAATGCAGTATACTATTATATAAAATTATATATAATGCTAAAGTGACTAAACAACCACGATAACAATGCCTACTGCAGAATATAGTTAGTAAAATCTATAGGTGTTTCAGAACTGAATATTAGCAGTTGTTCTAAAATCACAGTGCAAAAAATAATAATAAGATGAGCAGAGAACTACACATTGAAGCTTGATTGTAGAGCTATCTTTGTTCTGGCATTATTGAAATTACAGATATTCCTTGATTTATGACCGGTTGCTTAGCAACCATTCAAAGTTATGACTGACCTGCAAAAGGGACCTACAACCAGAGGTGTTATTCAGCAGGTTCTGACCAGTTCTGGAGAACCAGTAGCAGAAATTTTGTGTAGTTCGGAGAACCGGTAAATACCACCTCTGACTGGCCCCGCCCCCATCTATTCTCTGCCTCCCGAGTCCCAGCTGATCAGGAGGAAATGGGGATTTTGCAACCTTCCCCTGGAGTGGGGAGGGAATGGAGATTTTACAGTATCCTTCCCCTGCCACACCCACCAAGCCATGCCCACCAAGCCATGCCCACAGAACCAGTAGTAAAAAAATTTGAATCCCACCATTGTCTACAACCCAGGTTCAAACTTCTAATAGTTGGAGTTACATGACCTAACTCTGCAGCTACATGAGCTAACTTTGGGTGCTCAGCAACATGGCTGAATTTATGGCCTTTTATCATGTCCTGCAGTCATATGACCATGTTTTACAATAGTTTTGCTGAAAACTGGCACTTACTTCCATTAGTTCAACTTAATGACCACAGTGGCCATTTTATGACCACTACAAAAAAAGGTAGTAAAATCAGCCAACCTATTTTACAACTATTATGACATATGATCATAACAGGCAACTTCGATTAGTCATGTGTCAAGGACTAACCGTAGAGTCTTCTTGCAAACACCAGTAACCCACAATGGCAATTACTGAAAAATTAATGCTGCACCTGCTGCATTTTTGTGAGCCTTTGTGCATGCGCAGACATTCAAAAGCTATTTTGAGTTCTTAATGGTAGAATATTAATTTAATCAATCAATAAAATAGAAGGTGTACTGTGATGCTGGGTATGTCAATCTGGAATTCTGTAAAATTGCATGTTAAAATATCCAACCTTACATCTTGTATTTTATTTATTAATACTTTGCCATTAACCACTCAAAATACCTTTTGAATGTCTGTGCATGCACAGAGACTCATAACCAGTGGTAAAATCCTCCACGGGTTGCAACTAAAAGAGTTGTAACTAAAAAAAAAAAAAACTAAAAGAGCCTTGGTTGGCGCAGTGGACTAAGTGCTATTAAAGTAGCACTTAGTTGCCAGCTACCTGCAATTACTGCAAGTTCAAATCTCACCAGGCTCAAGGTTGACTCAGCCTTCCATCCTTCCGAGGTAGGTAAAATGAGGACCCGGATTGTGGGGGCAATAAGCTGACTTTGTATAAAAAAGAACACTGCTTGGGGGGGGCGGGCGGAAGCCCTACTAAGCAGGTATATACAAAAGTATGAAGGCTATTGCTTAATGCATTGTAAGCCGCCCTGAGTCTCCGGAGAACAGCGGCATATAAATCGAACTAATAAATAAATAAATAAATAAATAAATAAATAAATAAATAAATAAATAAATAAATAAACTGGCTTGGCTGCTCGTGCATGCACAGACACATGCGCAGTGCACACAAAACAGACGCTGCGCGCGCATTCACATTACACACCAAACACACAGTGTGCGAATGTTCAGTGCACACCAAGCATGGAAAAAGTAGCTGTTTGAAGGTAAGTAGAACAGTGAGGGGTGGGGGAACAGCTGTGCCGCACGATGTAGATTCGCTAGAAAGCAGGATTTCCTTTTTTCTAGCAAATATAAATCACATGGCACAGCTGATCGTCGGAAATACCAGTTCAGACCAACCGTAGTTTTTATTACTACCGGTTCACCCGAACCGGTGCGAACCGGTAGCATGTCACTCCTGCTCATAACACAAAAATGCACTTTTCTGTCCATAATGGCAATGTATTGTTTGATTCTTTCATGCGTTCCTGTTTTTTTCAAAAAAATGAGGAAAAAAAAGGGGGTGGGAAACTGAAGTTTAAATTTTCTTCACAGGAAACTCGCCAGCCACTTCCAGCTGAAGAGATGGACCAGATTTGGGAAGACTGCAAGGACATGGGGTTGCTGATTGGCAAAGGAGGGATGCATTTACAGGTATTGTAAATGTTGAAAATCATATTAAGCTGTGACCATAGCCAGTTCTTTAGTAGATAGAAGGATGGCCCATGCTGAAGAAAAATTAATGATCTGCATATTTTAAAAAATAGTCCTCAAATTACAACCGTTCATTTAGTAAACTTTCAAAGTTACAATGACACTGAAAAAAGTGACTTATGGCTCTTTTTCACACTCATGACCATTACAGCATCCCCATGACCATGGGATCAAAATTTGGACTCTTGACAACTGGCACGCATTTATGACGGTTGCATGTCCTGGGGTCATGCGATTATCTTTTGTGGCCTTCTGACAACAAAGTCAATGGGGAAGCCAGATTCACTGAATAATTAACAATTGCAGTGATTCACTCAACAACTGTGGCAAGAAAGTTCGTAAAATGGGGCACAATTCACTTAACAACTGTCTTGCTTAGCCGTGAAAATTTTGGGTCTCGATTGTGGTCATAAGTCAAGGACTACCTGTTAAGGCAGCAAGTATTCCTCTTTATTTATATTGATATTGTTTCCTGATTGCTTATTTGTAGCCTATGACTATCATTAAGTGTTGTACCTTATGATTCTTGATGAATGTATCTTTTCTTTTATGTACAGTGAGAGCGTATGCACCAAAGAAAAATTCCCTGTGTGTCCAATTACACTTGGCCAAGAGAGAATTCTATTCTATTCTATTCTATTCTATTCTGTTCTGTTCTGTTCTGTTCTGTTCTGTTCTGTTCTATTCTATTCTATTCTATTCTATTCTATTCTATTCTACTCTACTCTACTCTACTCTACTTCAAAATATTGAACTTTGCCAAGTTGACGGGTGACTCCAAGTAATTTAGGATGGTAAAAAACAATTTCAATCTCATCCCGGCTCCAGTGACATCATGGTGATGTCACTGGAGCCGGGATGAAGTTAAAATTGCTTTATTTACTGAAATTTGCCTTAATTACCGATCCTGATCTCAAAATAATAAGAAAAGTTTGGCCCAGAGGGGAAAAAGATTAGCCAGCCCTGATATAAATAATATTATATAAATGCATAAATAATGCATTATTGTCAAAAAAAGGAACACATACTACTGTCTGTGCATGAAATTGCATCTGATGTTTGTTTCCAAACCTGCTTGTTTCAGGTATATTAGCCTGTGCATGAAAGCATGGGGAAGAGAAATGCAGGCAGTTCTCAATTTATGATCATAATTGAGCCCAGATTACTGTCGTAAATCATTAAGTGGTCCTTTGTCACAATGGGCACTTTTTTTGCCAATTTCTGGTAAACAATATTGTGACTCAGCCTTGTGACCACATGTCACTGTAAATGTGGGCTGGTTGCCCAGCACCATAAATTGATTGCATGAGAAGGGAAGAGTCTGGCTGTATCTACCCGGTTTTTTTTTTAATGGCTTCCAAAATAAATTGTAGAGCAGGACCATACAGATGGTCCAATAAATTTAGCTTGTGGTAGGCTGGAATGGTTTTAGCTTGGTCCATCCCCATCCTCTGCCCCTTAATCGGTGACAGTATGTTGCTTTGTGATTATATCTACAGCCAAAACATCTCTACTACTTAAATAAGTTTCTTCTCTGTATAATATTTTCCCTCTTTTTTTTTTTCTTTCTTTCCCAAGACATTTAGAATTAAACCTCCGATGTGCATTACGAAGGAAGATGCAGATTTTGCAGTGGCCGTCTTCCAGGAAGCCTTAATAAGACATATGGAAAGAACAGCTGAAAAATAAGAGAACTTACACACACACACATGAGATGAATTGGACTCACTGTGAATAAATCCATGAACCAGAACTCATTGCCTGAAGCATTGATTCATAATTTGTCATTTTTTTAAGATTAATTTGGATAAAATTACATGCAGAAAGCAGGTGGCTTCTCAGCCCGCAACTCCATTTGGCTGTTTTATAAGTTGTGCAGCAGCTGGACATGATGTCCATAAGTGATTTACAAAAGCCCAGCTGATGTTTTGGCTGAGCACACGGGAGCCATCTTTTCCTCTTCTTTGCACAAAGGGATTTTAAGATTGAGTGCTGGGGATACGCTTCTGAGGGGAAAATTGATGGAAACAGCTGAGCAGCAGAATATAAATTCTTTCCAGTCCTCTGCTGTAAAGACACAAGCTTAATTCTGTTGCCGTTTCGCTTTGAATTACAGGTGGCAAAGCACATACCCAAATCCTTTCATGTTTTGACAAAATGCAATTTCATAAAGCAAAAACTGGAACCTGAAACCCTGTGATAACGTTGAGCAAACATTCAGAAATCCTACTACGAATTTCTGAGGGGCAAGAAACACTTCCCCACCAGCTACAAGAGAGTGAAGGTTTCATGCTGATTTGTGTTTAATAAATAGACTTAGCATATATTAAGATAAAGGAATATTAATTCAAATCTTAGTTCTTGGATCAGGGATGAGAAAACTAAAGCCGAATTGACACTTGCAAATCTTGCTGTCCGGGCTGAGTTGGCTCTGAACATGAGAATCATATGAAGTTCCTGACTTTCCCCAAGTAGATAATTTATTCAAGTTTCTTTTGCTGAAGAACAGAATACAGCAAGAAGAAGAGAGCTACAATTCCCCAAATATATTTTACAGCAGTGGTTTTCAATCAGTCGATGAATGTCTGTGGAGATTCTCAAGTCATCCAGGTCATGGTTGTCACTAAAGGTGCTTTTTTCAAGAGACAGCTGGATTTTCTGGGGTTTTTTTGAAGACGTTTCACTTCTCATCCAAGAAGCTGCTTGGATGGTGGGGAATTTGCACTAAGGTGACCCTGAGGACAGATATAAACCTCCAAGTGCTTCAATGACCCTCAAAAAGGATGCAAATAACCAGCTGTCTGCAAGTATAAATCCTTCCATTCCCCACCATCCAGTCACAGCTGAAGAAGCTTCTTGGATGAGAAGCGAAACGTCTTCAAAGAAAGTCCAGCTGCCTCTTGAAACAGCACTTTTGGGTCAGTGCAGTGGTGGGTTTCAAAATTTTTTACGGTTCTGTGGGTGTGGCTTGGTGGCAGTCATGAAATCCAATTTTTTTACTACCGGTTCTGTGGGCGTGGCATGGTGTGGCTTGGTGGGCGTGGCAGGGGATACTGCAAAATCTCCATTCCCATCCCACTCCAGGGGAAGGATATTGCAAAATCTCCATTCCCACCCCACTCGGGGGCCAGCCAGAGGTTCTCCGAACTGCTCAAAATTTCTGCTACCGGTTCTCCATAACCTGTCAGAACCTGCTGGATTTCACCCTTGCTTGATAGGCGTGGCATGTCTTAGTGGGCATGGCAGGGGAAGGTTACTGCAAAATCCCCATTTCCTCCCGATCAGCTGGGACTTGGGAGGCAGAGAATAAATGGGGGCGGGGCCAGTCAGAATTTTTATTACCTGTTCTCTGAACTACTCAAAATTTCCAGTACTGGTTCTCCAGAATTGGTCAGAACCTGCTGAAACCCACCTCTGAGTCAGTGGTTGAATGTATACCACAGGTGGGACATACAAATTTCATATATAGCATGGGGAAGAAGATATTGGAACATAAAACATAACAATTACAGAATATCTTTAAAGTTACGCTTTTGTCTAGAAAATGTTTGTTCCTATCATGGTTATAGCAAGCCCTCTTTCATGGATTGAGGGACGGCACTTATGATTTTATAGCTGACAGCCACTGTCTTGTGACAGTCAATCCAGGTTTGGGCTAAATGAATATAGCTGGGTTGGCAGCAAAAAAAGGTGCATTTAATGTAAAGAGGACATTGCAACTTGGGCGTCCTCCTGGACACACGGCTGTCTTTAGAAGAGCATATGATGGCCGTGGCCAGGGGGGCTTTTTATCAGGTTCGCCTGATACGCCAGTTGCGCCCCTTTCTGAGTCGGGATTCCTTATGCACAGTCACTCATGCTCTCGTCACTTCTCGCCTGGACCATGCTAACGCTCTCTACATGAGGCTCCCCTTGAGGAGCACCCGGAGGCTCCAACTGGTCCAGAATGCGGCCGCGCAGGTGATCATGGGAGCGACATGGCACTCCCATATAACACCTCTCCTGCGCGAGCTGCACTGGCTCCCGGTGGTCTTCTGGGTGCGCTTCAAGGTGTTGGTTCTCACCTTTAAAGCGCTCCATGGCTTAGGGCCAGGGTATTTACGAGACTGCCTGCTGCTACCGATAACCTCCCACCGGCCAATACGCTCTCCTCAGGGTGCTGTCGATCAAGCAATGTCGGCTGGCGGCCGGAGAGCCTTCTCTGTGGGAGCACCTGCCCTCTGGAACGAGCTACCTCCCGGAATGCGGCTGATTCCGGATCTCCGCACTTTCCGTAAGGCCCTGAAGACGTTTTTATTTCAGCAAGCCGGCCTGGCCTGAATAGGTTTTATGGGTTAGTTTTTTAATTGTATTGCTAGGGGTTTTAAATTGGGGCGGCCATTTAATTTAATTTATTTTTAATTATTTTAACTTTTATATTGTATGCTATTTTAATTCTCGGCTGTTCACCGCCCTGAGTCCCTTCGGGGAGAAGGGCGGGATATAAATTTAATAAATAAATAAATGAATAAATGAATAAATAAATAAATAAATAAATAAATAGCTGGATGAAATGAATAGTGCAATTTTCGAAAGTAAACAGAAATGTACAGTAAAATAATTTATTCCCTTTGCCTGTACATGTAGGTTTTTACAAATCTTAAGGAGCAGGAAAGCTCTCTTTATGAACAATCTGGAGGCTTTAGCCCAATTTATGAAACAAAATACAGACACAAACAGATACCGTATCAAGTGCTGCACAGGTTCAAATGTGTTTCTGCTCTGTGTATGGCTGGGCCCAGCAGTCTTCATCCCGGTTAAGTCACACGGGAAAAGCCTGGGCCTCTTTGGGCTAACAAGGTGCCTTTGGATGTGACAATAACCCCACAGTTCTCGAGGCTTTCCAGAAACCCTATCTGTTCCTCCGCTTTTCTTTCTTGCTTCTGCTGCTGATGGCTGTGTTGGCAGTGGAGGTGGCAAACGCTTTGGCGTGCCCCGTGGTTTTCAGATGTTCAAACAATTTGTTCCGCGACTGAAATTCACAGCTGCAGGTAACACACTGCAGGGGGGCCTCAGGCTGTAAATGGAAAAGCAGAAGAAACAAAAATCGGGAAGAACGTTATTACCATTAATGTATAATATATGAGAATCTCCATAGAGATTTACCATTAATATAGTATTTCTTTTGATGACGGCAAAAATGTAATAAAAGAATTACTTGATTGACGTAGACGAAGGCTTGTTTAGACCAACTGTTGAGGAATTCGCAGAGCAACCCTTGAGTAGCAAGGGTGTGCACATGAAAGCGATTGAGAGTAGTTACGAATAAAACACAGCCAACACACAGATACACTGAGTTGTGTTTACTTTTAGGAAATAGTAAGGCACAGTCCAAAAAACAGTCCAAGTCATACACAGATAAAGCAGTAGATAGTTAAACAATAGTCCAGAGATAATCCAATAACAAAGTCTTCTTACCAGTCATTGTAGTCATACACATTAACAGTTGCAAACAGTAGCAAACACAGCAAAAAGCAAAGAGCATCAAAGAGAATCAAAGAGAAACAAACCATGTTTCTAGCTCCCTCTTAAGGACATTGGCTACAGAGCTAACCAATCAGGACACAGTATGATGCAATACAGCAATACAGCAGTCTTAAAGCAATATTGATGGTTTATATATTGCCAAACCAACAAGTTAGGTAATAATAATTTCCTAACACCAACATTAGCTTCAAAACATTATTTCTACAAGCTTGCAAGCAGGCAGAAAAAGGAAGCAGCCACCCCGTTGAATATTACCGTCTGGTTCTCAACTATATAATGATAATGATCTATCACTTGTTGTATGTACACGGTGGCGTAGTGGTTAGAGTGCGGTCCTGCAGGCTACTTCTGCTGACTGCCAGCTGCCTGCAATTTGGCAGTTCAAATCTCATCAGGCTCAAGGTTGACTCAGCCTTCCATCCTTCCGATGTGAGTAAAATGAGGACCCAGATTGTTGGGGGCAATAGGCTGACTATGAAAACTGCTTAGAGAGGGCTGGAAAGCACTGTGAAGTGGTATGTAAGTAAGTACTATTGCTATTGTTACAGTGAGAGCTTATGCACCAAGAGACAAATTCCTTGTGTGTCTAATCACATTGGCCAATAAAGAATTCTAATTCTAATATTGTCTCTAAACCTAGAGGGTCAATGCTCTACCGGCTAACAGTTGTTGCTCAATTTAAGATTTAAAGGTGGCCATCCTTTCTAGAAAGCTACAGACCTTAAATGAATGATCAACAATTTCGTTCCCAGGCTGAAAGTTGGCTAAGGCAGCCCTGCAGAACAATGGGACATATAGCAATAGCACTTATATACTGCTTCATAGTGCTTTTACAGCCCTCTCTAAGCGGTTTACAGAGTCAGCCTATTGCCCCCAACAATCTGGGTCCTCATTTTACCCACCTCGGAAGGATGGAAGGCGGAGTCAACCTTGAGCCGGTGAGATTTGAACTGCCAAACTGCAACTAGCAGTCAGCTGAAGTAGCCTGCAGTGCTGCATTCTAACCACTGCGCTACCTCAGCACTCTGTATAATAGGAGCTGAAGTCTTGGTGACTTAGACATGTCCGTGTAATTTTCTGGATATACAAGTGGTTTGCTCTTGTCTTTTTCCAAGATCCTTCTGGACTTCCCCCTTCCACAGTCCACAGCTGTGGAATTTTTAGCTGTCTTTCATCCAAGTTATAAGCATATCTGACATTGCTTAGTTTTTCTTTTTTTAAAGAACACAAGCGAACTAGACAGAGCTACAAGTCAGGCAATCTTTTGAAGCGGTCACATTTAGACTTTGGGGAACATGTTAAGAAAAAAAGAAAAACAGCCTCAGAAAACGGCAGAACTTGGCCAATCTTGGTTGTCTTCAGAAGCTACATACGGAGAGTTCTGGATGGTATCTGACTAGAGCAGGGGTGTCAAACTCAATTTCATTGAGGGCCGCATCAGGGTTGTGTTTGACCTCTGGGAGGCCAGGGTGGGTGTGGCCAGGGTGGGTGTGGCCAGTTTGGCGTCACTTGTGTTGGGGGCGCCTGTGGTGGCCTGAGCGCTCTTTCAGCGAAAACAGGCCTCCTAGCTCCGTTTTCAGCTGCGACAGTCTCCTGCCTGTCAGCAAAAATGGCTACATGTGGTCCTCCCGAGCTCCGTCTTTGCTGGCAGAGGCACCGTGGGCCAGTCCTTCGCTGTTTCCAGGGAAGCCCCACAGGCCAGATCTAAGCACCCCATGGGCCAGATCCGGCCTGCAGGCTTTGAGTTTGATACCCCTGCACTAGAGGAATACAGGTAGTTCTCAACATATGACCACAATTGAGCCTAACATTTCTGTTATTAAGGGAGACATTTGTTAAGTGAATTTTGCCCCATTTTATGACCTCCCTTGACAAGGTTGTTACGTGAATCACTGCCGTTGTTAAGTTAGTATCACGGTTATTAAGTGAAGCTGCCCCCATTGACTTTGCTTGTCAGAAGGTCACAAAAGATAATCACATGACCCCAGAACATGGCAAAGGCCATACGAGTCAGTTGACTTGTGTTTGCATTTTGATTTTGTAACCATGGGAATGCATCAATGGTTGTAAGTGTGAAAAACACTCATGTCACTTTTTTTCAATGCCGTTGTAGCTTCGAATGGTCACTCAACAGACTGTTGTAAGGCGAGGACTACCTGTACTGGAAAAATCCAGGACTGTAAACTAGATGGGAAATTAAAACAGGTTTCAATAATAGAATAGAATAGAATAGAATAGAATAGAATAGAATAGAGTAGAGTAGAGTAGAGTAGAGTAGAGTAGAGTAGAGTAGAATAGAATAGAATAGAATAGAATAGAATAGAATAGAATAGAATAGAATAGAATAGAATAGAATAGAATAGAATAGAATAGAATAGAATAACAGAGCTGGATGGGACCTTGGAGGTCTTCTAGTCCAACCCCCTGCTTAGACAGGAAACCCTACACCACTTCAGACATAGGTTTATCCAATCTCTTCTTAAAAACTTCCAGTGTTGGAGCATTTACAACTTCTGGTGGCAAGTTGCTCCACTGATTAATTGTCCTAACTGTCTAAATCAGGGCTGGCTGTCAAACTCCCGGCCTGCAGGTCAGATGCGTCACACACTGACCACGCCCAGTTTAGCGAAGGGGGGAAAAGTTCCGATACGTCACGCTGCCGTGACGACGTGAATTTGACACCTAGGTGTCTTGCTAGGTGATGCCCATGTTAATAGTCCAAAGAACGGCATGGCCAGATCTAGGAAATCACGGGGTGGGGTAGAAGTGACGAAGTCAACCTGAAGGACATTTTCATTAAACACATACACAAAAGAAGGGAAAGATTTTTGCCTTTAGATCCAGTTAGTACTTGATGCCAAAAAGAGTACCCTATTTTGTCACAGTTTATCTCTTGTACATACCTTTACCTGGTCCTCTGAAGAAACTTTTGCAGATGTTTTCTTGGCTTCTTTTGCTTTCTTTCCTTTACCTTTAGGATTGCTAAAAAAAAAAAAAGAGCCTTGATGGTACAGTGGTCTACGCACCCTGTTATTAACACAGCTGACTGCAATTTACTGCTGGTTCGAATCTCTCCAAGGCTCAAGGTTGACTCAGCCTTCCATCCTTTCTAAGGTAGGTGAAATGAGGACCCAGTTTGTGGGGGCAATAAGCTGACTTTGTATAAATATACAAAAGTATGAAGGCTATTGCTTAATGCATTGTAAGCTGCCCTGAGTCTCCGGAGAAGGGCGGCATATAAATCAAATTAAAAAATAAATAAATAATAATAATAAAGACATTCTCAGTCTCCGAGCAGATGCTTCAGACTGTATAAAACATTTTCACAAGTCAAAACCTTTTACATTTCGTTAACAACAGCTCCCTTCGGTATCACGTTTACCTTTTCACCTCAGTTTTGGATTCTACTGTAGGCACTGAAATTTCTCCAGCGTCGTCTGAATTGTAGCTTTTGCTGGCATTTTCTGATTCTGGAGATATCCTCTCTGGGTCATTGCAGCTCACCAGTCTTGGCTCTTCGACTTGCTGCTCAGGACTGCTGTCCTTGGAAGGATCCTCCTGGGTCTGTGGGAAGAATAAGAGAGCCTTCAGAGGAACAATGGAAGATAATGGCCAAGATACAGGGAGTCCTCGACTTAAGACTACAGTTGAGCCCAACATTTCTGTCGTTAAGCGAGACATTTTTGTTCGGTGAGTTTTGCCCCGTTTTTTCGATTTTTTTCTTTCCACAGATGTTAAGTGAATCACTGCAGTGGATAAGCTAGTAACCCCGTTGTTAAGTGAATCTGGCTTCCCCCATTGACTTTGCTTGTTGGAAGGTCCCAAAAGGCGACTGCATGATCACAGCACACAACAGTCATAAATATAAACCCGTTGCCAAGCATCTGAATTTTGATCACGTGATTATGGGGATGCTGCAAAGGTTGTAACTGTGAAAACCGGTCGTAAGTCACATTTTTCAATGGCGTGGTAACTTTGAACAGTCACTAAATGACATGTTGTAAGCCGAGGACTATTTCTGTACATTCATCACGATCACAATGAGATCTGCAAAGTCTGTTTGCAAGATGAGGACAATCCAGGGGTGAAATTTAGCAGGTTCTGGAAAACCGGTAGCGGAAATTTTGAGTAGTACAGAGAACTGGCAAATACCACCTCTGGCTGGCCCCAGAGTGGGGTGGGAATGGAGATTTTGCAATATCCTTCCCCCAGGACTGGGGAGGGAATAGGGATTTTGCAGTATCCTTCCCCTGCCATGCCCACCAAGCCACTCCCACCAAGCTACACCACTCCCACCAAGCCACGCCCACAGAACTGGTAGTAAAAAATTTGAATTCCACCACTGGAAATCATGCTAGAACATCACATCTGAACGCCAACATGCAAACCAATTTTCCCTAACCTGGTGCCCTCCAGGTGCTACAAAATAGCCATCAAGTGGAAAAAACACCCCAACCACTTGGGGAATACCTTTATGTATTTTCAACGTGGGCACCGTTAAATCTGTTCCCATTCAAGGAAGCCTTCAACTCCAGCACAGAAATCATGAAGAGGCTACGTCAGTGGTGAGCTGCTGCCGGTTCGGGGGAACCGGTAGTTCCTACCACCAGCTGGGCCTGCCCACCCTCCCTAGCGCTATCACGTCCTATATCAGGGGTCCTCAAACTTTTTAAATAGGGGGCCAATTCACGGTCCCTCAGACTGTTCGGGGGCCAGACCAGCTGGGTGGGTGTGGCTAGGTGCTCATGTGACTGGGCGTGGCCAATTTAGCAGTCCAAACAATACACACAATATTTCAGCAAATTTATTCAGGGACAGAGTATCGCCAGCAATCAACGCCACATTCAAACGGAGGCAGAAATAATTCCAAAATAGTGCCACCATTGATTTTGCAGATCAGGACATGAAAACATGCAAAGGGAAATCAGCTTTCAAAAGAACAAAAACTTACACCTGCTGTTCTTTGCTTCCTTCGCTGTTTCTTTGACAGCCTGTTAAGGATAGAAACAAAACCGCCATGTCAAAACAACTTAGTTCAACTTCCTTTGATTGTTGAATCCCTTCTGAAGCCCTGAAGCAGTGGTTCCTAACCTTGGCAGCTTTAAGATGGGTGGGCTTCCCACTCCCAGAATTCCACAGCCAGCAAAGCAAAGCTGGCTAGGGAATTCTGGAAGTTGAAGTCCACTCAACGTAAAGCTGCCAAGGTTCAGAAATACGGTCCTGGAGAAATCTTGGCTGCAATTTGAAAACCCTTCTATATATACCTAGGGAAAATACGGAGTTTCTCCTGACCAACTGGTTGCTTTAGCCATGCCCATCAAGTAGCAGTTAAACAGATTATTTCTAAGCATTTCTGCTGTAGGTAGCCCGATTCTCTCGTGATGGATTATTATAGAGCAGTGATGGCGAACCACCGAGTGCTGAAAAGGGAGCACTTCACGCTCGTCAAAGCCGCAACAAGGAAGAGGAGCTGCCCAGGGGGCAATGCGTGCACCGGATAAGTTACGTCCGGATAAGGTATTCCCAGCAAGCAAGTCTTCCAGTTACTGCCGTGATGCGCACGTACCGATCAGATGGCCGGCGCGCATGCTCACGCCGGAAAACGGAAGACCAGCTCTTCCGGTTTCCGGCACTGACGCACACACAAAGGCCAGCTGATCGTCACATGTGCATGCGCGCCAGAAACCCGGAACAGGAACGAGCAATGTCCTGCATGCCAGGCGACATGGCTCCGTGTGCCACTTTGGGCACGCGTGCCATAAGTTCGCCATCATGGTTATAGAGGAAGCGGAAACCATGTACCCGGGCAGAGAAAGGAAAGATCAATGAACTCAGAGAAAAACCACAAAGATTAAAGAAAAGAAGCTGAGAGAGGAATAAATCAGGGGTGAAACGTTCCCGGTTCGGACCGTATTGCTCGATCCGGTAGCGATGGTAGCGGGTGGTTTGGAGAACCGGTAGCAAAAATCCCTGCACCCCCCCACCCCAACCATGCCCAGCTGAGCTGCACGATCATCAGAGGCTTTTCTTTTTTACTTTTAAAAGCATTTTTTATACGTCTTCCAATCAAAAAATGCTTTTAAAAGTAAAAAAAAAAAGAAAAAAGCCTCTGATGATCATGCGGCTCAGCTGGGATCGTCAGAGGCTTTTCAAAGCATTTTTTTTTGCAACTTCTTGGCTGAAGAGGTGTAAAAAAATGCTTTGAAAAGTCTCTGACAATCCCAGCTGAGCTGCCTGATCGTCAGAGAGGCTTTTCAAAGCATTAGAAAAAATGCTTTGAAAAGTAAAAAAAAAAAAAAGTTGGCCACGCCCATCCAGTCACATTATCCCCCCACCAAGCCACGCCCACAGAACCGGTAGTAACAAATTTTACATTTCACCCCTGGAATAAATACAAAACAGCTCAATTGAAATAGATTGTTAGTTGTCTCTCAAGGGCTGGGGAAAAGGAGCATGGAATGGCACATCCTGAAATTGGGCACCTGGCCAGCTCCCTCATGAAGCTTTGGAGACCAGAAATAACGTATGCCTTTTGGCAGCCTGAACTTCTACATATTTTCCATAAGTACTTTTGTTTGGGGATTGGTTCTTCTGCCTCTTCTTCGCTGTTCCACCCGTTCTCATCAACCGTGGAGACAGAAAATGCTTCTTCCTCTTCTTCCAATTGCTGCCGGAGCAAAGCCACGATCTCCCGGTGCTTCTTGGACTTCTCATGGTTCTTCATCCTGAAGAGAGAGATTGGAGGGATGTTACTGTGAAGGACAAGATTTGAGTCCAGAAAGAATGGTTGCCTTTTATTAAAGGAAAACTGAGCAGAGGTTTGCTTGAGAAGGGAAGCCTAATGGGAACCAAGGAGGCACTTGAATAAATTAGGGAAAGATGTCCGATGAAATGTGTGCTGATCCCTTTTAGTTTGCATATTAAAGAAAAACTTACGCTTTCTCTGTCTTAAAGGATTTATCACAAGCGGGACAGTAGAGCTCATCAAAAAGGTTGGCAGCATCGTGTTCTTCACTTAATTTGTCTGAAAATACACACATATATTTCTGTGTGAGATGCTTGATGATCTGACCATCTTTTCTTCTATTGTAGGGGTGTCAAACTCAAGGATCCAGCCCACGAGTTGCTTAAATCTGGCCCGTGGGGCTGGCCTGGAAATATCAAAGGACCTGGCCCGTGGTGCCTCTGCTGGCCAAAATGGGCTGCAGGGGGACTGTGTGTGCCCCCCCTTTCGGCCTCCTGCAGCACCCTGCCACCCAAAAATGGGCCACATGGAGGCCCCGCAAGACCCCCGTACAGCCCATTTTTGGCCTGCAGAGTGCTGCAGGAGGCCATGGAGACCAGAAATGGGCCATGTGGGGACTGTGCGTGCCCCATTTTGGCCGGCAGGGTGCTGCAGGAGGCGTCCATCCCAATTCCCTCCCCGCCCCCCCCACCTCCCGCCCCGGTCCATGGAGAACTACAATGCTGATCCGGCTCTCGAAGAAATCCAGTTTGACACCCCTGTTCTATTGTCAATATCCAGCTATGAATTTAAGTGCTTAAGTAACCAAAATAGTACATCTATGTAGGAGAGGAAGGAATCCGCAAAGTTGAAGGGACTCTCAACAACTGCAACAGTAAAATCTCAAGGAATCACATGGAAAGAACTCAGTACCACTCGGGACTGATTGGGTCCAGGGATCACAGAATACGGATTGGGAAAATCAAACCCTTGGTAAAAGGGAGGAATAGCTACCGAATTGCAACCGTGAGAATTAACACTCCGCAAGTTGTGTTAATGTTTACTTAATAGATATTAAGTCCTTATTCTGGAAATCAATAGAGGAGATTATGTGACCTAGCAAGCTATTCCCAGAAAAACAATTCGCACTTGCTCTTAAGGAGCAACTAACTGCCAGTTGATCCTCACCCTCTTCTTGGTTCTCTTTCCTCTCTTCTTTTTCTTCCTCTTCTTCCTCGCCAGACCCATCTCCAAACTCCTTTTCATACTGAGCTTCCATCTGCTGCAGTTCTCGCTCTAGGTCAGACATGGTAATCCAGCTCTGCTCCTTGTACTGCTCCGCCAGCCTTGGAAAGGAAGAGGGAGGCAAAAGGTGAGGGTTCTCATAGCTTGGCTTTGTGTAATACCCTAAACCAGGCGTGTCCAACTCAAGGCCTGTGGGCTGGATCTGGCCCGTGGGGTGCTTAGATCTGGCATGTGGGGCTGCCCTGGAAGCAGCAAAGGACCGGCCCGCGGTGCCTCTGCCAGCAAAAAAGGAGCTCGTGGCCCTCACGAGCTCTGTTTTCTCTGGCAGAAGGTTGCAGGAGGCAGTCCCAGCCGAAAACAGAGATTGGGAGCCCGTTTTTGCTGGCAGAGCGCTCAGGCCTCCACAGGTGCGCCTGGCATGAGTGACATCAAGCTGGCCACCCCCCCCACCCCCCACAAAACTGAAGATTGTGCCTTCAGAAGATGGGGGAGGGAAGAAGAGCTTCAGGGTAGCCACACCCTAGAATCTCTCAGGATATATCTATTAGGTTAGAAGGTTGTAGCTTTAATCTGGCAAGATTCTGTCATATTGTGTAAGCAATATGGAATTGGACTACATTGGATTTCACCATGTGGTCTTTGAGCTTAGGCCAGATAGAAGCATGAGTTAGACAACAATTCCCAAGCTAGCATAGTCACTAGCTACAAATTCTGGAAAGTGCCCTGCTTGGAATAAGGTTGTGTTAGTTCCTGTTTTTAATGACTGTGTTGCTTTTTGGGGTCTGCACCATTTCAAGACAGTGTCCATGCAGCAAACTTGCTGCCTGGAGAATTTTGGAAATTCTGGAAAACCACCAAGGCTAAGAATCACTGGTCTAGATCATCATACTTGGCTTGTTTCAGTTTCTGCTGCCTCCGGAGCGCTTCTGACTTCTTAGCTTTTTCTGCGTTCTGCTCTTCCAAGAGCTTCCGGTGGGCCTGAACTCGCTTGTCTCTTTTCCGCACAAAGGCCACCAGTTCACGGACCAGTTCGTTCCTCTCCTTCCTTGCTTTGTCTCGGGTTTTCTTGTTCTCCTTTTCCATGGCTCGCTTTTCCCAGCGGTTGGACGCCTGCCGAGTGTCATATTCTTCCTTCCATGCAAAATTCTTCTGTGTACAGAAACTCTGCCAGTACGCATAAAAACAATGGACCACCTAATTTGGAAGACAGGGAGAAAACAGAAACATTTACATTGGCAAACAATTAAAGGTAAAGGTTCCCCTCGCATATACGTGCTAGTCGTTCCTGACTCTAGGGGGCGGTGCTCATCTCCGTTTCAAAGCCGAAGAGCCAGCGCTGTCCGAAGATGTCTCCATGGTCATGTGGCCGGTATGACTAAATGCCAAAAGGCACATGGAACACTGTTACCTTCCCACCAGAGGTGGTCCCTATTTTTTCTACTTGCATTTTTGACGTGCTTTCAAACTGCTAGGTTGGCAGAAGCTGGGACAAGTAACGGGAGCTCACCCTGTTACGCGGCACTAGGGATTCGAACCGCTGAACTGCCGACCTTTCGATTGACAAGCTCAGTGTCTTAGCCACTGAGCCACCGTGTCCCTGGCAAATAATTACAGGAGGCCAATCATGAGGCAGTGATTTTGTTAAGGTCATTTATTAAAACTGAGTCTACACATTTAACTTACAGCACATGGTAGCAGATAAACTATTTATGGGGAGAGGCCAACATTATGGATATTGTTTTTTCCTGTATTGACTTACATTTTTGAAAAGTAGACGCAAACTGGAGTGCCATGTTGCATAAGAAGGATGATGGTTTATTTTTTTTCCATTTTCACTAAGGATGCCTGCACTTTGAAAAGGATTCAGAAAAATGGTTCTGGGTGTCACACAAATGCAGCATTTTTCTGCTCTTTAATTAGATAATTAGAACTGCAGAAAAAACAATTGCTACCAACTTGTCTTCCATTGAGGACCTGTATACTGCACGAGTCAAAAAGAGGGCTATTTAAAATAACCCTCTTTACAGAGGGCTAAAATAGCCCTCTGAAAATATTTACAGATCCCTCGCATCCTGGACATAAACTGTTTCAACTTCTACCCTCAAAACGACACTATAGAGCACTGCACACCAGAACAACTAGACACAAGAACACTTTTTTCCCGAACGCCATCACTCTGCTTAACAATTAATTCTCACAACACTGTCAAACTATTTATTCAGTCTGCACTACTATTAATCTTCTCATCGTTCCCAACACCCATCTCCTTCCACTTATGACTGTATGACTGTAACTTTGTTGCTTGGATCCTTACGCTTTATATTGATATTGTTTCCTGATTGCTTATTTGTACCCTATGACTATCATTAAGTGTTGTACCTTATGATTCTTGATGAAGGTATCTTTTATGTATACTGAGAGCATATGCACCAAGACAAGTTCCTTGTGTGTCCAATCACACTTGGCCAAGAGAGAATTTTATTCTATTTTCTATTCTATTCTATTCTATTCTATTCTATTCTATTCTATTCTATTCTATTCTATTCTATTCTATTCTATTCTATTCTCTATTCCATTCCATTCCATTCCATTCCATTCCATTCCATTCCATTCCATTCCATTCCATTCCATTCCATTCCATTCCCTTTAAAAAAAACTACATTTTTTTAGGGCTTCCTCATAAGCATGAAAAAGATGCAGCTGCTTTAATGTGTAGCCAGCTGTCAAGCACTCAAATTACAATTGTTTGACCGCAAAGGGTGGTATCACGGTCGTAACTTTGAGGGAAGTCATTTTTCCCCTCAAAGCCTGTAACTTGAAACTGTTGTTAAACAAATGGTTGTAATTTGAGGACAACCTGTATTCCTTTGCCGATACATTCACACAGGGGCTAATGGAGAAGCTTTGCATTCCTTTGGATTTGAAGAGGACTGAACAGGAAGTGGGACTCAGTGGGTTTTTTTTTCCTGCTGAACCATGTTAGAAAGTGGTACCCGCTCCTGAACTGTGCAGAGCTTCTATCTATGTAAAGAATTAATCTAGACCCCCTCAATAACTTGTACTGATTTTTTTTTCTCCTTTATACGACTTTGCTACAGATCATTGTTTACAAAGGAAAAATGTATGTGACTTTGTAAGTAAAGAGGATACCTGTAATCCACTTTACAAACCCTGGTAAGTCAAGGATTCTTTCATGGGAAAGTTTATTGATCCCAAATTCTGCAGAACTGTATCCTTTACCTAGCTGCCACAAGGCACAAAATATTTGAAATAATAGAAAATATATGTAGTTTGGGATTTAGATTTTGGCAGCAGTTTGCTCTCCAAGCTTGTTTCAATTTAGTTTCTGAACGTTTCGTTACCGGACGAGGTAACATCTTCAGAAGGATTTTCTTGTCCTAATCCTCATTAGGACCCTTGGGAGTTGGGCGGCATAGAAATGTGATAAATTAAATTAAATTAAATTAAATTTAAGGATCACGAGGACAAGAAAATCCTGCTGATGATGCTACCTAGTTTTGTAACAAAACGTTCAGGAACTAAATTGAAACAAGCTTGGAGAGGAAAACCACTGCTAAAAACACATGATATCTCTGTTACATAGGAACTTTTATGTTCCACTCCAAATAAGAGCTACGTGAGAGCAGCCTCAATGCTCCCTCGGTTCAGAAACAGGGGACTAGTGGAGTAACAGGTAAGAATCTGGAAGTGCAGCACTCAACAAGAAAAGATACAAGTGGGAGGAATTTTGCAACTTCGATCTCAGGTTGAAATGCTGGTTTCTCTCCATTATAACGACATTGTTCCTTTTTCCTTAATTAAGGAAAAGATCTGGTGACCTCAAAAACTTATAAACTATTTGGTGAAGAGGTGGGTTTCACATATTTTTACCACCAGTTCGCTGCGCACGCATGGTCGCTTCGCGCAAGAACTTTCTGTGTATGCGCCCTGCCTTCCGCACATGCACTTTGCTTGCGCGCACGCTTTCCGCGCATGTGCCCGGTCTCAAAAACATGCCTTAATAGGATGGCATAGCACTGGGGTGGGTAGGCAGGCCCACCCATGATCTCCACTACCAATTTGCCCGAACCGGCCCAAACCGGCTGAATACCATCTCTGATTTGGTGCCATCTGAGCCCGGGTGGGTTCTACTTACCTTTACTACCAGTTTGCAACGGGATCATGCTTCTGCGCATGCGCAGATCGCTGATGACGACATCTGGAGCCGTGGGTGGGGCCTCCCACCAGTTTTACTACGGGTTCTTGCGAACCAGTCCGAACCGGGGGCAACCCACCACTGATCTGAGCTGACCCTAACAAGGCAAGTGCCCAATGATGAATTTCAGAATTGTTACCGTATCATAGTCGCTCTGAGAGTCTCCAAAGTTTGGGAATCCTTCAAAATCTTCATCGACTATGGATTCCTCTTCTTCCTTTGCAATCATTTCGAAGACGTGCCGATACACTGCATAGAACCCCTGAAACAAACAATACAGTCGTTCAGAGAGAAAATGAGGCTTGTTAAATTTCAGAAGACAATCGAAGACTTCGGCATAATGATATCTGGAATAACGGCTTTGTTTTCTGAGCTGTCAACAGTGAGATCTCCAGCCAGGTTCCAGTCTTGAGAGCCAATGTTGCTATGAGGTGAATCAGACAGGCATTTATGTTTGAAAAGAGAGCTGGTAGACCTAAAGGTTTCACCTCCTATTTGTAATCACATAAAATTGTTGTATCTCCTTCCACAAATAAATGACTTCTCTCTAGCTGGATCAGCAGAATAACAGAGTTAGAAGGGACCTTGGAGGTTTTCAAGTCTAACCCTCTGCTCAGGGAGGAAACCTTATACCCATGATGGCGAGCCTATGGCACGCGTGCCACAGGTGGCAAGCGGAGCCATATCTGTGGGCATGTGTGTGTTGCCCTATCTCAGCTCCAGCACGCATGTGCTGATTTTCGAGCGTTGCCCTATCTCAGCTCCAGCACGCCAGCTGATTTTCGGGCCTTCCCGACCCACTGGAAGTCGGGAAATAGGCTGTTTCTGGCCTCCAGAGGGCCTCCAGGTCATTTTGCCCACCTCGGAAGGAAAGAAGGAAGGCTGGGTGAGATTTGAACTGCCAAATTGCAGTCAGCCGGCAGTCAGCAGAAGTAGCCTGCAGTACCGCACTCTAACCACTGCGCCACTGTGGCTCATAATTTAAGGAGAAGCCTCAGACTTTGTCATTGATTGCTTTGGCTTACACTCCCCCAGGTTCGACTCGTGTCTGTTTGCCATTTGCCTTGCCTTGCTTGGAAAATGGCCCTTCGCGTTTTGGTTTGGGACCTAGCCCTTTTCTTGTCGCCTGCGTTTGGCCTCTGCTACACTGGGCCTATGGAACTGCTTCTTTTCTGTCCTGAGGACTGCCTTTGTATTGTGCCTAGATTCTGCCTGGTGGATTGGATTGGGAAACCTGGACCTTGCCCTTTGAGCATGCTCCTATTCTGCGGGCTTTCTTTCTACTACCGGGGCTGTTTTTGGGGTCTGAGAGTGGTTGTCTGCAGGGTAGCATTTTGGGGGGGGAGCCTTACCCGTTGTTGAGAGGGCCTTTGGCTGGAACATTTGGTAAGACTAATAAAGAACTCTCTAGATGCCTGCCTTGCCTTGCCCACCTGGGTCATAACAGTTCTAACAGTCAGAAAATTTCTCCTTAGTTCTAGGTTGCTTCTCTCTTTGATTAGTTTCCATCCATTGCTTCTTGTCCTGCCCTCAGGTGCTTTGGAGAATAGCTTGACTCCCTCTTCTTTGTGGCAACCCCTGAGATATTGGAACACAGCTATCATGTCTCCCCTAGTCCTTCTTTTCATTAAACTAGACATACCCAATTCCAGCAACCATTCCTTATTTTTTAGCCTCCAGTCCCCTAATCAGCTGTTTTATAGATGGCATCTACCTCCAGCTAGACTTGCGAAGAAGTTTCCAAATAAATCTCCAGTATGTTGGAAATGTAATAAGAGCTACGGAACATATTACTGTCTTTGGTGGACGTGTCCGGCTGCAAAAAAATCCTTGACTAAGATTAAAAAGCGGTTAAAGAAAATAATAGAGCAACCTATGAACGGAAAACCAGAGACATTCTTATTAGGGATATTTACTGAAAAATTCACCAAAGAAATAAAATATTTGATTTTACATATTATAACAGCTGCACGTATATCATACGCACAAAATTGGAAAAGGGGAAATATACCAAAAGAAAAAGAATTGATAAAAAAAAATCCTAGAATGTGCCGAGAAGGACAAATTAACAAAAGAGCTCAAAGAAAAGAAAGATACGGAATATTATATAATCAGGCACAAATGGCATAAATGGTTAGAGACTAGAAATAGTGGATAATAAAAATAGAGGTGAAATTTGAAAATGGAAAGAATGAATATGACAATATATAGAATGTATAAAATCAATATGATTGTTAAGAAGTACAAGGTAATTAAAAGAGAAAGGGACAAGAAGAAAATGGAATAGTATAAAGGGAAACAGGGGAAAATATAAATATTAGAAGATGACCACCAAGAAATAGCTGTTAAAAGAGAGTGTGTGTGTGTGGGTATCTTTGTGTGTGTGTGTGTGTGAGTGTGTGTGTGTATGTAGTGTGTTTTGTATTTGTCATATTGTGTTATAATAAAAATAAATTTTAAAAAAAAGACATAAAAGAGAAGCGAACAGGACGTGAGCTTTTGCAGGAAGCAATTAGTTCATCTGGTTGACAAAAGCTTTGGAAAGTTCTGTTTGACTCTGTACTAAGTTTGGCCTTGCCTTACATGTGGCAATTAGTTCTCTGGCAGCATTCCAAGGGAGATAAGGTGGGTGTTTGTAAACACTCTCCTGAAAGACTATTTGAGAAGTTTTTCAGACTGGGAATGGCTATAATTCACAGCTGTATGAATAAAAGAGGTTTGCTGGGACTAAGATTGTGCTGTATACTTTCTAAGGAAGCCAGGTCAGAACAGCGGCATTGTTAGGTGTGACCAGATCTCAGTCTGGAACCTGTTGGCTCACCACCAATAGCAAGATGCTGTGCCGGTTTCAGGGGTCACCCAAAGGTAAATGTTACTTGTTCAGATGAGCGCTTAAGCCTGACCTTTTTATCATCATCATAGCCAGAATAACACGTAACGGTGAAGTACTGGACCAAATCCAGACTGTCATCTTGATAGCCTCCATCAATGCCTCCTTTCAAAAGAGCTTCCCTGTGGTTGTCGTACCTACAAAACAAAAAGAACAAACTAACTGAAAAGAAACAAAAACAAAAGATGTTAGTAGAAGAACACATGAACAAGAGCTCAGATTTGCGACCCGATAGCGAAGGTAAGTGAATACCACACCTGAATCTATGGATGTTAAAATGTATGGTTTATATAAAGAATCAACAGAATTAGATCAGATATTAACAGGGACAGATAAAAAAATAATGAAGAAAATATATACCGTAGCTATTTGTTAAGTATTAAGATGGAAGATGAACAAGTAAAAGAATCAATGATAGTATGGGCTAAAAATTTTGGCTATCCAATTGAATTAGATAAATGGCAGAAATTATGGGATAGAAACTATAAACTAACAATGTCTACCGCATACAAAGAAAATCTTTATAAAATGTTTTATAGATGGCATTTTCGGCCTTCAAGGTTAGCAAAAATGTTTAAGGATAAATCTGCAAAATGTTGGAAATGCCATCAGACACTTGGTTCATACTATCATATGTGGTGGACATGTCAAAAAGCAAAAAAATATTGGACATAAATACATACGTGGCTGGAAAAAATGATAAAACAGCATATTGATTTGAAACCAGAGACATTTTTGTTGGGCATTTTACCAGACAAGTACAATAAAGGGAATGTATGTTTGATTTTACATATATTGACTGCAGCTAGAATAGTATTTACACAACAATGGAAAAGTGAAGAGATCCCAACAGATGAAAATGTGATTTAAAAAAAAATTAGAATGTGCAGAAATGGATAGGCTAACACTTATAATTAAGGAAAAGAAAGAAACAATATTTTTCGAGTTGGGACTTATTTTATCAATGGTTAGCTGACAAAAACAGGAGCTAGAAACAGGGAAATATATGGAAGGATCAATGATATAAGGAAGGTATGCTAAATTGGTTAAACAAATATTATTGTTATTATTATTATTATTATTACTATAATAATTGATACTAATGCAATGAATACTGTTGTAAACACTTCAATTATTATTTCCTAAAATGATTTGTACCCAGGCAACACACTGTTCAATTGAAATTGGAATTTTTGTATGTTATAAAATAAAACAAAAACTATATATATCTATCTATATATCTATATATCTATATATATATCTATATCTATCTATCTATCTATCTATCTATCTATCTATCTATCTATCTATCTATCTATCTATAAACTCAGAGGCCTTGAAGCTTTCTACCGCAGAATAAACAAGGCATGGTATCTATTAGCAGGAAAACCAAATTGGTTTCCTGAATTGCAGATAAAAGGTGGGCTGTTTTCAGGTCTTGCTGTAACAGGGTTTCCCAACCTTAGCCATGTTAAGATGTGAGAATTTCAACTCCCAGAATACCCCAGGCAGCTCGGGGTCTGATGGACTCAGGTGCAACTCTGCCTAAACTCTTTAAATTAAAGAGAAGGACATCTGTAGTTTTGTTTCAGCTTGAAAACTGCTTCTGGATGTTTTGCTTGAAACTGAAAACAAAATGAAACTTTGATTTTAGTTTTTGGTGATGAGAATGATTTTATTACTATAGAAATAGCTTGAAATATTGTGAAATTATGTATTTTATGTATTTCAATGCACTGAAAAAAGCCAAAGTCACCACTTTTTTTTCCTTATCGCACTTTTCTCTTTCTTTCAGCTTTTTTTACACTTTTCCTGCATTTTATTTTATAATGAAACTGAACTAAAAATTATGGCCAAAAAAAAAAAAAAAAAAAAAGATCTGATTATCTCTGTGCTGCCACCTAGTGGCAGCACCTCCAACCAATATAAGAATTGTCAAGCTTTTATCCAAGGGCAAAAAAACTTGAGTGGAAGGCAAAACTCACCACGCTCTCTCCTGTGCATCGCTCAGCACATCATATGCAGCCTGGATCAGCTTGAACTGTTCTGCTGCTTCCTCTGCATTGTCTAGATTTTTATCTGCAATGTCAATGAAGCTGAATTGAATCAATTCATCCCAAAACAAGAAACAACCCCACCACCAGGAGCCTTGGGAAAAAAATCCATTGGTGATTATCAGAAGTTAAGAAGCCAATAGAAAACAATTCCTGGCTTCACATTTCCAACCTACGTGGTTTTATTCTAGCACATCCCATTAGACTTCAGTTGAGTAACACATTTGAGGGCACCTCTCAAATTTATTTGCAAATAAACTCTGTTAATTCCAATAGAATCCAGTTCCCAAAAAGAATGCTTAAGATCAGAATGGAACAATAACTATAATATCTGCAACAATATAGAATAAAACAACAGAGTTGGAAGGACTTTGGAGGTCTTCTAGTCCAACCCCCTGCTTAGGCAGGAAACCCTACACCACTTCAGACAAATGGTTATCCAACATCTTCTTTAAAACTTCCAGTGTTGCAGCATTTACAACTTCTGAAGGCAAGTTGTTCCACTGATTAATTGTTCTACTGTGTTTCCCCAAAAATAAGACCCTGTCTTATATTTTTTTGAACCCTGAAATAAGCCTTGGCCTTATTGCCATGTGCTCAAAAGCCTGATTGGGCTTATTATCAGGGGATATCTTATTTTGGGAGAAACAGGGTAACTGTCAGGAAATTTCTCCTTAGTTCTGCTTCTCTCCTTGACTAGTTTCCACCTTTTGCTTCTTGTCCTACCCTCAGGTACTTTGGAGAATAGCTTGACTCCCTCTTCTTTGTGGCAGCCCCTGAAATATTGGAACACTGCTATCATGTCTCCCCTAGTCCTTCTTTTCATTAAACTAGACATACCCAGTTCCTGCAACTGTTCTTCATATGTTTTAGCCTCTAGTCCTCTAATCAGGGGTGAAATGCTCCTGGTTCGGACCGGATCGCCCGATCCGGTAGCGATGGCGGCGGGTGGTTCAGAGAACCGGTAGCAAAAATCCCTGCGCCCCCCCCCTTGCCCAGCTGAGCTGCACGATCATCAGAGGCTTTTTTTTAACTTTTAAAAGCATTTTTCTACCTCTTCCAATGAAAAAATGCTTTTAAAAGTTTTTTTTAAAAAGCCTCTGATGATCGTGCGGCTCAGCTGGGATCGTCAGAGGCTTTTCAAAACATTTTTTTCTGCAACCTCTGGGCCGAAGAGGTGGTAAAAAAAATGCTTTGAAAAGTCTCTGATGATCCCAGCTGAGTTGCCTGATCAGCAGAGGCTTTTCAAAGCATTAGAAAAAATGCTTTGAAAAGTTTTTTAAAAAAAAGAAGTTGGCCACGCCCACCCAGTCACATTACCCCCCAAGCCACACCCACAGAACCGGTAGTAACAAATTTTACATTTCACCCCTGCCCCTAATCATCTTTGTTGCTCTTCTCTGCACTCTTTCTAGAGTCTCAACATCTTTTTTACATCGTGGCGACCAAAACTGAATGCAGAATATGTTCCAGTATCATCTGTTGATCAGGAGTTTAGACAGCTATGCTCTTTTCAGGATATTCGTCTCCTGCTAAGGTTTTTTTGTTTCTAAACAAATCAGTCAATATTTCCTGCTTTATTAGGCAAGCTCTTTTTTCACTGGACTGGGTTTTTTTCCCCCTTCAAGAGAGTTTTGGATCTTGTTCATCTTTTGGCAGACATAAGGTTACAAATGCAGTGAATGAGTTTGCCATTGGTATGTAGAAGTGATCATGATCTTTATAGAGATATGCCACCAGAGGCATACTCAGATAAATAAGTAAATGAATGAATGACTGAATAAAAATGTTCAAATCTTTTTCAAATTTAGATGGAGCCTAATGCGTTTACAAATTGGTTAGTCATTCATTTGCTGGAATGTATTCAATTGCACCCAAAAAGGGGCAATTCAAAGCAGTAAGACAATTGTCTAGGCCTGATTGCTAATTGAAGATTTAAAAATCAATGCATTCAGAATTAATGCATGCTAAATAACATTATGAGGCACACACTGTACACAGAAAACAGTAGAAGATAATGTGGCTTTAAGGCATGACACAATCACTTTATTTCTCAATAAAGAGTTGCAAGGAAGGCCTGCAGTGGAACTGCTGTTACAAACCTTATTATTTTCATTACCTTTAGGTTGCAATTCTAAGATTGCTTATCTGGGTCAGCAGGATTTATTTTTGAAAAATCATATAAAGGATTTTCTATGGTCAGGTGGGTTATTAAATTGAAATTATATTTAAGAAGCATCTTAACAAAGCCTTGCTGTCAGACAGACCTGTTATGACCTCATGAAAACCATTCATTACCAAACTATGTTCATTAAATCATGCTGGGATTTAATTAATAAGAGCACCAGTACAAACAATCAGGCTTAACCAGTTTACACCCAATAGAATTTGTATTTGCTTAGAGATGAATAAACACCATCTTCTATAGACTAATATAGGAATAAATCCCAGATTTATAATTTATTTATTTTTATTTGTGGGCTAAATTGGGAAGCCAAAAAAAATCATTTTATAAAATATTAATAGGAAGCTACTTCCATTCCATGGCATATGGATGACTCCATATGCAGAAGTAGCCTGCAGTACTGCACTCTAACCACTCCGCAACCATGGCTCATATACATATATATATATGTATATACATACACATACACATATACGATATACTATTCTATTGGTCAATATAATAGAAAAATCCAAATAATATACTAAATTTCATTTCAAAAGCTTGGCACAGTGAGAGGTAGTGAGGGGTTAAAATGCAGGACAAGCACCAGGCAGGATATATGGCTAGCAACCAATATATATTATAAACTATTGTCTTTGAACCCTGAGCACCAAAACATTAGTTTGTTGAATGAGAAGCTAAACGTTTTCAAAGGAAAAACACCAAGAAAGTCCAGTCACCTTTTGAAAGAAAGAAAGAAAGAAAGAAAGAAAGAAAGAAAGAAAGAAGGAGGGAGGGAGGGAGGGAGGGAGGGAGGGAGGGAGGGAGGGAGGGAGGGAGGGAGGAAGGAAGGAAGGAAGGAAGGAAGGAAGGAAGGAAAGAAAGAAAAAACAAACACCTTTGGAGCAGCTCTGATCTAGATCAGGGGACTCCAACCTTGGCAACTTTAAGACTTGTGGACTTCAACTCCCAGAATTCCTTAGTCAGCAAACCAAAGCTGGCTGAGGAATTCTGGGACTTGAAGTCCACAAGTCTTAAAGTTGCCAAGGTTGGAGACCCCTGATCTAAATAATTGAGAATGTCCGCAGACAAACTGCTCTTAATCAAATCAGGGAAACGAACTGTTAATTGTTTTCAGTGGCACTAATACACAGGTAAGGAGGGAAAGGAAGAGAATCTCAATCTCTTTGAGATTCTTTTTCAAATGACCAAGTAACATTTTCCAGTTAAAGTTGCAAAATGGGGCAAAACTCCCTTAGCAACATAAATGTTGGGCTCAATCGCGGCCGTAAATTGAGGACTAACTGTACTATTGTAACTTTTTATTGTTGTTGTTGTTGTTCAGGAGCTCAAGGTAGCATGCAAACATCTCCTATTTGTTTAAACCCCTGAACGGGCCACCCTGTAAGGTAGTTAAGGAAGAGAGTGACCGGCCAAGGGGTTTCCATGGCTGATGGTGGTTTGAACTGCCCCCGCTCTAATACCTAGAGCAGAGGTCTCCAACCTTGGCAACTTGAAGACTTGTGGAGGTCAAGTCCCAGAATTCCTCAGCCAGCTTTGCTTTGCTGGCTGAGGAATTCTGGGACTTGACCTCCACAAGTCTTCAAGTTGCCAAGGTTGGAGACCCCTGGACATCACCTTGCTGGACTACAGTTCCCATCCTCAGCAAAACTGGCTGAGGAATTCTGGGACTTGAAGTCCACAAGTCTTCAAGTTGCCAAGGTTGGAGACCCCTGGGCATCACCCTGCTGGGCTACAGTTCCCATCCTCAGCAAAGCTGGCTGAGGAATTCTGGGACTTGACCTCCACAAGTCTTCAAGTTGCCAAGGTTGGAGACCCCTGGACATCACCTTGCTGGACTACAGTTCCCATCCTCAGCAAAACTGGCTGAGGAATTCTGGGACTTGAAGTCCACAAGTCTTCAAGTTGCCAAGGTTGGAGACCCCTGGGCATCACCCTGCTGGACTACAGTTCCTATCCTCAGCAAAGCTGGCTGAGGAATTCTGGGACTTGACCTCCACAAGTCTTCAAGTTGCCAAGGTTGGAGACCCCTGGGCATCACCCTGCTGGGCTACAGTTCCCATCCTCAGCAAAGCTGGCTGAGGAATTCTGGGACTTGACCTCCACAAGTCTTCAAGTTGCCAAGGTTGGAGACCCCTGGACATCACCTTGCTGGACTACAGTTCCCATCCTCAGCAAAACTGGCTGAGGAATTCTGGGACTTGAAGTCCACAAGTCTTCAAGTTGCCAAGGTTGGAGACCCCTGGACATCACCCTGCTGGACTACAGTTCCCATCCTCAGCAAAGCTGGCTGAGGAATTCTGGGACTTGACCTCCATAAGTCTTCAAGTTGCCAAGGTTGGAGACCCCTGGGCATCACCCTGCTGGGCTACAGTTCCCATCCTCAGCAAAGCTGGCTGAGGAATTCTGGGACTTGAAGTCCACAAGTCTTCAAGTTGCCAAGGTTGGAGACCCCCGAACATCACCCTGCTGGACTACAGTTCCCATCCTCAGCAAAATTGGCTGAGGAATTCTGGGACTTGATGTCCACAAGTCTTCAATTTGCCAAGGTTGGAGACCCCTGGACATCACCTTGCTGGACTACAGTTCCTATCCTCAGCAAAACTGGCTGAGGAATTCTGGGACTTGAAGTCCACAAGTCCCAGAGTTGCCAAGGTTGGAGACCCCCCGAACATCACCCTGCTGGACTACAGTTCCCATCCTTAGCAAAGCTGACTGAGGAATTCTGGGACTTGATGTCCACAAGTCTTCAAGTTGCCAAGGTTGGAGTCCCCTGGACATCACCTTGCTGGACTACAGTTCCCATCCTGCCCAACCTCCAGCTGGTGCCCATGGTTTTTATGTCACCCTTTTTTCAGAAAGGGCAGTTCGGAGGAGGCCTCGGGTGGCGTTTTGGTTCCGGCCGGTTGAATGAATACCTGGATGCCAGCGGAGGGCCAGCTTCCGATAGGCTCGCTTGAGGTCTTCATCGGAAGCGTCGCGTTTCACCCCCAGCACTTCGTAGTGACACTTCATGCTCGGGCGTCCCAGGGCCGACCGACCGGCCACCTTCTCCTCCCCGGCCGGCACCTACACGTGAGAACCGCAGTGACGCCAGCCGGCGGAGGAAAAGGGGGAAGGACCGGAAGAAGCAGAGCGGAGGCCCAGCTCCTCCTCGCTTCTCCGGGCTGGGAGGCGGAACTGACGGAAGGCGCGGGAAGGGCTTCTCGGATGGGAGGCTGGAACGCTGGAGGAGGAGGAGGTTTCAATGGCGTGGAACGTCGGGGACGCGAACGTTCCGAAGCCGCCGAGCTGGGTTTGATGTGGTGGAACGTTGCGGGACCGAACGTTCCAAGGGTCGCTTGGCGGCGTTTGGAGACGGTTGATTGATTCGGAGCCTCTGATCAGAACGAGGGCGGTGGTCCTGCCTGCTTTGCCCTCGGATCGACATTACCAATGTAGATGATCGGTGGCCGGCAGGTAGTCCTCGATTTACAACCATTTATTTAGTGACCGTTCGAAGTTGCAAAAGGCAGGGAAAAAGAAAAAAGAAAGCCACTCGGGACCGATTTTCACACTTAACGACCGTTGCGGCGTTCCCCGTGGTCACCCGATCAACATTTGGATGTTTGGCAACTGATTCATATTCATAACGGTAACAGAGTTGGAAGGGGCCTTGGAGGTCATCTAGTCCAACCCCCTGCTTACGCAGACGACCTGTACTACATGAGGGTTGCGGTGTCCCCGGGTCATTTATTTATTTTATTTATTTATTTGATTTATATGCCGCCCTTCTCCGGAGATTCAGGGCGGCTTACAGTGCGTTAAGCAATAGCCTTCATACTTTTGTATATTTTATACAAAGTCAGCTTATTGCCCCCACAAACTGGGTCCTCAATTTACCTACCTTAGAAAGGATGGAAGGCTGAGTCAACCTTGAGCCTGGTGAGATTCGATCTTATTTTAATTGCAGACAGCTGGTGTTAAATTACAGTGCTTCTGTCTGTTGAGCTAAACCAGGCTCAGTCATGTGACACCCCCCCTTTCTGACAAGCAAAATCAATGGGGAAGGCAAATTCACTTAACAACCGTGTTACTAACTTAACAAATACAATGATTCGCTTAAGTTTGGCAAGAAAGTTTGTAAATGGGGCAAAATTCACTTAACAAATGTCTCACTTAGTAACATAAATTTTGGGCTCAATTGTAGTCATAAGTCGAGGACTACCTGTATTTCCATAGTGTGGACAGAGGACATTGGATACCGAGGGCTCGTTTTGCACATAAATTAATTTTACTGAAAGCACGGCTTGCGGTAAATATGATAGATATCTGGCAGCAAGCAACAAAAACATTTTTAAAAAAGCTATCATCCGTGATCCCTCCCTCCAAAAATCTGTTTAGATTCTGGAGATGAATACCTTGTGCAGAAATTGAATCACTAATTGTCTTTCCAACTAGTCTTACCTATTCGACTGTTAGAAATTGAAACAGAGCAGTTTCGTCACCTGTTTACAATGCTTTTTGGCAGAAGGGCAAGAAATATTGAACATTATATGTGCCTATTTCTGCTTATAGGATACATGGATTATTAGTGTTATTTTGTAATTAGTTGATTGACAAATAATAAAACTCTTAACAGGAATTAAAAGGGTTTTCACTATTTGCAGCCTGGAAATTATGGAACTATTCTTTGTGCTTTGACACTTAAAAAAATCTAATTCCTCCAATTTAATATTTCAAAAATTCAGCAATGCCAATGCTGAGAAAACTGTTGTAACGTAAGAAATTACATTCTTGAATTTAAATTGCTTGGCAATGCCTATTGACCCAAGAAATAATGTAAACCAATATTAAAAACTATACATTCATGTCACCTCACATCCATTCTTTTTAAAATTAATTAGTGGAACAGCTTTCCTCCAGAAGTTGTGGGTGCTCCATTACTTGAGTTTAAGAGATTGGACAGCTATTTATCCAGAATAATATAGGATCTCCTGCTTGAGCAGGTGGTTGGACTAGAAGATTAGCACAGTCCTTTCCAGTAGCGTTATATACTATTACTGTTACTGGTTTTAACCTTACAGGATAAATTTGCACAAATGTGCATAGATTAAGGATAGATTTTTTTTCAAAGCAATATAATATTACAGGATTGTGCTCAAAATTATTTGAAAGAGGTATTTGAAATGCAAAGGAGCACACTACTTCTTAAAGCAGGTTTGTATTTCTTCAATTCTCATTCAGTTTACATTTTTTCAGACTCATGCAGGAAAAAAAGAACTGCTTTAAAATGCTGCTCTCCTGTCCATTTCAAAGCATAATGACTTCTAAAGCAAACCAACTCCTACTGTATAAACTTTTTTTTAATGAAAATGCAATTGGGGTGCAGTCAAAAACTGGTTAATCTATGGAATACAAGAAAAAATTCGAGAGACTGAAGAAATCTTAGTTGAGCATATGTATACATATGAAATTTTACCTCCGACTATTAATAATAATAATAAAGTTCTCCCTCACTGATAAGAAGTAAACAGCCTCTATAATATAGGATTAACAATTATCATGAATCTTCAGGTAGGAATTACTGTAGAACATCTGCAGGAAAAAATGCAGGAAAACATACCAGTTCCATAAACTATTAGTCTTCAAACTGAGAAGGCATTTCATCATTAAACTATTGGAAACTGAGTGGGTGATTTCTCAGTGTCCAGTTGATTTATGGTTGAGTTTATTTTTCCAAACAGTGGGTTAAGAGATGTTTTGTTTGTTCCAGTGGGCTACTTTTCAAAGTAGGCCTGAGAGAGATTGCTAGAGCCACTGGCTCTCTCTAACTCTGTGTTATACCTATTACCAACTTCCTTTTTTAAGTAAAAAAAGCAAGAAAAGCCAAAAAATTTTTTGTAAAAATATTTAAGACCAGCCAATAAGTGATTACAACATGATGTTACAGTAGATAATTTGATTAGAAAATTAGCGTAGTATCTAATTAGACTCCCATACTATAAAGTCCACTTAATCTCCATCTTTTTTTTTTCAAAGTTCTAATTCTGTACTCCAATTCTGCCAAGCTTTCTCTTCCACTTCCTCTGTCGTTGGTGTACTTTCTTCTTTTTCTTTTTCTTTTTCAAACTTATTTTTGGTTCTGGCCTCACCAGTTCTATCTCCATTGGCTTTTCTTCAGCTGGCGTTTCAAAAACTTCCTCGGTGGGATCTTTAGGAATGAGTGCTGGGTCTTCCTTACTCTTCAATTTCTGTAACTGTTTCATGTTTTGCTTTTCTCTAAATTTAGCAACTAGAGCCAGTCTTAATTCCCGACGATGCTGTAATAATGATAAAAGCAAATTAGTATGCATACTCTAAGGCAGAGGTGGGCAACTGTGGCTCTTTTACAACCTGTCTCAGGAATTCTGGGAGTTGAAGTCCACAGGCTGTAAAAGAGCCACAATTGCCCACCTCTGCTCTAAGGCATTGAAAAACATTAGAAAGCTGCATATATCAAGTTAGACCCCTCTAGTCTAGCTAGTTCGAGGTTTTTCTATGGCAACTGAAAAAGCTCTGCAACCCTTCAGATAGTTTTGTGCAAGTGAACTAGAATGTTCCAGGGGTAGAACCAGATCCCCCAATGTGCAAAGAATATCTGCCATCAGTTTCTCCCTCTTGCCAGTTTCAGTTTCCAGAAATTTTAGGAACTTGCATTGATTGATATTTCATCTTTTGTCCAGAAACATAGTTTACATAAGTTCTTTTTCTCCACAGTAATGATCCTGTGAGATAAGGATGAGTTGAGACATGTATTGGCTGCCCCAAAGCAACCCAATGGGTTCTATAGCTGAGGATAAATTTGAACTTAGATCTCCAGTTCTGATATCCAAAGGGATTGTATTACACTATTTTCAGGCATATTACCTAAAATCATAAAATTATGTAACTTAGTAATATTATGCTGTGTCTGCAATATCAAACAATGAACATAAATGTCCACCAAAGGTCTAGATCCATGATGGCAAACCTGTGGCACGCTTGCGGGCACGCGAGCTGTTATCCCAGCTCAGCTCTGCCATGCATGCGCATGGACCTCCCACTGGCCAGCTGGTTTTTGGGTCTCTGCCGCACATGTGTGGGGGGAGGGGCCCATGTGGAAGGCACGCTCACATGCACGAGGGGAGGGCCGCACGCCCATTGCATTATGGGTGTGTGCACATGCTTTCTGCACTCGGAGCCAAAAAGGTTACCCATCACTGATCTAGACACTGAAATTACATCACACAGTGCAACAAGATACTGAAGACTGCTCTGTTCCTAGTTAGTAGTGGGGTCAATCTAAACTTATTTTGTAATTTTAGCATAAGAGCATCATTTATGATTTTGCAAATAAATTTGTACAAATGCATACGTTTCTAGTACATGCAAAGCACATTTGCACAAACATTTCTGTGCAGATTAAGTGCGCAGAGTATCAAGTGTTTAAAGAAACATGTAACAAGCTAATCTGACAAGATCAATAATCAACAGACATAGAATACTTGTTTCAAGTATCTTGAGACTGACTCAAAGTAACTGTGAGCCAACAGCCAGCAGATTACAAGACTCTACTGAAATTGATACAGTAGCTTCCAGATATAATATATTTTGGATATATAGCGTGTAAAGGAATCACCACCTTTTAAATAAAGACCAAAGAAACCAATTAAGGTGAACTATCGGGCAAGTGCAGTAGTGATTAAGAGACAACTCAGCAAAGTAGGATATTAGGGAGAATAACAAAATACTAATATTTTTATTAATGGTTTGAGATGGTGCAGCCACAGCTACCAGGGTAACCAGTCAAGTTGCAGTAAGTGTAAGAATTGATACTAGGTGTGAAGACCCAGTTCAAATGTGGCATCAGCCAGGGAAGCTTGCTGGAAGACACTGGACTAATTACTCTCTCTCTCAACCCGATCTATATTGTACAGCATTTTATGCTGGAGAAGGGAGTTGTGATCCCTTCTCCTTCAACATAAATCACTTCAAGTACCTAGAGTTACCAAGAAGAATATAGTATTACCATATTTGGAGACTGGTAATGAGGGTTTTGATACAGGGTTTGTCCTCCAAAGCTGCCCTGGAAGATTTTGATTAGGTTCAGGACAAAACGAGGCCCAATTTCAACAAGAGCTCCATCTTCTTCTATGATCTGTAACAGAACAAAACACAGGGATGTTTTGGCATTTGGAAGCAAAGTACTTGGCACCATTTGATCCAATGTGTTAAAATTTTATTCTGATTAGAACTCTGAAGCACCATGTAGATGCTTAATGTAGATGCTTAAATGCCCTTTTCTATCCCCTACTTTTTCCAGGACTTTCAACATTTGTGCACCCAAGTCTTCCTGGTTTTATATTACAGGAGTTTAAGGGCTTTTATAATCTGAACACCTGAGATTTAATCCATCTTTTCTTGACCCAGAAAAAAACCTGGAAACTAGGAGGTCAGTGGAAAGTTATCACTGGAAGAGAAAACCATTGCTTACAGCACGAAATTGAAATATGATTCAGTGGCTATGTAACCATTATATATGGCCCATTATTATACAAATCAGCTTGAGCGAGCTTTAAATTCAAACTTTGTGTTCTCCTTTTGAACACTGTCATGTCAACAATTAAGTGTGTGTAAATGCACTTTCCCATTATATCTTAAGAGATTTGACAGCATACAAATTTGATAAAATAAATTCCAAGCTCTGGTTAATTACTGCGTCTTTAAACAAGAAATCACGGAATTCTTATTTAATTCTTTCATTAAACTTCAATTAAATTTCACAATTTGTCTCTGTACAGAATGACAAACTCAAAAAAAAAAATTCAGTTAATTAATCTGAAGGAAAACAATTCTTCCACTCCTGTACAACCCCCCCCCCCGCCCCCCAAGCAGGCAAACTTAATTTGCCTAGGATGGTTTTTACAATTATTACTGTAACTATATGCACTGTAACTATATTACTATAACTATATTGTTAATACATCATTTCCAAATTCAGGTTGCTGGCTTTGCTGTTGACATCATCTGATCAATTTTATCAAAGGTTTTTTTAAAAAAATATAAATCATCCAAAGATAATCTGGGGCGGGGGGGGGGGGGAATAACTAGAAAAAAATAACTATTTAACCTCTTCTAAATTGGAACTCTACGGTCCTGCTGTTTCTCAGAGGCCAAACTTCAGAGAGTTCCTATCATTTATTGTTGACTAGCGCCCATAAACAAAACGGGAACTAACCTGATAATTTCGAAACCAGATCCTCTCGTCTGTGATGGAGAAGGTGAAAACGTGGTCTACAAAAGGCTGACTCCTGGGATGATACTGTGAAGTACTAAAGATCTAGTCAAGAGAAATGAGAGCGCTGAATGTTCAGTGGAATCATAGTCCCAGATGGGTATCACAAAGATCATGCATCCCATTCCAGTCTGGTCGATTTGTTGCTATTAAAATAGTTTGAACCAGTGGTGGGTTGCTACCGGTTCTCCCCGGTTCGGGAGAGCCGGTAGTAGAAATCTTGATAGGAGAGCGAACCAGTTTGCTCCGAACGTTAGTTGGGCCCTCCTGCCCACCGCCATACCTACCTTTATTTCTTTTGTTTTTAGCTCAGCTGTAAAGTGCGGCAGAGTGGATTGCCATGCCTCAGCTGTTTTTTTACTCAATGCGCTTGCGCAAAGCGCAAGTTAGGTGCGCCTGCGAGCATAGCAAGCATATGCACTGCGATAGTGCGCAAAGTGTGTGCGCGATGCGAACTGGTGGTAAAACTGGTTAGAATCCACCACTGGTTTGAACACACAAATTGTTTATCACAAAGTCAGGCTATAATTTTTCCCCCACGTTTTCATAATACAAAGAGTGTCTACTTTCTGAATATTTGTTGAAGGCAACTTTGACATAACTTCTGTCTAGGCCATTCTTGGTTTCTACAGAGCATGATGTCAACTTGTTTACATTACGGAGACATTGAAAAAATGAATTACAGCACACTTAGTTCAATTATGTTCACAGAAGCAGAGGCAAAATATGGAAAATCAAATCCTAGCTGAATTCTTCAGGTCTTATTATTGTATTTCCTTGTGGACAAAGACTTACAAAGACTAATATTAATAATGTATAATGTGCAGTTCCTACTGAAGTAGGAGTACGAGATCTTGACAACCTATACTTACTAAAAGTCTAACAAAACCTTTGTTCCTCAAATACGTATATAAAATCCCGATCAAAGAATTCCAAATCAAAACACATCATTACAGAGGGAAGACTGCCCCTTAGGAATAAATAAATATATACACACCTGAATAAATAGCTCTTTCAGCAAAGCATAATGCGGTTTCTGATCAAAAACCTATGAAAGAAACAATAAAAGTTTAGGAATAAGGAGGAAAGCATGAGAATTATAGACCATAAAGGAGAGTAGTCCCACAACTGCAAGTTTATTCTTACTGGATCGAAAGAAAGAACAGGTCGAGAGCCTCTCAAACAGTTTCCAGTCATCTTCAACTCAGCCAATGTGTGAACTGTAATGATATCAAGTACGATTAAGAATGTATTGTCTGCTATGTGTGGAAGAAGTTTGCTTAAAAGAACAGAATATAGCAGCTGATTACAGTCTATGATACTAATTTTTTGCAAATGCCCAATGTAATTACCACAAGCATTTTTTTGTGTGGATTGTTTGGAAGCTGTTAAAATATGATTGTATTAGAAAATATTTCACTCAGTAGGTGGCTGTACTTACTGTTCTGTACTAAAAACTTGGCTGATGGTCCATGGGGGACATTTGAAAGCCTAAAACAGTTATGGAAGATAGTTAGAAAAAATATTAGCATTTCTTTAGTAATTGGTCTATGGTATAACGTTTTGAATGAAACAGACAATATTTTTGACAAGAGATGCCTGAAAGTGCCCCAAATATATGTACTAAAAGGCTTGTGTAGTTTTGCCATTGTTTTGCTAAGTTTCAAATTACACTGATGTTTTGGTTTGTTTTTGGAGTAGGAACATTCAAACCTCTAGGCAGGGGTAGGCAACTATGGTAACTTTACAAACTGTGGACTTCAACTCCCAGAATTCCAGAATTAGCATAGGAGTTAAAGTGCACAGGTCACAGTTTCTAGATATCAATAACTGGAATATATAGGCAGACGTTTTCCTCACCAAACATAAAGATCTTGCTTCTTTTTGGCTTCAAAAAACATGCACTTATTGCAATTCTTCATTTCACAAACCTATATAAAGTAAGAAAAACAATATTCAGACCAAAGAAGAGTACTTCATTGTTTTTATCTAATATCTAGAATAAAAAAGGATTTTTTGAGTGCAGATGAAGCTCACTTATGTTGTTTTATAATCCTCAAGTTTGTAATTTATAATATGGCACAGTGGAAAGTTTAGGCACAGGAAAAGCTAGAATTAAATTCCCACTCCACTAGGACAATCAATTAGTAACTTGAAAAAAGAAGAAAATTTATATAACTTACCTCATTAATGATAAATAGCTTGTCTTTTCTGTCCATTTTGGTATCTAAAACACAAATAGAAAGCATTTTTAAGCTTATAAACTTCCAACAATATAGAATTTATTTCACAGATACTGAAGATTCCACCCCAAAATTAATATTCAGAATAACTGCTTTGACATATTTAGTTTACAGGTGATGCTTATTTCAAGTTTTTCCATGTGTTTATTTCCTAATACCTATATCTGCAAAAGTGGAACATGTTTTGTATTCATATGTTGTTTAGCATACTATCTGCTACTTATTTTTATAACAGCAAGAAAAAAAATCATAAACTAGCTGGCTTTAAGAGGAGGCAACAATATGTATAATTACCATTTTGTCAGACTATAAAATGCACTCCCCCCCTCAAAAGTGGGTGGAAATGTCTGTGCGTCTTATAGGGTGAATATTGCGGTGGGGGAGAGGGGGGTTGGTGCGGCACCAATCAGCTGCTCTAGGTAGCGGGGACTGCCAGCACTTATTGCCGCTGCAGCCCGTTTGCGGGCAGCAGCGAAGAATGGGTGGTAGTGGCAGAGGCGAATGGGACGGTTTTTTTTCTTGTTTTCCTCCTCTAAAGCTAATGTGTGTCTTATAGTCTGAAAAATACAGTATGTAACTACTAATTCACTCAGTTTTGTTCCAACTTCAGTATCTTTTCAGAAACTAATTCCTACTGTACAGATTTGTGCAGGGTTTCATAAATTGAAATAATCACCTAACTAAAAAGACAGGAGGCATTACAAGTAAAATCAGAAACTACCTGTTTTAGAATGAGGCATTAATGTATGCAAATCCTTCATTAGATGCCTTGTCCTAAAATTTATTCCTCTGGAAGAAAAAATGAGGACCCTCTCTTTGTTCTTCCATTTACCCTGGAAAACAGAAGCATTAGCATGACCCAGTTAATACGAAACCAAATTAAATCATTTAACCAAAGCAATAGTTAAATATGCTAACAGTAAATTATTTCATGTAAAAGAAAACAGTGCAATATGACAATGTATCTGGCAGAGGCTTCAAAATCTCAAACTGATGTCCCCAATTTTATAGATTTTAAAAAAAACAAACCGACAATAATTAAATATGGTCATGCCCTAAACCTTGGCAATTTTTAAGAAAGGTGGAGTTCAAGCTGACTGGGGAATTCTGGAAAATGTACTCTTTCTACTAAAGGAGAATACTCACCAACCCCTCCACACACAGTCTCCCAAGGCAGAACTACAGTGTATTTGACCTTGGCCAAATACACTATCCGAAAAGATAGGATATAAGAGCATTAAGTCTTTCATTATACAGGTAGTCCTCGAGTTATGACCACAATTGAGCCCAAAATTTATGTTGCTAAGTGAAACATTAGTTAACATTTGCCCCATTTTATGACTTTTCTTGGCACAGTTGTTAAGTGAAACACTGCAAGTTGTTGAGTCAGTAACCTGGTTGTTAAGTGAATCTGGATTCCCTATTGACTTTTGTCAGGAGGTTGCAAAAGGGGATCACATGACCCGAGGACACTGCAGCTGTCAAAAATATGAGTCAATTGACAAGCATCTGAATTTTGATCACATGACCACCAGGATGATGCAATGGTCGGTGTGAAAAACAGTTGTAAGTCACTTTTTTCAGTGCCACTGTAACTTTGAACGGTCACTAAATGAACTGTTATAAGTCAAGGACTACCTGTACAGCCAATTAAATTATCAACTCAAAGGAACTTCCAGTTTCTCATGGGGGGAGAGGGAAGTTACATCTCACCCACAAGGCACCCTCAGCTCACTTCCAATGTTACAGCCTTGATAAAATTCATTCGAAGCTTAACTCATTCAAATATTATTCAACAACAAATATTAGACATCACCAACAGATGGATTTGTAGCTTCTCTGACAAGCTGTACTCAACGAGTAGTCCTTAATGGTATTACATCCACATGGAGAGAAGTAAGTAGTGGGGTACCACAAGGCTCTGTCTTAGGCCCAGTACTGTTCAATATCTTCATAAATAACTTAGATGAGGGAATAGAAGAGGAACTCATATTTTCAGAAGAAGGGGTCAAATATTTCTCCAAAGCACCGGAGAGCAGGACAAGAAACAATGGATGGAAACCAGGGTGGATTTGATTTAAATCGAGTTGATTTAAATCACAATTTAAATCATGATTTAAATCACTAGTAAAAAGGCTTGATTTAAATCAACTCGACTTAAATCATAATTTTTAAAGAGCAACTGTCATCTCTGCTACTCCTTTGACCCACTGTTGACTCACCGATAGTCCCAGTGTTGCAGAATATACAGCCTCATGCTACATAACTAAGCTCCATTTCATGCTGAATAAACTAAATTATTTATGTATCTTAAATAGAAAACTATCTTACGATAGATTTTTACCCCAAAAGTTTTTTATTAAAATAAATTTGATAAAAATCAAAAAAATCCGATTTAAATCAAAAAAATCATTGATTTTTATCCACCCTGATGGAAACTAACTAAGGAGAGAGGCAACCTGGAATTAAGGTGAAACTTCCTAACAGTGAGGACAATTAACAAGTGGAACAGCTTGCCACCAGAAGTTGTGGGTGCTCCATCCCTGGAGGTTTTCAGGAAGACAGTCACTTGTCTGAAATGGTATATAGGGTCTCCTGCTCGAGCAGGGGGTTTGGATTAGAAGGCTCCTTCCCAGAATCTATTCTGATTGATTAATTGAATTAAAAATATAAAAGTGCAAACTTGACTGAAAGCAGACATGCCAAAAACAAAAAAAAAGTAGAATTTTAGTCAAGTGGGAGAGAGATTTATTTGATAAACAAGAAATCATGGGAGCTCCATCATTGGAGGTTTTTAAGAAGAGCCTAGACAATCTATCTCCGTGATGGTGAACCTATGGCACGGTGCCACAGGTGGCACACGGAGCCGTATCTGTGGGAACGCGAGTGTTGCCCTACCTCAGTTTAGCACGCATGTGTGCGCTGGCCAGCTGATTTTTGGATCTTCCGGGCCCACTGGAAGTCGGGCTGTTTCTGGGCCTCTGGGGGGATGGGGAAGGCTGTTTTCGCCTTCCCCAGGCTCCTAGAAAGGCTTGGCAGCTTGGGGAGGGCAAAAAATGGGCCTACCGGGCCCACCATGCTATCGTGTGCCAAAAACGGGAGGAGAGCGGGGGGGTCATCCGTCATGCGTGGGGGGACAGGGCACATTGAATTATGGGTGTGGGCATGCGCACGCACAATCCCCCCCACTACCCCCACTTTTGGCACACGATGGCAAAAAGGTTAGCCATCTATCTAGACCAGTGGTTCTCAACTTTCCTAATGCTGCGACCCTTCAATACAGTTCCTCATATTGTGGTGACCCCTAACCACAAAATTATTCCTAAAACCATTGAAAATATGTGTTTTTCGATAGTCTTAGGGAACCCCTGTGAAAGGGTTGTACGACCCACAGATTGAGAACCACTGATCTAGACAGTCACTTATCAAAAATGATAAGAGTAGGTTCTCCTGCTTGAGCAAGGGGCTGGACTAGAAGACCTCCAAGGTCCCTTCCAGCTTATTCCTATTCCTATTCTATTCTATTCAAATCTTTTGGAAGAGGGAAAAGCAGGCGCCCCGTTATACCAGCCCACGTTCCCAGAGACACTTTGCACATGCTCAGAGGTACAGCTGCATTACCCGGCCGAGACAGACTCGGCTGGTTCAACCTCAGAGGGAAAAAGGCTCAGAGGCATCGACACCCTCCCCTCCACAGAAAAGCCCCTTCGTGGCGTCCACACCTGCGAGACCGGGGGAGGGATGTGGAATTCATCCTGGCCCGCCACGGAGGACGGGCCTTTCTCGGCTTCCTCGCTCTCCTTCCCTTCCAAAGGTTCCTTCGCGCGTTTTGTCTTCGGCCCGGCTGCGGTTGCCTTGCCAGCTCCACGCCGCCTCTTGGTCGCCGCCATTTGCCTTTCTCCCAGACGGCCTCCTTTTTTTCGACCGTTCTAGGATCTTCAGGAGCGGCTGAAAGAACGATAGAGTTTTCTCGCGGGCGCGCTGGGAATGCTGGGAAGTTCGGCTGGTTTCCTGTGCCGTAAAAGCAGGGGTCTCCAACCTTGGCGACTTTAAGACTTGTGGACTTCAACTCCCAGAATTCCTCAGCTAGCTTTGCTTGGCTGAGGAATTCTGGGAGTTGAAGTCCAACAAGTCTTAAAGTTGCCAAGGTTGGAGACCCCTGCCGTAAAGAACTTGGTAGAAGGTACCGTGTGTTTTATTGATTACCTAATAAACTTAATGTTACAACAGGCTTAACTCGTGTTACCTTTTTTTTTAAAGAATCTTTTTTTAAATTAAACTTTAAAAGCATCACCAATAATATTTCTTTAAAAAAAAACCGAATGGCTTCTGGTGCTGTATGTAAATAGCAACATCACTATGCGTGAGATACGGAGGACCCCGGATCTGCGCGCTTTCTGCCGTGCCATCAAAACATTTCTTTTCCAGCAGGCCGGCCTGGCCTAACCTCTTTTTTAAACTGTTTTTTAAAAATTTTTAAATTTTTAAATTTTAAATTTGTCTTATGAATTTGAGGTGTTTTAAATTTCGTTTTCCGGGCCAATTATTTAATTGAGTTTTAATGGTTTTTTTTAAACATTTGTATTATATGTATTTTATTTGGCTGTTCACCGCCCTGAGTCCTTCGGGAGTAGGGCGGTATACAAATTCAAATAAATAAATAAAAATAAAAAACAAAATATAAATGATGATTTTTAAAAACCTAATTGGTTGTATAAAAAGAGTTATAGAGTGATGGGAGGAAAAAAAATACTGTACTGAACAATCTAGGAATCAAATTAAAACAGAGGAAAAAGAAGGAAGCATGCATTCCACAGGATTAAGGAGCAAAAAAAAAACACAAAGTAACTGCACCAGATTTTTGGACTGGCTTTTAGCATCCCCTAAGTGTTGTCCATAAAAACTCAGGCACCTGGGTTCGTCTGGAGCTGGAAAAATCCTTGCCCCTGAATTTCAGGGAGAATTTTAGAATTTAGAATAACAGATTTGGAAGGGACCTTGGAGGTCTTCTAGTCCAACCCCATGTTTAGGCAGGAAACCCTACACCACTTCAGACAAATGGTTATCCAACATCATCTTAAAAACTTCCAGTGTTGGAGCATTTATAACTTCTGGAGGCAAGTTGTTCCACTGATTCATTGTTCTAACTGTCAGGAAATTTCTCCTTAGTTCTAAGTTGCTTCTCTTCTTGATTAGTTTCCACGCACTGCTTCTTGTCCTGTCCTCAGGTGCTTTGGAGAATAGCTTGACTCCCTCTTTGTGGCAACCCCTGAGATATTGGAACACTGCTATCATGTCTCCCCTAGTCCTTCTTTTCATTAAACTAGATATACCCAGTTCCTGCAACTGTTTTTCATATGTTCTTCATAATAATCTTTGTTGGTCTTTGCATTCTTTCTAGAGTCTCCATATCTTTTTTACATCGTAGTGACCAAAACTGAATGCAGTATTCCAAATGTGCTTTAATACACTCAATACCTTTGCAAAGTGGCTCATCCCCACTTCAGGGAAAGTGAACGGCACATTTATTAAGGGGGAGCCAAGTCTGTACAGAGTCTTAGAATACAGTATAATTGCTGCTTAAAAAGAATCTTAGAATAATATAATTGCTGCTTAAAAACAATGAGTGCAGCTAACTGTGTTTGGATTTTTACAGGTTTTTTTTCTTTCAGAATTTCCAGATTCTTTCTTTGGCTCTCCAGATAGGGCTTTGAGGGAGCCTTGAAGCCATGCCCTTCTCAACCCAGCCCGAAACAGACAAAGAGCAGAATGTTCTGGTAGTAACTCTTGATAATGTCAAAAACCTCTCCAATATTTTGAAAGCCATTCATTTCAAAGACCATGCTACTTGCTTCGCTACATCAAATGGACTCAAAGTCACGGTGGAAAATGCAAAGTCTTTGCAAGCCAATGCTTTTATTCAGGTTAGACCATTGGATTTCTTTTCTGCGAACTTACGAGGGATTTTAGTTTAACTAAAAAAATTAGATGAATGTGTGTGACAACCAATATAAGACTTCCAAAAGAAATGACACATTCTAATAAATGAAAACAATCCTGCTGTAATATCTCATCTTATCTTATTTCCAGCAGAGGGAACTCTTTAAGCTACTTTGAGATGGTTGAATCATGGAGTCTGTTGTAATGTTATCCCAGTAGTATTTTTTGATACACATTTAATAACAAGTAGTTTTTGTATATATGCAAGAGAAGGTATTTTGAAAATAAGTAGTTTCTCTAGATCTGCTGTGTGTGACTTTGTAGCAGGATTTGTACTAGACTTTTAATCATCACAGCCTTGCTCTTGTGTCTATTATTGCAAATTATCAGTTCCACATGCTGTTTTGTAAAACACTTTTCTGCTTGATCTATCGTTTGTTAAATACCACCAGACTGCACTTTGAAAGTAAGAGTGCCATTTTTATATTACTTGGTCTTATAGTTTCTGGATTTGTTAATTTACAGGCTGGAATTTTCCAAGAATTTGTAGTGCGGGAAGAATCTGTGATGTTCAGAATCAATCTGTCTGTGCTTTTGGACTGTTTGACCATCTTTGGAACAAATTCTTTGCCAGGTATTGTGCGAGTTTATGTTGTACTGAATGATGCCAATTTGGTTCTTACGATTGTATGAAAATTATCCTGAATTGTGAATTGAATTAAAGAAGCCTTATATTTGCCCATATCAATATGCCTAATATCTACTTCCAAAGTTCTACTGATGGATTGATCAGGAAGGAATGTGGCCATTTTGCAATGTAGTTTGCCTTATTGCCTTAGGCATGAAACCAACAGGGTGACATTGGGCCAGTCACACACTCTCTCAGCTCTAAGAAGCAGGCAGTGGCAAGCCACTTCTGAAAAACCTTGCCAAGACAATTATAGAGACCTGTCCAAGCAGCCAGTAATAGTCAACAGTGACTTGAAGGCACAAAAGTTTGTAAAAGAATGACCATCATATCAGTGGTAGGTTGCTACCGGTTCGCCCCGGATTGGGCTACCAGTTTGCCCCAGATTGGGCGAATTGGTAGCAGCAGCGGCGGGAAGCTCCGCCCACTCACCCAGATGCTTCTGTGCATGCGCAGAAGTGGCGCGTGCACTCTCGCATGCGCTCACAAGCGAACCAGTAGCAATGGGTTTTGAAACTCACCCCTGCATTATGTGTTTCAGAGTGAAAGGCAGAAATGTGTTTTGGAGGATTTACGGCCCACTTATACAGCTGTTGCCAAACCCTGAATTGCATATTTTTCCAGGCTCATGCTGCAGCCACACAAAGAGCAGCCACACAATCCTGGCAACAGATACAACTGTTTTGTTAGAAGCTACATGAGTACCCCTTTCCATTCAAAACTTCTTTTTTGCTTTAAATCCAAACATTGCCCAGCTCTACTGAATAGGAATAGTTGCAATATTATAATAGGGTGGTTTTTTTTTCCATTTCAGGAACTCAGACAGCCCTTCGGATGTGTTATCGGGGATATGGCTACCCTCTAACCCTCTACCTGGAGGAAGGAGGGGTGGTGACTGTATGTAAAATCAATACTCAGGAACCTGAAGAGATTCTTGATTTTGACTTCTGCAGTACTAATGTTATAAATAAAATTATCCTGCAGTCAGAGGGACTCAGAGAGGCGTTTTCCGAACTAGATATGACCAGTGAAGTGCTGCAGATTACAATGTCTCCAGACAAACCTTATTTCAGGTAGTAAAAATAATTGTCCTGTTCTGATAATCATATATCAAAATCGGGTAACTGTGATCCTGAGCACGGTGCAAACATATGGCATAAAATGAGTATATGGAAAGGAAATCTAAATGTATTTTTGCATATTTAAAATTCAATCTTGATTATGCTCTAGCACAGCAGTCCTTCACTTATCTAAAAGTAAGTCCTATTGAATTCCAGGGCGTTTTTCCAATTATGTACAGTATATGGAATATTGTAGCTAAAAAGGACCTCTAATTAGCCAGTAGTAAAGCTACAGCTTGAGATTTTGGAGAGCTGCCAAATCAGAGTAGATTATCCATGAGCATCCTTTTTCTAGCTGGTCTTCCAGATGTTTATGCTTTCGAGGCCTTCAGAGAATGTAGTGCTGAGATTGGTGATGTGAGCAGAGGCGCCCGGGAGGAACTTGTTTTCCATCTTGGAATGTGATTGAGAGGAACCAGAAATTTAACACACTTCCTTTAGTGATAAAGCACTACAAACATATTTTTTTTATAGTGGTAGTAGAACTAGTGGAAAACAGAAATTACTAAGGTTGATGAAATTGTAGGCCGGGATGGTTCAGGAGCAAGATTCCTTGGAACATTTGCAAACTCTTCTTGCTACCCTGTTTCCCCCAAAATAAGACATGCCCTGATAATAAACCCAATTGGGCAATAAAGCCAAGCACTTATTTCAGGGTTCAAAAAAAATATAAGACAGGGTCTTATTTTCAGGGAAACACGGTACTTAAAAAGAGAAAAAATAGGGGTTGTTTTTTTTTACTCTTTGCTTTTTTAATGGGCATAATGCATGTCACATAACTCCGCAAGACTTAAGTTTATTTTGCTCCTTAAATCCTACTAATCCCAAAATGAAAATGAAGTCCAGCAATAGCCATTGTCTTCCTTTCTCTTAATATGCTTTTCAACAGATAGACAAAAATATTTAGTATTTTCAGGCTTCAATGCCAGGCATTATTTTTCAGTAATTTAGAGTGTTAATGACACATTCTGAAGTAGGTTTGCTCAATTTTGTCAAATGCTGTGTTTACATATGGGATATTGCTATTTTTGTTGTTCAGTCTGGTACATCTTTTCTTCTTAAGATTATCTACTTTTGGGGATGCCGGAAGCACTCACCTGGATTACCCCAAAGATTCTGACCTTATTGAAGCCTTTCATTGTAATGAAACACAAACAAACAGGTAAGCTACACCAATGCATTTACCTTCGAAGCATTACAGTGACCATTTGTATCATACAACTCTTAATATTTATTTATCTTAGACTGCATATCCCCGGCCAGAAAAGTGATCAATATTGCTTAATTGGAATTTCTGTAGCAGGATTGGCAATGTTTTTTTGTATTGAATACTATATATGCCATTCTGCACAGTCAAAACATTTTTTTAAAAGCCCTAAATCTGAAATGATATTGAGAAATGTAGCAAGGATGTTCAGTGCTGTGTGATTTTGGATACTTAGTTTAGCCAACTATGTGACATCAGTAGTGATGTAGGGTTTGCTCCCTGTTTATATATAGTAGCTTGTCCAGTCAGTTTTGGTTGGGAGCGTGGTTTTCTCTGGGAGTTTGAATACATTTCCCATGCTGGCTGGGGAATTCTGGGAGTTGAAGTCCACACAATGTCAGGGTTCCAAGTAACTCCCCCAACGAAAAAAGACTCCGAGGCTTGAAGTTCCTCAAAGTTCCATTTTATTAGAGATGTCGTATTGGCACATCTGGGAAAACCCAAATCTGAAAGTTTCCAGGTTTTCCCCACCCAAAGAAAAGTTCAAGTCCCTGCCCAACACCCACAAGTCCATCACATGGTCCAATCAAACATCGTCCCAACTGGAGATGCCTCCCAGGTCCAGCCTTCCAGGTGCAGGGCAAGTTGTCCTTGACTTCTTGAGAAAGGAATGTTATTATGGACTATATATCACCCATGCTCCATTCAATCCCCCCTCCCAGTTTCCCACAGCAGTAAATGTGGCAGGGCTGAAGGCCTAGTGCAAAAGATGGCTTCCAGGCCTGATACACATTTTCAAGTTACTAAGATTGAGAAACAGTTTTACAGGGAAACCACAAAGCAAGATAGGTGTGTCCTTCCAGGATGAAATTGTGTGAGTGTGCTAATCACACTGGGCTCATTTTAAATGCTGGGTAAATTGCTCTTGGATTGAAAACAAAGCATGAGGAGAAAGGATGACATTCCACTTTTTGCCCTGTTTGTGTAGGCTTGTGGGTTTTTGAAGTCAGACAATGGCAGCTACTTCTACTGATGATATACTTGACATTTTGCTTTTCCTTTTTACAGGTACAAGATATCATTACTCAAGCCATCCATTAAGGCATTAGCTCTGTCCTGCAAGGTATCCATTCGGACAGATAACCGAGGTTTTCTTTCATTGCAATATATGATAAGGAATGAAGACGGAGAAATATGCTTTGTGGAATATTACTGCTGTCCCGATGAGGACGTGGCAGAAGCAGAACTGTAGCTATAATGAAAATGTGACTGAATTAATACCTGAGAAAACTGTTCAAGGCTATCAGGAAAAAAACAGAACAAGAGGAACCCAATTGAAAAGGCCAGAGATCAGAACGTTCCTGAGCCACGCCTGGCTTCTTTAACATTAGGGTGATGAAAAATGAAGATGGAGACAATACGCTTTGAAAAAGCTGCTGGAAATACCCCTGGGGGAATATGTGTAATACGGAAGGTCAGGTTCTAGAATGAGAATGCACTTTTTTTTCCCCGGCAAGGGTTTTTTGCTTTGCTTCCAAAAGGAAGGCAGGGTAAAGCCAAAAAGTATTTTTATTTCAGTTATCTGAAAATAAAAATTACAAGGGACGCCTGTAACAGCGGAGCTTACATACCCAACGTACAAGCTAGAAATGAACGTCTGAAACAGAGCTGAAAGAGAGACTGGTTGTATGTCAAAATGAGCCACTAACTCAGTTCTGGTGGAGGATTTGGCAAAACGGCAAAACTGTGTTGTATCACATACTTTATATTTGAATCTAGAAAGTATCACAAATTCTGAATGGATTATATTTCCCATTTTATATACCACAAAATACATTTTCAGAAATAACTTTAAATGTCGTTTTTAATCTTTTTTTTGTCAAGGTAACAGGCAATCTCCTTTCCATTTTTCCTATTTTGAACTAGGGGGACCCCTCCCCTCTTTCAGGCTGCCTCTCTATCCAAGCAAACAGAAGAAAGAAATTAGCACCACCATTTAGAAGCTAGGACAGAAGAAACTCTCAACTTTTTATTAAAAAGTAGCTCATCAATATGCTTGGAAAATGATTCAATTGAGTATTGGGGAGCGGGGGTTGGATGTAAAATGAAGGAGGCCACACAATTTATATGATCTGGCCCTCCTGTTTTTTCTCATGGTGGCTTAATTGGAAGTTATGGAAGACCAGAAATTTTATTGGGGAGAGAAAATACTTTTTTTCCCCTCCAGCAAAAAAAAGTAACATGGAAACCTATCAACTAAGTTAAAGAGATGATTCTAAAATTCAGTTAGGTGCTAAGTGTCATTACAAGAATAAACATTGTAGACAAAACAAACAACCCCTTTAACTATTAGTCATCCTTTCCTCTGCTCACCAACCAACACTGGAAATCAGTACTACCATTGAAAACCCAAGCTTAGTTGACAGGACTTTCAGTGGACAGAGAAGCTGATGTGCCTACTTTGGCCAAAGAATTGTCCAAAGAAATGACCAAATGGGGAATCTACCTTACCTTGGCATGTGTATGTAGTAAAAAAATTCGGTGAGCTGAAGTCCACATATCTTCAAGTTAACAAGGTTGAGAAACACTTTTCTAGGGAAGCCACAAATCAAGATATATGCATCCTTTCATAGTAAAATTGTGTGAGTGGGCTGATCATGCTTGGCTCATTTTAAATGCTGGGTCATATCCTAAGGCTGAACTTCTGCAATAAACTAAATCCAAACTAAATGACCTGCATTATGGTGTAGCACAGGGGTGTCAAACTCAAGGACCACGGGCTTAGATCGGACTCACGGGGCTGCCCTGGAAACAGCGAAGGACCGGCCCTTGGTGCCTTTGGCAGCAAAAACGGAGGTCCATGGGTGGCCTCACGAGCTTCGTTTTCAATAGCAGAGGTTTGCAGGAGGCCAGCTCCCATCTTGGGAGGGTGCAGGAGGCCAGCTCCCACCTTAGGATCCCGTTTTTGCTGGCAGAGCGCTCGGGGGCTGCCACAGGCGCTCCCAAGTGATGCCAAGCTGGCCACGCCCCCCCCCCCAAGTCAAACAACCCTGATGCAGCCCTCAGTGAAATCGAGTTTGACACCCCTGGTGTAGCACAATGGATAAACCAAGTCATGAAGGAAGAGTTAAAATCAGGAGTCTATCACTCTCTCCACCTCCTTTGTAAAGGTAAATTCTAACCACATTTTGTAACTTGCTGGGTTATACTGCAGCATCAAACACTACTGCTAGTTTATGGGTATCTTTCTAAAAAGGAATTGAAATTAATACTAAAAGCGTGTTGCAGAAATTTAATCAAGAATTTAAATGCCAATTTCTCTTGTATATTCCCGGTCTCCTATTCCAGTCCTGTGTTGCCTAAAGATCTGGGATGGAGAAAATTAATGTTGCCTTTTTATCCTGTTTTAGACACTTGGTCAATTTCTGTTCAGTTGGAAGCCTGCAGGAAAAATAGCAAAGAAAATGTTACAGTTAACGGGCACATATCAATAAATGAATCAGTTAATCAGATTATACTGCTCTGTTTCATTTGTTCTTTAAAAAGCAGAATTAAGCTAACAATATGTATGGAGATTCTCAGTCATCCAGGTCATATTTGTCCCAAAGATGCTTTTTCAAGAGGCAACTGGACTTTCTGGTTTTTCTTTGAAGACTGATGCTCTCTAGGTTGGATTACAATTTGTTTTCAACAAAGTTTTTGGAAAAGTGACATAAGATAGCATGAACTCAGTCACTATCTTTTCTTGGATTATTGTTTAGGAGCTTTAGCGCCCATGTTCCAAAGCAGGAAATGCTACAGGTTTGGTACAATGGTACTTAATAATTTTGGTAATACTGGACTAACTCTTTAGAAGATCAATCCACATTATAAATAGAAGTTAAAAATGGTACCCTGCTTTTTCTAACAAAAACACATCTGGACACAAAGAGGTGACATTTGATAATGGTAGTTAACATAGTAGTGCGAGTGCAATGCACGCGTGTGTGTATCTCTTAATGCACACAAACAAATTGACTGAAAGTTCTGTGCACCATCTTAGAATAATAATGTTAAAATTTTTGCTTGGCAGAGTGATGCATGAATTGTCTCCTAGTCAAAAAGCCAGGGGTGGGCTTTAAAAATTTTAGCAAGGGGTTCTCTGCCCAGTTGCTGGGTGGGCGTGACCATGGTGGGCGTGGCCTAGTTGGCCTGCACCATGGCGGAGGGGGCTTTTTTGCCCTCCCCGAGCTCCAGAGGCTTTCCTTGAGCCTCTGGGAGGGCGAAAACTACTTCCCCAGGCTCTGGAGGCTGGAAACGGGCTCATTTCCAGCCTTCCCGAATTTCCAGTAGGCCTGTTTATCGCCCTCCCCGAACCTCCATATGTGCACTGCACTTACCTGCATCCAAAACAGGCCATGTGTGGACTCCTGGGAGGGGAGGGGTAGAGTGGGCAGGGCCAGCCAGGAATGGGATTTGGGGGTTCTCCAAACTGCACAGAATCTTAGCTAGAGGTTCTGCCGAACCCCCAGCAGCCCACTCCTGCAAACAGCCTTCCCAACCTTGTTGCTACAAAGGCTGGATATCTATTGTGCATATCCTCCTCCAATCCTAGTTCTTTAAAAATATTAAAACTTACCTATCCATCATATCTAGCAGCTCTTGTGTCTTTTTAGTTTTCTTGTGGTGGGACCCATAAATAGCAATCTGAATCTGCACACACTGCATGGGTTCAAAATGCAAGAGACGATTAATTCCTTGTGGTTATTTTATGGGTACCAATTTCTTTTAAAGCCACCTTTGAAATATAAAAATAATCTTAAAAACCAAGGCTGTGCTTTAGAGCTACTATAACATTAGCCTTGCTCTCTTGTTGGTGAAGCAACCAGGATGAAGTTTTTGTTGACAGACTGAACTTGGGGGCCCTTGCAATAATAAATTTAAATGCAAATATTAGGAACAACTTTGTGACACAAGACCAGCTCTTAATAAAAATTAAATTCCTAAATATCATGCATTCAAAACGATATGCCTGCAGGTATGAGATATTTTAAATTCAAAACATTCTACAAACCACCAAGATGGTCTTTTCATTCATTCATTCATTCATTCATTCATTCATTCATGATAGTATAACTTAACTTAGTAATTACCTTACTGAGCAGTTGATAGGCCTCCCTTATTTTCTCTTCTGCTAGACAAATGCAGCCCATAATATATAACCGTTCAGCCGCCTGCTTATTAAAATCATTGCAGGGGTTTTGTTGAGTTTTAAACGACTCTTTGAGTAATTCATAGGCTTGCTGAAAGAAATCATAAAAAAATTAAAATATTTTTATAACTTCTGTCCGCTCCAACACAAATACTTCGCTTATTTATGCTCATTCTTTTTGGATTTACTGTAGAACTTTTCTCTTCATCCACCCATTCATCTATACATGTCTTTTTGAAATATAGCCAGTCTTTTCTCTCTAGTGAACAACAAATTATGCAGCAATTCAAAGCTGTAGCCCTGTTGCTTTGATCCTGCTAAATATTAGACTTTCATAGGTTATGGCTTCTTATGTTAAATACCTTGAATATTATGGCTCATTCATTATGTTTCTTGAAATCATGATGACCTCAGTTCTTTATACTCTACAGAGCTGAATTCTCCCAATCCAAAAATGTTTTTTTTTTTATCCATAATGCTTGAGAAAAAGGTAAGTTCCCTGTAGGGGAATAACCCTTCCCAATCCAGCTGTGATCTTCCCCCATCCCTGATTACCTTTCTTTTTCCAGCAAGTCCAAGCCACTTGCTGAAAACTTTAAGGGCATTGATTGTCTGAGGATGGTCCATTCCTAATGCTTCCTTGTAGGCTACCAAGCTCTCGTTGAAATACTTTTCAGCAGCCTCTAGAAACACAAGTGCGGTGTATTTTGTATGAAATGTATCTTGGAAAAACAAATCAGTATAAGGAAGTTGTATGGATTAGTTAATTTCACTTTCCTTCTTTTGTTGGATGTCATTTTGTTATGCCAAAAGAAGTACAAATTTTATCCATTCATTCATTTGATTTATGTAGCTGCCTGTCTCACTTTTGCATGACTCTAGATCAGGGGTCTCCAACCTTGGCCACTTTAAGACTTGTGGACTTCAAAGCAAAGCTGGCTGAGGAACTCTGGGAGTTGAAGTCCACAAGTCTTAAAGTGGCCAAGATTGGAGACCCCTGCTCTAGATAGTTTACAATAAAATACACAAGATTTAAAAAAATTAAACACATAGTAGCCAATCATTGTCCAACCAATTTTCCACACAGCCAGGAGGAGAAAGGAATATTAAGTATGTGTTAGCTGTAAGCCTTGGCAAGTCTGTTAGCCCAATGTGCCATGCCCAAAAAGACTCCAAGCCAGAAAGGTAGATTAAAATTGTCTTTTTAAATTTATGTACATAAGTAGAGAGGGTGTCTCACTGACTAAGCCAAAAGAAGAGCATCTTTTTTTTTCAAAGAAGAAGAAGAAGAGGAGGAGGAGGAAGAGGAGGAGGAGCATCTTAAGAAGGTGGAGAATTATTTTATACACAGTTCAAACATTTTGGGTTTGGAGCAGTGATGAAATCCATTTTTTTTACTACCAGTTTTGTGGGCGTGGCTTGGTAGGCATGGTGTGGCTTGGTGGGTGTGGCTTGGTGAGCGTGGCAGGGGAAGGATACTGCAAAATCTCCATCCCCACCCCACTCTAGGGGAAGAATATTGCAAAATCTCCATTCCCATGCCACTCTGGGGCCAGCCAGTTCTCCGAACTACTCAAAATTTCCGCTACCAGTTCTCCAGGACCTGTCAGAAGCTGCTGGATTTCACCCCTGGTTTGGAGTGTGTCAGCTTCATTGGTAATAGTCATTCTGTCACGTCTCTGGCGTTATGTATATGCATAGTCGCTTTAGAATGTAACACATAACATCCCATAATTTCTTAGTCTTGTAGGAAGTTAAAACCCACTCCTCTCCTAGAAGAATTAAATATTTTAGGAAATATTAAAAAGGTAGAATATTATATTTCTCTAGATGAGAAATGGAGAAACATGTTTTAAAGACAAAGCAGCTCCCTGTTCCCCCCGCACCACCACCACCTTTGTCAATGGGCCATCAAGGACAGAGCCAGTTCACTCATTCCCCCCACCTTTGTCAATGGGTCATTAAGGTCTGAGCCAGGCTCAAGCAAACCTGGGAGACAACCTACAAATCTACAAAGTTAGCTAAGACCCTGGCAGTCTGACAACCAATCAGGATACATTTCTTATACAGGAACAGGAAACACTAAGGTGGGGCCCAAGAGAAGGTATCAGCATCTCAGCTCCTTTTTTTTCTTCACCCAACATCTTGAAGCATGTGATCGCCTTTTCTGTTCAGGAACTCAAGCCATGTGATTCCTGTCCACCATTAAACCATCTTTCCAAGCAGTCTCCATGTTTCCAGTGTCTTTTTCCCCAGTTGGAACTGAACCAAGATTGACATTTCTTCCAACAGTATGATCTTGTTAATGCTCATCGAAATATACAAGAAGTATGGTTTTCCTATTATAACAAGATTGGAAATCACCGAAGTTGAAGTCAGTGTCTTTGGCAGCTTCGAACCAGTTCTTACTGGGCTGTATATTTCTCATTCATGGTTTGTTTTCTTCTTAATCTACTAGCAACATTAATCAAAGAACCTGCTAGTTCATGGCTGGGCAACTATGGCCCCTTTATGACCTATAGACTTCAACTCCCAGAATTCCTGAGCCAGCTGGCTCAGGAATTCTGGGAATTGAAGTCCACAGTTCATAAAAGGGCCATAATTGCCCAGCCCTGTCCTAGTTTCTGAAAACATTAACCAGAGGGGTCCTCCTTTGCTGCTGCCATCATATGTTTGCCACCTCGTTGAGTTATTTTTAAAAAGACAGGGACTATTCATCAATATTTATCTGATGGGTTTATTCCATAATTACCAGTGTGTTTCTCTTCTCCTGTGGCAGCATAAGCCTTTCCCAGGAATAATGCTGCAGATCCAACTTCAGGGCTGAATTTCTGGTAGAGAGCTAATGACACAGAATGAGCCTAAAGGAAAGAGATGGATGTTTCCAGTTCACAAACCAAGAACTATCACATGCTATCTGGCAGTCCATTCCCTCAAATAGCAACAGCACTTAGACTTATACACTGCTTCATAGTGTTTTACAGCCCTCTAAGCCAGAGGTCTTCAAACTTAGCAGGTTTAAGACTTGTGGACTTCAACTCCCAGAATTCTCCAGCCAGCTATGCTAGGCTAGGCTGGCTGGAGAATTCTGGGAGTTGAAGTCCACAAGTCTTAAACCTGCCAAGTTTGAAGACCTCTGCTCTAAGCACTTTACAGAGGGACGCAGTGATTCAGTGGCTAAGACGCTGAGCTTGTTGATTAGAAGGTCGGCAGTTCAGCAGTTCGAATCCCTAGCTCCGCATAACGGGTGAGCTCCCATTACTTGTCCCAGCTTCTGCCAACCTAGCAGTTCGAAAGCACATAAAGAATGCAAGTAGAAAAATAGGGACCACTTTGGTGGGAAGGTAACAGCGCTCTGTGCGCCTTCGGTGTTTAGTCATGCCGGCCACATGAACACGGAGACGTCTTCAGACAGCACTGGCTCTTCGGCTTTGAAATGGAAATGAGCACCGCCCCAAGAGCCGGAAATGACTAGCACGCATGTATGGGAACCTTTACTTTACCTAAGCAGTTTAGAGTCAGAGAATTGCCCTCAACAATCTGGGGCTTCATTTTACCAACTTCTGAAGGATGGAAGGCTGAGTCAACCTTGAGCAGGTCAGAATTGAACTCCCAGCAGTGGACTGCAGAGTTAGCCTGCAATACTGCCTTCTAACCACTGTGCCACCATGGCTCTCAAAACTTTTTTCACCATCCTAAAGTTAGAGTCCTGTTCTAATCCCCAATGTGGAGCCTTCCCACAGAATCACAGCTTTGGGAAAGGATTTTATCTCAGCACATATTCTGTGGGGGATGGGGTTAGGGTTAGGGTTAGGGGAGGTGGAGTTTAATATCAGTATTGTTAAAAAAAATCAAATGCAAGAATGTGCTTTGTTATTGGCCAACCTTATTTCAAACATATAATCCCATTTCATATAGGACTTTTAAAGGTCAAAACCAACACGTTGAATTGACCCGGAGGAAAAACTGGCAACCAATACAGCTGGCAAAGGTGTAATGTGTGATTACAGAGCAGGATGTCAAACTCAAGGCCTGTGGGCTGAATCTGGCCCGCAGGGTGCTTAGATCTGGCCTGTAGGATCGCACTGGAAACAGCAAAGGATTGGCCCCAGTGGTGGATTGCCCCCGGTTCGCACCGGTTCTATAGAACCGGTAGTAAAACCGGCTGGAGGCTCCGCTCACTGACCCCAACATCATCAAAATGTTGGGGCAGAAGAGCGCATGCGCAGCCCCGCTGCAACCCCATAGTAAAGGTAAGTAGAACCCACCCCTGATTGGCCCGCAGTGAAAATGAGCTCCCGAGCTCCGTTTTTGGCTGCGATGGCCTCCTGTAACCCTCTGCCAGTGAAAATGGAGTTCGGGTGCCCCAAAACATATTCGGCCCTGCCAAGCTCCGTTTTCGCTGACAGAGGGTTGCAGGAAGCCATCGCAGCCAAAAACGGAATTTGGGAGTCCTTTTTCGCTGGCAGAGCATTCAGGCCACCACAGGTGCCCCCGACATGAGTGACATTGAGCTGGCCACGCCCACCCTGGCCACGCCCACTCCCACCCCCCAAGGTTATACCCTGATGCAGCCCTCAGTGAAATCAAGTTAGACATTCCTGATCTAGAGGAACACACATAACTGCCTTTTTGCACCAGATGAAGTTTTCCAATATTCTTCAATTAAGTAAAAAAAAAAAAGTCCTTTACCTGTAATGCATATGAAATGCTTTTTTCATATATTTTTTTCATTTGTTTGATTTTGGCTATTTCTTGATAAAGAGGTATCAGTTCTGGAGCCACATCTCCTTCAGCTGAAATGAGATAATCAACGGCCTTCTCAAAATACTTGGATGCCAAATCTAATTCGTTTTTCTGCAGACTTGCCCTAGGGACAAAAATAAAAAATAAAAACAGCAGCTGGATTGTGGTGCAATTGCCAAATTGCTGCATTCACTGGAGGGAATCTAGTTCAAGTTTAATTTCACTCAGAGAAGTTCCCTGACTTTGGTCCAGTCTCAAACCAATTTATCGAACAGAGCAATTGTTTGAGAAGAATGCAAGGAAAAAAATGCTAGTTATGTGGCCTTCAGTCTCTGGAGGAAATATGGGACATAAATCTAGGAAAACATGTTTTTAAAAGATTCAGAGATGCTTCTAACAATACTTTGTTTGGATTGGCATATCACAATCAATGGAGTCATTTTAAAGATATAGAATTTCAAAACTCAGAAAGGAGTCATTTCCTGGTCAGTTTAAGTCCTAATTAACCTTAAAAGACCCCAGGTAAGTTTTGAGTTTTACCTTAAGCAAGCCAATTTATGTAGTGCAAACCTAGAAGGTGCCAATCTGAGTGGGGTGCAGGGTCATTGGTGAGCTTTCCATCAGTGAAAATGGAACGGACTCAATTTTTCAGATTTTTCTTCAGCTTTCAGATAAAGTATTTTTGTGGATGATTTTCTTCCCCAAATCATCTAATTATTCTAACCTAGTCTAAAGTCTGACCAGCTATTTGTTGTGATTTTCCTCAACAGATGATGGTTGCACTGTAGATTTTTAGTAGGAAGGTAGGCACTAACAGCTAAATTTTAGAAGCATCACATTGCTGTAATTGGTTCCCAAAAAAATTGCATTGGTGCAAAAAAAAAAAAAAAAAAAGCATTTTGGAAACTACAGATAGTCATTGCCTTAGGGCAGGGGTGAAATTCAGCAGGTTCTGACAGGTTCTGGAGAACCGGTAACAAATTTTGAGTAGTTCAGAGAACCGGCAAATACCACCTCTGGCTGGGCCCAGAGTGAGGTAGAAATGGAGATTTTGCAGTATCCTTCCCTTGCCACGCCCACCAAGCCACGCACACAGAACCGGTAGTAAAAAAATTTACCACTGCCTTAGGGCCAAAATTGAGCCCAAAATTTCCATTGCTAAGTATGACATTGGTTAAGTGAGCTTTACGCCATTTTACAACCTTTTTTTGCCACACTTGTGAGGTGAATCACTGCAGTTGTTAAGGTAGTAACAGGGTTGCTAAATGAATCTGGCTTCCCCATTGACTTTGCTTGTCAGAAGGTTATAAAAGGGGATCATATGACCCCAGGACACTGCAACGGTCATAAATATGAGTCAATTGCCAAGCACCTGAATTATGATCATGTGACTATGAGAACGCTGCAGTGGTTGTAAGTGTGAAAAATGACCATAAGTCACTTTTTTCAATGACATTGTAACTTCGAATCAGTGGTGGGTTGTTCCTGGTTCGCACCGGTTCGCAGGAACCGGTAGTAAAAAATTGTAGTAGTTTGGAGAACCGGTAATAACATTGGCTGGCCACATCCCCAAACCGGACCCCAGACTGGTCGCCGCTTGCTTACTCCACCCACCTCATCAGAGGCCTTTTTTTTTTTTTACTTTTAAAAGCATTTCTTCTGCAACCTCTTCAGCCGAAAAAATGCTTTTAAAAGTTTTTTAAAAAAGCCTCTGATGATCGTGAGGGTCAGCTGGGATCGTCAGAGGATTTTAAAAGCATTTTTTTCTGCAACCTCTTAAGGTTGTAGAAAAAATGCTTTTAAAAGTAAAAAAAAAAGTTGGCCACGCCCACTGAGTCACATTACCCTCCCCCAAGCCATGTCTACAAAATAAGCCACGCCCACAGAACCGGAAGTAAAAAAAATTAGAACCCACCCCTGCTTCGAATGGTCACTAAACAAACTGTTGTAAGCCAAGGATATACGTACCTGTATATGTGGGCCCATCGGTCACCTCTGTCCTTAATCTGTTCATAAAATGCATCTGTGCCCTTATTTATCAGTCTACAATTTTTTCCTTACCTGCCAAGTGCCACAATAATGTCTTTGTTGCATACTTTAAGGTTAGCAGCTCCTTTCCAAACTAACTCCTGCAGTTCTTCCAGACATTTGTCAGCCTTCTGCAGGTTGCAGTAACATTCTTTGGCAGTAGAAAAGTCAAGGAAAAATCAATAATGGAAGTTCATTTAAAACAAGCAAGCAAACAAACAAAAATAACAGAAGAAGAACTTATGCTGTTGATTTGGACTCCAGTTATTTTGGCAGATCTGAAACTATTTTTCTTCCTTTGCATGGTTTGGCAATTTATGCTCTCTAGTTAATGGCAACATAAATCAGTATATCCTGAAGCAGTGCAAAGAATAAAACTTTTGAATGATGCAGTTTTGTGACTCTGACAATTAATTTATTCTTGACGCTGGTGACAGACGTTTGGTGCCTGAATTTCCATAAGGAAATGTCACAAGTAAATGCCTTATTCTTTATTATGTAAATAGTACATGACCAGGATATCAGGGGTTAACTTATTCTTCACTACTTAATATATTCATACTTAACCACTCCTATATCTAGCTCCACCCCTTGTATATATAAGGAGCTGTATGCTTTCCTTCTGTGCTTCTATCTGTGAATATTCAGTGTATATAGAATGCCTTCTGTAAATAAACAGTGCTTTATTTGAATATCTAATTCTTAAACTACTTATTGAGTCTGATCCTGAAAATATCGTAACAATTTGGTAGCAGAGGATGGTTTGATTGACCATCAAATAATAAAACTTTAAATATGTCTGAGAGAGAAAACTCCAGAAACTCCAGAAACAAAAGAGAAAGACCCAACACCAGGGCATACAGTAAAGAAATGGAAGCAGATCAAGAAAAGATCGATAAACCCACGACTATGACACCAAAAGAAACTGAAGACTACACTACAAACAACGAGGAAATAATTGATGGAATGGATGAACAAAAAGAGAACGAGTTGAAAGGCAGCCCCCTCGGATCAGAGGTACTGAAACTGCTGAAACTCAACGCGAAATTCCAAAACGTAATAAAGAACAGCGGAACAGCGAAAAAAAGGAGTATTGTAACAGATGACCCCAAAAATCCAAAAATGCTGAGCGAATTATCTACAAAAAAAGGAATAATGAAAAGAAAGACCAACGGTCCTGCTCAAAATTTTGAATGGCAGCCATCTTGTTTTCAACTGATCACAAAAAAGAGCGAAGCAGAGTCAATCAGAGTACATTATTCAAAATCTTTGGCGCGAAAGGATTCACATAATAAAAAAAAGAAAAAAGAAAAACTTTACTTTTCAGAAAATTCTGATACAGACTCAGAAGAAATACCTATCGAACTAAAAGTCAAATCAGCTATAAGAACTCTTTTTACAACATTCGGTCCAGGACTGAAAATTACAAAAGAACCGACAAAAGATGGCAATCGAGAAACAGGGAGAGAACAAGCAAGAAAGCAAACGTCTCGGAGTCTGCCCGCTTCTCCTCAATCAACGAGAGCACCGACACCTGAGCCCAGAGAACCTTGCAAATACCACCCCATGCCGCAGACAAAGTCAGAAAACAGCGATCTCAACAAGAGTCATCGCAACAGAAAGACACGAGCTTCTGCCGCCGCCTGGACACCGAAGATCGAGCCAGAGACTGAATCATCGGAAGAAGAGCGCTACGAGGGAGCTGCAGCGACGAGAACTTCTCCCGACAGCTTCAGGAGCGAAATGAACAACGCGCATGTGCAAGACTACACAGACAACTTCGGGGGACATGAAGAACAGAGAGAACCATTCAGAATCGTCACAAGCATACCCACGCCATTTTGTAACTTTCAACATTTGCAAGACCATGGACTGCCTCCAGTTGTAAGTAATGGATCCAACAATATTGAGAATTTGCCCAATGATTTCCCAAAACTGAGAATAGATGGCATTAATTTGCAAGAATGGTGTCAGCAGCTCCAGGTTGTCTTTCTAAAAGAAAACTTATTATTTTTTATCACTAATCCCCTAAAAAGACCTTGGACTCTAAAATTAGACTGTCTGCACCATAGGGCATTTTTCTTATTAATTTCCAGTATATCTCCTGCCATGTACCACAGTATTAAGCAAAATCTAACTGTATCAGAAATTATTCAATGCATGTTTAAATTGTTTCACAGTGAAAGTGTAGCCACTACAACAAGAATGTCTAAAGATTTCTTCTCAGCTAGGATAAAGCCAGGGGTTACCATAAGTGAACATTTAATATCTTTAAACAAAATTAGAACAGAACTGCATTTAAGGGGGGAAATAATTTCAGATCAAACAATGAAGAGTGTTATCATTAACTCACTAGACCCATTGTGGGATAACTATATATCTCATTTAGACACAATCAATTTAGGATATTTATCCATAGAAAGTCTATCTAACAAGCTAATATCTGAAGATAATTCAAGGAGAAGTCGTTGTAACAATCACATGGAACATAAACAATATAAGAGGGTAGTTTTTCAAGAAAGATATCATGAACCAATAGGATGCCACAACTGTGGATCCAAAGAACATAATAGGAGAGACTGTCCAAAACGCCTCAGAAATAGAAAAAATCCTGACTACAGAAATAGGTATCAAAACAGACAGTCATCAATTGATAGACATAGATATAGAAGTCCACCCATCTATAGGGAACATAGAAGGGGCAGAGATAACTCAAAAGATAGAAAGTCTGGTTCACTGAATGGGTTAAACAAACATGACAGCACTAACATACAACAGACAGAGGACAATGATTGGCTTATCGATTCTGGAGCAACCAACCACACTACAAATAATAAAAATATACTATCTTCATTTGTAGAGGATAAATTCGTAATTAAGGTAGCTAATCAGGAGAAGGTTCAAGTCATAGGTAGAGGAAATATAACCTTACCTGGCCTAGGAAAAATAGAGGGGGTATTGTTAATACCTGAAATATCTCATAACATACTTAGTGCAATAAAACTAAGCATAGATTCTGGCATAAATATTGTGTTCTCGAAAGGAAAAGCAACATTAGAGAAAAACAGAACAAACATAGGTACTGTGATTATTAAAGGAGGTCTACCTTATCTAATGACAAAAGAAAATGGTTACACAACATTGATTCCAACATGGAAGATAACAATAACATAGACAACGAAAGCAGTAGCAATAGTGACAATGAGGAACATGAGATTATCCATAATCACAAAGACACACCCAACAACAAAATACCTAATATTGGTAAACCAATTCATGATGAATGTGCTCATGTCTTACATAGGAAATTAGGACATGCCAGTTTTCCTGTAGTTCAAAAGATGACTGAACATGCTGAAGGTGTTAAAATAAAAAACTGAGCTATCTGGTGAAGGACACAACTGTGCAAAAGAATTTTGTTTGTGCTTCCCATACCCAACTCATTTGTTCTGGCCACTGGCAAGGATATTCTTTCTGCATCAGATTTGCCATGCCCAAGGTGTAGTAGATTGTCACAAAGATGCTCAAAACAGTTCCTTTTTCCTCTGAGGATGCCGGAGGAGTATCACCCCTTAGGGAGAGGAGGATATATTTTGCTGAATTTGCATGGTGCATAGCTTGACACGGAAGACCTAGAATAATTAATAAAATGAGTGAACAAAAATAGAAAGAAGCACAGAGTCGTTTGTCCTATCAAAACGTTCAATGAATTGGCTTGGGTTTTAGTACTGTAAGCCCATGTATACTGCACGAATCAAAAAGAGGGCTGTGAAATATCTACAGACCCCTCACATCCTGGACATAAATTGTTTCAACTTCTACCCTCAAAACTACGCTATAGGGCACTGCCCACCAGAACAACTAGACACAAGGACAGTTTTTTCCCGAACGCCATCACTCTGCTAAACAACTAATTCCCACAACACTGTCAAACTATTCACTAAGGCTGCATTACTATTATTCTTCTCATCCTTCTTATTTCCTATCTCCTCCCACTTATGGCTATAACTTTGTTGCTTGTATCGCTACGATTTATATTGTTTTATTTGTTTCCTAGTTTGATTTGATTGCTTATTTAGTAACCTATGACTATCACTAAGTGTTGTATCTTATGATTCTTGATGAATGTATTTCTTTTTCTTTTTATGTACACTGAGAGCATATGCACCAAAGACAAATTTCTTGTGTGTCCAATCACACTTGGCCAATAAAGAATTCTATTCTATTCTATTCTATTCTATTCTATTCTATTCTATTCTATTCTATTCTATTCTATTCTATTCTAGCCCAGCCCAGCCCAGCCCAGCCTTTTCTTTGATGAAATTATAAAATAGAGACTAGATGGCAGGATTTCAACAGCCAGGTATTTCTTTCCAACTCCAGCAGTAAACCTCTGGAATGATCCCTACTGAATGATCACTGCTATGCATTTGGAAACATGCACCCCAATCAGCAATCTAGTAATTTTCTCTCTTGGTTAAGGTATAGTTATTTAGAGTTCAGGATCCGGGTTGCTGACTAGTATTTTCCCTTCCCTGTTATTTTTCCTTCTCAATGTCTATTCTTGGAGTTGCCTGCACCTTTCTTCTTCTTCTCCTCCGTTGCATTTGAGAGTGACTCATCTTAGTTGATGCTTGCTAATGTAAAAGACTTCTTCTCTTAACATCTGGGGATTGTTGTTTTCTTCCACTGCTATCCTTGCAAAAGGTCGCAGTTCCTTATAAGGTGGTGAGAGGAGAGTCATGATGTTATTCAACTCTGATTCCAGGGTGAGATTTGAGAATACTCAAATCAAAGTTGTCCATTGCCTACAGTCTGCAGGTCTTCTGCCATTGGCTATTGGTAAGAGGGGAACCTGATATTTCTCTGAGTGGTAATGTGCATTAGTTTTTGTGTGCCATTTGGTTTATTGATACTCAGCAAATATATTTAGTTCTCATGCCTACTAGAGTCTCAGGCTAAAGACCATAGCTGATGGGCATTAGATAGTAATTAATTTCCCTGATTGATTGATGATGTACCATTAAGTCATTTTAAATGTCTATGGAGATTCTCAGTCATCCAGGTCATGATTGTCCCAAAGGAGCTTTTTTCAAGAGGCAACTAGACTGAAGAAGAAGAAGAAAAAAAACCTCCAGAAAGTCCAGTTGCCTCTTGAAAAAAGTACATTTTAAGTCATTTTCAACTCCTAGTGGCCACATAGAGCCAGTTTGGTCCAATGGTTAAAGCACCAGTCCAGAAATCAGGAAACTCTGAATTCTAGTCCCATCTTAGGCAGGAAAGCTTGTTGGGTGACTTTGGGCCAGCCACTCTCTTTCACCCCAACCCATCTCATCTCACCGGGTTGTTATTGTGGAGAAAAGAGTATGAAGGCGTATTAGGAATGTTCATTACCTTGAGTTATTTTTAAAAATAATAAAGTAGGGATAAAATAAAAGTAGATCAACCATTTTTGGGTCAATTGTTATGTGTTAAAACAGGGGTGTCAAACTCAATTTCATTGAGGGCTGCATCAGGGTTGTGTTTGACCTTGGGGGGCTGGGGTGGGCGTGGCCAGGATGGGCATGGCCAGCTTAATGTCACTCGTGTGGGGGGTGCCTGTGGTGGCCCAAGCACTCTGCCAGTGTATGAGCTCCTTTTCCAGCTGCGACAGCCACATGAGGCCCTCCCAAACTCCATTTTCACTGGCAGAGGCACCACAGGCCAGTTCGCTGTTTTCAGGGTGGCCCCACGGGCCAGAGCTAAGCATCTGGTGGGGCGGATGCGGCCCATGGTCCTTGAGTTTGATACCCCTGTGTTAAAGGCAAGTTAATGTTGCCAGGATAGGAGGAAAATGGCAATTCTTCTTGAAATACATCAGAAGGGATGCTGTTGGGGATTCAATGGGTTATTGCTATAGAAAATAGTTACTATTTGGAATAAGTAAAAAAAAAATATACTGCAACTTTATTAGGTAGGTTACTGCACAAAAAATATGGGAAATCACTGTTTTCTGTTTTCATTTTTCTCTTTCCTCATTTTATCCCCCCCTATTCTTTTCCTTCCTTTTTTTCATTGTCTTTATTTATATTTACATTTTATATTAAGATTTTTTAAAATAAAAATATATTTTGTAAAAAAAAAAAGAACTGGCATTAAAAGGAATGAAATCAGGAGTCTGGTAGCCTTTTTCTGACAGACAGAAAAGGTTATGCTGATTAAAAAGCATAAGTTTTTGTGACAGTCATGAATGATTTGTACCTTTTAATAAAATATATGGCTTGGGAAAGGGGCAACCAAGTTCCTGATATTTTGCCAGTAACAACTATTATGTCTCTCTTCCTACGAGTAAGAGGAATTGCCGTAGCTTCATGGGTTTGGGGAGCAGTCTTTTTCATCTTGGAACTCTTCTAAAAAGTTAGACTACAACTCCACTCATTCCCAACAAAATGAAAGAAAATGAAAGTATGTAAATCACATGGCTAGGGCCTGGCCTTAGAAATAGAGCATCCATAGCATTTTAGATCTCTTTTTTCTGGAGGGATCATGGCAAAAAATGCCTTACCTTGTAGAGTAAGGTAGCCATAAGCAAGATTGGCAAGAGCTTCTGCTAATCTCCAATGCTGGTTTCCATAGATAATTCTAGTGAGGACTGTGCATTGCATCAGCTCCTTGCAGGCTTTATGTACCTAGAGAAGAATATTTATGTGGCTAATTTGTTATTTCAACTGTAACTACCTAGCACACCCACCCACAAATATTACTCAGTTCTGAGCTGAAACACAAACAATCCAATTCTGGTTATTTTCAAGGCATAAATGATACGACAATTGCATTCCTTTCTCACTTTTACTGAAACCAAGGTTGCAGCTTGCTTGTTTAAGTCTGCTCCTGTAAAAGGAATAGGGTTTAGAACAAGCTGTGATGGCTATGATTTTGTCTTCTTTGGCCGCTTCCTCACATACCATGGTTAACCCTGTAAGGGCTGGATGGCATATAAATCTTTGTTGTGCCTTCATTCCACTCTCATTTAAATATAGAAACATTGATTTAGAAGGGATTCTTCATTGTAATATATAGTCCAGACCAGAGGTGGGTTTCAGCAAGTTCTGACCAGTTCTGGAGAACCGGTAGTAGAAATTTTGAGTAGTTTGGAGAACCCGTAGTAAAAATTCTGACTGGCCCCGCCCCCGCCCCCATCTATTCTCTGCCTCCCAAGTCCCAGCTGATCAGGAGGAAATGGGGATTTTGCAGTAACCTTCCCATGGAGTGGGGTGGGAATAGAGATTTTACAGTATCCTTCCTCTCCCACGCCCACCAAGCCATGACCACCAAGCCATGCCCAACAAGCCACACCCACAGAACTGGTAGTAAAAAATTTTGAAACCCACCACTGATCCAGATCAGCGTTTTTCAACCCTGTGGACTTCAACTCCCACAATTCCCTAGCTAGTATGGCAAATTCTGAGTTGACTAGGGAATTCTGAGAGTTGAAGTCCACTTCTCTTAGAGCTGCCAGGGTTGAAAAACTCTGGTCTAGACACTAAACTCCTATCCACAAATGCCCTGAGAATGCAGATGTTTCTTCTTGATGATAAGAAGCTGGTTTTCTCTTGGTCCAGTCTCCTTTCAATACACTGAAGTGCATGTTAAAAGTGGATTTTCTTGAGGAATCTGACAGTATCCCACTACAGCAATAAAATTCTGAAATGTATGCTGCCTTGCAGACTTTTTAGAGATTATTATTATTATTATTATTATTATTATTATTATTATTATTATTATTATTAGTAGTAGTAGTAGTAGTAGTAGTAGTCCTATTTCTATGCCGCCCACTCTCCGAGGATTCTGGGCGGCCGTTCTGTCCCCGTCTCACACATGCACATAAGCAGTCAGACAGGAGTTAATAAAACCAGCAGTCAGGAATTCCTTTGAGATAACAGAATTGGCAGCAACCCAGTAGCTGCCTGACAAAGACTTTACTCACAAAGGGAGGTTTTTCTCCTCCGTCCGATACACCAAAATAAGTCCACAAAGCCAAAGAATTGTCAAGTTCAGTCCATAATAAATCCAAGGAGGGCATATAACGAAGTTCCAGAAATGCAGTATGACTTGCTAGCTTTTCAGTTTTGTCCATCACAAGGCCTGAATGACCACCACATCCCCTTTTATCCCCTGTGGGGTGTTGTCCAGTGACTCAGCTTAATCTCTGACACACCTCCTTCTCTGCTGTGCGTGCTTGTCTTTCCGACGCTGTCGGGGATCCAGCCAAGACTCATCTCCGTCACTGTCTAACTGCGGCTGCTCGGAAGTGCCTGGCTCCTGGCCTATCTCTTGGCCTTCGGAGGACACCTGAGGCATTGCCAGAGAGAAGGGTCCTGGAGAGGGAGGCCTTGCCAACTCCTCTCCTTCACTTTCGGAGTCTTCTCCCTCTGATAAGACGGGCTTTGGGGTCGGAGTCACAACAGCGGCTTACACCAAAGACAGTATACTAAATAGCATATTGCCCCCAACAATCTGGGTCCTCATTTTACCCACCTCAGAAGGAAGGAAGTGAGTCAACTTTGAGCCAGTGAGATTTGATCCGCTGATCTGCTGAACTAGCAGTCAGCTGAAGTAGCTGCAGTACTGCACTCTAACCACTGCGCCACCTCGGCTCATACTGTAGATTAGATAGCCGCCATCTGGGTGTTGCCAGAGCTGTGATTATACCCAAGGTGTAACTTGGTGACAGTAACAAACGGGTAGATAGCCAACTTCAGAGGGGCTGGGAACTAGGGAGTACTTTAGCACAGCCGTCAGTACCTTGGCACTGAATCACCATAAATACTACAGAATCAGGTTGGAGTTTATGACTTGGATGAAGAAATGGAGGAAGGCCATCCCTTTTGCTGATACAAGGTAAGTGGTTTGCTTATCCTTTAAACTATCCTGTTTCCCCCAAAATAAGACCCAACCGGAAAATAAGCCCTAATGCATTTTTTTGAGCAAAAATCAATATAAGACCCTGTCTTATTTTCGGGGAAACACGGTAGTAGTGGGGAAATGGCCAAGTAGGATCTTCAAAACTGGAAGCTTTAAAAATATAGACTGGAGGCTAAAACGTACAAAGTACGGTTGCAGATATTGGGTATGTCAAGTTTAATGAGAAGAAGGACTAGGGGTGACATGATAGCAGTGCTCCAATATTTAAGGGGCTGCCACAAAGAAGAGGGAGTCAAGTTATTCTCCAAAGCACCTGAGGGCAGGACAATGAATACAAACTAATCAAGGAGAGAGAAGCAACCTAGAAGTAAGGAGAAATTTCCTGACAGTTAGAACAATTAATCAGTGGAACGAGTTGCCTCCAGAAGTTGTAGGTGCTCCAACACTGGAGGGTTTTAGAAAGAGATTGGACAACCTTCACCTGAAATGGTATAGAGTTTCCTGCTTGAGCAGGGGGTTGGACTAGAAGACCTCCAAGGTCCCTTCCAACTGTCATTCTGTTACAGGAGCAAGTAAGGTGTCTATACAGAGATACAATTAAGAAGGGTTTCGTCCATCTTGACATTCATCCTGAGTTTTCGGATTACCTTGGGGGCACTTCTGACCCACAAGAAATTTGAACTCAGGTGAACTCAGTAAGGAGAAGTCCTAGAGAGGTCTAAGACAGTGGTGGGTTTCAAAATTTTTTACTACCGGTTCTGTGGGTGTGGCTTGGTGGGCGTGGCAGGGGAAGGATGCTGTAAAATTTCCATTCCCACCCCACTTCCAGGGGAAGGTTACTGCAAAATCCCCATTTCCTCCCGATCAGCTGGGACTCGGGAGGCAGAGAATAGATGGGAGCGGGCCAGTCAGAGGTGGAATTTACTCAAAAGTTCTGCTACCAGTTCTCCAGAACTGGTCAGAACCTGCTGAAACCCACCTCTGGTCTAAGACCAGGTGCTATATTTTAAAGAATTTATAGATAACACCTGCATTTCTTGGCAGAGTCTGAGCATACGTTGAAAGTAATACCTTAAGGTGTTTCTGTTCTACCACTATTGCATTTACAGCAACTCATTACTTTTCCTCTGCACACAGCTATGGAAGCAAATGCATCAACATACCTCTTTTCCTTCAGCAAATCTTTCTGCTCTTTTCTGTGCTTCTATCAGCTTCGCTGCTGGAGGGGCCATCAGCTGGGCCCACAGTTCTTGATTTTCCCCATCGGTATCCCTTGTATCCATTTGCCCAGATCCAGTGTTTCCTTTGAGCCTTCAATAAGTATGAAGCCTTTGGAACTGACCTTGGGGAAGGTCTGAGAAGACTGTTCATGGGGAAAGGAAGAGCAGGCATCAAGGAGAAACTTAGAAAAACAACGGCAGAGTCTTGAGATAGAAAGAAGCATGAGAAACAGGGGTGGGTTTCACATATTATTGCCACTGGTTCGCTGTGCGCACACATGCACCCAGCCTTCCACATGCTCACTGCGCTTGCTGCATTTTCCACACATGCACCCATCCTTCCATGCATGTGCTTTGCTCGTGCGCGCAACTTCCGCGCATACGTCCGACCTCAAAAACATGGCTAAATAGGACGGCATTACATCAGGGTGCCGCTACCAGTTTGCCCGAACTGGTCTGAACCAGCTCTGACGAGAAACATAAAATAGCCCCACCTTGATTTCCTTTGGTATAAAGCAGGACAGAAATTTGGACAGGGTTTCAAGATTCTGATAATGCACTCTACAACTATAAAATAGAATTTTTGAACCCTTGCAATATCCCTTTACCTGGCCTATCTCCAAGGCCTGATGATAGGAAAAGAGTGGTAGACAATTATTGATGGACTCTGCCTGGAGTCCATTTGGGATGAAAGGGAAACAGTTGGGGGAATAAGGCGGGGTAGCATTAGCATTTCGGTTATGTCCTTGCTTCCCCAAAAAGCTTTTGATGAAACCAGTTGCTTAAACAGATCAGCATTATTTGAAAAAAAATCCTTGGCCGATGGGGACAAATTGTTGCTGGCTAAGTGTTCTCTTTTCTTTTCTGTATGTGTTTATTAAAAGTGCCTCATGTTAGTATTATGTTTATAAACAGAGTTGTCAGACAGCAGGGACTTTAAAGTCAATTTATGAAGCTGAAAACGCTAGAGTTCTTCCCAACCTATTTTGAGATTGTAGGTACACTGAGATAGACCAGTTATTGCACTTGCTGAAAGGCAAACTAGAGACATAGGTTCCTACTGCATCCTCAAATTTTCCAGGATCCTCTTTGATACCAGATTATCCTCCCCTTCTCCCACCAAATGGGCATACTTCCAAAGAAAGCAATTATGTGTCATCAAACTCTTGGCAACCACAAAGATATTCCATTTATTTGTACTAATTTCCTATGTTCATGTCCATGTTATAATTATACCTGTTATCTTGTACATGTTTGACTAAATAATGAATGAATGAATGATCTGTCCCTGACCTAATCTTAATGCTCTCCCAACTCATCATTACTGTAACTGACTATCTACCTTGCTGTTGGTCGCCTCTTTCTTCCTATCCCTCCCAGCATTAGAGTTTTCAGAGAACTGGGCCTTTGCATAAATATCCAAAGTGTGATAAATTATCTAAAGTATGTTAATTTGAACCTGATCATTTGTGCAAGTGGCTGTCATTTGGCTGTCACGCAGCTTGGGTTTAAGGAAGGAAGGAAGGAAGGGAGAAAGGCTTGTACCTGAGAACTATTAAAGCTATTACAAAAGAAGCAATGATCCAATACTGTAGTTCAATTCAATTGCTCAAATCCAAAATATGTAGCTCCAACTTCCCGATGTAATGAGATGCAATTGGTATTTGACAGAGAGCACAATGATTTGATTCTGCTTTATATATTCAACAGGTGATCAGTTTAGTACTTGCAAGCTTTAAACAAGTGTTAGTACATAGCAAAGAAAAACTGGAGGAGGGCTGCAATATAGAAGCAATTAAAAATATATCCAGAACAACATTGGGTTGATTTAAGTTCTCTTGCATGCAAGTATATACAGTATACACTCACACTTGGCGCAAATGATCTGGAACAGTTTCAAAAGTAGCTGGATGGAGGCCATCCATCTGAATCAGAACACAAATAGGTTCCTCACATAAATCATGCACATAATGATTACTGCATAGCAAAGAGTACCTTCTCCAATAATGGGAATTTAATGTGCATTTTCACCTACAGGACCCAGAAGTTCTATAAGGGATTTCAACAGGCAGTACTTGTTGCGTGCATGGACTTGATCTTTCAAAGAGAGTCACATGCAAACTTCCCACAATAGACAAGAAATTTCTAGCCTCAAAAACAAACACACCAGCAAACAAAAAGCACCATATCTTTCTTAGTTTACAGCCAGATAGTGTTAATATATCTCCCGAATACACCCACGGCTTCCTCCTGCAGAAATTTTACATAACGCAGTTTGATTCAGGACCAGAAATTCTAAGGATTCTTAAGGATAACAGATGATTATTAGAGCAAATCGGTTTAGACATGAAATATATCCTTAAAAAGGATGTTGACTGCTGAATATACTTCCACTGATTTATTTATTTATTTAATCTAATTTTTATACCTCCCTTCTCCCGAAGGATTCAGGATGGTGCACAGCCAAAGATAAAACAAACACATATATAAAATTTAAAAACAGTTTAAAAACATATTAAATAATTTGGCCCCGACATCATTAAACACAAAAGCAACCCATTAAAATTAATGTTTAGGCCAGCCCAGCTTGTTAGAACAATAACGTCTTGAGGGCACGGCGAAAAGTGCGTAGGTCAGGGAGCATCCATATCTCCGGGGCCAATTCATTCCAGAGGGTGGGTGCCCCCACAGAGAAGGCTCTCCCCCTGGGGGTTGCCAGTCGACATTGTTTGACCGACGGTACCATGAGGAGTCCTTCTCTGTGGGAGCGTACTGGCCGGTGGGAGGCTATCGGTAGCAGAAGGCGATCTTGTAAGTACCCAGGTCCTAAGCCATGGAGCGCTCTAAAGATAGTAACTGACACCTTGAATCACACCCGGAAGACCACCGGGAGCCAGTGCAGCTCACACAGAAGAGGTGTTACATGGGAGCACCGTGTTGCTCCCATAATCACCTACGCGGCCACATTCTGGACCAGTTGGAGCCTCCGGGTGCTGTTCAAGGGGAGCCCCATGTAGAGAGCATTACACTAGTCCAGACGGGAAGTGACGAGGGCATGAGTGACCGTGCGCAAGGAGTCCCGATCTAGAAAGGGACGCAACTGGTGAATCAGGCAAACCTGATAAAAGCTTGAGGTAGCTCAGCAGCCAGACATTCATACCAGCCCCAGATTTTTGTCCCAAAGACTCTGAAAAATGCCCCATTTCTGTCCCCCCAAGGATTACCAAGACTTAAAAAAAAAAAAAATTGGCAGCGTATGCAATAGTTCTTCCTATTGCTCTATCCAATTGTAGTAGGATGAAGCTTCATTTGAAAAACCGTTAGTTTACAAATAGTCCTCGGTTTACAATCATTCATTTAGTGACCATTCAGTTACAGCGGCACTGAAAAAAGCGACTTATGACCATTTTTCATACTTACCACTGTTGCAGCATCCCCACAATCACGTGATCAAAATTCAGATGCTTAACAACTGGTTCATATTGATGATGATTGCAGTATCATGGGGTCATGTGATCACTTTTTGCAACTTTCTGACAAGCAAAGTCACAATACAGAATTGGAAGGGACCTCGGAGGTCTTCTAATCCAACCCTCTGATTAGGCAGGAAACCTTACACCACTTCAGACAAATGGTTATCCAATCTCTTCTTAGAAACTTCCAGTGTTGGAGCATTCACAACTTCTGGAGGCAAGTTGTTCCACTGATTAATTATTCTTTTTATCCACCCCACTGGATTAAAGCTGCTTTAATTATTATCCAGCCTAAGGAAAAGGGAGAGCCTCTTTCAGCATTCAGGCTGCCCATCAGCTGCTCAGAAGTGCCTGATCCATGGTGGGAAACAAATTGAAGAAGCCCTTGAAGAGAGTGATGGTCTGAAGAACCCCTGAGGTGCAGCTCATCTCACGAATGGAGTGCATAACTAATTGTGGGCAGCCCATATCAAGAACACCCAAACCAAGGCGGGAAGCCAGGATGGGCCCAATGATTGTGCCACAAGGAGAATCATTTCGAACCATAAATTCTTGTAGAGGAACGTTGACACGAGTGGCAATCTCACGAATCAATGCCTCCGTGACAGCAGTGGAGGCATAGCATTGGTTGCTGTTTATTTTCAGAGCAGGTCCCTTGTGAAACTGTGGCCAATGGTTCTTATCATGCTTGTCTGCATAATTAATGATTAATTATTTGATTAATTTCTCCTTAGTTCTAAGTTGCTTCTCTCCTTGATTAGTCACCCATTGCTTCTTGTCCTGCCCTCAGATGCTTTGGAGAATAGCTTGACTCCCTCTTCTTTGTGGCAGCCCCTGAGACATTGGAACACTGCTATCATGTCACCCCAGTGCTTCTTTTCATTAAACTAGACATACCCAGTTCCTGCAACCGTTCTTCATATGTTTTAGCCTCCAGTCCCCTAATCATCTTTGTTGCTCTTCTCTGCAATCTTTCTAGAGTCTCCACATCTTTTTTACATCGTGGCGACCAAAACTGGATGCAGTATTCCAAGTGTGGCCTTACTAAGGCATTATACAGTGGTATTAACAGTTCAGGTGATCTTGATTCTATCCCTCTGTTTATGCAGCCCAGAACTGTGTTGGCTTTTTTGGCAGCTACTGCACACTGCTGGCTCATATTTAAATGATTGTCCAAGGTGAGATCCCTCTCATTGTTACTACTGTTGAGCAAGGAACCACATATACTGTACCTGTGCATTTTGATTTTTCTTGTCTAAATGTAGAACCTTACTTTTTTCATCATTGAATTTCCTTCTAAAAACCCCAGGGATTGAGCACCACAACCTCTGGAGGCAAACTGTTTCACTGATCGTTTTCAATGGTAAGAAATTACTCTTTAAGTTGAATGCCTCTTTGATTAGCTTCATCCATTACTTCTTGTCCTGCCCTCAGGTACTTTGGAACTATAACATTTATTAACTTTATGTATTTATTATTTATTTAACTTTAAATTCATTTAACTATAACATTTGTCATAGCTACACTTACAGTAGCCCTCTAAGTCTAAAGGAAATCAGGGTTATTTACATGTTACCTGCTGAAGAAAAAAAATATGGCTGACATGGGGTCATCATACATTATCAAGCCATTGATGTGGTGAAATCAATGGGGAAGCCAGATGTACTTGACAATTGTGTGTTACTAACTTAACTATACAGTGATTCACTTAACAACTGTGGCAAGAAAAGTTGTAAAATGGGCCACAACTCACTTAACAATGGTTTCACTTAGCAACAGAAATTTGGGACTCAATTGTTGTAAATTGAGGACTACCTGTATGTAGGGTCTCCTGCTTGGGCAGGGGGATGGACTAGATGACCTGCAAGGTACCTTCCAACTCTGTTAAAAAAACAAACAAACAAAAACCCTTATCAACTTTGAAGGATTGAAGCAATACTAGATTTGGGTTTTATAATATAATATATGGCTTACACAGGACCACACCTTACCTTAACTTTTTGTCCAGGAACAGGTGTCCGCCTTTCAGGAATCAACCCTGTTGCTGGGCACATTCACCTCAGGTTTAAATTTTAGCAAAAGGCACCCAGCCTTCCATGCTTCAGAAACCCTGGTGGATCACTTTTGATCAAGCAAAGGCCACACCCCAAGCAATCCAGTAGCTATGGTCACAAGAGTTGTACTTACTGCCCTGGTGACAACAACACTCTTCCTGCAGTTCCTCCTTTTCAACCACAAGCAGAGCTCCAACCAAATAACTCCTATATCCAAGACAAAAATGCTGCATCTTTATTCCCCTCCTCGTACCAATTAAGTATACACAGCCCATCTCCAAGTCCCAGGTCTATGTAATCCTCTAATGTTGATTAGGCAGAAATTTGGAGGGTGGCCATCTGAGTGCCTTAAAAGCTGAGAACAACTCAGGGTAGATTATTGCTGGGATTCCAGCTATCCCATTTCAGCGGTTTTCATGTATACAGTAGATTCTGGGAAGGGCAAAACCAAAACATCTGGCACAGTGTTACTCAACCTTGGCAACTTGAAGATGCGTGGACTTCAATTTCAAGAATATCCCAGTCAGCCAGGTTGAGAAACACTGATCTGGAGGGCACTGGCTTTCAGAAAAAACATTCTGTCATCTGCACATTGGTTCTTTGCATTCAATAGTTGGCTTTTGTACCAAAGTAGTATATGACCCCAATTCCGCCCCCATCCGTGATATGTTTCTGAAGAATGAAAAACCAAGTGTAAAAGTTCCCCAAACTTGCGCTCCATGGCATAGGACCCGGGTACCTCCGAGACCGTCTTCTGCCACCAATAGCCTCCCACCGGCCAGTTCGCTCCCACAGAGAGGGTCTCCTCCGGGTGCCATCGGCCAAGTTATGTCGGCTGGCGACACCCAGGGGGAGGGCCTTCTCTATGGGAGCCCCAGCCCTGTGGAACGAACTGCCCCCACAAATACGTAAGATCTCCGACCTCCGGGTGTTTCGCTGCACATTGAAGACCCTGTTGTTCCGCCAGGCCGGGCTATCAACATAATAGTTTTAAATTGGGGTATTTAAATTTTCTGGGGTTTTAAATTTGAGCCAAATTTATTTAATTATTTTAAATTTTAATTGCTGTTTTGTCTTGTGTTTTTAAATAGGCTGTACAATGCTCTGAGTCCTTCGGGAGAAGGGCGGTATAGAAATAAAATTATTATTATTATTAGTAGTAGTAGTATGGCTACTATGAAAAATTAGATCCTTCAAAATTGGAATGATCTGCTGAATGAATTATTAGCTTCCACGTTACTAAAGGCAACTTGTCAAAGTTGACAGAATGAGTTTTGCTTCTACCTTTGCCTTCAGGAAGAAAAGGTCATGTCTCCTTCTTCTGCAATTGATCAATATCACCATTTGGGTCGACAGCGTATTGAATCTTCGTTGCAGAATAAATGCTATGCCTCTTTATAGATAACCAGCTGCAATTTCTTCTGTTACTATCTTGGCAGCCCTTTAGGCTTCAGGCAGAGCAAACTGCCCCACCTGCTTCTTTATTTTTAGAGCATTTTGCAGCTGTAAGAGTCATGCTGTACTATGTAATTACATATACAATACAGTGACAACAGATTAATCAGAGTGCGTCTAAGCCATGCTTTAAAAAAAAAAAAACCCAGTTAAATGGAGCTTCACCAAGTCTTCAAAAAGACCAAGCCAAAGTTAAGTCAAATTTCACAGATAGTAAAATTTAAATAGACACTATGCCCGTGATGGAGAACCTATGGCACATGTGCCGGAAGTGGCACACAGAGTCATTTTTCCAAGCATGTGAGCTGTCACCCAACTCACCTGCAGCTGCGCATGTGCGTGTGCCCCAGCTGGTGTTCGGGCCTCTGGTGTGTGCATGCGTGCAATTCAGGGGACCCAGCTGGTCTTTGGAGCGCTCCTGTGCATAGGTTTGTGCCTGCACGTGAGTACTGGTGCGGAGCGTGCACATGCGCAGACGGCATTCACACATGTGCATTGCGCATGTGAAAACCATGCACATGCACAGATAGTGCGATTGCAGGGGCAGTGCACGGGGTGCATGTGTGAAAGCTGTGCACATGCACAGATGGTGCGGTTGCGTGCGCAGCGCATGGTGGGGGCGCACACAAAAGCTGCACGCATGCGCAGATGATGCGGTTGTACATGCAGCGCATGGGGAGGAGCCACACATCAGTGTGGATGGCATGCGTGCGCCCAAAGCACATACCTGTTTGGCACTTGGTAAAAGGTTTGTCACCACTGCCCTATGCTGATGTACCTGCAATGCCAATGCTGAAAAGTACAGAAACGTAAGCTTGGAGAGGTCTTCAGAAATATCACCAGAGGATATGGCTTGGTTGTGATGACACTAAGGCATCTTTGTGTGCTTAAATTCAGTTGTGTTATCTAGTTACATGCAGCACCTTGGCTGATCATAAAAAGCTAAGCCAGACCTATTTACTACTGGGAAGGAGCATTCCCACCAATAAGTTCCTGGTCTCTGTAGGATAGACGGTCAGGTTGAAAAAACACCCCCACCCCCACAGATGTGTGGGTCAAACCACTTCAATGTTGTTACCCCACAAAACTACAGTATATTCTCCTTGAAGTCACCAGGTGTTTGGTTTGTCTCCGAGACTTGAATTTTACCATAGAAATTTCATTGATCCCATTTATTTATTTATTTATTTATTTATTTATTTATTTATTTAAATTTAATTTAATTTAATTTAATTTAATTTAATTTAATTTAATTTAATTTAATTTAATTTATATGCTGCCCTTCTCCCGTTGGACTCAGGGCGGCTTACAAAACAGTGTCACAACTGTGAATTCCTTGGTTCAGTCCTTTTTAGGAGGGAGTTAATATTCAAGAAAAACTGCAGATGAAAAAAATCCGTATGTGTACTTTGTCTGGGAAACTGTATGAATAAATAAAAATCTAAGTCCATTGCAAGGAAATAGGAAATCACAATGCTTGATAAATTGTTTTGTATTTTTATTAGCTGAAACTGTAATTCATTCCAATTTAACCCCCCGAGATCTGTTTTAAGTAATTATAAGCAAAGATGGATTGTAGAATGAGGATGGCAATGCCAAGAAATTGGAGCCATACCAGGTCAGGACCTCAGAAAGCCAAGCAGGATAGAATCTAGTCTGCAGTTGGATAGAATGGGAATCCCAGGTCCATGATATAGACTGGAAAAATTAATTTTTTAAAATAATAAATTCCGAGAACATCAACAACGGAGCCCTTCTACATCACAGACAAGAAAACCACATGGATGTGTCTATGAAATAACCAAACTGACTGAAAGAATATTTGATCTTTATCTAATCAAACTAAACCCCATTTACAGTCGCTTGACTTGCCAGTATTAGTGGAGGTGTGGTTTAACTACTTTTGGTAGTTCCTTAATTAGGGTATTGTTTTCTGCTTGACTGTTTGACTCCTTAAGAGTTTCTTGTGTATACACAGGTAACAACCCCACACTCACATTACTTAATTGGGTAATAGCAATAGTATTTAAACTTACATACCATTTCATAGTGCTTTACAGCCCTCTCTAAGCAGTTTACAGAGTCCTCAACCATCTTGGTCCTCATTTTACCAACCTCCACGTAGGATGGAAGGCTGAATCAACCTTGAGCTGGTTAGGATCGAACTGCTCGCTCTGTGGACAGAGTTAGCCTGCAATATTGCATTCTAACCACTGCGCCACCGGAGCTCCTAATGAAATGTTTGCAAGAAAACAACCAAGGACAGTTCAACCCTGAGCTACTCTATATTCTCTTCTTTTGAGGCCTATCAGTTGTGTTAGCGTAGTTGTGGATTAAGGAGATCAGGGCCTTTGCAGATCCTCCTAATATCTCCATGTGTTCCTTGAAGAAACTTCCCCTTGGTTCTTCTGAAGTATATTAATATAAAGCATTACACAAAAGATGCAGAAATGAAAACCATGGACAAAAAAAACCCTTTTTATTTGCTGGATAAGGAAACTTCTGGAAATGTACAAAGGACTATTACTATGCTATAGAATACAATTCCCAATGTGTCCACAAGGATAATCATAATAAATACATGTAACAAAAATGTTAGGCAAACCTACAAAACGCTTCCTCAAGTGTTACACCTGGCAGTATTTATTGGCCTCTGTTAAGAGTTCTTGTATTTGTTTGTTTGTTTGTTTTGCTGGTAAATGCTGCAAAATTTCCCCACCCCCGTGAAGTATTAAAACAGGTGCTGTGTGAAGAAATATTGTCTCAAATTAATTATTCAAATACTGAGTAAGACAGAAGAAAGAATGAGAAATAAAAAAGATTCAGGAGTTCAAAATTCTGCTCATTGTTCAAAAAACAAAACAAAACAAAACAAAACAACCACCACCAGAAAAATAAAAAGTAACGAGAGAACTATGTAAGTGCATGGTGAACGTGGTAGCCCTGAGACACCGAACAATTACTTGCCACTTATTACAGGCCACTGAGGATCTTTGTAGGGGTGAGGTTGTTTATAATTAAGTCATTCCATACACCAAAGACACAAAATGGTTCTTTGCTTTAGGGAAAATATACATTGTTTAGATTTGGGGATTTATGCTTAACCCATGGAGAGCTGGAGTGATGCATTTATTCATTTTACAAATTCTGTTTAAAAACTTTCATCAGTGCAGTCTACTTTTCATAAATATGGTATCCACTATCAGTTTCTGAAATACGAGTGCTCATGAAAACACATGTTTACACTAGATGTGTAAATTTGTTCAATCAATTTAATTCTGCAAGTTATGTCATTCATCAATTGAATACTGGGAATCCTATATTTATGTGATATTCTTCCATATAAATGACATCCTTGGCAAGCTCACAGTAGTTTGAAATTTGATCACACTAGTTTGAAACTGATTCCAGAAACCAATTAACAGTATAAGTATGTCCTTAAAATAGAAGATAAAAACGTATCACATATTCCTTCTTGCTATCCCAAAATGATATTCTGATAGTGTTTCTCAACCATGGCAACTTGAAGATGTGTGGACTTCAACTCCCAGAATTCCCCAGCCAGCTTTGCAAATCCTGGGAGTCAATCCTGACATTCAAAAGATGTCAATGCTGAGAAACACTGCTCTAATACTACTGGTTATCTTCACTTACACTGCTATTATCAACCTGGATATCTATTACAACTATTACTCATTTTTACTAAAATTTAGCAGCCAAACGATTTTTAGGCACCATTGCAATTTGTAGAATCATCCCTATATCATATTCATTTAATGTGACAAACATTTCTGGGAAACAGGCTTTTCTCTGCTTTAATTGTTACAGCATTTTGGAAAAGAAAACAACAACATATCTATAATACATGGACAGTTCTACTTTAGCACAAGTTTTCTAGAGAGAGTGGACTACTTCCATCAATTTTATTACAGGGTGGAGTGGGGGTGGGGGGTTAAGGGAGAAAACCAAGAAAGCAATCGCGTAAATTCTTATTAAAGTCTATTGCAAAAAAGTATTACATAGCAAACACATTTCATTATAAAGGCTTTTCTAAATTTGAGGGCCAGTAAAAATATATCATAGAGAAGATTTTTATTTTCTTTACAAAAGTGAGGTTTGGAACTGTGAGATAAGATAACTCACTGTAAACATCATGAATTCAATCAGATCCCTTGCTTGCAATTTGAAATACCCTTTCCACTCTTCTAAGTTCTATTTCCAATAGAACTGCAAATTTTTGCATAGATAGTTTGATTTCCTGCCTGATAATGAAACTGAGGTTTTAGCAATTAGCTGTTTCAGAAGTATTTACTTGTTTTAGTACAGGGGTGGGAAACCATGGCCCTTTTATGATTTGTGGATTTGAACTTCCAGAATTCTGGGTGTTGCAGTCCACAAGTCATAAAAGGACTATGGTTCCCCACCCCCGTTTAGTACATGGCTATATTTTATGTTACCTATTTAATACATATGACAAATCTGGTGTTCTCGCAGTCCATAAATTACTTGATAAATAAAAAGAAAACACTGCAGCTGGCTTTACTCAACAAGGTGAAGATGTCTTCCTTACGATTAGCTTCTAGGTTATATTGGACATCTGAAGGCCTAAAAATATAAAGAAGGTAATTTTATCCATTTAAAAATAACCAGGAATTGAACAATTAATTTCTGCCTCCAACTTCAAATGGTGCAGCTGCTTATAACTAAAATGGTGAGAGTTTGCCTCAACTCATCATAATCCAAAGAAAATGCACAACCACGTTCTAATACTGAAGGTCAGAGGTTGATCATCCCTGATTTATAGTAAACTGTAATCTCTGGAGAATTCTGCATTTATGTCCAAGATGCAAAATTAGCACTTTAGAAATCTTTCTAAGGTGAGTTTCAAATTCTGCAGCAGCAGCACCATCAGGGATCCACAAAAACAGTTTCACCTTTTTTTTGTGATGGGTTTTTACACATTGTTAAAATCTGTTTCAGCACTTTCTGGACATCTTCATCCATCTGGCCCTAGAAAGGAGGAAAAAAAACAGTAAAGGCAAACAATATTAATAATATTTGAGCAAAGGCACTAAGCCAAATTCTTAATTATTGTCTTATAATATTACAATCATTACTGCACTGTTTTAATAAAACAAGTACTGGTATTATGATCATCATGCTCTAAACTATAAACGTTTATTACTCTGTTACGCATGTCAAAATGTTCTCCTTTGTAAACACATGAGTTGAGATGGCAATCTTTACTCAATCATTCCAGTTAAAATGATTGCGTATATTTCTTTAGTCAAATTACAGTTACCCCCCATTAACAATGATTTTGCCAGACCAACTTAGAAGAGGCATTCATTCTCATATAACTGCTATGTGCAATATGTCTTCCTGAAGTATTTATTAGTATTAATCAACCTTAGTAAGACCAACTTGGAAAATACTGCATCCAGTTTTGGTTACCACATTACAAAAAAGTTGTTGAGACTTTGGAAAAAGTGCAGAGAAGAGCAACTAGGATGATTAAAGGCCTGGAGACTAAAATATATGAAGAACGGTTGCGGGAATTGGGCATGGCTAGTCTAGAGACTAGGAGTGACATGACACTAGCATTCCAGTATTTGAGGGGCTGCCACAAAGAAGAGGAGATCAACGTATTTTCCAAAATACCAAAAGACAAGATGCAATGGATGGAACCTAATCAAGGAGAGAAGCAACCTGGAATTAAGAAGAAACCTAACAGTGAGAACAATTAATCAGTGGAATAGCTTGCCTTCAGATGTTGTGGGTGCTTCATCACTGGAGGTTTTTAACAAAAGAATACCTATCTGAAATAGTACAGGGTCTCCTGCTTGAGCAGGAGGTTGGACTAGAAGACCTCCAAGGTCTACTCCAAGACCTTCCAGCTCTATTCTGACTGATTTCCATTTCCTGTACCATGTTTGTTTGTTTTATTTGATTTGTATACCGCCCTACTCCCGAAGGACTCAGGGCGGTGAACAGCCACAAGATAAAAACACATAAATAAATTAAAACCAATTTAAAATTTGTATTTTAAAAGGGAAAAAAGGGAAAAATTAGGCCAGGCCAGCCTGATGGAATAAAAAGGTTTTAAGAGCGTAGCGGAAGGTGCGTAGATCCGGGATCCTCTGTATCTCCGGGGGGAGCTCATTCCAGATAGTGGGTGCCCCCACAGAGAAGGCTCTCCCCCTGGGGGCCGCCAGTTGACATTGTTTGGCTGACGGCACCCGGAGGAGCCCCTCTCTATGAGAGCGTACTAGCGGGTGGGAGGCTACTGGTGGCAGCAGGCGGTCTCGTAGATAACCAGGTCCTAAGCCATGGAGCGCTCTAAAGGTGGTAACCAAGACCTTGAAGCGCACACGGAAGACCACCGGGAGCCAGTGCAGCTTGCACAGGAGAGGTGTTACATGGGAATGCCATGTCGCTCCCATAACCACCCGCGCGGATGCACTCTGCGCCAGTTGGAGCCTCCGGGTGCTCCTCAAGGGGAGCCCCATGTAGAGAGCGTTGCAGTAGTAACCATCCATTGTTAACAATAGTACGCAAATATAATCGACACTAGAGAATATTTGTAACTCAGGGTTGAACTGTGGAGTCCTGGGTGCTCTGTGAGCTTCTTGGCAGATGCTTCACTACTCAACTAGGTAACACCTTCAGTGCAACAGGGCTGCAGGGCTTGCTGTTGTAGGCATTCATGTAGAAAGAATAACTGTACCCTGATGGGAGGTTTACCTACATGAACTGAATATGTTACCTAGTTGGGTAACGAAATGTCTGCAAAAAGAAAACCAACCAAACTCACAGAGCACCAACAACTCTACAAATACAAATCCTCTGTTTTCTTTAAACAACTGATGGCCTTGAAAGAAATGACAGGAGAACTGAAGGAAAGAGTGTCTCACCTGCACAGCATAAAGCAGGTGTGTTCTGTAAACAGAAACTATCTCCTGATGTTGCTTCTTTGTTTCCTGAAAAGAAAGATGATCAATCAACAAATGAACAAGCATGCACTAGGATTCTAATGGAACGTTGATGCAGTTTTCTAATAAGATAATGTAAAACAGAAAGTGATATTAATTCACACAAGCCATAATCTGCCACATGTACACCGAGGATAGCAATGCAAGGGCATAGTTGTGTCTGCCCATCCCAGATATTCCCAGCTTTTATCCCAGATATTCCCTATTCTATCCCAAGGAAAGAATCCCAGACTTCTGTGAGCAAAATAGAAAATGGTGGTTTTCTAGATTAGAGCAGGGGTGTCAAATTGGATTTCTTCGAGGGCCAGATCAGCATTGTACTTCTCCTCCACAGGCTGGCCGGGAGGGGAGAGAGATGGGACGGAGGCCTTCTGCCGAACTCTGCTGGCCAAAACATGGCGCAGGGGAGCTGCGCGCGCCCCCCACACCCCATTTTTTGCTGGATGGCCTCCTGCAGCACTTTGCCGGCCAAAATGGGGTGCGGGGAAGGCTGCATGTGGCCCCTTGGTGCCCCATTTTGGCCGGCAGGGTGCTGGAGGCCGTCCAGGCTGAAAATGGGGTGCAGGGGATGTGCACGGCCCCTCTGCACCCCGTTTTGGCTGGCAGAGTGCTGCAGGAGGCTGTCCAGGCAAAAAATGGGGCGCGGGGCTGCCACGCCAGTCCTTTGCTATTTTCAGGCCAGCCCCGTGGGCCAGATTTAAGCATCCCATGGGCTGGATCAGGCCCGGAGGGCCTTGAGTTTGACACCCGTGGATCAGAGGATAAATGCTTGGGAGAGGGAACTCAACCTTCCCAGTTGACTTCTATCAAACAAAGTCAATTAGGAAAGCCGAATTTGCTGAACAACTGCAGTGATTCACTTAACAACTTTGACAAAAAAGGTAATAAAATTAGGCACGATTCACTTAACAACCACTTTGCTTACAAATGGAGATTCTGGTCCCGATTGTGGTCGCATGTTGAGGACTACCTGTATAGGTATCTTTCAACTTTCAATACTAAGAGCTGTGGTGGCGCAGTGGTTAGAGTGCAGTACTGCAGGCTACTTCTGCTGACTGCCAGCTGCCTGCAATTTGGCAGTTCGAATTGCACCAGGCTCAAGGTTGACTCAGCCTTCCATCCTTCCGAGGTCGGTAAAATGAGGATCCAGATTGTTGGGGGCAATAGGCTGACTCTGTAAACCACTTAGAGAGAGCTGTAAAGCAGTATATAAGTCTAAGTGCTATTGCTTATAGTGGCTCTGAAATGGCACATATTTTTCTCCTGAAGCACACATTCCTTTAGAAAGCAGGCACAAATCTATTGTTGGACAAAAAAATAGTATACTTCAAGAAAATATAATCAATGACAACAAGGGATACCCAGAACTCTTTCTGGGCATCATAAAGGAAGGAAAAGATATTGAAATCTCATGAGGTTCTGAGGTTCTTTGCCAAATATCTTAACTGACCTCAGCAACTGACTTCTCTGGGGTTTTGATGGGAGTTCTGATTCTCTTTAGTGCCATGCTGCCAATTTCCTAATTGAAAGCATTCATACTGATAGCTCATTTCGCTGAATCAAGGCAAATGCCTTCATCCTAAAGTAGCTGATGACCACTCAACCTCAGAATGTTCCGGAAACAGCTAGGCACTCCTATGCCTGCCTTACAGAACCTGGCATTGGTACAAAGCACAATCAGCAGATACAAAAACTTGGTCCACCGTGCACTTAGACTTAATGTTATGTTGCTCCAACTGGTTTGCCATCTCAGAAATCCTATAATTCTATAGGCAAAGCTCCCACACCGATTTGAAAGAACTAAAAAAAAGAACTTTTTCTGACAAGAAAATGAGAACTGGCATGGTGGAAGCTAAAGGATCTGCCACTTTTAATTAAAAAAAAAAATCAATGGACAAACCAAGATTATGTAGCTCACTGAGATTGTCCCTGATATCAGAGGATGTTTTGATACAAGTAGTCATTGACTTATGACCGGTTGCTTAGCAAATATTCAAAGTTACGACAAACCTCCCGAGGGCTACTTACAACTCAGATTCAAAGTTATGATGCCCCTGCCCCCCTGCCATGAGATGATTGTATTTAGGGCACTCGGCAACCAGCCCAGTCTTACATCAAACTGCAATGTTTCATGGTTGTGTGACTGTGACTTATGACATTTTTTTGCCAGAAACTGATTTCCTGCAAAAACAATCCATTGCAGACAATAGCTTCACTTAATGATGATGTTGTTCATTTAACAACCACTGAACAATCACAGCGATTCATTTAATGACTGCTGCAAGAAAAGTCGGACCTGGGACTTAACAACTGGCACAGCTTACAACTGTAATTCCAGACTCAATTTTGCAGGTAGTCCTCGACTTACAGCAGTTCATTTAGTGACCGTACAAAGTTACAATGGCAATGAAAAAAGTGACATGGCTTGTTTTTCACAGTTATGACCTTTGCAACATTCCCAGGATGAGATCGGATTTCAGATACTTGGCAGCTAGTTCATACTTCTGACCGTTGTAGTGTCTGGGGGGTTATGCAATCCCCTTTTATGACCTTCTGAGAATCAAAGTCGAGAGGGAAACCAGATTCACTTAACAACCACGTTACTAACTTAACAACGGAAGGGCTTTGTTTAACAACTGTGGCAAGAAAGGTCGTAAAATAGGGCAAAGCTCACTTAATAAATGTCTTACTTAATGATATAAATGTTGGGCTCAATTGTGGTCATAAGCAGGGCTGAAATGTAAAATGTGTTACTACTGGTTCTGTGGCCGTGGCTTGGTGGGGGGGTTAATGTGACTGGGTGGGCGTGGCCAACTTTAAAAAAAAAAAAACTTTTCAAAGCATTTTTTCTAATGGTTTGAAAAGCCTCTGACGATCAGGCAACTCAGCTGGGATCGTCAGAGATTTTTCAAAGCATTTTTTTTACCACCTCTTCGGCCAAGAGGTTGCAGAAAAAAATGCTTTGAAAAGCCTCTGACGATCCCAGCTGAGCTGCGCGATCATCAGAGGCTTTTTTTTTTACTTTTAAAAACATTTTTTCATCGGAAGAGGTTGTAGAAAAAATGCTTTTAAAAGTAAAAAAAAAAAAAAAAGCCTCTGATGATCATGCCTCTGGGCATGGGGCGGGGGGAGGCAGGGATTTTTGCTACTGGTTCTCCAAACCATCCGCTGCCATCGCTACCAGATTGGGCGATCCGGTCCAAACCAGGAGCATTTCACCCCTTGTCATAAATCAAGGACTCTACCTGTACAATCAAAAATCAAGGGGTACTTGTATCCAGTTTCATCCCAAGGAGAATCCTGGTCTCCAACTACAAAAATAAGCAATTGTACATAAGGAAGTTATCAACTTACAGCCAGTTGGTTCTGTAACTGCTTCACTTGCTGTTGTAACAGCTCCAGCTGCTGACTTTGTCGTTTAGGTGTCCCAGTTGAGTAAGACAGCTGGGAAAGACTGTTCAATGCTTCCTTTAACTTGGTAACTTCCTTAGACATGTCTGTTATCTATAAAAGGATGAAAGAAAAAAAACCCCTTCATTATTCTTGAGTACATCAAAGTTCTGGCACTGGTGAGTTCCGCTTTAAAGGTGGGGAAACAGCCTTCGTCATCACCATCACCTTGATTCAGATGGTATTGTTAATCATACTGCAAAGGTAGCCCTCCACTCACAACCATTTGTTTAATGGCTGTCTGAAATTACAGCAGCATTGAAAAAATTGACAACTGGTCCTCATCCTTACAAACATCACAGCATCCTCCTATCTCACATGATAAAAAAATTGGGTGCTTGGCAACTGGCATGTACTTATGGTGGTTGCACCAATCACCTTTTACAGCCTGATCTTTCTGCACAAATACATACGGGGATGAGGGTTTATTTCTTCAAACTCCCTGAAATAAGTTCATGCAAGCGATAGTGTACAAAAACCATCTTGGAACATAGGAAACCATTTCTGCATTTACATCATGATTCTGTTATTGGAAACAGATAAAAAAGCCAAAGGAATTGAGCCTAGGCCAGGATTCTGCAATGACCACAAAGAACCTAGCACAGCAACATCTTTCAAGTAATCAGTGCGTGAACATGCTTGGGTGGGGTGGCATTTGGACCATGGGAAACCCAGCCAATGCTGATATGGATATCAGAACAACTAACAACTTAGAACTACGCCGCTTTCGGTCTGACCTAAGCGCAGTCCACAAAATTATCTGCTACAATGTCCTACCTGTCAATGGCTACTTCAGCTTCAACTGCAATAATACACGAGCACACAATAGAAACAAACTTAAGGTAAACTGCTCCAAACTCGATTGCAGAAAATACGACTTCAGCAACAGAGTGGTCAATGCCTGGAATGCACTACCTGACTCTGTGGTTTCATCCCCAAACCCTCAAAACTTTAACCTTAAGACGGTCTACTGTTGACCTCACCCCATTCCTAAGAGGTCTGTAAGGGGCGTGCATAAGCGCACCAACGTGCCTACCGTCCCTGTCCTACTGTCCCCATTTATTTGTATTCTTATCCTGTATTCATAATCATGTTTATACTTATATCTGTTATCTTACACGTGTTTGACAAATAAATAAAATAAAAATAAAATAAATAACCTTTTTATCTTTGTCTTCATCCATTTTTAAGGCACTCTCAGAAGCTTTTTTCATTTTGAGGAGTTCTTCTTGAGACTTTTGATACTGATGAAGTAGCCCTTTGATTTCTTCTTCCTTGGCTTGGAGAAGAGCTTGGAGGTTCTCCTTCTCCCCTTTCACTTGGGAGATCTCCTTCCTCAACCGTGCAAGATCGGCAGACAAAGTATCCTTTTCTTTCAAAAGATCCTTCAGTTTGGATGACAAGGAGTTGACTTCATTTTCTGAAGAAGTCCGAAGCTCTTCATACAATACTCTAGGCACCATGGCTTCACACACTGCAGCTTCTTCTTCTAACAACTCCTTCTGCAGGCGCTGCACTTCACTCTCTTTATGAAGAATCTGCTCTTTGAGCGCATTTATTTCTTCTTCCATTTCCTTCATTGAGGCCTGGAGAGCAGTAACTACTTGAAGATGCTCTGTGAGGGAGACAGAATTCTTCTTTTGAGTGCCAACCAAGTTTTGGAGTTGTGTCATTTCACTTAACACGTTTGTGTACTGTGTCTTCATTTCCAACAAAGCATGTTCAGCTTGCTCTCTCTGTGAGACGGTGGCCTCCATTAGCTTCTCATATTCCTCCAGAGGTATGTATCCTGAACTCAGATCTTCTGGAGTGCTTTTCTTCCTGCAATCTTCAAGTTCTGCCTGGGCTTCTTTGTACATTTGAGAAAGTTCACTAACCTGCCTGTTGAGTTCGTTTATCATTTGGTTCTTTGCATCCTTCACCTCTTCAGCTTCATCACTCTGCCCTAATTCCATCTGAGCCTTCAGTCTGTCTTGAAGCTTTTTGATTTTTTCCTGTCCTTCCTTATATTTCTCAATTAGCAACACCTTCTCCTGGTTGATATTTTCAATAACTGAACAATAAGACTTTTTCATCTCCTCACATTCCTCCACAGACATTATACCAGCTGCATTTCTCTCCCTCTCTTCCAGCTTTATTTCTAGTTCCTTCACCTTCACTTTCAGCATTTCATCATCTTCTTGAGCTTTCTTCAACTTCTCCTTCAGCAGCTCAACTTCTTCACAGGTTGTTTTGACCTCCTGCAGGTCAGGCTCTTTGCTTTCTGAAGTTACCAGGTCCAGTTTCATTTGTCTCTGGACATGCAGCATCTCCTTCACTGCTTCTTCATATTTGAGTTGAGTTTCTTTGAGTTTCTGACTGAGGTCAGTGCCATTCTCTGAAATTTCTGAGCTGTTTAACAAAGGACCCTCTTCCAGCACACTAGACTGAAGCTGTGACTCCAAGTGCAACCTCTTTGCTTCTGAACTATCCAGTCTCTTCTGTACTTCTTCTAAGCTTTCTTGTAACTGTTTAATTTTTAATTCATTAAGGCTTGCCTCTTCCCGAGCCTGTGCCAAAATCAGAGAAGACGTGCTTATCTCCTCAGCTGCTGCTGTTGAGCCTTCACTCAGCCTATTCGTCAAAGCACCAAATTCTGCGTGGGTGGAACAAGAAGACTCCACTGTAGTGTCTGTATCTTCTGTTTTGAAGGTTCTTGCCTGCAGAGACAGCAGAGGGCAGTATTTTAACAATTATGTCTATTTCTAATGTAATCCAAGAATTCCTTCCCCATCAAGAAGACACGGAACTACATTTTTCTCCCCTCTTTGATCATTACTGGGTCAACATTTGATTTCCATTCAACCAGCAAACCTCTCCCTCTACCCCTCCGCTTCTGCCAAAAGGATGATTGTTGTGGTGTGGGCTGGTCCCAAGAATTCCCATTTCCAATGCAGTCTGGATTGTATTTCTGATTTCAGAATACTGAAGATAATGATACTGACTGCATAAACCACAAACATGAGGACACAGAAGAGGGGATGGGAATCTGAATGTGTTCCAGGTGATGTCATGGTGGGCTTTTTAGTAAGGCTAAGTCACACACCCCAAGACCCAAAAACACATATATCCGCCCTGTGTTTCTCCATGAAGGAGTAGAGAGAAGCAATATATCTGCTAGTGCAGGGGTTGGCAACCTTAAATACTCAAAGAGCCACAAAGGTCCTAACCAGAAGCCCCCTGTTCAATTCTGGAGCTGACCAGAAGCCCGGTTCCCCCACCATAGAGTCTCCTCCTAGCGTGGCGTCCTTTTTCCTCTACTAGTCCTAACCTTATCAATTGTGGGCTGACCTGAAAACTCACCCCTTGCCATAGAGTCTCCTCCTGGCATGCCCTGCTTCCCTCCTCCCCCACAACTGGAAGCTTCTTTCAAAATTGTGGTGCTGACTGGTGACAGGGAGCTGAAGCAGAGAAATGAAAGAGCCACATATGGCTCCAGAGCCGCAGGTTGCTGACCCCTGTGCTAGTGCATAGAAAGAAAACAAATGTGTAGATGCCAAAGCAGAGGAATAAGTTTCTCCCACTGGATCTTGCATGGAGCACTTATCTCCATGTTTCTAAAGGGGAAGAGATGTTGCTTCTGCTTGGTCTAATAGAGTAAAATGCTTTTCACTTTGCAGGGCAGGACAGAAAATGATGATTTTCAAGCTACTTGCTTCATGGAGAAAAATGCTTCCTCTCTGTAGGAGCAAGTAAGCACCCATTTGCTCTCCACTTGCAGTTGCACAGAGAACGGCAGAGTTGTGCCAGCATGGGTAGTAGTAATGGTGTCAATATGGACTGGAGAGATTCAAGTTCAAGCCCAACCCCAACCTCAACCAAGGAAGCTCACTGGATGATTTTTGAGCCAAACAGTCTCTCTCTCAGCTCTTTGTTGTTGGAAGGGCAATATGAAGGCAGATTGTCATCCAAGCTACCTTCTGCTTTTCAGAAAGAAAAGGCTGACATGAATCATATACACAAACAAGCCATAATTGTGGGTTATTTTTCAGTGAGAAAGTGGGGGCTTTACTAGAAGAACTCTGATTTGGTTTCCATTCAGAGGTGGTATTCAGCCGGTTCGTACCAGTTTGTGCGAACTGGTAGCGGAGATTGCGGGTAGGCCTGCCCACCTGCTCCAGCGCTATGCTGTCCTATTTAGCCATGTTTTTGAGGCCGGGCGCATGCACAGAAGGCGTGTGCATGAGCAAAGTACATGCACAGAAGGCTGGGCGCATGCGCGGAAGGTGCGTGTGTGAAGTGAGCATGCGCGGGTGGGGCGAACTGGTGGTAGAAATAAGTGAAACCCACCACTGCTTCCATTTGGTGTATGGACCAATTGATGGAGCAGAAATTTCCAATCCCATATAATTTCTTGAATCAGCTGCACAAACTCATTTTGTATCCTTCAGATTTCAGTTTGATATTTTTTCATTGCAGCACTGACATCCTTTGTTAAAAGATACCAGTGCTGTTTTGTGCTAGAAGCTATTCCTGAACACATACCTGAAGTTTTTCTTGCAATTTCTTATTTTGTAATGTTAAAGAAGCAACTTTTCCTTGCAACATCAGGAGCATATCTTGCTGTTCTGTTTCTGAACTCACATCCAATAGACTATTAGCACCTTTAAAAAAGAAAAGGGAAAGAACAAGAAAAAAAAATCACATTTATGATTTGAATATTCAATGCGGCTACAATTCTATAACTTCTACTTAGCAAATTATCTTTTACTAGCTAGCCAGATTTGGCAAAGCCTCATGAAAATTTGATTTATAAAAGTTTGGCAGCTAGAGCTTCTGGAAAGTATTTTAATGAACTATGTGAATCTGGAAATCTATGAACACTTATCACTACCAAAAAATTCTAGAAAAGTAAACTCAGGTAAAACAACAGGTTGTTGGTGGATTTGCAGCTAAGCTAAGAGAGGTCATGCTAGATTGGAATTTAAATTTAGTGCCAAATTATAACATAAAATTATGACAGAAGCAAATTATGAATGCACGGGGGTGATCATATTAATGGCATTTAGTTTGCTTAATTTTAACTTAAACTAAATGATATAAATTAAAAATCAAAACAATTTTAGTTTTAGTATTTTGATTCCAGGACCTCTACTATTTCTTCTACAAACTCAATTGTTTAATGGTCCTTGGTTGGGAGGGCGCAATCAGTGACATTTAGGAATCCAAACAGGGGGGAGTCCAAGAACCAAACCAACTTAAAGCAATAAAGCAATAAAGCCTAGGGGGAAATAATGGAATCCCTTCCATAGAGTTGTCATGACAAAAGGAGTCAACACAAACAGTATCTACTTGCAGAGAAGCGGCAAACTTTAATTCTACCATGGCCATAGCACATGATGTACAGTAACAATATTAAGAGTTCAGTTTTTAGAAGGAAACTTTAACAATAGAAAGAAATGGAAAAAAATCATCCTCACACCTTTCCTTCCACCTTACCTGCAGTGCTCTCACTTAACCCATCTTTGCCATCAGAGTGAATAGCACTGGTGTCTTCCTGTAGATAGACAAATGTAAACCATGATTGGATTAAAAACAAGAATCAAGTCCCACTGAACTACTCATTAATAAGTTCAAATATCTTTCAAGTGGAATGCTCCACTTGAAATAAACAACCATAACTTTAAAACCATCTTTCAGCAATAATTGGTTAAGTGGCAGATGTTTTTGACTGACTACATGTACACATGTCTGCATATCATAAACTGTTTGCTATAATTTAGTTGCTGGTTTTATTTATTTAAAGTTTATGTACCACTTCAGTCTTAGTCGTCTCTAAGCAGCTTACATTCTGATACCGTAAGGAAAGATTAAATAACTATAAATTGACTCAAAGCAAACAATTATTACAACAATCACTTTCACATTTTTCATCATGCTGAGTAACAACTCTCAGTTAATAACCAATCACCTCTACAGGATGGGGATTCAGCGTTCCACCACTCCTAAACTTTCCAAAATAACCATGTTTTAGAGATTTAGCAGGTGCTCAGCAGGACTGATGCTAATCTGATGTTGGGAGAAGCACAGTTCCAAAGGAGGGAGGCAGCAGTGCAAAAAATATACAGTATCTTGATGGCCTCTGATGCTAAGACTCTGCAGAGATGAGGCTCAAAGAATAACCTTCCTACTAGATTTTATTGGACCTTATTCTGGTCCTAAGACATTTAGAGGTTTAAAAATGACAACTAGCACCCCAATTTACATCTAGAAGCAAAGCAGTGGCCAATGGAGTTCTTGGAACAAGCGTTGCATTGGTGAATGGGGTAGGCGGGCCGTTCTTATGTACTTGAGCTGCTGTGTTCCGATTTTGACAAGTTATCTTGGATATTTGGTACAGAAAGTTGGGGTAGAAGCGCTTTCAATAAATAATGACAAAAATTGGCAAGGAAAAGTGTCAAAGAAAATGAAGAAAGTGTAAAATTCATTGCTTAATAAGCAACATTATTTAGACAAAATGTCACTTTAAAATTTTCTATTTTAAATATGCTAGCCAAAGTAATCTTAAAAGCCAGCTGATTAAAACACTTGAGATGCTCCTTGCTCTTAGCTAAGCCACGTGTTGTGAAGTCACTTGGATTTGTGCAGTGGATGTTATCATTAGTGCCCCTTTGATGGGAATTCCATTAGCCCATTTGATGTGTGGCCATCGTCCCACAAGTAATCTCCCATTGTAGCCTTAAGTGACTCATTTAACTTCATGGACAGGTAACATTTCAGAGTCTACTAGAAGCTGGAATTCTCTAGTTTTATCTATTTCTGTCCACGCTCCTTGCACAACAGTAAACTTCTCGCCAGCTTGAGCTAATTCAACATTGTGTCACATAGCTCAATCCTCTACAACAGCATTCCACAATCAGGTGTTCCTCAAATATGCTGAGCACACAACTCATTCCTAGGGGGCAACCAATATATCTGGAAAGCCCAATAGGAGAGGCTGTCCTACAAACAGGGCAATGTTCATATCTCATTTCAAGCAAGATTGGAAAAAAAACAAACCCAATGTACCTTAGATCCTCGTTGGGTGAAGAGCTGGCTTTTCCCAGATGCTGGGGTTGAAGTTGTAGCCTGTGATGATGAACGGTCAGCAAGCTGAAAGAGATGGATGCATTTTAGGGACACAAATTTCCTCTTGCTCACCGAAGTCATCATTCTCTGTTAGTTGGAGATAAGCAGACTATAGCCCTCATTGTTTGTCAGCAGCAGGCATGCAGTCAAACAATTGTCTGAGCAACCGCTCGGTTTAATATTAAACTTTTTGTTAAAATGCCATGGGCTCCCATGTGCAAAGCTGCTTATGCATGTCTAAGAACAAACTTCAGCTGATGGTTAAAAGGCAAGCCAACAGCCTCAGAGGTCACTCTTATAAGCTCCCGTAGTCTAAACTTAGGTTCCTGTCCCATCTCAACTCCTCTCTCTGCAAAGTGGCAATTAATATGTGATTTTTTCCCCTCCAATAACAGTCTGTCCTATTTCTATTCTGATGAGAATTCACTCATGATACATGAGACTCACATATTTAAAAGAGAGAGAGAGAGAGAGACAGAGAGGGATTTGCACCAAGCAAATTTAACCAGATCAATTCCCAACAGGACATTCCTCCACTACCCCTCCCTCTCTATACATAGCAACCCCGTTCAAGCTGGACTTGGTTGTTTACCTGGATAGGGCTGATGGGAGGAGGTGGAGGGGCTTTGCGTTTTTTTGGAGTTCCACTTCTTTCTGAACTTAATTTAGAGGCTTGATCATGCTGGAAGTTTCACAGGCCAGAAAAGGGAGGTCTGTTAGTTTGTTAGTAAGGATTGTGTTAACAAGTTATTCAACAACATTAAAAACGCACACACATTCACGCCTTGCCTTACTGCTGTGAGGATGTGACACATGCTTAAGCATGAGCTCATCCTGCTTCCTTTTTTAATTCAGGCCTCTGTACATTTTGATGAAGTCAATAAAGGCACACCCCTCCCTACTGAGCCATGTTTTCAGAGGCTATTCACAGCCTCGAGCCATTTGTCAAACCTCCTGATCCCTGCCTTGTCTGTCACAGGACAGACAGAAAGAGACAGATTATATCCTCTCAATCCTGTTCCTGGACCTTTTTTTTTTTTTTTTTTGGAGTCTCTTGGATCATTCCGCTTTTATATATATCTATATCTATGCAAAATATATAACTGAACATTCTGCACGCCAAATCATCAGTATCAGTACCTACAATCTTCTTCCATGTCTGCCTACCTGCCTTCCAAATCTTTTGTAAATTTGGAATCCACAAAATAGGAATGGAGGAACTCAACATAATAAACCAATAATTTATAACTGCAACAATTGGATGTGCCTGATACCAGCCCTACTTTAGAATCTGTACATGACTTTCAAAGGAAACAGGACCATTTTATACACCTTCTTAGAATTGGCCAAAGACGTCCCTGAAAGCCAATAAAGCTTGAGCAGCTATTTCAGAATTTTAGGCATGTTACATTGAAATGGTTTCTAAGCCAAGTAGATTATAGTTTATTTGTTATGTGAACAAGTAATGAAAATCCCATTCTGCTTTCTCCTCCAGCTTGACTGCAAGGAGATTAGAACAAAGTTTTTTCCAACTTTATTACAAGGAGGTCCAAAAATGTTCAAATGGGTTAAAATGGCCTTCTTCAAAAAGATGCCTTCTACATATCCTGAGTCTTCCACAAAACTGTCACAGTGTGGAAAATCTACAATAATTTCCAGCTGCAAAAGATGGTTAAATGCCTAGTCTTCTTCTTTTGACAGTTCCAATGAAACTGTCCCAGAGTGACTCAGAAATGGGAGACTCACACAATTGTTTCACATGCACATTGGATAAATTTCCAAAAATTCTATAAAACTACAAATAATTTTTCATCGTAATTTTAATTCTTAGGCATTTGTTTATGCTAAATATAAAGCTTATCTTTATTAAGCCACTCTCTATTTTTCTTTCTTTTTTACCTGCTTTGACTTGACTGGTGACTTGGCATCTGCAGAAAAGAAAGACTGCATTTAAGTTGATTGAGATAGCTAAGACACATAAAACAACACCCTAAGCTTAGCATTATTTTAGTCAGTTCTCTCATTTCAGTATAACTTGGGGTGCAAATGGACACATTTGGAGTTGGGGGTCCACAGGGTATGTTCAAAAAAGTCAAGATGGAAGCTAAAGGTAAAGGTTCCCCTCACACATACATGCTAGTCATTCCTGACTCTAGGGGGCAGTGCTCATCTTCGTTTCAAAGCCGAAGAGCCAGCACTGTCTGAAGACATCTCCATGGTCATGTGACCGGCAAGGGAACGCTGTTACCTTCTCACCAAAAGTGGTCCTATTTTTCTACTTGCATTTTTTACATGCTTTCGAACTGCTAGGTTGGCAGAAGCTGGGACAAGTAACGGGAGCTCACCCCGTTACGCGGCACTAGGGATTCGAACTGCTGAACTGCCGACCTTTCGATCGACAAGCTCAGCATCTTAGCCACTGAGTCCCATCAAGATGGAAGCTACAGAGGTGCAATGCATATATAAGACAGGCAGAACTTCAACTTTACTATTTCTCCTTGACTATTTTTTTAACCATATCATATACACACCTGTTTGGAATCACATGGTTAATTTACACCAGATGTGTAAATAATCCTACTTACATTTATATTTTCAAGCCTTGACTATTTTATTATGTACACTGAGAGGAAGAAGCAATCCAAGTATAACACTACACACACACCGTACTCCATGGCATTTAATTACTCCGCTGTACACAAAGAAGATTTATATAGATACATAAGATGGCTAAGTCAGCATCTTTTCTTCTGCCAGACAGACTAACAAGGGTTTTTTGGGGGGCGGGGGGGGGGGGGCAGACAACAGCTTAAGTTTATCTGCAGATGCAGAGCTACCCTAGCTTAAAAAGACTTTAAAATCACAGTACAAAAAAGAAAATTTAACAAGAGACATTCTCAATTGGCCTATTAAATATTTAAAACATTGGATTTAGTTTTTTTGGGGGGGAAAGAACCCCTCTCCAACAGGAAGGAAGAGGAAGAATTAGAGACGGATGGAGGGAACAAAGAGGCAGACAGATTAAAAGCTGAAAGAGCCATCTTTCAGAGACAGGGGAGCCGGGAAGGTACACAACAAAGCATATTCACTAGACATAAAATCTTCATAGTTGTAACCATTGTTTTCACAGTCATTAGATTACAATTTGGGTGCTTGGCAACTGGCTTGCAATTACAACATTGCAAGCGGCATCCTGTGGTCAAGGGTTTGCCATTTGTGACCTTCAATGCTGGTCTTTGACTAGTAGTCAGTGGGGAAGCCAGCAGAAGTTCATCAGTGGTGATCCCATGACAGTGGGACAATGTGACTACATACACTACTTATATGGCCTCCTTTGTATATTTTAAGAAGTGTTTAAGAAGCGTGCACATACCAGCATCTTGAACCATTTTGGATTGAAGGAGACTCTGAATTCCTGTATTTTCAGAAAGCATGGAGTAATGTAGGGCATTGTGTCCAAGTGCATCTGCCAAATTTATTTCTGCCCCTTTTTGGATTAGGATTTCAGCAATGCTCAGGTTTCCAGCTTCACAGGCCAGCATCAAAGCAGTTCTACAGAAATTAAGAAGACTAACTTAAGAAGGGGAGCATGAGCCTGTGGCAAGATGATACAGCTCCAGAGTAACTGAAGATATGTGATAACGCCCCAGATCAGCCTAAGATATGTTTAGGCTGATATTATATTATATTCCTGTATTTTTTGATGAAAGATCATTAGGAAATCTCATGGCTGCTATAGGATAAACTGGGAAACCAAAATAAGCAAGAGAATATGACAAAACATTTCCATTTTGTTGTAAAAAAAATGACTTGGATGAAATCACAAGTTCAAGTGAAGGAGACTTTGGCTTGGAATCTATTTAGTTTAAAAATGTACTGTGCCAATATTGCCTTTCTCATGTAATCCTTTTCCAACTTGGAGTTTTTCTGATGTGTTGGACTACAACTCCTATAACATGCTGGGTACAGTTAATGAAAATTGTAGTTCAATACATCTGCACAGGGAAAGGTTGTCCATTTCATGCCCACATCAGTGCCTAGTTGGACAAGATATCTCTAAAGGACAGGATCCCATACCAATCATATGTAGTATCACACAACATATTTTGACATTGGCCTACTAAGTCAGGCAAAGTCCTGTCAATCCACCATTCTCTTCCCATAATGGCTAACGAAATGTCTTTCAGAAGCCCGTGGAAAGCAAGTGAGAACCAACACTTCCTATTAACATGTCTCAACAACTACTGTTTAGAAGCATGCCAGAACAGGGGATTATACTGTATTTGCCATGATTATCAGCAATTAACAACTTTTATCCTCTGTCTATAGATTTTTGGCACTGTGTACCTTTGTATACTTTGTGTCTGATGATAGAAACTACACAGAAAGAACATGGAGAGCTACAACAAGCTGAAACACACATTTTCCACACACAGGCTATGAGAAAATGTTTCCTGAAAACTTCCCTAATTTCACTAGGGAAGTTGTGCCTTATATAAAACACGATGTATAACTTCATGGATCTTTAATAAATATAAATATACGTTGTTTAATTACATTGAAGCCTCAGGAGAAGCTTCAATGGGCAAACTGAGGGAATATCAGTATTTTTCTCACAGCAAAAGAGTACGATCTCCTTCCTTCTTGATTAAGGATATTGGCAAACATTTGGAAAAATATGAATTTATCTCTTAAGGTTGATTCTCATGTAAATCTGATAAATACTATTTGTCTTTTAATTTCAATCCTACTCTAGAAAAAAATATTCTGATGGAGTGACTAGGAGTGATAGACTGCTAGTTACTGCTAAAGAAGATGGGGAACCTGCCATTTCAGCCTACCTTCCATTTTTGTCCCGGGAGTTGACATCTGCCCCATGGTCTAGAAGGTATTTGCATACTTCAGAGTGGCCGTTTTGTACTGTCAGGAAGAAAGGCGTATTTCCATCCTGGAGAAAACATTGAAACAAATTATAACCTATTAATTATTCAATTGAACTCAAAGAATTCAACACAGTTATAACAAGATGTGCATCACAGAAGTTGGAAACATCCAGAAATTGGAAACAATGGAATACAATCCTTATTTAGAAGCTAGCTGTGCAGAAACTCTACACACTTCATCAGTTATCAAAAGTCTAGTGTAGAAGTGGTCCTGCTGCCACATGCTATGTGCAACCTTCAGCTCTAGGGTCACATGTGGTCCTCAATCTTTCACTTGCTATCTTCAGAAAGCCCCTTGACTGCAGAAAAAAATGGCATAGTTTTTTTTTTGTCATTTTGAGTATATATTACAACTGTCGCCTAACCCAAAAAATAGATGTATTACTTTAAAAAACATACCAACAAGAAGTATTCCAATAAAAAACCCAGAACAAAATGAAAAACCTTGTCCATCATATACAGCTTTATAATCTTATCTCAGTGATCTTTTGTACTCAAATGTTACGTACCTTCCTTGCAATGAAATTTATCCTACCCATTGTCAGAGAATTGTTACCCATTCTACAGTAGTATGCATGGAATCATCCCGTCAATTCAGGTATTGTGTATATTTATTGTTATTTTTGGAGATCATGGGGGGAAGGAAGAAGTGTAACTCCATAGTCTAATTTTTAGCTTGGTCTTATCTGATAAGTTTCTCATCCAGATACTAATCAGGTCTGCTCCTGCTTATTTCATTTCATTTCATTTCATTTTATTAGATTTCTATACCGCCCTACTCCCGAAGGACTCAGGGCGGTGCACAGCCAAACAATAAAAACACATACAATACAAAATTTAAAAAATAGAATAAAATCAAATTAAATAATTTTGGCTTCAAACCAGCCAAAATAATTTTGGCTTCAAAATAATTTATCTTCAAACCAGACAAGTTGACCAAGTGTTGCCATCTACTGAACCTAAGCAGAACCTCCAAGCAGCTCCTGCTGTTCTCATGCACATGGGACTGGTGTATATAACTTGAAACTCAACAAAAGAACCACCCAGTTACTGGACTGAAAGGTAATACTAAAGCACGGGTGTCAAACTTGCCACATCACATTGCCGTCACGTGATGTTTTGTGACGTTTTCCCCATTCGCGGAGCTGGGGTGGGTGTGTCCTGTGTGTAATGTATCTGGCCCGCGGGCCACTATTTTGACACCCCTGTACTAAAAGAAAAGTTGTGTGAGATTGTCATTATTGTTGTTCTTTATGCATAGAGCTATTATTGAAAGAACTGGCAGTCCAGCTTTGCTCGAAAGTTAATTTCAATCTTTTTTCTCTGAATGGAGTTGAATGGCTTGCTTTACATAAAACAAGTAAGAAAAATGAACCAAGACGTTTAATGGAGTTAGATAGTTCGAACATGGAATCAGAACAGCATAAATAAAGAAGTTACAATGGCAATAATCATCAGATGGAAATAAATATGACCCATGGCTGCCAGTTGTTAAACAGCATTAAACTTGCCTCTCATTATAAAATTATTGCAATGTTATCCTTTTAATACTTAGATGAACGTTTCTCATTAATGCCTTCTGAATTTCTGATCCTTGTGCAGAACCAGATACCAAAGTAAAAGCTAGCTGATACTTTATACAGCAGATGGCTTTTTTGACTGTATGCTTTCTAGTTAATAACAGCACTTCTGAAAGTGAAATGAGTGATTATAAATATCTATGCTGGGATATCTGGACATGCCCCTTTAGCTCCTTTTCTGCAAAATTATTAAAAATTATTAAAAAATAGTAGAATAAGGAACGCCAAACAAAATTGCTAACTAGGTTTTAATAATATTTCAGGAACTGAAAGACACTTAAAAACTTAAACGGATAAAAGAATTGCCAATGAAATCATAATTACATACCACATCTTTGATGTTAATTGGACACTTGTGTTCACACAGGTGCTGAGTTATTTGAAGGCAGCCAGAGGCAGCTTAAGGGAAAAAAAAGAATTGCAAAATTAGAAGATCTGCAGTATATACTCTTAAATTCTCCTGTTTGTCAGTTTGTAAACTTAAACTGAGCAAAACGGTGTGTCATAAGGCAACAATTTTTGAAACAATGCACCTCAAACGGGCTAACCTAAAGAATATGTCCAAAATCTGGAACTTGTAATTCCTATAAAATTAAAATTTGGCGAAGTTGTGGCTTTTCAACGCCGTTGCATTCCTGCTATCAGTCAGCCCCATGATCATCATTTCCAGCGCTCCCTATCAGCTTCTCAGAAGGCAATTCAATGGGGAAGCCAGCAAAAATTTGGAAGTCGCTGTAAGGTCCTGCCTCACCAGTCTTCTCAGGAAAGCAGAACTCTTGAAACAGAAACCATTTCAAAAGGAACTTTTATTGGAAGATTGTGATAGCAAGAGATGTAGGCAGGAACTAAGTTTTCCTGCTCAAAACGTTAGATTAAACCATTGCAGACAGAGCATCTCCCAAAGTCCAATTCATCATTGAGCCAATCCTGAGGTATGAAGATGTTATAGGAAACTCAGGCCGAGAAGGTGATAAACGCCGGTCTCCAAGGCAACTCTGCTGCTTTTCTCCAGAGACAAGATAAGGCAGCTGGCTTCAGGCACATTCCTTTCCCCTTCCCAAGGTCCCGAAAATTACAGCCGGGCAAAGCAAGGAATAGAAACAGAAACTCCATATAGAAATCCTCCAAGCCTCCCCCCCTCCCACCAGAATGACAGCGTCCCTATAGGAATCTATGGGACCCCACAGTCACCCCCATTTTCAGTGCTATTTTGTCCATCTGTTGTCATTTTGATTGTCTGTTTAGGTAAAGAAGTAACTCTGAAACAATGACCTAATGTGCCATGGGTTGACTAGTTCTTTTTAAAGCCCTTTTAGAAAGTCACTTCAGTGTGGAGCTGCACCAGGTGACTATATTTATCACATTTTCATGGTCTAGCCCAGGGGGTCTCCAACCTTGGCAACTTTAGGACTTCTGGACTTCAAATCCCAGAATTCCTCAGCCAGCAAAGCTCTAGCAACAACATAATTTGTTGCTAGAACTATGCAGTGCTTCAGATTTGAAGTCAAAAGAGTGCTTCAGAGCATGGAGCACATCAATGTAGCAGCCTCATGTTTTCCCAAGATAGTGCAGCTATAATGGCAATCACGTGATTGAAGGACACTGCAAAGGTTATAAGTGGACCACAAAGGCCAATAATTTTAATAAATAAATAACATTATCTTTTCAGCATCGTTGTTATTTTAGTCCTTCACAAATGGTCAGTAAGTGAGGACTACCTCTATCGGGTTCCATTGTATATTTACTCAGCAAAGCTCATTCAACCCCATCTTGACTATGGGAATATAATGAAAGCAGTTAAAATAATCAGTGACCTGATGTAGTCAATTCAGTCTTACCCTTCTTGTTTGTCAAAGTTCTTACTGAACTTTAAGCAGAAGGCACAAATTATATTAGATTTATGTCAATGAAGAGAAGCAAGATGATTATCTAATAAATACCTGCATAGTGTAAAGCGGTTTTTCCCGAGCTATCTGTGTTCTCTGCTGGACATTTGGACTGTAGAATGACAAAAAAAGGAGCCTTAGTTAAATACACGAATGATTTTGAAAGGTAAATTGCAATACTGTACTGGAATAAAGTTTTTGGGGTGAGTATCAAACTAATTTTGAGACTTATCCAGAATTAACTAGATGTTCAGGGCAAAATTAATCTGAATGTTTTTAGAAAGGGATTAAATCCATTTTGCAGACTTGATCATCCAACACTGTTTAGTTGCAAGGCTGCAAGAGGTGAAGCAGTTATATTTATATTGATATTGTTTCCTGATTGCTTATTTGTAACCTATGACTATCATTAAGTGTTGTACCTTATGATTCTTGATGAACGTATCCTTTCTTTTATGTACATTGAGAGCATATGCACCAAGACAAATTCCTTGTATGTCCAATCACAACTTGGCCAATAAAAGATTATATTCTATTCTGTTCTGTTCTGTTCTATTCTCTTTAAAAAAACTACATCTTTTTAGGGCTTCCTCATAAGCATGAAAAAGATGCAGCTGCTTTAATGTATAGCCAGCTGCCAAGCACCCAAATTGCAATCATGTGACCGCAAAGGGTGGTATAACGGTAGTAACTTTGAGGGAAGTCATTTTTTTTCGGTTCTCTTAGGAAGTCTTTAGTCTTTCTAATTTAACTGGTTTGTTCCAGCAGGCTTTCAGATTGGACTGGCTACAGCGCTGGGATTTCCTGAAGATTTCTTATCTGAGTGCTAACCAAGTTCATGCCTGCTCAACGTCTGAACACAATGTCAGTTCTGAACTTAGTAGGTGGTTTTGTACCCCCTGAATATCAGTCCTACCCAAAAAATGCTGACTAAAGACTATGGTGAGTCTACTGCATTAGAAAGGAGTGCAGATATGACAACATTGGACAGAGGACTGAACTCCATTCACAGGAGACAATATATTGGATTTGTAGAGACTGCCCTTCTCTCCATCTCATTCTGTAGTGTACAACTTTGGGAAAAGTGGAAAACTGTATAGAAATCTGATACCAACATCTAATGGCATGGGTCTATACCGGAATCCAGCCAAGAAGATTTTCCCACCCTATTGTAAAAATAAAGAGCTTGATTCATGGCTTAAGCTTTGCTATCAGATGTTAAGAAACCGGACGATCACTACTTTCAACTAACAAATCTAGCACTTTCCACAACAAACAATTTCTTTAGGCAATTGCAGCTCTTCTTATTCTCTAGCCCAGAGGTCTTCAAACTTGGCAGCTTTAAGACTTGTGGACTTCAGCTATGCTGGCTGGAGAATTCTGGGAGTTGAAGTCCACAAGTCTTAAAGCTGCCAAGTTTGAGGACCCCTGCTTCTAGCCTGACATCAAATAATTCTTGTCAGATGTTAAAAGTTAACATTTACCACTCCCAGTACATGCAATTATATGGCATTTCATGTGAATTGTACCCACTAGATAATCCAAGCAAGAAGAAAATATAGAGCAGGCAGCACCATTAAACTGTGGTGCAAAGGAAAGCAGCAAACAACCATATAATCTAAGGATCTTCTACTCACAAACCCTGGGCTTAAAATAATTCAGAGATTTAGAGGGACCCTGTTGGAAATGCTTAAATCAATTTAATTGGCTACTTACAGAGAAAAGCTTAATGTAGGCTGGCATTTAATCAGAAAACCAGAAGTGTTGGGGGGGACGGGGGGACGGGGAATAAAGCACCTCACCTGAAGAAGTCTCTTGACGCAGTCAACATGGTTATTCTTGGCCGCAAGATGCAAAGCATTGTGCCCTATGTAAATATTTCATAATTATTTCACTGAAAATAGCACTAGAAATGAAATGAATATTGTTCAAAACCTTAGCTTGAAGTACTAAGTGGGTATGTTTTTTGACTAAAAAATCAGAAGCATACTGTTGAAATATAATCTACCTATCTACTTATCTACCCATCCATCCATCCATCCATCTCACCTTTAAACCGCCTGTCTCCCTCATAGAGTTATACGAGTGATATAAGCAGACCCAGACATAATCAACAAATGTATGAATATTCTCTCCCCTATCTCCAAGATTAAGTAGCATTAAATGAGAACAAAAAATATCTGCCTTCATCCATTTGTATTTGGTTTAAACCTTGCTTAAATGCTACGTGTACATCTTACAGAAAGAGATGGGCTTCAGAGAATCTGAAGTAGTGAAACCAAAGAGCAAGCTATAATTTGCAGAAAATTTGCCCTCAGATTTTAGTATTTGTAGAATGTGGGTTGGCTAACAGATACGTTGGTTCCAGTCACAGTAATCATAAGATGCATTTAGTTTGTTCATTAGAGGTATATGGCCATCCATCTCAACCACATGATTCTTGGTGGCTCGCAATATTAAAAATAATAAAGCCACATTAAAAAAATCATATAAAGTACATAGCCTGCCAAGAAAAAACTACAAAAACAACATACAAACAACATAACCAGAAACATCATACAGTCAACACAATCAGATGATGGGTTCCACCAGAAATCTAGGGCCTCAGGTTCAAGCACAGAACCAAGTCATCAAGGCTTTAAGGTTGGGACCATTCTAATCTCCAGGAAGGTAATGTTACTTAAGATGGACATGTGTCATGGCACAAAATAGTTCTCCCCCTGGGCCCTGCTAAATGATACTTCCTAGCAGGTGGGACCTGGAGCAAGCATCTCCTGTCATACCAAATAGTACTGAAAGAATCAACCAAGGAGAGATAAATTGGCCAAAGTCCTAAAAATTATGGTACATCCCAAACAAAACAAAACAAAACAAAACAAAACAAAACAAAACAAAACAAAACAAAACAAAACAAAACAAAACAAAACAAAACAAAACAAAACAAGGTTGTGGGGCAGAACAGAATACAGTTGTAGAACTCATGAGCAGGATGCATTAATAATAATAACTAAGTATAGTTCATGCCATTTCTTGTTAAGTCAACTGGGGAGCTTAATTTGAGATACTGGAAAGCTACTATTAATCAGAATACAAATATTTACCGGAAACAGACTAAAGAGCTGAGGTGGCGCAGTGGTTAGGGTGCAGTACTGCAGCTACTTCAGCTGACTGCTAGTTCAGCAGATCAGCGGATCAAATCTCACCGGCTCAAGGTTGACTCAGCCTTCCATCCTTCTGAGGTGGGTAAAATGAGGACCCAGATTGTTGGGGGCAATATGCAATTTAGTATATTGTCTTTGGTGTAAGCCGCCCAGAGTCCTCGGAGAGTGGGCGGCATAGAAATATGAATAATAATAATAATAATAATAATAATAATAATAATAATTTAGCGCAATGCAGCCTTTTTCATTCCTGCATTCTCCAGAAGTGTTGGCTGCAACTCAAATGTTCAATTAACTGTAATGTGAACTCTAGTCTAACATACCTGTGCAGCACTAGATATGAGAACGCTGAACTTATCTCCATACATCCATATAAAGGTCCAAAACATCCATGTGTGTCAATTCAACCACATCCATACACTTGCTTAACTTTGGAGTTTTCCGATGTATTTAAGTAACATGGGAGGCTGGCTGGAAATGAATGTATATGGACGGGACTAGACTAAAGAAGGTAGAAGTCAACCCTTCAAGATAGACCAGACTAAGGAACTTAAGGAACCAAATAAAGTCTAATACTACTTTTATTGTAAATTTATAGTAAATGTTATTGTACATTTATGGTAGTAAAACCTTGCAAGTCAGAATGTGCCTCTCTCTCCTTCTTTGTGTGAACTCAGAGAAGCTTGTCTGAGATGTTTGCATACATAACAGTTCAGCCTGGGCTCAGGTTTCCTTTATCCAACTGTTGCCTTGGCAGTGATTCTTCCTTCTATCCCTCTGCTTTTACAATTGCTATGTGCCACGAAAGCAAAGAATGCCAGAGGAATATGCCCATCCGCACCCATGCATGCATACAAAAATCATATCTTTTCACATTAAACAGATAATTTGAGTACCTGTTCCATCCAGAATTGTAACCTCTGCACCATGTGTAATCATAAGCCTGAGACATTCACTATATCCTTTAGAGGCAGCAAGATGGAAGCTGAAAGAAAGAATTATAACAATTATAACAAAAACAATTGCTACCAACCTGCCTTCCATTGAGGACCTGTATGAGGGCAATGAGTCAAAAAGAGGGCTGTGAAAATATTTACAGACCCCTCACATCCTGGACATAAACTGTTTCAATTCCTAGCCTCAAAACAACGCTATAGAGCACTGCACACCAGAACAATTAAACACAAGGACAGTTTTTTCCTAAACGCCATCACTCTGCTAAACAAATAATTCCCTCAACACTGTCAAACTAATTACTAAGTCTGCATTACTATTAATCTTCTTATCGTTCCTATCACCCATCTCCTCCCACTTATGACTGTATGACTGTAACCTTGTTGCTGGTATCCTTAAGATTTATATTGACTGTTTCCCTATGACTATCATTAAGTGTTGTACCTTATGATTCTTGATGAATGTATCTTTTATGTACACCGAGAGCATATGCACCAAGACAAATTCCTTGTGTGTCCAATCACACTTGGCCAATAAAGAATTCTGTTCTGTTCTGTCTTTAGCCAGTTCCATAATAAGTGATAAGAAAATGTTGTTGTTGGATTACATTAATCTTTGCCTTAGAAAGTGTTTACTTGAATAATATATGTATCTCCTACTTTAATTCTAAGAACTCAAGGAATTGTGCTCAAAGTAAGATGGAAATTAAATTGCAAGATAGTATTGAATGCCTCGGGGTCACCCAACACAATTCAGAGCCAAGGAGGGAGGTAAATTTAGGTTTCCCCAGGCCCAGTTTGACCCACTTAACAGAATGATGCTCATAAAAAATCATAATTAAAAAGCTTAGAGCAGATGCCTCTCAAAAACATTCTTAGTACCCTATAATAAGCACTTTTGGAAGCTTTTAGGAAAAATGGCAAGCAGCTAAAGCTTTCATTAATAAAATCAGTAAAAATAAACCAGTTAGTAATTTTCAGTATAACAAAGATCTGAAACTTAACTCCGATGATTTGTTAAGACCACCAACTTTGTTTATAGCCAAGGAGAGAAATTAACTCTAGGGCGAATTAAAAGTCTTCCACATTAAAACATTTCAAACAGAGAGAAAAAAAGATTATATTCCTACAAAAGTCTAAGGGGGGGGGGGGGGAGGCCTTCAGAATAACTTAATTAAAACCTTTTTTAAAAACAGGATGTTTAGGATTGTGAAACGCCTGTTCTGACTCTAGTTATAACTGCGCATTAAATAATACTTGACATTTCAACATTACAAAAACTCATAATTGAAAAGATCCATTGATTACAGACCTCTGGAATCTTATGGAAAAGGGATACTTTCCTTCCTAAAGAAATACACAATTCTCTGCAGAATTTTGATAAATCAGAAATAAAATGTTCATATAACTGGAACACCTCCTCAACTGGCAATCAACACCCAGATAAGCAAGGGTTAACTTGAAGATTAACACCACACAAACAAGCAGTAAACATTACATTAATCAAAGCACTACCAACTCAGATAAACAAAAGCCTAATCAAGGAACCATCAAGGAGAAAACTTCACTCCCACCAATACTGACAGGTGAAGCTACTGTATATAAAACAGAAAGCAAACCCCACTCCCCACTGCAAACAGAGCACTGAAGACATCTGCAGGGAAATAACCAAGCTCAGAGAGCATCAAGGATTCCATTGATTTAAGTCCATATACAAAGATAATGAGGGTGCTGAAACTGTATGGCACTACATATTTAATTCCAATGAAAACTATCATTCCAAACGATATCCCGTTGTCAAACCAATCCTCTTTCTCCAAACAGATACCACTGTGATTTCCAAGTTATCTTATATGCCAAAACTCTCCCAAAATGGTTTATGTACACAAGTATATAAACATTAAAACATTTAACTCCAATAAAATATCAATCTAAAATCTGGTTCATATAGAAATAGATGCTTGTACATATAGTCCTGATTTTGTGACCATTCGCAGTTATGACACTGATGAAAACATAATTTTGAGACCAATCCTTGCATATACAGGCGTGTAAAGCAAAGGGAAGCTGAATGTTCAATAGAAGAAAATATTTGTAGCTCAATAGCTACAAATAGCTATTGCTATTTGTAGCTATTGAATAGCTAAATACAGAGAAGAGCCTGTAGTACAGTGGACTAAAGCACTGTTATTAACATCTGCTGCTTGCAATTACTGCAAGTTCAAATCTCACCAGGCTCAAGGTTGACTCAGCCTTTCCATCCTTTCAAAGGTAGGTGAAATGAGGACCCAGACTGTGGGGGCAATAAGCTGATTTTGTATAAATATACAAAAGTATGAAGGCTATTGCTTAAAGCATTGTAAGCCGCCCTGAGTCTCCGGAGAAGGGCGGCATATAAATTAAAGCAAAAGAAAAAAAAGAAAAAAAAAGCTTGTAGCTGTGGGATCCTTGGTGCCCTCTGAGCTAAAGAGACATTTCATCAAGTTGATTGTGTCAATTGTGTCACTAAAGGTGGTCATGCTGTATCAGGTTTCCAAATGGCTGGGTTCATTTATGGTAGAAAGAACAGAACCTCTCAGTGTTGTAAAGGTTAACCTGTATGTTTCACAAACACTTTGATTACAGTCCACCTCTTCAAATTCATAAAATGTTGTCTTCATCATAGGCATTTCATCAGCTCCCTCAGAAAGAGTGAGTATTATGTAATGGCAGCAGTTTTGGTACCTGTTATTCCATGGGAAATGGAAGGGGTTTTATGCAGTGATGAAATTCTTTTTTTTTTTTTTTTACTACCGGTTCTGTGGGCGTGGCTTGGTGGGCATGGCAGGGGAAAGATACTGCAAAATCCCCATTCCCTCCCCACTCCTGGGGGAAGGATATTGCAAAATCTCCATTCCCACTCTACTCTGGGACCAGTCAGAGGTGGTATTTGCTGGTTCTCCGAACTACTCAAAATTTCCGCTACCGGTTCTCCAGAACCTGTCAGAACCTGCTGGATTTCCACCCCTAGTTTTATGTCTATGGAGATTATTTTCAGTCATCTAGGTCATGGTTGTCTCAAAGGTGCTTTTTCAAAAGGCAATTGGACTGCTTCCCCTTAAGGAAGAGTGAAACAGCTTTTTCCTCCTCAACGGAAAAAAATATAGTCCATTTGCCTTTTGAAAAAGCACCTTGGAGGAAGAGGGTTTTGTTATACAGAAATAATTTATGGTAATGCTTCTTCATGTCTAACTAATGCTCTGGTTCCCAGCGCACACAACATGGGAAACCTGGGCTTGTGAGAACTTTGGTTTTTTAGTAGTGTGTTTTCAAACATTAAGAAAACTCACACAAGCAACTTTGTGCTATAAACAGCTCTATACACAAAGGAATTTATGAAATAAATTAGAACTCACTGAAAGAAAAAGCTTTTTACTCTATATGAGAAATAATGACCAAGAATATAAACTTGTTTACCAAGACTCCAACAGGATGAATTTTTAAAACAGTTTGTTCCCATGAAATGTTCCCTGAACCATTTAAACATGGATGGTTAGAGGAAAGACCACGTCCTCACCAACAGCCCAGCTTCTAACTCTGCTAAGACAGAACACAATAAAAATTTTCAAACAAAATAAAATATATTAGACTCAAAAGACATATGCAAGATAGAGATATCTTGTCGCAGAAACGTGCAAAACACACTTCAGGAGAGTTTATATTTCAGCAGTATCTGCCTTAATTAAAATACTTGCATAGCAACAGTTTGGCTAAAGCAGTGACAGATTTAATCTTCATGCCAACTTCTCTGTTTGTGAAAGAAACCGTGCCAAGTGTAACACATTTCACTGTAATGAATTTTAGAGACAAACAAAAAGGCTGCTGGTAAAATGTGCATAATATACATGAACTTCCCTTTCTGGAATTTAAAGACTAGGTAAAAGGTACTTTACTTGTTCATAATGCAAAAATTATTTGAAGGGCCACATAATGGATAATGTAATCTATTTTCGCATCATAGAGTAGGTAACCAGATTTATCAGTGGAGTCAAATTACTGATGACAGCTGCCAGATATTGGGTCATAGAATGATTTGCTGCAGATGCTGGGGAATGCAACCTCCTAATAAAATATTAAAATAAAATCTTACATCATCACAAAATCTTATTCCTCAAATAAGAATTTTAATTTTAAATTTTTTTTACGTAAGATCTCAGTCTCAGGATGAGACTCTCAAACTCTATGAGATTTTAGGATCCGAGGGGTCCTTGGTGCTATCTGAGCCTGAGTTTTCTTGCACATGTGTCATTACCCAAGCTAGGTAACATCATCAGTGCTGATTGCTTAGCTTGGCTAATGAAATGTCTGCAAGAAAACAACCAAGCTCAGAGATCACCAAGGAGCCCTCATTTCAACCCTGAGCTAGAAATATTTTCCTTTATTTGCATTTTAGGATCTTTTTGAGTTCATGGATGACACCAGTCTCTTCCAGCAGAAAAGAAGGTGATCAAAAGTCATCGAATCAGCTGCTCTTCATATCCTTGGCAAATGAACTTTTGTGGCCAGAACTCTGTAAAACAGATAGTAGTTGCTACAAGGACCCCCAAAAGGCTATTTCAAGCTACCAAGCACACCACTTGCTTCACATTAACTACTGATTAAGATATATTTATTTGCAATAGCATCATATGAAACTTACAGTAAACTACCCTGTTTTCCCCAAAATAAGACATCCCCTGATAATAAGCCCAATCGGACTTTTGAGCACATGATAATAAGGCCAAGCACTTATTTCAGGGTTCAAAAAAGTGTAAGACAGGGTCTTATTTTTGGGGAAACACGGTAACATAGCAGTGTTATCTCAATGTTGGCTGTTTGAAGATTTGTGGACTTCGACTCCCAGAATGCCCCACTGGCTGGGGAATTCTGTGAGTTGAAATCCACACGCTGGACTAGAGGCTTGTTCTGAGGGAAAACAGGGTTATTTCTTCCCTTTTCTTTGACTTTTCCTGATGCAATGCTGCAGACTCTTTCAAGATATCAGGATTAATTTGCCAACAAGTTAATGATCTACAGCTTCCTGATGGACCCTTCTCTGCACAGACAAATGAAATTGCAGAAATAAAGATGCAATGATGTCAGCGCCTCTCCAGCAGCAGTGATAAAACTAGAGAGACCAAGACCCCCACAAGCATTTCTTTACATGGCTTATCGCTCCTAAAACCATAACAAACTATTTATCAAAGCAGAGGCCCTTTGACGGCTGCCATGGAGACGGATCTGTTTTATGTGCTTGTGTCATTTCAAGAGAGGTGAATGCCTTTCACTTCCTCTCTCGCTGAAAGTCTTCATTTGTCCCATAACTTCAGAAAAGTCAACAGAATCTGCTTGGCTTCTAATGCAATTATGACTCAACCAGGGGATGCAATAACATAGAACTGATCTCTCTTAGGATCAGTTTCATAAGTATCTTCCCCCATTCCTTGAACATGGTGTGCAGAGTTGTCTCACTCATATAAGAGAGTAAATTAACTACAGCTAATCCTTGATTTACAATGGTTTGTTTAGTGACTGTTCACAGCATTGAGAAAAATGACTTATGACTCTTTTTCATAGTTACAGCCTTTGCAGCATCTCCATGGACACCTGATCAAAATTCAGACGCTTGGCAACTGGTTCATATTTATGACGATTATTGTGTCCCAGTGCCTTTTGTGATCTTCTGTCAAGCAAAGTCAATGGGGAAGCCAGATTCATTTAACAACTGGGCTACTAACTTAACAGTTGCAGGGATTCACTTAACAACTGTGGCAAGAAATGTTGTAAAATGGGGCAAAACTCATTTAACAAATGTCTCACTTAACAACAGAAATTTTGATCTCAATTGTGGTCGTAAGTCAAAGACTACCTGTACAGCTAACACTCCAGTTCAATTCAACATTTTTCATTGGCAGCCATTTGGTTAGGAAAGAAGGATTAGGGGTGACATGATAAGCAGTATTCCAGTATTTGAGGGGCTGCCACAAAGAAGGGGTCAACTTATTTTCCAAAGCAAAAGAAGGCAAGACAAGAAACAATGGATGGAAACTCATCAAGGACAGAAGCAACCTAAAACTAAGGAGAAACTTCCTAACAGTGAGGCCAGTTAACCAGTGGAACAGCTTTGCCTTCAAAAGTTGTGGGTGCTTCAACACTGCAGGTTTTTAAGAAAAGACTGGGCAACAACAACAATCCCAATTAAGACCAAGACTAAGCAAAAATGCAACACGATCCAGTACCAGTTTGCTCCTATAGGTCCACCATAACTATAGCATGAATAATTCTTAAATTCAAGAAATTCTACTTCTTTATAGACACAAGTAAGACATTAGAATGTCTCCTTTTCCACTAATCATCATTGTCTATACATTTCAGTAAATCATGACTGCCTATTAACAGAAATACTGTATTTCATGAAGACCTCAGGCTCCCCACTTCCTTCAATGCACCTGAGAAGTTCAAAATGTTTTTACTACCAATCGCCTGTGCTTTATGTTGCCCAAACAGAATAAACTGTGGTTAATATGAAGTAAACTTCAACTGAAACACAACTTGCTTTATAGGACTATGAAGGTGGCTTGTTTAAAACCAGTTGTTTATCCCTAAATGTATAAAAGGAAAATTTTTTCCACATTTGGAAAAAGACACTCTGCAACTGTGACAATGAATTATTCTTCAGAGTTAGACCAAGACATGATGTGGGCACTAAGATTGAAAATATGTATCTGTGTAAGTGGAAAACTTCCAGAGTTAAAATGGGTTCTATAATCATGGCCTTAACAAAAACTGCAAAAAAAGGAGAAGGGGAAGGGGAAGGGGAAGGGGAAGGGGAAGGGGAAGGGGAAAGGAAAGGAAAGGAAAGGAAAGGAAAGGAAAGGAAAGGAAAGGAAAGGAAAGGAAAGGAAAGGAAACTTCGAAATTAAGATATTCCTTCCCCCAGAAGGAGGAGCAGGGAGGAAAAACATACATTTGTCTACTTCCAAATAATAAATTCTCTGTTAATGTATTAACAAATTAATTCACTCTGCTAAAAATAAATTATTGGGGGTGGGAGGAAGGAGAGTATTTAGATAAAAGCAAAGCTCTCTGTGCAGCCATATGAACTTAAGTATAACTTAAGTTATAGCTATAGTTATAGCTTTTAGTTATAAGGCACACAACTAACCTGTGAACATGTTCCACTTTGATTTACGAAAAGATTTTTTTAAAAATCAGTCTAATGAGCATGTGGAACATCTCCAGAAACTTGATCCCTAACTACAGGCTTAAAACAAAAAAGAGAGGCAACAATTAGCACTAATCCTGACAGATCCAGTTAAACAGGTAGGGATGCTGCCCAGCTAATCCTATGTAGTTTTCTCTAGTAGGATATTCTTAGCTACCTCAATTTACTTTTCCTTTTAACCTGTACACGTGGAACTATTTTTTTACTAATGACCTGGGAGGCAGCCAACTATTTTCTAAAAGAACCTATGGAGCTCAGAGACATTCCTGGAAATAAAGGTTGTTGCAGAGATTGGTGTTTTGTTATGTACCCTGCCAACTTCCAATACATTTTTGATTACGTTTCTTACATTCTTAAATATATAGGAGTCTCTTGGAAACCAAGTGAGATGCAAATGGAGACACTGCTTCCCTATGAGTTAAAAAGAATTTCAGTATTATCAGTACACGGGAATAAGCTATTTCTTGTTCCTGGAATAACTGGAAATTCTAAGAAAGAGATGCTTTGCATTGTAATGTCTAAGCCTGACAAAAGATGCAATTATTATGATTTGGTGCTTTGCAGGTAACAAATATTTCCTTTCAGAGGAATTGCAGGGCTTTAATTCTGTCAGCCCTAACAAGATAGACCAGATCAAGAAACAAACACCACTTAGGCCTAAAACTTTTATGAGAGTGGCTACTGTAAGAGAATTTCGCAAGTCTGAATGTGTATGCTTCCCCTCTTTTTGAGATTGAGATGTTTGTCTGAGATATTTTCAAAGATAGATAGATAGATAGATAGATAGATAGATAGATAGATAGATAGATAGATAGTCTTAGCAATGGATCTTCCCTCTCTCCATCAAGGCCATCCTCCAGGTTCATCTTCCTTAAACTTTCAAATATTTTTACCTGCATATTAGAAACCTGAAATGGATTCTCATTCCAAAATACACAAAACCAGAGTCTAATTTTATCAGACTGCAACGTGAGACTGCAAGTGTTGGCCTTCATGCTGGGCGAGTTTGGTCATTTCCAGTACCAACATTTAGGGCTCCATTTAAAAAAAGAAACTTATAGCACAAATTTCTCTTCCTACTCTCTTCTTTTTAAAGGTAGTTTAGGAATCAATGGTGATTACAGACAGTCATCAACTTATGACCAGTCACTTAATGATTATTTGAAGTTACGATGGAGTTTTAAAAAGCTACTTATGACCCATTGTCAAAATTATATCTGTTGCACCCCTCCTAGCAAAGTTATGCAATTACATTTCAGGCCCTTGGCAACTGGTGTGCATTTAGGACTGTTGCAGCATCTGAGGCCACATGACTGCAACAGAAAACACCCACTGAATATGTTGGATTTACTTACTGACCACATGATTTGCTTTACAACCATGGTGACTCACTTTACAACTGTTATAAGAACAGCTGTGGTGTGTCAACTTATATCCTAAACAACTTACAACCGAAATTTTGGGCTTCATTGTGGTTGTAAGTCAAGGACTACCTGTAAGTGGTTGCAAACTGGATCGTGGGTAGCTAGTCACAGAAGCTCACTTGGTAACGCTGAGTCAAATATTTTCATCCTAACTTATCTCACAGGTTGTTGTTGAGAAAACTGAAGGAGAACTGCTATCTATGCCATCCTCACATTCTGGAGAAAAGGTGGGATATAACCAAGAAATAAATCATTAACACCAAGTCCATTCAATGCATTCCACACTGAATTCCCTTCCAGCTTCCAATGAAGCAATGTTTTCTTTTTTAATACTTCATAGATGATATGCAATTGGTCCCTTTACAGTAGTTTCTGGCAATAATTTTAAAAACTCTTGAAGATACTCAACTTCGTAGAAAGAGCCAAGTATGGCCTGCATCTACATGGGGGCTGATAGATAGATAGATAGATAGATAGACAGACAGACAGACAGACAGACAGACAAAGCAAGCAAGCAAGCAAGCAAGCAAGCAAGCAAGCAAGCAAGCAAGCAAGCAAGCAAGAAAGAAAGAAAGAAAGAAAGAAAGAAAGAAAGAAAGAAAGAAAGAAAGAAAGAAAGAAAGAAAGAAAGAAAGAAAGAAAGAAAGAAAGAAAGAAAGGTTTTTTTATTGGCCAAGTGTGATTGGACACACAAGGAATTTGTCCTGGTGCATATGCTCTCAGTGCACATAAAAGAAAAGAAAAGATGATCTGTTGATTTGTATGTACATGTTTATCACATTTAAATCCATCTTCCTATTTTAACTTACTTTAAAAAGTACATGTAAAGGGCTAGTTCACATGTTGTAAACCATAATTTAATTTTACATGGAGCAAGAAGATCCCTCTGAATAATATGAACTACAATACTTTCTGCCCACTTCTCATAGAAGCCAGCCAGTTTAGTTTAGTTTAGCATACTTAAAACTGTTATTACACATTAGCAACAGTTTACAATAAACTGAAATCAAACCAGAAAAAGCACAGGGTTTAAACCTTGTTTGTTTAGACATTGACTGAAGTTTTTTTAAAAAATGTGATACGTGGTTCATATATAACAAGCTAGGAATAACTAAATCTAAACTCTGATTTATGCTTTGTAAAGTAACCTTAATGCCATTTCTGATTTGTAGAGCAGCTGTGCTACTCTCTACACCAAAGGAGAGAAATGGATTAATCAACTTACAGCCTAAGAAAACTTTATAGATTTGATTATTGTTGCTTTAACAAAAATTACAAGCTCTAGTTTCAAATTGCCTTAGGAAAAAATTAACTTGTTTCCCTTCCAGTTTAACTATCAGGCGACTGATTTACAGGTTGGTTTTTTCCCTTAGCCATTTTTGGCAAATGGTTGCCCAAAAAAAGGACAAAGGCAATTGAAAGTCCCCTAACAAATGTTTTGGGCTTAAAAAGTGATTCAAGAGTTGAATGAAAAAAGAACACTCTATTTAAGGTATTCTGAAGCTTAATACAATTCTTCCAAGGTGAAATTTAAACCACCATGATGCTGGGTTACATATGCTGGGTTACATACCTCCATCCACCCATCTAGGATGTTTGATGCCAAGATTGGCTGGAGCTTAAAAACACCCTGTTGGAGAAGACTGGGTTAATTTAGAGCAGGGATGTCAAACTCGCAGCGTTATGGCGGCGTCACATGACGTATCATGACTTCCCCCCCTTCGCTAAACTGGGCATGGGCGTGGCCAGCATGTGACACATCCGGCCCACAGCCCACAAGTTTGACAGCCCTGATTTAGAGCTACAATATATACCAAGAGATTCTTGGTGTAATTTTTAGAGGTAGATCTTGGGTGAAATAGGAACATCAGTATTACCTGATGTTTCATCCTAGAAACACTTCTTTAAAAAAAAACCTTTCTTGGTGACATCTGTTTACCTATAACTAGTCTTCAGAGAAATTCAGAAATGACTCAGAGATTTGCTGGAGTTCTGAATATCTCTGAAGTTCAGGAGAACGTGAGAAACTAAGTGCTTCATCCCTCCTCCCTTTGAATTCTCTGTATATACCAGAGAATTGGAGGAACGAATGGTCACAAAACACACACACATACACAAAAAGCTGCTGAGAACTGAGATTAACCATAACAGACAAGCTTCTTGTAAACTCGTCTCCATCAGTAGAAAGCAGTGGTGGGATTCAACCAGTGTAACAACCGGTTCACTTCGTGCGTGATCCACGCGCGCACAGTACATTTGAAAACAGGACCTTCTACTGCAGCTCCGGTGAATAAAACAGCTGAGGCGCAGCAATCCGCCCTGCTGCGCCGATCAGCTGGGCTTCAAACAAAGGAAATAAAGGTAGATATAGCACAGGGGCAGGTGGGCAGGCCCAGCTGATCGTCAGAACAAACTAGTTCGCTCTCAGCTGATTGTCGGAGCTACCGGTATGCCTGAACCGGTCCAAACCGGCAGAATCCCACCCCTGGTAGAAAGCCATGAAATAGGATAAGACACTGCACAAAGTTTTCCAGCATCCATGTGAAGAGGAGTGATGTCAAACTCCATTTGGCTTCTACTGGACAACCCTGATTGAGACCAATTATTCTTCAAATTAAGAAATCTGCTTCTACGACAATTTTCTGAATAACTGGGGAAAAAATCTTGCTGAATCAGATAACTAGATGTAATGCTGTGCATCACTGAATGGACTATTATTATCAAGTAAATGTATTGCTCACCTTTCTGCCAAGAAACTTAAGACAATGTATTTCAGTTTCTCTGAATTTTCCCTCACCTGTGTAGCTCAGGTTCTGAATAAACCTATCTGCAATGAATGCTGTTTATTAGAAGGAAAGAATTTCTTGCTATAAATTGGATGGTTTGTATTGTCTGATTCAGCAGCCTCTATTCCATCCAAAACTTCCCAACTTGGGGACCTTGCAAATGTACTGGAACTAGCTATAGAATTCATAGCCAGGCACTAGCATCTGTATAAAAAGACTCAGCCCCTGAGATTGTGACCATTTTATGGGCACCTTTTCTGCAGAATTCAGTCTGATAAAAACAGCATTTCTGCAGTACCAATAACTTATGAATTAACCTTATTTAACCTGGTGGTGAAGTCCAAGAGAGAGGGACTTTGACCCTCATAATCCTAAAGCAGCATAGCTATGCTGGCTGGGAATAATAGAACTGAAATCCAATACATTTGAAAGCTTCTAGGCTGAAGAAAGCTGTATTAATACTTCTCTCCCTGTAACTCCAGGTAGGCTCAGAACCATTGAAGAAGTTATGGAACACCCATCTCATCCTATAGATAATATACAATATTATAGAAAGGAAAAAACAATAAAATAATAAAATATACACAAAGATATCTATGCAAGTGACCATTCATCCTGCTCAATCCACTCCAGTGGAGACTGAATGTGATAAAAAGCTATGACTTAAAATCACTATAGAGGTAGTCCTTCAAGATGACTGTAACAGAGTCTGTTCATTATGGTCATATGACATAATGGTTGTAAAATGAGCCTGTCATGTAACTGACCAGATTCTACAACTTTTGCCATAATAGTTAAGCCAATCACCACAGTCGTTAAGTAAATCCACGGTTGTTAAGTGAACACTGCAGTTGTTAAGCAAATGAATGGTTCACTATGGGTGTGGTTTTCCAAGATCTGGAAGTGCTGGTTTTTGGGAAAAGTATCATAAAACACAGTCACATAAGTGTGGGATGCTGCAAATGGCCATAAATACAGCCATGCTGCTCAGTATCCAAAGTTTGGTCATGTGACCACAAGGTGGCTGATTGTCAGAACTTTGAACCTGGGTCCTAAATGCCCTTGCTGCTTAAGATAGAGGAGCAAATGGAGGCACTGTTCCACCTGAAACAAGATTTATAACAAACAGCATACCTACTTTGGAATATGAGTCACAAAATCACATAAATGCTCTTTCCAATTTTGGACTCTAAAATATCTGTACGTTATATAACTCAAGAACCTGCTGTGTTTTCATGACAACCAAGATCTATTGTCTTAAGACGTTTGCTTCACTCTGCCGATGGTTAACAATAACACCCACTGTCTTCAAAAAATTTTCACCCTAACACTGAAGATATTTGGGACTATCACTCTCATCATTCCCAACCTGCAGTCCAAATACATGACATGGATACATTTAAAAGAAGCTGTTACAGGGTCTAGGACGGGGCTGTCAAACTCATGGCCCGCGGGCAGGATGCATCACGCGCTGGCCACGCCCACACCCAGTTTAGCGAAGGGGGAAAAAGTCCCGATACGTCACGTGACACCACCATGATGATGCGGTTTTGACATCCCTGGTCTAGGACAACTCACCATGGTCAACTCATTGTGGGACAATTCATCATGGCCAAATTGCCATGGGTCAACTTGGCATGAGACAGGAGTTACACTAATATCAAAGAAATGGTGGAATAGAATCTTTAAAGAAAGAATGCAAAAGGCTAGACAAAATGAAATGCGAATGATAAAAATTAAAATAATTTTTAAATTAGTTTACATAATTAAACTGATTTGTTGGAATTGTCCTACAGCAAATTGAACGTGTTGAGTTGGCCGGGGTTAGTTGGCTGTGGTGAGTTGTCCCATTCTGGCTGTTATAGACACTCAATCCATTTCCCATTTTCTCTCCTCTTAAACATAACAAAAGGATAAGTAGGTCCTGTAATGCCCTATTATGATGTGGAGGAAGCCTTATTTGGGAAATTTGAAGCTACATTAGAGCTTTCAAGTTCAGGTCACTCAAAAATGTAATTTCATTTCTTCATCCAAACAGAAACTGGACAATGCAGCAAAAGCAAATCCAGAGCAAGTGAGAATTAGCCAAGAACATGGTTCTGTAAACAAAGCGAGCACGCTCGGTTTTTCAGCCTCAGACTTTGCCATAAATTGCCCAGAGTCATCTCGTCTTGGCTGCTTCCTCCTTTCCAACCCACTCATATAATTCAGAGGGCTTTTCTTTTATCAAGGGACTTGAAACTGTAAGCTATTTTTGAAGTATCCAGTGAAATCAATTATTTCTGTAGCTTTCAGCATTAGAACTATTTATATTATTTTTGTCTTTAAAAAAAGAAGAAAGAAAAACACAACACAGTCTGCGCGAGCTATCAGAATTCAAACTGGAACACAAACAGCTACGGTATTAAGATGATGAGGATGAAGCTCCAGATTGACTCAAGTACTTTATTTTTTTTAAAAAAAAGCAAAATTAATTTTAATGTTATTCAACACAGAATGACACATTCCACATCCTACACAGATCTAAAAGTGAATTAGCCTCAAGGCAAAAAGAGTGGGCTCTATTTATTAAGGCAATGCAGAGATCCAGATCTGAAGGGAAAACATGATTTGGAAGATACATGCTGAAAATATCTTAAACCAAATACATACTTTCCTAGGCCTGTGTGTCAGCTGCAGAGGGAGCTGTGGGAGCCCAGGAATAAATACATCTGTTGAAGATGTTCCTGGTAGGAGCTACATGTGTTCCTATGCATGCTCCATATCACTTATGTTTCTGCACTTATACCTATTAAATTAGGATTTTTGCATAAACCTAGTTTGAATGCATAAAGAAAAAATGCTAATGCAAGAACACTCCCCTTTCTAACCATCAAGCTTTCACCTCTATGTCTCTCTAGCTCAGTGTTTCTCAACCTTAGCAACTTTAAGATGAGTGGACTTCAACTTCCAGAATTCTCCAGCCAACCATGCTAGGTATGAGAATATGAGCTCCACATATCTTAAAGTTGTCAAAGGTTGAGAAACATTGCTCTAGTGACTTATCTCCGTAGCTCCACTATGTTATTGGATAAATAAGGAGAAAGGTAATATTGGAAAATACCCTGGAGGTAGGGAAGGAACAAAAAAATGGCAGATGATCAGCTCATCTCATTTGAAAACATGTGTCTCATTTGTTCTTTCAGTGATACTCCTTTTCTCTTTGCAAGCTATTTGTAAATATTGTTTGCAACAATATTTGTTGCAAACAAATTGTTCCAACTAACTTTTTACAGAAGTTAGTTTACAGGAGGATCTATCTAGTTTCAGCAACCAAAAACTCAGGCTAAATATATATAAAGAGGATCCAATCTGGGTCGGTCACTGGGACAAGCGGTTTAGGTCTTCTGAGCTTACGGACTCATCCTGGAGCTCATCCTCAGGGAACTTGTCTCTCACCAGAGAAATTCCCTGATGATGGGTTCCAGCACAAGTCTGAACGTTCGGAAGACTAAATCTCTGGTCCCGGTGACTGATCCAGATTGGATCCTGCAACATTATCCTGGGACACGTATGTTTGCTTTCATTCATAAATATAAATGATCTGTTCAACTATAAGTGTGTCATCTTTTGATGGCCAAGTACTGTAATGCAATTAGGGGAAGAGTTAAGGACTGTAGCAGATGTATCATGGCCCAAAGGGACTGGCGCTAATTCCAACTTCTAATTCCAAGATTTTCATCCCCGCTCCTACATAAACTTTCCCCCACCAGCAGGGATCTCTTTTTTTTGTTGCAGTTACTGTTTTTAATTGTTCTAAGGCTATTTCTCCTTATAGTTCAAGTTGCAAAGTGATGGGAGATGAAGCTAGCCAATTTTCATCAATTTTGTCATAAAAGTTTAGTAGCAGTAGAGAACCTGGAGGTCTGGTTCAACCCAATATCCTACCCTGGACTCAAGCATGGTTAGTCAACTGAGAAGGTGAAGTCAACTTACGCAGTCTTGCCCTCACTGTCATGCTTGGTTGCGTTGGCTCCCTTTTTGCCTAAAAGGGAAGCCACTTTCTCCAGATCTGCATTCTCCACAGCTTGGAGGAGTCGGTCATCATTCTTATTCCACTCATGGGTCTGTAAAAGAAAAAAAAAATTTCAGGGGATTAAGAAGGTGAATCAAGTATTCCTTAAATGGAACTTAGGTTATCTATTGGCTTCACCCTAACCCTAAATACTTCTGGCTTGTACATGTCCTTGCATGGGACAGAATCGTCATGCGAATGAACACAATTGTCCCTCTTTCATATTTATCTCTGGTTATGCTAATCACAATGGTTGGAAGTTTATTATAATGAATCTTGGATTAATTAATAAAGCTTGGGTTTAGAGGTTCTTTGCTTAATCTTCCCCTTTATGTCCTTAACATGATATTTTATTATAAAGATATTTATTTTAATCTGTAGGAGTTTTTATTGGGGGGGGGAGGAGAGAGAAATCTCCAAAAATGATAGGAGTTGATGGTTCTGGTATGTATGCAACCTAAGCACTGATTTTTCTCTTTCTTTAAATCCATTTCTTGTTTAAACTTTCTAGACTGACGATAGCAACGGGACATCAACTTAATTTTATGTCATCTTCTTGGGTAATTGCAGAAAATTGCACCACAGTTATTGTTAACTGAGCACTGAATTTCAGTGTAGCAATTTGGGGAATCATCAAGGACCATATAAAAAGGTTTTCAAGCTAATTAGCTATACATCCCTATTTTAAGGTATGATTTTACTAAATCATAATAAAGAAAATTACTTCCTCACAATTTGTTAACAGGCAGTATTTGGGAAGTTGTGGTACTGCATTTTTGAAAGCTGAATCTTGCAGCAAATTTGGTATTTTTTTTATCTTGTTGACCCAGAAGAATCCATGGGAAGTAGAGTGCCAAAACAAGTTAGAGAAGAAACTTCCCATGTATTCTGGCCTTTCGCAAGTTGGTCCACATGGAAAAGTTAAGGGTGGAGATGCCTTTGTTTGAAAGCATCTTCAATTCACAAAAACAAACACGAAGCCTACATTAAACTCAGCCTTCAGAAAGAAATGTGCCCTTTGGTGCCTTGATCCAAGCTGGGTTTTCTATAAACAGAAGGCAATGCCAATCTTTCATATGCAGAGATGTTGTAAATATTTATACTAATATTTCCACCATCGCAACATTCAGTGAGACAATGCTGTTTGACAGTTTGGCTTGACTTTAATCCATAAGGGAGTTTCCATCACTACTAATGAACTACAGATTCTGTTGCAGTTGTAAACCAATCCTGTGGCTTAACACGAAAGCCAAAACCTGAAAATGAGAAAGTTTTTTGGAACAAGCTACTATGACCCAGATGCTAAGGTTCAACTTGGCCATTACTGTTAATTTATTTGGTCTTCAAGGAGCTGGTGGAATGTCACAGCTAGTTTTTCAGCGGCAGAATCTTCAAGGAATGACCCTCTAAATATCCTTGAGATTTTGGATTGGTTAGGTAACCTATTTGAGTATGTTTTACTTAGCAACATGTAGTTTGATTTATTTTAAAGCACAACTTTAAAATAATTTCTGACCAGATACTTTAATAAATGTACTAAACTGGAAATTGGAGTTGATTTTCCCAGCCTAGGGTGTAACCTTATTCATATACAAGTCTGCCAAGTATATGGACTTATCATTTTTTTCAAGGAAAAAAAAATGAAAAGGTCTCAAGCAGAGCTTTGTCCTCAAGAGAGAAGCACAGAGTCAGGGCAGAATGTATTCACGCCAAAGTTTAGTCATTGTAAATGACTCACCTTGGAAATGCATAACAATGGGTTGATTTCCTGTCTTACTTCTGTGTCAGTCAGTACCTTCTGTCTTGTCACCCTCCCCAGCTATCCTTTTGTCTAGCACAGGGGCTCTGGAGCAGCATGTGGCTCTTTCATCCCTCTGCTGCAGCTCCCTGTTGCTGGTCAGCTCCACAATTGATAGGGCTTTTGGTTAGGACAGGTAGAGGAAAAAGAATGCCGTGCTAGGAGGAGACTATGGTGTGGGGAAACCGGACTTCCGGTTAGCAGAGGAAAAAGGACGCCACGCTAGGAGGAGACTATGACGGGGGAACTAGACTTCCGGTCGGCTCCAGAATTGAATGGGGTCTTCCAGTTAGGACCTTTGTGGCTCTTTGAGTGTTTAAGGTTGCCGACCCCTGGTCTAGCAGTTCCATATTGAATCATTCTATCTTCTATAGAATATCTTGAAATTAAAATTGTGGAGCAACTTATATCAAGATGGCCACTTGTGGCCTGAGGATTTTATGGAGCACCTTCTTTTTTTTATTTTTTTGAAAAATGGTGGAATTTTAAAAACTTTTTGAAATACAAAATATATGAAAAGGCATTGTAAACCTTAAAAGAATGCATTGTACATAATCCTTGGCTTATGACCGCAATTGGGATCAAAATTTCCATTATTAAGCAAGGCTGTGATTCATTTTAAAACCTGTTTTTGCCATGGTTGTTAAGTGAAAGTCACTATTGATTTTGTTTGTCAAAAGCTGGCTGAGAAGGTCGCAAATGGTGATCATATGACTCCGGAAAGCAGCAACTATTGTAAGTACAAAATGGTTGCCAAGCATCTGAATTTTGATAATGTGACCATGGGGATGCTGTGATGGTCATAAATGCGAGGACCGGTCATAAGTCATTTTTTTCAGTGCTGTTGTAACTTTGAATGGTTGCTAAACAAATAATTGTAAGTTGAGGACTACCTGTATTTCATGTATGTATATCAGAGACTCTTCCCATCCTGCTTACTATCTTTTTGGACTGTTGCCTTCTGGCAGAAGATACAGAACAATTAAAACTTGGACCACACATCTTCTGAATAGTTTTTATCCCAGAGCTATAATTGCACTCAACAATGAACTAAAGGGCCACCATCAGTGAGCTGTTGGACAGTATTACTTGGTCTGTTGTGTGGATGTTTGGGTGGTTTAGAGATGGGGAATTGTGGTGGATGGGAGTGTGTTTGGAGATTGTTGTGTGTGTTGTACCTGGTCTTTGGATGTTAAGTGAATTTTGTTGCATGGGTATACTGTGTATACACGTACAGTGACAATAAAGTTATTTATTATTTATTTGTTTTAAGAAAAGCACAAAAAAGCTACTCATTTCACACTAACTGTACTTCCCTTCCCATTGCAGCAACAAAATATAACTATCAGACATTAAAAAGTTCTTGATTTAAAGGACAGCCTTTTTTCATGGCCTTTTGAACCCTGATAAAATATTATTAGCTAGATAATCATTTGATGTCTAGCTGAAGACTAGTAAGTTCCACTTTCCATGTTTCAGCAAGAAGAAAAATCAAGAATTTCAAAACTGGAGGTTATAAAGATTTTAGACAAGATATCACAATCCAGGGCTATTTACTGAACCGGGCAGGTTGTATTATTTTAGTTCATAGTCAAGTTATCATTTGATAAGCGCTTATCAATGGACTCTGCTCCCTTTGTTGTTAATTGTCTTCAAGAATTTCAAGAACGTAACCGTTGTAAGTGCCAGCTTTCCAAACTTGATTAGCAATGCCTCCCGGAAGTCAGCAAGGGTCAACCAACTTTCCAGTACTGCAAACTACTCACCCATGAACTTATAAAACCTCATATAAATTCACTGAGACCTTATGGAATTTGTCTGTACCTTGGTATTATGCATATTATTTCATTCTTGTTTAATGGAAATCAATAGCCACTTTTTAAGCAGGTCCCGGGTTACAGGATATCATGTTGAAGAATCTTGCTATAAAGAAGCAGGTATTATATTTAATCAATCACTCATGCTTGAAACAGCAGTGACAAGGCCATTATCTTTTTTACATTATTACTTTACACGACAGGTTGACTTCATGATGGGAAAAGTTCATAAACATTCAATTATCTGCTGGCAGTGTTAATTCATTACTAAACAACTTGGTAAATTGACAGCCCATATTTTAAAAAAACACCTCACAGAGCTATTAGATATTAACTTAGCAAAACAAGACAGGCCACAACCCCACAATTTTGCCCCAGTAACCAATTTCCAGTGACTGAACATCACTTGAATCAATTATTCTTACATCCAAACGAGGTGGCCAGGATTTTATATGAGTCTATTTAGTGTGGAATATGCTTATTATTTGTGCCTAGAATTGCTTGATATGAGCGCTGCCATTAAAACGGCAGAAGTCAAACCAGTAAAATGTAGACAGGAATAATGATCATGATACTGATGGGCAACCAGTACAAGTAGTTCTCAACGTATGACTGTAATGGAGTTTGCCATTATGGCCACATGCCATAACAGTCATGAAATAGGTCGGTCATATGATCAACCTAATGTTATGAGATTTTTTTTTTTTTTTGTGGTAGTTGTAAAGCAAACCAACCATTCACTATAGGTGTAGTTTTGTCAAAAGCTAGAAGTAAGTTCTGGTTTTCAGCAAAACCATAATAAGAACATAGTCATATGATCGTGGGACACTGGCCATAAATGTGGCAAAGTTGTCAAGTGCCCGAAGTTTGGTAACTTGATTGTGGAGAACTTTTACTTTGAATTCAGGTGCCTTTTTCAGGTTGGTTGTAACTTTGACCCGTTGTAAGTCAAGGACTACCTTAAAGATACCATTTATATCAGAGACTACCCAAAAACATACTATATTTCTGCTTTAAAGAGGTAGCCCCTGCCTGCGTCTCACCTCTCCCATCAGCAACATAAACGTCTGTGCTGTTCTGGAATGGGAGATCCGTGGAGTCCTTGGGTCTCATCTTTTCATCTTTCAAGATTTTCAGTCACTTGGAAATTTGCATATTTTATTAGAGATGTCATATTGGCACATCTGGGAAAATCCAAATCTGAAAGCTTCCAGGTTTTCCCCACACAAAAGAAAGTCCACGTCCTTGCCTAGCACCCACATGTTCATCACATGGTCCAATCAAAATACCGTCCCAACTGGAGATGCCTCCCAGTCACAGCCCTCCAGGTGCAGGGCAACATATCCTTGAATCTCTGAGAAAGGAATGTTATTATGACTATATATCACCCATGCTCCATACAATCCCCCCTTCCAGTTTCCCACAGCAGTAAAAGTGGCAGGCCTGAAGGCCCAACGCAAAAGATGGCTTCCAAGCCTGACAACATGGTTCTATCACATGACTTCTGGTAGAGCTGAAGGCCCTGAAAGAGCATATCCCATTCTCTCGTAGCCTCCACAGTCTCCAAAAATTGAGCGAGAATGGGACATACATTCTAGAATAGTTATTGAATGTTGAATACTGGCATGTCACCCAAAACATAGCGTGGCATCTTTGACATGCATGTCATAGGATCACTATCACTGGCTTAAGGACACCCTTCAAGTCTCACATTGAGTATTGCAAAAAGAGATAGCAATTACCCCAGCTAAAAAACCCTAGCAAAACTTGCCTTGGTACATGTCAATTATTAGTTTGATCTCCCCTGTTTAAGATTTGTTTATTGAATGAGGGTTTTAATCTTAAAGCCGTGATGGCGAACCTATGGTAGGCGTGCCAGAGGTGGAACACAACACCCTCTCTGTGAGCACCCGAGCCGTCACCCCAATTCAGTCTGCCATGCATGCGTGCGTGCCTCCCTCTGGCCAGTTGGTCTTCGGGTCTCTGCCATGCATGTGCGGGGATGGGGTGCATGCGTGAGGGTCATGCGTGCATTGCATTTTGGGGGTTTGGGCGCACGCACTCGCATTCACACACACATGCATGTACTTTGAGCACTCGGTCCGGAAAAGGTTAGCCATCACTGTCCTAAAGGATTTACACTGAGATTTCTGATTCAGTATGTTTTTATAGTTCTCTGCTGACCATTATTCTCGTTCACTCATTGAGATTTCTATTTTTTGCTATGTTTGTAACACTATGTAATAATTATACAAGGCTCAGAGATTTATTTTATAAGGCATTAATTTTATTTATCAAATCTCTTAAAAGAATTAAACATAAACGATGCAAGATTCCCCACCTTCTGTACAATTCATCTTAAGCGGGATACTGCAAATGCTTTATTCTGTTACATCCTACAAGACTGAAATGAGAAGGAATGTGTTTATAAAATAAAACTTCCTCCAAAGTTGAATTATGGAAGCTGAATTACACTGAAACAAACAATTTGGCATGTACTCCCAAGTTCTTCTCAAGCTGCTGTTGAGAGCTTATGTTTGTGAAGGCTCATTATAAAAGCTTAAGTTGTATCTTTAGAAGGTGCTACAGACATTAACTTAGCAGCATGGAAAAGGTCAGAACATTCTATGAATAATGAACTGTTGTCAACAAAGTGGGAGTGTGCAGAGACTGGGAAATATTTATCTCTTCCAGTTGCCCCAAAGCCAAATATTATTTGTATATAAATAAACACACTCTTCTTAGTATCTAGTTGATGGTCTAGAAATCTAATCCTCCATTTTAAAACTCAATCTGTCAACATAGAAATAAAAATGACAGGATTAATAATTATTAGACAATTTGTGAGCCATGGGGTTGTTTCAGAGACATTTCATTACCTAAACAGGGAAACAGAAGGACCAAGGGCAAAAATGCAGTAGTAATAACCTCCAACTCTTCCTGCCAACTTGTTGTAGCTGACGGTGTGATCACTGTAAACTGGCCTGTAAAAGAATTACGATGGGACCAGTCAATCTTATCTCTGGGGGGGCTGAAGGATGAGCAGTCTACCTTTCTTCTAATTCTAGGTTACTTCTCTCCTTCATTAGTTTCCATCCATTGGTTCTTGTCTTGGTAATAGAATATTCTTTTTATCGTAGAAAATGACAGCAGAGTTATGGAAGCTGGTGGGACCTAGGAATCTAGTAAGAGATTTTCCGCCTGTACCGAAATGAGTGAACTGAAATAACCGAAATGAGTAAACCACAATTATGCCATTTTTAAAAATACATAAAGAAAAAAAAATCCATGAAAAAGATAAGGCGAGCTCTTCCTTGGCTTTCCCACACCCTAAAGTTAAGATTGCTTAGTTGATTTAAGAAGGGACCCATGATTTTAGGATTATTGTAAATGTGAACAATTAAGACAATGCTTTTGTAACACAGTTTTCAGTTTCCAAACTATTCTTGCTGGTTAGAACTTGTTCCCTCCAAGGGAAAAATCAGATGCCCCAAAGATTTATGTGACAACTTCTCCATGTTCCCACATGTACACAGCAGAAAAGATCTTGCAAAGGCAAAAAACAACAACAATCCACCAGAAACTGCAGTCAAAATCACAGGCTTTATGCAACTTGAAGATTGCAGAAGCAGCTAGACAGGTTGCAGAAACTGCAAGTCAGCAACAAAATGATTTTGTGATTTATCTCCAATGCTTCTCAAGAAAGGACAGGCGCAATTACTGTCATCACATGCAATTTATCTTTCTCAGCATGTTGGGAGGTAATTAACCTCCCCCTGTTTTATTACTTAGTGTATGGCATATCATACAAGGACCAGCAATATATATTAACATTTCACTTAGATTAGTAAAACGCAGTAAAATCTAAATGTTAAAAAAGATCTATGTTCAAATACCAGTGTCTACTCTAGGCCATCTAATCATTGAAGCGCAGCATGATTTAAATTAAAACAGAAAATCAGATACAGCTTATAGCCAGTCACGATGTGATCTACAATTTACTCTATGTGGACCCTGCAATCACACTAAGTGGAGGATATTATGCTGCATTTATACAGAGAATCCCAGCACATGCCGGGTGAGGTGCGAATCCTATTCAGGACTGTCCACTGTTGACGTGGTACATGTAGTCCTCGACTTACGACCACAACTGAGCCCAAAATTTCTATTGTCCAGTGAGACTTTTTAAAGTGAGTTCTGTCCCATTTTACGTCCTTTCTTGCTACACCTGTTAAGTGAATCACTGCAGGTGATAAATTAGTAATCCAGTTGTTAAATGAATCTGGCTTCCCCATTGCCTTTGCTTGTCAGATGGCCGCAAAAGGGGATCACATGACCTTGGGACCCAGCAACGGTCATAAATATGAACCAGTTGTCAAGCATCCAAATTTTGATCACGTAATCATCGGGACGCTGCAAAGGTCATAACTTTGAAAAACGGTCAGAAGTCGCATTTTTCAGCACCATTGTAACTTTGAATGGTCACTAAATTAACTGTTGTAAGTCGAGGACTACCTGTAGTTCAAAGCCTGACATCTTTTTTGTGGGGTTATTTATATGTCTGCCTATGTCTGGGTGTGCAGCGACCCATTTGGCTTTCCATTGGGAATCAATGTTACAATTTGTTGGGCAGCTGTTGTGCAAGTGCCAATGGGGGAGTCCTGGATTCGAGTCTTCCGGCTGATAAATAAATAAAGTTCAGCATGCGCAAACTCCCCCAAAACATGCACAGGTAGTCCACTGAAAAAAAGTGACTTATGACCATTTTTCACACTTATGACTATTTCACTATCCCCATAGTTCCCATGATTTAAACAACTGCTTCATATTTATGACGGTTCCGGTGTCCCGGGGTCATGGGATCACCTTTTGTAACCTTCTGACAAGCAAAGTCAATGGGAAACCAGATTCACTTAACAACCATGTTAGTAATTTAACAATTGCAGTGATTCATTTAACAACTGTGGTAATAAAGGTCGTATAATGGGGCAAAAGTAAGAAATTTCTTACTTAACATCATAAATTTTGGGCTCGATTGTGGTCGTAAATTGAGGACTACCTGTACTTTCATGAAACACTATTCAAACAGAGCGGTTTGTATTCTATTCTATAGGGGCTCATCAATAATCAATTCTCAAACTTCTTAATCTATTCTATGTCCTCCCAATGTATGTCTTTATTCTCTCTACAAACCTTTGGAGGAGATGCTGAAAATTTAACGCTCTGTTTGGTAAATGCTGTTTAAAGTTAGCACAATTTTTTGCAGCTGAACAGGAAACACAGAAGAAACTGGAATTGTGCCACAGGCATGGCAAGACATCCTCTAGTATTAATAAAATAAAATAAAACTTGTCAGTTCTTCAGTCCTCCTACAATACTGCTTAAATCTTCCTCTGGATTGTGTAGCTATGTGGTTTCCTGCTGCAAAAATCAACAACCACATATTTGCAAATCCTACCCAATTAGCCTCTCACTAGGAATGGAAAATGGCTGGAAGAAAGAAAGAAAGAAAGAAAGAAAGAAAGAAAGAAAGAAAGAAAGGGAGGGAGGGAGGGAGGGAGGGAGGGAGGGAGGGAGGAAGGAAGGAAGGAAGGAAGGAAGGAAGGAAGAAAGAAAGAGGAAGGAAAAGAAAAAATGGAAGGAAGGAGGAAAGAAAGGAAGAAAGAAAGAAAAAGAAAGAAAGGGAGGGAGGGAGGAAAAGAAAGAATGCAAGGAAGGAGGAAAGAAAGGAAGGAAGAAGAAGGAAGGAAAGAAAGAAAGAGGGAGGGGAGGGAGGAAAATAAAGAATGGAAGGAAGGAAGGAAGGAAGAGGAAGGAAGGGAAAGAAAGAAAGGGAGGGAGGGAAAGAAAGAATGGAAGGAAGGAAGGAAGAAAGGAAGAAGGAAGGAAGAAGAGGGAGGGAAGAGAAAGAAAGAAAGAAAGAGAGAGAGAGGGAGGGATGGAGGAAAAGAAACAACGGAAGGAAGGCGGAAAGGAAGGAAGGAAGGGGAAGGGAAAGAAAGAAAGAAAGAAAGAAAGAAAGAAAGAAAGAAAGAAAGAAAGGAGGGAGGGAGAAAAAGAAAGAATGGATGGGAGGAAGGAAGGAAGATTTTTCAAAGAAACAAAGAAGGCAACAGGCATCACACTGGACCACCACATGACTTTCTAAAGGTTGAGTTTTTCATCATCCAATTCCACTGGGCAAGACTTCAAAACCACAAATATTTACATGTTTGTTTCTTTATCCCTTTCTGGACTTCAGAATGGGATATTTGGCTTAAGTGATTTTGCAGAGCATACAGCTAGCCTTGGCAGAAGATGCCAAAGATCACATTTAAATTATATCATCAGTCTGACTGCTTTGATAAACTCTTGGTTATAAAAAGACCACCAAAGTATTACAAGGTCAACAAACTAAAAATATATAGATCAGAGTTATTAAAGCTTAACTGTATTGTTCAATATTATAACCTGGAAGTAAACTTGTAGAATTTTTGAAGCAAGAATCATAAAGTATTGCTTACTGTGAATAGCTTTGAAATGAGATGGGTAGCAAATAAATTTAATAAATAAATAAAAATAAATAAATCTGCTTCCAAAAATAACTGAAGTCTAGAGATCTCCTTCATAACATGACCGTATAGGCCCGTGATGGCGAACCTGTGGCACACGTGCCAAAGGTGGCATGCAGCACCCTCTCTAATGGCACATGAGCCATTGCCCCGGGTCCAGGCCCGCTGTGCATGTGCGTGTGCCTCCCGCCGGCCAACTGGTCTTCGGGTCTCTGTTGCACATGCAGGGAGGCCGTGTGTGGGGAGGCTGTGCATGCACGCATGCATGGGAGGGGTGGGCCACATGCACATGCATGGGGGCGGTGTGTGTGAGCAGGCATGGAGGTGGGGCACATACGGGGGCCCACGCACGCGTGCACGGCGAGCCTGCATAGGGGCCGCGCGCACATTGTATTTCAGGGGTTCGGGTGCGCGTGTGTGCATTGGGCACTCGATCCAGAAAAGGCTAGCCATCACTGGTTATAGGCCGTTTTAGGGGTCCCTGGTTTACAACCTCAGTGTGGGAATAAATTGATTTCTTCTGCTAAGGGTAGGTAATCAGTAACAGCCCAGGATTTCCAGTTAGATTCACAGGGTTTCCCACTTTAATATTAATACAGGTAGTCCTCCACTTATGACCACAATGGAGCCCAAAATGTCTGTTGTTAAGTGAAACATTTGTTAAATGAGTTTTGCCCCATTTTACCTTTCTTACCACAGTTATTAAGAGAATCACTACAATTGATAAGTTAATAACCCAATTGTTATGTGAATCTGGTTTCCCCGTTGACTTTGCTTGTCAGAAGGTCGCATAAGATGATCACATGACCCTGGGACACACCAATGGTCATAAATATGAACCAGTTGCCAAGCATCTGAATTTTGATCACATAATCATGGGGATGCTGCAAAGGTCATAACTGTGAAAAATGGTAATAAGTTACACTTTTCAGTGCCGTTGTAACTGTGAATGGTTACTAAATGAACTGTTGTAAATCGAGGACTACCTGTAGTTCAAAGCGTGGCACATTTTTCTTGGGTTATTTATATGTCTGCCTGACCCACAATTCAATGGTATAATGTATGTTGAATGGTATAATGTATGTTGTATATTGAAGATCTCAGATTCAATTGCTGAAAATTGGAAAGACTGAGCAGCAATTTAGAGAAAAGCCCTCTGCTTTAGAATCCATTGGTTAAAATTGATACTACTGGCTAGTAAATGGATAAATATCCAGCAATTATATTCCCTCCACTGTTTAATTCATTATGGATATAAGGTATGCTTATATGATGGTATGATGGTATTAGAGGTCTGTTAGCAAAAGCAATAGCACTTAGACTTATATACCGCTTTCCAGTGCTTTACAGCCTTAAGCAATTTTACAGAGTCAGCATACTGCCCCCCTCTTCCCACACACACACAATTTCTGTCCTCATTTTACCCATCTCGGAAGGATGGAAGGCTGAGTCAACCTTGAGCCTGGTGAGATTTGAACTGTCAAATTGCAGGCAGCCGGCAGTCAGCAAAAATAGCCTGCAGTACTGCATTCTAACCAGTTAGTTGGAAATGTGATGGCATCTTATTGATGATTTGCAAAAAACCATAGGCAGATGGCACAAGAAGTGGCCAAACAAAAAGATACGCTCAGGATTATGCTGCTATGGCTTTGCCGTTGAAAACGGGATGAATGAGACCTAAACTACAGAACTGATTGAGTTTAGAGGAAGAAGACTGAAAAAGCTGTAGTTGAAGTTGATGAGATCTTCAAAAGAGAAGGGTAAGAATTTAAAGAACAAAAGCAGTGCAGAGATATGGTAGAAGAAAGGATGATTTGCAAGGAGAGAAAGCTACCTAGTGAACTGTGTTGTTGTTAACTTGATTTTGTTCGACTTCCTTTTTTTTGTGCCTTTATTTCTTTAGTTTGCTATTTCTTATTGCCTTTCTGTGCTTTGAAAACATTCAAAGAGGTGTTCTTGTTTCAAAGAAATTCTAAAATTTATAATCCCATGATTGAAATCAAAGCATACTGGGCTCTATGTACAACAAGCTTATTATGAACAATTCTTCAAAGTCTCTGTGCATACTTATTCTGCTCCTCAAAGCTACTGGAACACCTTATTGAGATATCTATTAGTAGTTCCCCCTCAAAGCAACTAAATATATTTAATCATGGATGCAAAAACACTGATTTAAAAAACTGAAGCTATGATAATAATATATTATAATGCAGACATGATACAACTAGTTTAAAAGTTATGAAAGCATGTGTATCTCCTTGAGTTTAAAAACTGGTGTCATAGTTAGTAACTTTGCATTGTACACTCATCCAAACACAATAAACTAAGGGCCTCTTTTGAGGTGGAAGAAGCAGAAATGCCAAAAGGTGGAGTGTGATAGGGTGTGGAGGAGCACACAAGCAGAGCAACAAAAATCAAGACAAAAAAAAAAGAAAAGAAAAAAAAAGTTTTCTAAACTCTACACTTTGTCCAAGCAGGACAAAGACAAATAACAATAATAATAAGCAAAGCAAAAGTTGTACCAGTAGTAATAGGCATCTTGGGTCCCAAAACATCTGGAGCACTACTTGAATACCATCGGCCTTGACAAAATCACCATCAATCAATTGCAAAAGGCAGCTTTACTCAGAACAGCTTATATCCTGCGAACGATAATTTTAAGACCAGCAAACAGCCGCATCTGCCTGTCCTAGGACCTTAGGAAAGACTAGACAGGTGGATAAAAATGCCAAATTCAATTTGAACATCTGGCTGACTGTGTGACAAGCCATAATAATAACAACAAAGAAACATGAAAAATGCTACATAGGAAGAATGGGCTCCCAATCTTGTGTCCCTTCTAGGTAGAACATTTATAAAATGAAACAGCTGGAAAATGGGAACAATTTCCTTTCCCTCATGAGATAGAGAAATGGTCTCCTAAAATAGTAACAAGGATGAATAGTCACAGAACTGCTTATTGCACATGATTGCCCATTAAATGCTAAGAGAGATGAGCTTAATACTTCCTAATCCAATATTCTCCATTGGTAGAACCAGCTAACTTGTTTCCTCACATCTACTGAGATTTAATGATAAAAGCAGCCTGAAGCCACAACAAAACTTAAGTCACCTATTTTTACCCTTAAGCTCTCTCACTGAGAAAGAAATATACAGCTAGATGCAGAGCTAGTCCTAAAAGAGACAGAACAATGTATTTGGGAAAACCTTCCTACAACTATCTTCTCCAATCCAGTGCCCTTTGTAAGGTATTACTGCACCAAGTGTTGATACAGGATCTTGTGAGCGTATCTTGAATACAACTTTCCATGGTGCACCTCACAACTCAAGTGTATCTTCCATAAACAAGATATTTCTCTACTTTCAGATCCAGTTTAATGCAGAAAGAATAAGGGATCATTTGTAAACTAGGAACAAAACAACTGCTTTGGGTAAAGAAATAAGAGTCACAATATATAATTTGAAATATGGAAAAGCAAGACTACCACTGGGCATAAAAAAAGAGTAATTTTGAAATGTTAAATTTCCTGTCCTAGTTTTGAAATCTGTGGTATTCTCCAGAGCAACCACTCAGCAATATAACCACTCCAATTTAGCAATTACTTTTCAGTTAATTAAGTTAATCTCCATTGGTCCAAATTTCAAAAAAAAAAAAAAAAAAAGCCCAAAAAATGTGTATCATTTGAGGGTCTTTCCAAACCAAAAGTTGAAATACAGTTAATTTTACCATGTCTGTATTAGCTTAAGACAATAATACAGTCTGATTAATGCAAAAGTTTGGACTCCTTTGTGCTCTAAGGATTTCCTTTCCTACTCCCACCCCAACTGTTTCATAACCATTGGAAGGTTCCACATATAATCCTCCCAAAACCAGGGCCGGAGCAGATGACTCAACCATATGGCACAGATCCATTCAAAACCTCCACTCTAATCATAAAATATGCAATGTAGTGTGGCCTCAAGAGACAAGAAAGGCGTCAGATATATGTGACACGGACAAGTATTCCTGGAAGCCAGCTGCTTAGCTATTTTTATAAAAAAAATTTGCAAAAGACACATACTACATTATAACGACATGCTAAACCCAAAACAAACATTTTTGAAGACTGTTGTTGGAGTATTTATAAATGGCTTTTCTTTAAAACAAAATTAAAAGCAATTCTGCCTATAATGCAAATATTACAAATGAATTGGCTAGCATTTTATACAACGTCTGTCATTTTACTGTTCTTTGGCAGCATTCTGCCCATATTAAGAGAAGGTACTTTCCCCAAAGTACCTCACAACAGTCAAAATATTACCTAAAAATGCATTACAATCTGCAGGAGGAAACTTTTAAAAATTGCACACAAAAGTCCTTCCACACAAGCATATCCTGCCCTTAGCCAACAATTATACATACCGTCAAAAGGGCACTGTGGAAAGACCAAGTACACTTTAGAAGAAAAATGCAAAGTTACTCTGATAATGCTAAGGTTACAATTCATTTCTTGTTTTGCTCAACCAATACATTAACTCTAACATGAAAATGATTTCAAGAATGAAAGATTAGGCCATCTGAAATGCTCCTTGGACTTTCCCAGTAACATAGGCAAAAAATTCTGAGCTGCTATTTGAATTAGGCAAAAATATGCCAGTTTTTATCAGGAAAAACTGCACTGAAATGTTTTCTGATCAATGACACACATTTCTTTTACCTATTTGCTAGAAATCACCACCTAAAAACCACTAACAATCAAAAGCTGTGAAATTTGCCTAATATTTTATTTACAACTCATTGATCCACTATTGCTAATGAATTTATGAAAGAGAAGACTTTCCATAGGGAAAAATCAATTTTTCTCCCCTTTAAATTTTTGATATGGACAACTTTTTACCATACAGATCTTTTTCTGTATATATGTTCCATGTAGCTACATTAATAATCTCAGACAGAAACAATATTTTCTATTTATCCTTTCTTACAACATTATCTAAAATTCTAAATCATTATTTGGATTGTGCTTTAAATTAGGCACAAAGGCCCAATAGTGATGTGAAATCATGGCATTAGTTAAATCTTATAAGCAACACGGTTACTGTAATTAAATTCTGATTGTCCCATAATCTAATACAGAGCACAAAGTACAAGACTGAGCAGCAGAAGATATAACATGCTCCTCTCGCAATACTTTTTATCTAGTTCTAGTCCCAATCAGATTGGAGAAATCAATAACACTTTTTGCTGGTTTCCTTGAAAAGTGCAAAAATTGCAGGTGCAAAGGGCCACCTTAGTTCAGTGTTTATTGACCTTTGCATCTTTAAAATATATGGACTTTGCTGGCTGGGGAATTCTGAGAGTTGAAGTCCACACATCTTAAAATTGCTAAGGTTGAAAAATACTGCCTTCATTCAGTTTGACTACCACTTCTTATCACCTTCAGTCAGTACAGCCACTGGCCTGCAGGTGTGACAAGAAGTCCAACCCATTCAAAATATGCCAGCTCAAGCTATCGGCAGATGAATGCTGACAGCTACACGTGTCCTGAGATTAACATAACTGACATGTAAAACTTCATGATGTGATAGTAAGGCTAACGATAATCAGTTTTAACATCTTTAACAAGAAGATGTACAAGATGAAAGCATTCTTGTCCGGGAAGACAAAATTTTGAGCCAGGAATAAATGTCACATTCTCAACATTTCTTGCTTTAAGGTACACCTACCAGATAAACGCCACTGCAAAAAGGGGGCATGTGTCAGGACATTAGGCATGACTACAATTCTGGATTGGATCCAGAATTAACTGTACATTAAGCATGACTACAATTCTGGGTTGGATCCAGATGTCATCATGCTTTAAAACTGATCTACTGATGATTGTCATGTTTAAGCAGACTCATTCAAACCACAGGAGCAAGGTACTACTGTCTAATATAAATCACATTAATTTCACTGGTTTACTCTGCACATGAGCAAGTTTGATACCAAGCCAGAATTTAAATAGTGAAAGTTATTTGAAGTGAGAATGCAATGCCATGAGATCCAATGCATATTTTTTTAATTTAGCATGTGACACTGACTTTTAAAAAGAATAGCAATACTGTACTAACCCAAAACACAACCCCATCCTGTCTTCTCTGTCTTAATAATGAGCCATCTCTCCTTAACTCACTCCAGCTTTTTACACCATCCAAAAATAAAACCGAAGGGAGAAACCAAAATTCAGGAAAGGAGAAAGAAGCAGAAGACAATACAAGAGCTACAGTTTAGAGGTAAAATTTGTTAATAAATTCCAGTTACATGGTTTCCTGCCCTTACCAAACTTTGAATCCTTCCTTTTAAACACATAATAACCACAAGGTTGGATTAGAACATTCAAGAATATTGAAATATTTTGCAGCTGATTCCTCCATGTTCTCATAATTGAGATTCAGTTTGTACCCATCTCTTCTACAAGCAGAGGCTGTTCCACCTGCTTCATATGAAGGTAAATTACACCTATGTAGTGAGAGAATCAGTAACCCCAAAGTACATCTGGCAACCAGCATTTTCCACATGTATTGAATGAAAACTCCCATAATGCCAAGACACACCACCTTCTTTTGCTCAATGCTCAAGCAAATATTGTCTAGTACATAAATCACACAAGCATAAACCTTGCTTTAGCTAATAAACCACAAGCGGCTGGGTTTGTTCTCTAAGAGGTTAACCGCAAACTGGTTTTTAGCCACAATGATTTAGTTCACACATCACACTAAGCGAAACCAAACGAACCACATCATGACTTGAATTGATGTGTGAAGCCAGCCACTTAATGAAAAGTTCCATCAATGTTTATTTACCCTTGAGTAAATGTTGGTGACAACTGTACCACATCATTAATAACCACCTCTACACATAGCCACTATTACCTGTAAGCACAGCCAAGAAATTCTTTTAAAAAGTTTACCTACTGAAAGGGATAAAGCATCTCACTAGCAGAAGAGACCTGGTTTATGTTATCTGTTTACAAGATATCCTGAGGATATTCCAGAATATATCACACTGTGGATATACTAATAACTGAAATATAGTGGCATATATCTTGCAGCATGTCTATGCATTTAATGAAATGAGCTGCAGTTTATGAAAACTGCATTTAAATAACTTTTTTAAATTGGAAAAAAGAGCTACCAGACTCCTTAATTTTTGCCACCATGCCACTAATTTAGTTCTAGTAGTGCACTCTGTATTAGCCATTTTAGCTTGGTCTAGTGGTTGAGGCATCAGGCTAAAAACTGGGAGTCTGTGAGTTCTAGTCCCACTGTAGCATGAAAGCTGTTTGAGTGACTTTGGGTCAATCTCTTTCAGCCCAATTTACCTCACCTCACCCGGTTGTTATTGTGGGGAAAACAAGTGGAGGAAGGATATTAAATATGTTCACTAGCTTGAGCTGAAGTTCAAATTGAGCTTCAAGTACACTAGCCTAGGGGCTTGCATTCCCATGTCGAACTGGAAATTCATTACCATAAAACTTTGCAGGGAAAATGTTCAGACATTCTCCACAGTGGTACCTCCAATTGTGTCTCCCTGGCATGTGACAAAATGCCAGATTACTGCAAAACACAGCTTCCCATATACCACTTTTCTTAAAAGAAGGAATAGGATACAGGTAGCCCTCAATTTACAGCCACAATTGACCCCAAAATTTATGTTGCTAAGTGAGAAATTTGTTAAGTTAGTTTTGCCCCATTTTACGACTTTTCTTGCCACATTTGTTAAATGAATCACTGCAATTGTTAAGTTAGTGACACAGATGTTAAATGAGTCTGGCTTCCCCATTGACTTTACTTGTCAGAAGGACCCAAAGGAGGATCCCATGACTTTGGGACACTGAAACTGTCATAAATGTGAGTTAGTTGTCAAGCATCTGAATGCAGATCACATGACCAAGGGTTGCTGCAATGGTCGTAAGTGTGAAAAATGGTCATAACTTTGTAACTTTGAACGGTCACTAAACAAATTGTAAATCGATGACTACCTGTATATGATTATTTTCTAACATGGTTTTCCCCCACTTTTTTTTTTTGACCCTCTGCATATCTCAAGTGTGCCATGCAAGGGAAAGATGCCACAATCTGTCAAATGTTTTTAAATAAACTTAAAATTGCCAGAAAAAAAAAAAGACTTAGCAAAGTTATAAATAAGGAACAATTTCTGGGAACCAGATAGCTCATTAACAACTTCTTTTAGTTTTCTTTATATTCTAAACACACACATGGATACTCCTTTGAAGAAGAATTTTCCCCCTAAACAGTTAATGTCAAAACAGGAAGATTCAATTGGAAGATGGATGCGAGCCAGTCTAAGAGAGCTTTATCAACACTCAGCATACATCCTGACATTATGCAAGATGATATTCCTGAAAATACAACAAGCAAAGTCAATGGCAGCTAGATGTATAAGTGAGCAGAATGTAAGGGGGAATGGTGGTCCAGATCAAATAAACCAGAGTTTAAATAAAGCGCTTGAAAACAACATCTGGGGTAAGAAGACGTTCAAGGAAAGCATTAAATAACCTTACCTCATAAATTCAAACAGGCTTACAGGATGCTTTTCCTTCACTAGGCCGTAACAATGTTGTTTGTGTTTCCAAATAGATCCCAGGTATTCCTTGACTTACGACCACAACTGAGCCCAAAATTTCTGTTGCTAAATGAGACTGTTGCTAAGTGATTTTTGCCCCATTTTACGACCTTTCTTGCCACGACTTTTAAGTGAATCACTGCAGTTAAGTTAGTAACATGGTTGTTAAGTGAATCTGGCTTCCCCCCATTGACTTTTGCTTGTCAGGAAAAGGTGAACACCTGACTCTGGGACACTGCAACTGTCATAAATGTGAGTCAGTTACCAATGTTTTGATCATGTGACCAAGGGGATGCTACAACAGTTGTGTGAAAAATGGTCAGGAGTCACTTATTTCATTGCAGTTGTAACTTCGAACAGTCATTAAACTGTTGTAAACCGAGGACTACTTGTATATTTTTCCCTAAACTAGTTGAAAAGTGCCATACTGAGTTTTTCTTGTTTATTTAAATAAACAAGTTCAGACATAAGACATTATTAGTTCATGGGGACTTGTTTAAAAAGTTAACACATCACTATGAAGGTATAAAAGTTTAATAAGAAAAGCTTATTCTCCTACCAGACAAAAAGAAAAGAAATGAGATTTAAAATGTTATTTTATTGTAATGAACAATAGGTCCATAATTCTTCTGTCTTGATTAACTGTTTATAACGAGCAGATTGAATAATCTTAAAAGAGGAGCCGGCAAACAAGGCATCAATCAGATATAAAAGATAGGGTCTGAGTCTGGGTCAGAATTGTAACCTGAGAAAGAGAAAGCTTTTCAGATAAGATTCTTCCTAGTTCTCAGGAAGAGAAAGGGAGAGAGGAGGGAGGGAAGCACATTCAGATTTGCAAGATTCTGTTACTATAACCTAATAATAAAAGTAGTATTAGCATGCATGACTTTGATTTCCTAATCTAGTCTACATTGAAAAGCTGGCACTGTTTAATACTATTTCTTCCTTGTTGGACTCTCCTTTGGGTAGTTTTGGAGCAGAAGTCAACACTTAAGATATATGCATAAATTACTATTCAAAGAGAGCTGCAGGAACTTAAATACAACTTGCTTCTTAGTAAGATCTTCTCACTCCCATTAGAGACATAATAGCTACAGGCCAAAACTAGTTATGGGTTTTTTTACATGAGTAAATTGTTCCTACCTGCTAAAATTAAAGTTCATGTGTGTCCTCTGGCTTTCATATATTCAAAGAACCTCAAATTAGAGAAAATTTAATAAAACACTCATATGTTAGGGAAAATTTTATGGAATTGCTGCAATACCAGGGAAAATTGCAGATGATATGGATACAGGTTTCCATTAAAATTATTTTAATTTTTTTTTAAAAAACCCAATAGAACTTCAGCTTCTTTCTTTCTTTCTTTCTTTCTTTCTTTCCTTCCTTCCTTCCTTCCTTCCTTCCTTCCTTCTTTCTTTCTTTCTTCATATTTGTATACCGCCCTACTCCCGAAGGACTCAGGGCAGTGAACAGTCATAAATAAATACAAAGACATATAAAAGTTAAAAACTATTTAAAAAAAAAGATTAAATAATTTAAAAAAACATCCAAATTTATCTAAAAGAGATCTAAAACCCGATTTAAAAGCCAATTTAAAAGCCAATTTAAAAGGGAGAGTTAGGCCAGACCAGCCTGTTGGAATAGAAACGTTTTCAAGGCACGGCGGAAGATGCGTAAGTCTTGGATCCTTCGTAACTCCGGAGGGAGCCCGTTCCAGATGGCAGGTGCCCCCACAGAGAAGGCTCTCCCCCTGGGGGCTGCCAGTTGACATTCTTTAATTCACATATTAATCCAGAATGAATTTATAGCGAGCTTCCACAGCTCTAATCACAATAAGCTAAAGAAGTCAATTAATGTGAACCAGCTACCATTGGAAGAATTTCTTAGTTCTACGTTGATTTTCTCCTTAAGTAGTTTCCAACCCGTTTCTTGTCCTACCTTCAAATGCTTTGAAGAATGGGTGGATTTCCTCTTCTTTCTGACAGCCCCTCAAATATTAGAACACTGCTATCATGTCACCTCTAGTCCTTCTTTTCACTTTACTAGACATACCCAATCCTGCAACCATTCTTCACATGTTTTAGTCTCCAGTCCCCTAAGCATCTTTGTTGCTCTTCTCTGCACACTTTCTAGACAATAGTATTTTTTTTTTAAATCCATAGAATTTTTCAACTTGGGAGTGTTCTCTGAGTAGCTTACATGACAATAACAGCAAACCTGTCAAAAAAAAAAAAAAAACTAAAAAAAAATTGCTATCATCAAGGACTGTGTACTTTGAGAGAACACTGCCAAAAGCCAAATTTCTGGGTGGACATCATTACCTTAATCTGACATGTATAAGCTATTCCAAGAAAATTTCTACCTTATGTCAAGGAGGGAGGAAAGGTTATGAAAATAAATTCCAATTGAATTTGGGATGGAAGGAAATAAAACACAGGGATGCTTTTTTGACACATAACCCATTTTATTCACAATACTATTGTAAGAACAGAAGTGGTCATGTTCTTCATATAAGAAGAAAAGGGTGAATTGTGGCAAAGACTAAAAATGAAAGTTTATTCTTCCACTCCTCATAGAAGTGAGGACTGGAACATTTAGATCCACCAGGGAGTATATAGGCAAACTCAGAAATATGTGCCGTTGAAAATTCTCTTGGGGGCAAGTAACATAAGTCTCGACCAGTGTTCATAAATCCTTCCATTCCCCAGTTGAGGATCAATAAGCCAGAGGTCATGAGGTCATGAAGAGCTAAATGGTCCTCTACATAAAAGGTCACATATGTACTTCATTCCGCATGTATAAACAAGATAAGAGCCAAGGGCATAGACCAGTGTTGGCTGGTTTATAAAACAAGTATTAATTTCAGGGTCCTTGCTTTCCACAGGCTATAATGGGGCCTTCTTAGACATGTCACTGGATTATGGCCAAAGTACTTAATGCTTTTCAATTAAAAGACATTGTTATTGAAAATTGCATAAGGATAATAGTAAAACAGGGATTGTTTGCCATTATATGGAAAATTGCAGATTCTTATTAGAACCATACCAAATGCTTCTAAGATTTTTGTAATGGAATCTATGCCATCAGTTCATACTTCCTGCCAGAAGCACATTCCTGCATAGAAGGAATTCAAGAACAGATCTGACCACAATATATACTCAGCAGTATAATGCATTACTTAGGGCTCTACTCTCCCCACCACAAATCCCCCAAGATTTCCTTTAGTGAAACAAAAGTCCATTCAAAGTGCTCCAGACAACTGGAAACATCACTCCCATTCAGACATTTGTGTTTGACCAAATCCTTGGAAGTGTGAATGGAAGCAATGGATGGAAACTAATCAAGGAGAGAAGCAACCTAGAACTAAGGAGAAATTTCCCGGTATTTGGAAAAATGAATCAGTGGAATGGTTTGCCTTCAGAAGCTGTGGGTGTGCCATCACTGGAGGTTTTAAGAAGAGATTGGACAACCATTTGTCTGAAATGGTACAGGGTTTCCTGCTTGAGCAGGGAGTTGAACTAGAAAACCTCCAAGATCCTTTCCAACTCTGATATTCTGTGTGGGGACAGGAGTCTTGCCCTGCCCAAGCTTCTTATCCATTTGCTGTTAGTTAAAAACTAGCTAAGGATGGTGGTGAGATCCCAAACAGACGTCATCACCAGTTGCAAGTTTATTTAACAAACTTCTAAATTTTACAAAAATGTTCATTTCATAAAATCATGGAGTTGAAAGAGGACTATTGAGGCTGTCAAGTCCAACTCCTTGCTCAGTTGAAGAATCCAAATGAAAGCATTACATTTATGGCCTCAATTACTCAGTGGAGAACTAAACATATAAAGTTTCTTCTAATATTCATTTGAAATCAGCTTCCCTGTATCTTAACTCCATTATTTTCTGGAAAAAAAGAGAAAAGGCCCTGAACCTCTGTATTATATCATTTTAGTATTTAAAGAGTGTGATATCATATATCAATCTTATCTTCTTAGGGTTAAATATTTAAGCATCTTTAATCTGTCTTGCTTGGTCTTAGTTTCTAATCTCCTGCTCATCCTCAGTCCTTCCCTGAACCCGTTTTAGTTTTTCTGAATCCTTCTTAAAATCTAAAGCTCCAAACTGACTTAATACCCAAGGTGGAACTGACTACAGGTAGTCCTTGACTTACGACTACAATTAGCCCAAAATTTCTGCTGCTAAGCAAGGCAATTGTTAAGTAAATTTTGCCCCTTTTATGACCTTTTTGCCACAGTTGTTAAGTGAAGCAGTGGAACCGTTATAACTGGTCATTAAGTGAATCTGGCTTCTCCCATTGACTTTGCTTGTCAGAAGCTGGTTGGGCAGGTTACAAATGGTGTAACAGGACAGTGCAACTGTCATAAATACATGCCAGTTGTCAAATGCTAGAATTTTGATCACATGGCTATCGGGATGCTTCAACAACCTTAAGTGTGAAAAACGGTCATAAGCCACTTTTTTCAATGCCATTGTAACTTTGAATGGTTGTAAATCAAGGACTACCTGTGTTACAAAATAAAGTGAAAGCATGACATATTATGATTAGGAAATTGTACTTCTGATGAGCCCAAAATGCAGCCACATTAAAAATTGAATTTAACAGTGTAAACAACTACTAATACAAGACTTTATTTTACCAATGTAATTACCAGGGTCGTTCCATACTTGTTTACTTTAAATGTGTACAATTGCTTATACAGATTAGATCCAACTGTTTAAGCAATAGATCACTAAGCCTTCACCAACCATGTTTTCTTTTGTTCTCTTAGAACAAAGCCATGTTGTGGCTTTTGGAACAATGAAGAACCCTCAACTGGTCATAAAACATCCATCTGTATTTTTACCATAGCAAAAAGAGGTAGTTACAACCATTTACTGATTGTTTGAAGTTACAATGGCACTGAAAAAAATGACTTATGACTATTTTTCACACCTATGATTGTTGCAGCATTCCCCATGATCAAAATTCAGACACTTGGCAACTGACTCACATTTATGACAATTGCAGTATATCCTCATATGATCACCTTATTGTGACCTTTTGTCAAGCAAAGTCAATGGGGAAGCCAGTTCACTTAACAGTCATGTTACTAACTTAACAGTTGCAATTATTCACTTAACAATTGTGGCAAGAAAGATCATAAGATGGGGCAAAATTCACTTAACACTTAGCAAAAGAAATTCTGGGGTCAATTGTGGTCATAAGTCAAATACTAACTGTATGTTACTACATTTCAGTGACTATGAGAAGCCAAAGTCATCCATCCTGTATTAGAATTGCAAAGATAAATAATTTACAGTGACAGAGTTGGAACTGATGGAAATCTATAGTATTTCTGACAAATGGCTGCCCAGTCTCTTCTTAAAAGCCTTCAGTGATGGGACTTGGCACAAGATTAGGGTGCTGATCTCTTAACGTCTCCATTCCAAGACTAGGAAAAGTTTCTAGAATTTGTTCAACTGCTGATCTGCCTCCCCAGCCAACAAGTAACCCAAAAATAGGGACATGTTTCAATGAAAAACTTTGTATTCTGGTACTCTATGAAGCTGAATGCCCCAAATGTGTGTGACAATTCCCATTCCATTGATGGGATGTTCTAGTTCTAATATTCTGGTTTTCTCTTGGATCACACCAATCGAAATTTAATGTTAATCATTTGGAACAGAAAGCGTTTTGTAACATCGTGGACATGAAATTTCTTGCAATTGTATGCACTAAAGAATCAGCAGAACTATTCTACAAAATTCCAAAAGATCATATTCATTAATTGCTTCTTATGACAAAAGAGTTGCTGACTGAATTGAAAGTAATTTCTGACACGCACAAAAGCTCAGCTTTGTAAATAAAGCAGTTTCCACCTGCACAGAAGGCCATTTATGAAAATCTAAAGTCTTACAGGCTCACTGCAAACGGTCCCAATCTTTGGCTCCTGGCCAGAGTCCCGCTGCCAAAGACTTTTGCAAATTTGAAAGTAAATGGAGCAATTATTGGATTGTCCTCAAATTGCCTATCTCCTGCCATGACCCTTCAAGTTCTTCCTTCCCAGTCAATCCCTGTAAAACAGTCCTGAATTCTTCCAGCCACCTTCTTCTCATCTCAGCTTTTCTCAATTAGTAATATTAAAACAATTTAAGGTTCCATGATGTCATGAAGAAAGCATCTCAATTGCAGTCTCCCCCAAGTATAACATGATACTAAACGCCAAGCAATCTTGAATGCTTTAAGTATTGGATTTCAGGTTTCCCCCTACCCATAATTTCTGTATCCAAGCTCTTTTTTCTGTAAACATATTTGTTTGACTTGCTCAATGATCTCTGCCATCCTATTTCCCCCTCAAATTCTAGAAACAAATAGTGGCAAAGCTGTTCCCAGAACTAAACATTAAGTATTTTAGTTCTCACAATGTCACCTACATCAATGTCAATGCTTCACAGTATTTCTTTAGATACTGGCCAGATTCCTACCTCATGCTGAGCTATAATGCAGTTAGCCTGCTTTGGGCCTAAGAGTGCTGTACTCAAAGTATTGATAAATAAAACCTTATTTTACAGCAGTAAATCACAGTTGGAAACCATGACTGATTGTTGGCTTATTAACTGCCATTGGGGCATAGAATGATATAGAAATCTATGCATATTGATAGCCATGTTACTTACTGTGTCTGTATTTTGCTTTTTGTGCCCCAAACTAATTTATAAAGATGAAAAATAAGGATAACAAACACCCAGAGAAATCAGAATTTGTCCAAACTAATCATGCCTACTTTGCCTGTCTGTAAATTTAACTCTGGTTTGCTCAATAATTAAAACAAAAGAAATTATCATTATTTAGGAAGTTTCTCATTTCTCTGCTGCACTTTTTTTTTCAGATGAGGTTAAAATCAGACCATGTTTCATGTTCAGATCGTGAAAGCAGATACAGAGTGAGCTATAATCAGTTTGCAAATCTTTGAAATGTTGAATTCTTTAGTTTCATAACCTTTGCCACATGTGAGACTTACGGTATTTTTCAGAGTATAAGACGCACCAGAGTATAAAGCGCACCTTAATTTTGGGGGAGGAAAACAAGAAAAAAAGAATTCTACCTCTGCCTACCAGCATTTAAGATGGCGCTGCTTTACACCGCCCTCCTCCTCCTCCTCCTGCAAGTGAGAGGTGCCTCAGAGAGGAAAGAGGGCTCCCCAGCAATGTGAGGAGCCACCGCCGCCGCCACCAGCTCCTCACATTGCTGGGGAATGAAGTCATCGTGGCCATTGTCTGCCCTGAGCTGCCTGATTGGCGGCCAGAGGACCAGCTGCGAACCATGGGGCCTGCCTTGTTTGCTGAAGCCACCGGGCAGATTCCCCCCCGGCCAGACTGTCCCGAAGAGGCTCGTTCCTCAGGCTGTGTCCCAACCCAGATCCCCGCCGCCTGGAACCGCCCCAAAATGTGACGCGCGGAGGTTGAAAATGTCCGAAGGGTGGGTGTTGGTGGGCAGGCGGGGCTACATCCGGACTATAAGACACACCCAGATTTTCACCCTCTTTTGGGGGGTAAAAAGGTGCGTCTTATACTCCAAAAAATATGGTAGTTCCTGAATTGGCTGAAATAACTAGAGAAGCCTAGTCTTTTCTCTCACCTGATCAATGTAATGTATCTTCTTTTTCTTATGTTTTGAGCCCACCTTCTTAAATCAAATGACTCTCCAAGTAATCTAGATGACCTAAGTTAAGATTCATCCAAGGAACACAAGGACCCAATACAATTGATTATTCATTGCTAAGGATCAAATATTCATTAATTGGTCTTATTCAAGAATTCCTAGCCTTTGTTAGGGAAAACTTACAGGTACTCCTTGCTTAACAACATGTTGCTTAACCACTGTTAAAGTTACAAAAGACCTCCCAAAGGTCTAACATAGGCCCCGTTTTCAGAGTTTCAGCAGCCATACGCATGCAACACAAATCATCTTTTGGGCACCTAGCAAATAGCTCACATTTACAACTGTTTGCAGAATTCTGTGGTTATGTGATCATAATTTTCCACAGTTTCCAGTGTTTATTTCCAGTCTATGGCAAAAAAGGCCTATGGGGAAAATGGACTGATTTAACATCATGATGTTTGCTTAAATGCTAAAGAGCTTGTAAAATCAGGTGTGCTCATGTGGTGAATCTAACTTTAGGCCATAATTCTGGGCTCAATTAATTGTTGAGGACTGCTTGTATCCTAAAAGGTTGGCAAAAGTGAAAAATCAGAGATGCCCAATTCAACACCCTCCAACAGAATAGATTTGCTGTAAGAAGCTAGAAGACATGAACAATATAATATCTTGGTGCTGACACTTTTAAGGCAAAATGTTTGAAGAAACTTAAGTTCCTTCTTACCAGAAACCCAACCCCTAACAATTTACAGATTAGAGAGCCTATCTACCTACAAGCTCCAGGTGTAGCCTTAGACAAACTATGCATTTACCATGGAAAAGTTTTATTACTTCTTCATGCCAGATCTATTCATAGTTCATATTTGAGCTCTGACAGCGACAGTCAGGATTTCAAAATTCTTGAATTTGGATAACATTTTTCCACAAGAATGTTTCCTTTCATGACATTTGGAAATCCTGAAGAAAAACCATAATACATGGGCTGTATATTAATAGAATCCTGACATTGCACCAAAATATTTTAATTTAAAGCACACCCTGTAAACCAAAACCTGTTGCACAATTCCTGTAATTTTAAGACGCTCAGTTTTGGCATGCAAATGTGCAAGCAGCTTTTCAAAGTCCCAGAATTTAAAGTTTAGTTTCCCTTTTGTGTTAGAAGGATCTCCTTTTGTACAAATTCTCTGATTATTTTTTGAAGAGGCCCATTGCATTTACTTTTAAAAAGGCAGAGAAAAAATGAAATTGAAATAGAAACTACTGGATCTGCTACATAACTGTGACTCCAGGAAATGTGTTAAAATAAATACGGATTAATTCTAAATTCTGATTAATAATTTATTCAATTAATGCCATGTTCTACTAATAAATTAGGAACAAAAAAAAAAACCCCTTAAAATTCTTTCTTGTTCACAGCAGTGGCATGTTCACACAATTACTTTGAAAAGCCACTCAAAATTATCCCTGAAAGTGGAATTCACAAAATTGCTGCTGCAATGTTTTTGCTTTGTCAAGTGACACCTTTCAGTCCCCACAATATTAAAGATGGCCGATTCCTGCTTTGCATACTAGAGCAGGGGTCTCCAACCTTGGCAACTTTAAGACTTGTGGACTTCAACTCCCAGAATTCCTCAGCCAGCTTTGCTAGAGTATTCTCAGGACAAAGTGGGCCAGAGTACTTGATATACAGATAGTCCTCAAAAGAGCTGAAGTGGCGCAGTGGTTAGAGTGTAGTACTGCAGCTACTTCAGCTGACTGCTAGTTCAGCAGATCAGCGGATCAAATCTCACCGGTTTAAGGTTGACTCAGCCTTCCATCCTTCCGAGGTGGATAAAATGAGGACCCAGATTGTTGGGGGCAATATGCTATTTAGTATACTGTCTTTGGTGTAAGCCGCCCAGAGTCCTCGGAGGGTGGGCGGCATAGAAATATGAAAAATAAATAAATAAATAAACAAACAAACAAACAAACAAACAAACTTAGAACCACAGCTGGGACCAGAATTTCCATTGCTAAGCATGGCAGATATTAAGTGAGTCATGCCCAATTTTATCACCTTTTTGCCCTGGTTGTTAAGCAAATCACTGCTGTTAAGTGAATCAGGCTTCCCCACTAATTTTGTCAGAGGCTAGCTGGGATGGCTGCAAATGGTGGTTGTTGCCAAGCATCTGAATTTTGATCACATGATCACGGGGATGCTGCAATAATTGTAAATACGAGGACCAGTGGTCACTTTTTTCAGTGCTGCTGTAACTCTGAATGGTCACTAAATGAATGGTTCTAAATCAACAACTACCTATGTATAAACACAGTTAGGTATATATTTCAATGTTTGCCTTTATTTAAGAAGAGGAAGAAAAAGTGATAAATATAGTGGATAATTCCACTACTTTATTATTATTGAGATGTACATTTTTTTAAAAAACACCCAAAACCACACTCCTAACCCACTGACTTTACTGCCCTGAGTGTCTGTATGAAAAGGCAGGATACAAAATCAAATAAATAAGAACTGTTTAAAAATCTTGCTCCTCCTTGCTGAATAATTTCTAAACTTCCCATCAGGAATTTCAGATCCATTTTTTTGCATATAAGATGCAGTTCACTTCTCCTGCTGCAGGCATTTTAACTGCAGACAGAATCTTACATCTGACTTTTTTTTCCATCCAAGGGCACTGATCTCCTTGAGGTGAAGAGGGGGAGTTAATAGAAGTTTTAATTCCCCCCCAGAGACCAGGTCACAGGCTAGGTCATTTCCTGTCTGCGGTAAGGCTATACACATCTGTAGACATGTGTCTTCTGAAAAAGAATTGATTCCTCTCAAAGATAGGGTCACCGCAATTGCTAGACCACAGCCAGACAACATACTTCCCTTCTACTTTTGGTCTGATTGTTACAGTATTGATTATTTAGAAAATTTTATCTTCTGAAGTAGAATTTTCAGCTGTTGAGGACTTACTCTATCAGATGCTGAAAACACTACCATATTTTTCAGACTATAAAACGGTCCAGACTATAAGACGCACCTAGCTTTTGGGGAGGGGAAAAAAATTGCCTCTGGCACCCAGCAATTTGCCTCCTTGCAGCAAACAGCCTGGTCAGCTTCAGCACAGCCTGATTTAGCATGAGCAGCTGATTGGCGGTTGGATCGGCCTCCTGGAATACTGCCTATTAGCTGTTCCAGGCTACGAGGATCACTACCGCCTGTCACTGCCATCGCAGCTGCCACCTATCGCTACCGCCACGTGCCCCATTTTCGGCCTCCCGTATTCTGTTTTCGGCCATGAACCCCATTTACAGCCTCTGCGCACCCTATTTTCGGCCTCCGTATGTCCTGTTTTTGGCCCGTTCCAGGTGGCAGGGATCACCGCTGCCGCCTATCCCCACTTCCTGGAACTGGCTAAAAATGGGGAGCGCAGAGGCCGAAAAGGCGACGAGCGGTGGCAGTGATGGGCATTGGCAATCCCTGCAACCTGGAACAGCTGATAGGTGGTATTCTGGGAGGCAGATCCAACCTGTAATCAGCTGCTTGTGCTAAATCAGGCTGTGCTGAAGCTGACCAGGCTGCCTGCTGTTTGCTACAAGGAGGCAAATTGCTGGGAGGCAGAGGCCGAAGAGTGGGGGCCGGTGGGTGGGCAGGTTTCAGCAACACTCGCTCTATAAGATGCACAGACATTTCCACCCACTTTTGGGGAGGGGTGCATCTTATACACTGAATAATATGGTAATTTTGCAAGTTTGGGCCAGCTCTGACTAGGCAGCAACGGAAAGCAAGTTTCAGCATTCCGAATTGCTTTGAACACATTATATGCTTTTCTACACAAAGAACCAAGATGTGTTCATCTTGAATAGTAACTTTGGGCTTGAATAATGTAAGCAAGTTATTGCAAGGACAAAACACATTCCTTGAATATGAAAGATGGTAGGCCACAGGAATTTCTACTTGTGTGCCAGTTTCAATCTGAAGACAACCTCTGAGTAGCAAGATATAAAGAAAGCACCAAAAGTGGCTATTTATAGAAGGCTCATGTTGAGAAGTTAATATTGTATGTACATGAATTCCTTGTTAGAGAAGACAAAGATCTCTCCCAGGGTAATTGCTGTAAGACAATTCCTACTTCTGAATAAAGGAAGCCTGTTGTGGTCCGCCAGCAGCTTGCAGAGCTGGCAGCGGAGTCAGACAGCGATAAGCCTGAGGAAGAACATGGGCCAGTCCTGGAGGCTGGGGAAGGCCCGGATGAGGGCTCTGCGTTGGAGGCAGAGATGGGGCCAGGGCCATCGGGGAGTGATGCGCGGACTTCGGAGCCTCCAGAGGCTGACAGTAGAGAGGCAGAAGAACAGGAGGAGCCTGTTCCTAGTGCACGTATGAAAAGAGCTGCCAGAAGGCAGGAGCAGCTAAAGCAGAGAGGATGACTCGGGAGTAGGGCCAAGAGATGATTGGCCCCTCCCATAAGGCTTAAAAGACCAGCAACGGCTCTTGGCCTCTTTGCCGGAAAACAACCGTTGAGAGAATTGCTTCTTGTTTGGCTGTAGTTATTTCTTCTGTTCCTGAACTGTTGCCAAGAAAAGCCTTTGGCAGTTTGCCTAATTATCCCAAGGTCAGAGATAAACTGAAGAATGGTGTTTTGAGGACTTTGCTTTCATTTAATTTAGAATACGCTAAGAATGAGTTAATTCTCAGCTGTTTTAATAAAATCTGTTTGTTTTTTGGAACTGTTTTGCATTTAATATACGGGAGAAGGGCAGCATATAAATTTTGATAAATAAATAAATAAATAATATCAACTATGTGGGCCTGGGTCACAACAAAGCCTTGCTGGAATGTAGGGCAACAAAATCTGAACAATATCTTGGTGTTGATCTCTTGAAGCAGGAAGTACGTATCAAACTTGATTTCATTGAGGGCCGCATAAGGATTGTGTTTGACCTTGGGTGGGGGCGGACTGGGGGCGACCGGCCAGCTTGATGTCATTAGAGTCGGTGCCTGTGGCCCAAGCGCCCTGCCAGCGAAAATGGGCTCCCAGCACACAGCCCTCCCCCACAAGCTCCGTTCTCACTGGCAGAGGCACCACGGGCCAGTCCTTCGCTGTTTCCAGAATGGATCTGTGGTCCAGATCTAAGCATCCTGCAGGCCGTATCCAGCCCGCGGTCCTTGAGTTTGACATCCCTGGTGTAGAACTACTTGGGCTTCCTCTATTCCAAGATCTCTCTCAACCCCACAGATATAAGCTAGAAATTTCAGGAAATCCTGGAAACACTTACAGACCTATTCAGAAGTGCTATAAGGTAGTCCTCAACTTATGACCATAATTGAGACAAGAATTTCTGTTGTTAAGCAAGGTGATTGTTAAGTGAGTCGTGATTTTAAAACTTTTTGCCATGGTTGTTAAGTAAATCATGTGGTCATTAAATGAATCCAGATCCCCCCCACTGATTTTTTTTGTCAGAAGTCAGATTGCAAATGGCAATCACATGACCCTAGGATGCTACAACCATCATAAATAGATGCTGGTTGCCAAGTGTCCAAATTTTGATTATGTCACCACGCTGTGCTGCTATAGTCCTAAATGCAAGGACTGGTTATAAGTCACTTTTTTCCAGTGCTGTTGCAATTTTGAACAGTTGATAAATAAATGACTATAAGTTGAAGACTTGCAGTACTTGAATACCAAATTTCTAATCTAGTTGGAGGGCAGGACTATAAAAATGAATGGGAGGAGCCTGATTCATGTATAAAATGGAAACAGATTGAAAAAGTGAAAGCTGCAGTTAAGAATTAGGAAAAATAACAAGTTCTATGCAGAGAAGGGCTGTATTTGTATATTTTATTAGCTGTTATTAATTAGCATATGGTTTATTAAATAAGCTAAGTTCCCCATTATGCTAAACATTAAACCAAGTGGCTGTGTCCAAACAATAGGTATTTTTGCAATTATGCAGAAAACTAATAATTGTACATTATGGTGTATGAAGCCTATCTATTTCACCTCCTTTTATACACTGACTGGGCAAGTATCATCCTATCAACAACTGATAAAACATACATTTATGCAACACTTTATAATCTGCTCCGAAATCAGAATTTTATTAAGAATATTCCAAGTTTTGGTCTAGGTGTATTAAATAACTGGGAGCTCACATTAAAAAAGATACAGGATAGCAGTGGTGAAATCCAATTTTTTTTACTACTGGTTCTGTGGGCATGGCTTGGTGGGCATGGTATGGCTTGGTGGGCGTGGCAGGGGAAGGATACTGCAAAATCCTCATTCCCACCCCACTCCAGGGGAAGGATACTGCAAAATCCCCATTCCCTCCCCACTCCTGGGGGAAGGATATTGCAAAATCTCCATTCCCACCCCACTGTGGGGCCAGCCAGAGGTGGTATTTGCCGGTTCTCCGAACTACTCAAAATTTCCGCTACCGGTTCTCCAGAAACTGTCAGAACCTGCTGGATTTCACCCCTACAGGATAGGATAAACAGTGTAGTATACTCATTCTGGCTTTTAGAAAATTGAGCAAATATTGCACTGCATGGCAAACTGAGAAAAGTGCCATGGGAGAGCTTTCATAAAACACAGTTAACTGTTAGAACCCGTTTTCAACCTTTGAATGGAAACTCAACAGTTTATCTAGAGTTCACTGTAGAAGTTTCCTATAGAAGTAAATCAGCCTCTAAGTAAGAAACAGAACACTCAGCTGCCGCTTCCAAAATCTTTCTGAAGACAATTTGGAGAGGGGGTGGGGGAGACAACTAATGTTTCAAGGATAACTATAAAGCAAGGTCAAGTAGTATGATTCGTTGTTAAGGCTGAGACACACACAGAGATGCAACATGAAACTATTCTTAAGCTTCCTTCCATGGAAATTGCCTGGTATGCAGAGGAAAAATACATAATGGCTGGACAATTGCATTCCTATGTTTTTTTTTAAAAAAAGGGGGGGGGGGCAGGAGACAAATACCAACATTTCCAGGGCAAGCTAACTTTAAAAAAAAAAAAAAGCTGAAAAATTTGTGTGTATATTAAATGATGCTTTGTTCAGAAGTGTCTCCAGCCCGAGTAAAAAAGTGCAGATAAGTGAAAGTGATAGGGGGCTGGAAGGTATGTTCAAGAAGTGTTCTCACCACAAGGCTAAACTGGTATTTTGTGATTACTTGTGTTTAGGATTACAATTTTCATCACCCCAACCCAATAGAAGATGTTAAAAGTGTCTGTTAAAATACATCTGGAAGGAAAAGTTTGGAGAGATGGAATTGTACCCATGAAAAGAATGGAAGATCAATCAGGAGTAATGACTGTCAGATTTGAAATGACTTAAAGCTATTTCTCCTGGCATTGTCCTTCAAACCCAAGGTCCACTTAGAATGGAGCTGTATGACAAAGATTATGAGGGCGTTTAGTGTAAATCTCTCTCCTTTGGAATAAAACTTATTCAACCAGAGCAAACCCCCACCCATCTAGTCCAGCCTTTCCCCAACCAGTTGCTTCCAGTTATATTGGGTAGTATGTCTAATGACTATGTTGATTGAAGCTGTGGTCCAAATAAACTGGAGAATTATTATAAAGGGAAGGCTCAGCCATTGCAGCATTTGAAGTTAGAGCTCTGAACCAGGAACCAAGAATATGCTAAAGGCTCTGTTTCCCTTAAATCACCTTTCAAGTCTTATGGCAAGCTACTTTTGAAATGAAAGGGGCTGCCAAAGCTATTTCAGATACAACATAAAAACCAACAGCTCAGTCCCAGCATTCTACTAAATTACTCCAAGTCCCAGGAGTGAGACCCAGGTGAGTCAGGAATCTTACCCATTAAACACTGACTCAGGAACCTGAAATAGAAGTCTCCTACTTAGATACTTTGGCATCAAACTGCAACATCTGAAGCACTGCTGCTCTCCCTTGGCATGAACAGATCAGTAAAGACATATGTAGAAATGGAACATAAAGTTAAAGCTGAAGTTATCGCATAATTCTGCAAATCTTTTTAATTCTGCTGGTAAATAGCATCTTATCCCTTTTTGAAAAGCAGGTTTATGAATGGTTTCATAAACCATTGTTGAAACAAGGTACAATGAACAAAAATGGTAATATAGAACAGAAAAATTGTCTTAGAATTTCTTTGAATGCATATTACATGCTTGCCTGTTCACCAATTGAAGTTATGAAGGTGCCAAAAATGAGATTTATATCTAGTCTTTGAATTTATGACAGCATCCCATGGTCAGAAGATTGTAATCTGTGTGATTGGCTACCAATGTGTACTTACAATAGCTGCAGTGTTCCATGGTCAAGTGATTGCCATTTGCAAACTTCACAGTCAAGTAGTTAATGGGGAAGCTGGCAGGAAATCACAAGTGGCGATCACATGACATTCCACTAAACAATCCATAACAATTCACTTAACAGCTGGAACTGATGTTGTAAGTCAGGCACAGTCATGTGATGTTTCACTTCACAACTGTGTTGTTTAGTGGTGGAGCTGCTAGTCCTGATTGTGGTTGTTAAGTGAGAAATGCCTGTACTAGTTGTTTAATACAAAGTATATAGAGGAAAATATTTTGTGTAGAGAGGTAGTGCCTTGATGCTAAACCATCTTTAATATTTTTGCATGCTAAGAAACTATTGACTTAATAATCCTGTCTTCTCCAACTTTTCTTTCAATGGTTGTTATTTTGGAATCTCCTACCACTTTACTTCTCAGCTTCTGTGTTTCCGCCATCTGCATGAACTTTAGGAAGAGAAAATTTAAAAAGCAAACATTTGGCCTATCCTAATCCTGAACCTTGGAGTTAAACCCAAACAAAGAGGCTGTTCAGGAACAATCAAAGCTTGTTCAATGCTACCTGTCATACGCGAGAATTCTAGTGGTGAAGAAACTATATAGGTTTCTATTTGAAGGCACAACTGTAAATAATTTAGCAATCTAGATATCTATACATAAGCTGTGTTTTAAAACTGTGGTGACTAAAGGAGAAACTAAAGAAATATGCTTTCTGACTATGCTGTTTTTGAGAAAGAAAAAATCACATTGCAACTAGGTGCTTCACAGCTATGAACTGCCAGAAAGTTGTCACTGTGCAACTTGTCACAAGTAAATAGTACCAAAAACTCAGCTGTAATGACTTCTTGACAAGCCCAGCATACAAAGTACACACTCAACAATGAAGGCTAAAGGGACACTTCAGAGGACATTAAAAGGGAATATATGTATTTTTTTTAAAGTGCCACAGCAGCTGCGTTCCAATCTGGCATTTGTATGTAATTTTCTCCCAATCAGTCAAAGTATAATTATGGCAAATGAATGTACATTTTCGAAGGCCAAAGCATTGTTGGTTCAGTGTTTACTCCCACAGGAATCTGAACACTACATCCCAACTCTATATCCCTTTAGCCTATCAGCAAGGTGCAATGGATTCCTTTTATGTTGGCTGATACACTTGGTTAAGAAAAAGGAAGGTAAAACATAGACTTAGCACAGAGAGAAAGTAGGTTAAATGAAAAAAACTTAACCATCTAAAAATGATTCAGTTCCTTACAGGAAAAATGTTAGCGACAGGGCACATTTATTTCTAATAAGCATGAACTATTCAAAATGGTAGCAAAGTACATTGCTGCTATTCATAAAACAAACAGGTTGCATGGATATAAAATAAATGTACCCCAGCAATTCCTTTCCCATCACATCAGGTTGCAGAAATGACTGCAGCATGGGAAAAAGAACAAGCCAAATATTATCTTCTCAATTAGTTTTTCTCAACCTTGGCAACTTTAAAATGAGTGGACTTCAATTCCCAGAATTCTCTGCCAAGTTCTCATGGAGAATTTTGGGAGTTGAAGTCCATGCATCTTAAAGTTGCCAAGGTTGAGAAATCGGGGTGGATAAAAATCAATGGTTTTTAAAAAAAATGGATTTTTAAAAATTTAAATAGGATTTTTAAAATTTGTATTAAATTCATTTTAATAAAACGTTTTTGGAGTAAAAACCCATCTAAAGATAGTTTTCTATTTAAGATACATTAATTTAGTTTATTCAGCATGAAATGAAGCTTAGTTATGTAGCATGAGGCTGTATATTGGGACTGTCTATATTGGGACTCAGAGGAGGAGCTGCTGTAGGACAGAGATGACAGTTGCTCTTTAAAAATTTATTTATTTATTTATTTATTGGTTCGATTTATATGCCGCCCTTTTCCGGAGACTCAGGGCATCTTACAGTGCATTAAGCAATAGCCTTCATACTTTTGTATATACCTGCTTAGTAGAGCTTTTGCCTCCCCCCCCCAGCAGTGTTCTTTTTTATATAAAGTCAGCTTATTGCCCCCACAAACTGGGTCCTCATAATTTAAATTATGATTTAAATCGAGTTGATTTAAATCAAATCTACCCTGTGAGAAATACTGCTTAAGAGTTCAGAACTAAAACACGGATACTCCCAGCCAGATTTTTTCAAGAGATCTAATTTCTATTGTCTCATTTCTGGATGCCCATTGAAAAAATGGATCGATGAATTTCTACTCTAATCCAAGACCCATTTCAAACCTTGGCTGCTTCCCCCTAGTAACTGCTTATTAATTGCTTACAGCAGTTATTAATTGATACTTACCACCACCTCCTAGAGTTTGAATCACTAGGGAAAAGCATATTGGAAAATGTGTTGCTGATATACAGCATATTTTTAGACAAAGACGGACAATATTTCACATTTGTGAGCTGTGTTCAGACTGCTTTATCTCTAAGCAATAGACTTGTGAATGAGTCAGCACATAGCTGTAGACAAAGATAATAATGCTTCAATATTCTCCTTGGACTTTACGCTGCTGACTATAATTTTATTGAGGAGTGAAAACTCTACAGCGTTTCATCAATCTCAACTACTAATGATGCCAACTGTTGGCCTAATACAGGTAGTCCTTGTCTTACAATAGTTCATTTAGTGACTGCTCAAAGTTACAATGGCACTGAAAAAAGTGACTGACTACCGTTTTTCACACTTATGACCATTGCAGCATCCCATGATCAAAATTCAGATGCTTGGCAACTGACTCATATTTATGATGGTTATAGTGTCCCGGGGTCATATGATCACCATTTACGACTTTCTGACTAAGTCAAAGGGGAAGCCCGATTCACTTCACAACTGTGTTACTAACTTAACAATTGCAGTGATTCGCTTAACAACTGTGCAAGAAAGATTGTAAAATGGGGCAAAGTTCACTTTTTTGCTTAATAACAGAAATTTTGGGCTCAATTGTGGTTAAGTCTGTAGAGATTCTCAGTCATCCAGGTCATGGTTGTCCTAAAAGTGCTTTTTCAGGAGGCAGCTGGACTTTCTTGTTTTTTCTTTGAAGACATTTCGCTTCTCATCCAAGAAGCTTCTTCAGCTCTGACAAGATAGTGGGGAATGGATGGATTTATATTCCTTCCATTTGGTGGAAGGAAATTGAATGGAATTCCATTTAAACGGAAAGATTTATATTCCTTCCAACCTCAAAGTGCTTCAAGGACCCTCTAAAAGGATGCAAATGGCCAGCTGTCCGCAAGGAATATAAATCCTTCCATTCCTCACTATCCTATCAGAGCTGAAGCTTATTGGATGAGAAGTGAAATGTCTTCAAAGAAAAAACAAAGTCCAGTTGCCTCCTGAAAAAGCACCTTTGGGACTCAATTGTGGTTGTAAGTCAAGGACATAAAGAATCACATGCTGGAAGCAACCAGTTACAAACATCATTAAACCAACCATGGGTATTTGGGACATATAATTTTTCACACTAGAAGCAATTGCTCCCACCCACCATTTTAAAACAAATAAGCAAAAATGAATGGTTTGTTACATGTTCCCTTTTTTTATAGGCATTTTGTCAAGGATTGGGCTTCCACACAAAGGCAAAAGAAGAAACATCAAAAGTTCAATTCAGGTATTTACTATGCCTAATATCTCTTAGTGATGGAAATAAGCACATGGGTCTCAGCATCACCATATTGGTAACATAATATTGATACCCACACTTTATTGTCAGGGTTCTTTTGGCAAGCTAGACTAGAAAAGCCAAATGGTGTCCACAGATGCAAGAATTTCAGGCAAGAAGGCTTACCATTTAAAAGCTAATGAAGCCAAAATAATTTCAGTAGCTGCTGTGTATTTTCTTAAAAAAGGAATCCCTGCGGATTTTACTTCATTAGTTGTTGCCAACTAAAGGGAGCGGTGCTCATGTCCGTTTCAAAGCCACTGAGCCAGCGCTGTCCAAAGTCAAGTAGTACAGCTAGCCTTTGACTTATGGACATTAATTTAATAACAACCTTGGAAAAATTATGACCTTTACTTTCACATATGACCATTATACCATCCCTGTGGTCATCATAACCTAGTTCAGTTAATTAACTGCTGCCTTGTGTTTATGTGACTGTGGTTTACAGCTTTTTTTGCTGATTTCTGACAAAAAATGGTCACTGGGGAAACTGGATTTGCCTAACAGCCGCATTCTTCTCTTAACGACTGGTAATAATTATCATAATTAAAATAATTTAATAATTTAATAAAATAATTTAATTTAATTTATTTAATTTAATAAAATAATGTAATTATTTTAAATCTATTTTTAATTGTATTTTATGTATAAACGTTTTTATTTTGGCTGTTCACCGCCCTGAGTCCGAAAGGAGAAGGGCGGTATAGAAATTCGAATAATAAATAATAAATAAATAAATAAATAAAATTGAGTCTGGCTCAAATTATGGCTGTAATAACTTACAATGGAAATTCTGGTCCCTATTGTGATTATAAGTCAAGGACTACATGAAGAGGTTGGAAGTTGTTCAATTTCCTATCTACTTTTTGGACTCAACTCGTCCCTTTGTGAAAAAAATGGAAAAAACCAGTTAGATATAAATTGTAAGTGCTAATCAAGCTAACATTAGTATACAGAAGACAAAGTGGTGGTATCTTACTCTTCTAGATCAGGAAGCAAAATGCTTTGGGCTAACTCTGAGGTGCAGCTTTGAGCATTTAGCTTTCTAGTTTAAGGCCAGAATCCCAGCAGTACATTTTGGTTGATCCCATGTCGCAAGTCTTTGCCTCTAACAGCAACAGAAAGCTACATATTTACATGAATTCCACTGTATTTTTAGAAAGGAATTGTGTTCCTTTTGCAAATTCATACACCAAGTGTATGGCTTTTACGCTGGCTTTTAACTTGTTTCTGGTGGAGTTTTTATATCACTGCTTAGATGCTGCAGTAGCAGCCTCAAAGAGATAAATGATGAATGCAAGGTTGCTCCAATGTAAGCTTTTGTACCTGAGTCATGATGTGGAATACATGTATAAAACAGGAGGACCTGGCATCCTGATGCTGCTTTCATCAAGTTCATGGAAGTAATGGTTCCTACTTCTGCTCAGATAACTTTGAAGCGAGATTTCACAATCTAGGAGGCCTGAAATTTTAATAGCAGCCCCAATTCATATGCCTCTTCCACTAACCAGCCACTGTTCCTCTTGAGACACATCAGAAGACACTGATGTGACAAGAAACATACTGTCATTGCCCAGAGTGCCACGGGGCCTGGTGGCTCAGCAGACTGATAGCATTGTGATTAACACCAGCTGTCTGCAATTACTGTATAAGTTCAAATCTCACCAGGCTCAAGGTTGACTCAGCCTTCCATCCTTTCTAAGGTAGGTAAATTGAGGACCCAGTTTGTGGGGGCAATAAGATGACTTTGTATAAATATACAAAAGTATGAAGGCTATTGCTTAATGCATTGTAAGCCGCCCTGAGTCTCTGGAGAAGGGCGACATATAAATCAATTTTTTTAAAAAAAGAGTCTTTGTCCAAGGTAGTTCAAAAATCTGAAATATAAATAAATAATAAAGATTAGCCACATCCCCACCAGTATTTCCCACTCTTGGTTTCATCTGCTTTTCTCTATCTCACCTAACTATCACATATATGTGCAAAATTAGTTGCTTCCAAATGACAGTATGTGTGTGTATGTATGTATGTATGTATGTATGTATGTATGTATGTATGTATGTATGTATGTATTTCTCTTTAGCCAGGTTCTTCCTATGTAAACCAAGATTTTTATGCAGCCCTAGTTCAGTGAAATCACAATCCACTAGTTTCTAGGCTTTTTTCAGGCAGCCAGCAAGCACCCTACTGCCCATTGGGAGACTAAGGAGACTAAGATAGATCTATTTTGGACTTATTAGTCCTCATCAGTTAGCCACACCCTCATCCCATGTATCCTCCCTGTAAAGGTACAGTATTTGTTTTCTTTTCTTTTCGTAGGCCTTTATGTGTATTTCTCTTTGGCCAGGTTCTTCCTACATAAACCAAGATTTTTATGCAGCCTAGTTGATATATATAAAGTTTATTGTCATTGTACGTTTATACACAGTATAGTATACCCATACAACGAAATTCACATAATACCCAGAGACCAAGCCCAACACACATGACAATCCCTAGACACACCCCCGCCCACCAAAATTCCCCAACCCTAAACCACCCAAACATCCCCACATCCCCACAACAGACCAATTAACCATGATCATTCTAATCCAACATCACAAAGCACAGCAAAAAGGACATTATGAATTGCTAGTTATTTTCTGAGGGAAAGGCTCCTTTGAATGCTTCAAAGATCCGAACACAACTATGATGGCTATAGTATTTTGTATCAATTCACCTACACCAATATGATGGTATGAAATTTGCTTACTATTAATATATTTCCTTTACTATCATATACACTGCTCAAAAAAATAAAGGGAACACAAGCAGAAGACATCCGAGATCTGAATGAATGAAATAGCCTTATTAAATACTTTGTTTGTTACATACAGTAGTTTTGTGTTCCCTTTAATTGTTTGAGCAGTGTATTAAATTACTGTATGTAACAAACAAAGTATTTAATAAGGCTATTTCATTCATTCAGATCTCGGATGTCTTCTGATTGTGTTCCCTTTATTTTTTTGAGCAGTATATTTTACCTCTCTGCAGACTTCATGATCAGACTAATTGCTAATTATATCTTCAGAGGCCACCAAGTCTCCTGTCCCCACCTTTAGGACTATTAGATCATTCAGGTTAAGTTTATAGTGGAAGAATAAAGGGAAGGAGACTCAGCTTCGCAAGCAGTGACTGGAAGATGAGCTGTCTGTCTCCAACTTTTGAGTAAAACAACCACAACAATCCCAATTTCGGGGGAATCTGGGTATTTTAAAATGTGACATATGCTTAGGGCAACTGAGCCGAACACGACATATTTCAATGAAAGCTTTTTGCAACCCAATTTGATTCATATGACTAATGACTTGTTTTTCTTATATTTTCTCATTTTCCTTCCACCACCAGAATGTTGTATTTCTGAAACATAATCAGCTTCCTTTCTATACCAGATTGGGGGACTACAGATTTATTTCGCCTCCATAACATTGAAATCTTTTAAGGCCATGAGCTGTTTTAATAAATCAAGTAAATAAAAAGCAAGAAATTTATTCTGGCTGGATTAAAAGGAAGTCTTTTATAAGAGGTGTCGATAAGATCAGAGCCAGCTGTCCTTCAGACTCTTGCTCTCAAATCAAGCGGGGGTGGGAGTGGAGATATGTTTCGCCTATTAAACAAAGAACATTTTTCTTTTCTTTTTTTCTCCTATTCTTCAGTTAAGACTGCTCAGTGAAAATTACATACTATAAACAGATTTTCATGTTCTGGGCCTGAGCATGGCTTTTTTTTCTCTGTTATTTTTCTGAAAGTTTCCTATAGAACAAAATAAGCTATGTGATTACATTTGGTCCCCCAAATGTAGTACTTACTTCAAAGGGAAGAGAATGATGTGAAAATAAAAATAACCACTACTGCTGGATTCAACATGTAAGGTCTACTGCTAGTCCTTGATTTATAACCACAACTGGAATGGGAATTTCCATTGTAAGTCACAGTTAAGTTGAACCCGATTTTGCAACAATTATGGTGGTTGTTAAGCAAATCTTTCCCAATGCATATGTTTTGTTTATGTTTCAGCAAAAAATGTTGCAAATTGTAATCGTGACTGCAGTTGTGGCAACCAGTTGTAAATGCAAGCCAGTTATCGTCTGAATTAAGATCACATGATCAAGGTGGTGGTGCGACAGTCATAAATGTGAGTACAGGTTGTGACTTATTTTTTTTTCAAGGTCGTCATAACTTTGAACTATAGTTAAATAAATTATTGTATGTCAAGGACTACCTTGCTCATTGCTCATACAGTAGAGCAAGATAGACTATTTTTCTCTGAACCACATAGGTACCATATAACTGGCTAAGTTCACCCATTAAGTTTAACATACCATCAGCATATGTTAAAGTAGCATTGTATATTTCTAAATTGATCTTGAAGTGTACAACTGGAGTAGCACAGACTTTCTCCAACCATATTTATTAATATTCATAAAATGCAGAGTCATGCAATTAACTCAACAATCCTTGCTCTTGCCCAATTACCATCTTTATGTTCATATTTTTCAGGAAAAGATTGGAATAATTTACTTCGCAATCATCTAATCCAATGCCATCCATTGCAGGAATAGTTTAGATAGATAGCTATCCAGTCCCTCTTCATGAGTTCCAATGAAGAAGAATGCATTAAAGCAAGCGATTCCACTGGTTGGCAGCTTCTATTATCAGAAAATTCCTCCTAATACCTACTTGAATGTACTTCCCTATGGTTTGGGTCTATTAGTTCTGGTTCTGCCCTTTTGCACATCACAGTACAAAGTCACTTCCTCATTTAAATAACAATCCTTGCCATAATAATAAACAATTTGCTGGTCAAGAACATTCATCAATAGAAATCTCTTGAACACAAGAGACTAGAAGCAATTGGATCTCCTGTTCAACTGAATTCCATTTTTTAATATGAATAGAATAGAATAGAATAGAATAGAATAGAATAGAATAGAATAGATTTTTTATTGGGCAAGTGTGATTGGACACACAAGGAATTTGTCTTGGTGCATATGCTCTCAGTGTACATAAAAGAAAAGATACGTTCATCAAGAATCATAAGGTTCTTACGACTTAATCATTATCATTATGACTTAATGATAGTCATGGGGTACAAATAAGCAATCGGGAGACAATATCAATATAAATTGTAAGGATACAAGCAACAAAATTACAGTCATACAGTCATAAGTGGAAGGAGATGGGTGGTGGCTCATAATTGTACTTCCTACTTACAGTTTTCCTTTGGTGTCAAATTATATATTTCTACTTGTACAATGGTATGTCGGAATGATCTTAGAAGATTAGATCCAGAGACGCTTTGTAGGAAACATGTCAGCCTTACCAGGTAGGCTAGACAGGTTCGACAAATTAGAGGGGTTTTTTTGAGCTCCTTACCTCACACATTATCCAGCTGCAAACTATGCTGTCTCTTATATGACCATTCTTTAAGCAGCCTCTTTGCCTAGTCTTCAGCCCAGCATCCCAAGGTCATTTTTGCATACCATTACAATATAGCAAAGTTTGTGGCCTCAAAGTTGCTAACAGCATCTGAGATTTGTTCATAAATGTTTTCAGAATTTTACCGTTTCCCCGAAAAGAAGACTCAACCGGAAAATAAGGCCTAGCGTGATTTTTCAGGATGCTCATAATATAAGCCCTACCACCCAAAATAAGCCCTAGTTAAGATCGTCAGCAGACGGAGGCGTTTAGTACTGTATTTTCCCCAAAATAAGCCCTAACCGGAAAATAAGCCATAATGCGCCTTTTGGAGCAAAAATTAATACAAGACCCAGTCTTATTTTGGGGGAAATGCGGTAGTAACATACCCATGTATAATCAAATGTATTTGTCAATGTGCACATTTTCAGCCACTGATCTATTTTCCTGAACCATTACCAACAATTGCAGACTTTCTTCAGCCCAGCTGATAGATATGAGAAAGAGGGGAGTTGAGTTGTTGAATGATTTTGTCCAGCCAGATCATACATTTGGGTAGGAGGGAGAAATGAGCAGATCATTTAGCTGATGCAGGTAGAGACTGTAGCAGACTGCATGGTGGTCTCAAATCACTGTGTGACTATCACTGCTATAGAGCAACAAATTATGGCAACTCAATTCCAAATGCAAAACTCTGTTTTTATTCTCAAGTTAATGGATAAGAAAGACCACACACGTGGATGACTCAACCTCTTACTGAGCTAGAAAGCATATAAAACTCCAGAAAAGTCCTAATGGTTATAACTATTTTTATCACTTTCCAGACTTACATGTCTGACTACCTCCCTTCAGAAGAGTGATTTTGTCTAGCAGAGACAGATAACACCCTCCAACAGAAGAAAAACAATCTTTATATAGAAATATGACTAGAACACAAGAAAATTTCACAAGTGAGTATCTATTAAAACAATATTTGAACCCTTGGGATTCTCCCAAAGACAAAGCAACCAAGCTTCTATAAATTCATAACCCAGAATGAACTTAACAGAATTTGAATTAACACGTTTATGACAAAACAGTACATGGTAAACGAAATATATAATTGTTTTACTATTGCTTAAAGCAATAGTACTACCTCCATTCAAAGGTAGCTGAAAGAAGCTCAAATATTTGCTATGGGCATTATTCCAAGTCTACAATATATCACAGAATTTAAAAGCCAATGATAATAAGTTAGTCACTATTATCTAAGTTCAAAAGCGTCTCAAGTATTTAAAAATCAGAGTTTGGACTAGCTTCAGAGACTGCTTGGATAGCTCTGTGGTTAACCTCAAAGATATGCAGCTTTCTCTGGCTATTCCTTGGAACAATGTTGGGATGTTTATGCAAAAGCACAATCTTGTTCTTTAGATAATCCCACTAAAGGAGTGAACGAATGAGTGCAAGGAAAAATCAGCCTGAATGTTCATCAGCATAAATTTTGCCTTCTCTGTCCTATTTCCTATTACTACCTACATTATTAATTCTAGAGCAAGAGGCAGCATGACATATTGAGGATAGATATAGAGTAGTTGTTGGGTTACCTGAAGCATCTGATTGGACATAGTTGGAATAAAATGCTAGATAAGGCATTCTTCTCCAAGATGTTGACCTTGAGACAATTCCAAGCTTCTTCTATGTTAGCTTGGAATTTGGGAAATTATAGTCCTAACACATCTTGAGGGCACCACACTGAAGAGGGTTAAGATAGGACTATTTACCTAATCTGGTGTTCCTAATTTCTATCTGATTGGGTTCCTGTATAGCACTAAATCATCATTTGCCTAAGGATGGCTACTGAATTAACTACAACAGGCTGTGGTTAATATATTCACCAATATACTAAACCCAATTTTATTATGATTTAAAAGCAATATTATGAACTCAGTCTTTCCCACTTCTCTCAATTTCAGTCCAAATGATTTTCAATGAAATTAATCCTGCTGTTTCATGCCAATCCAAGTAAACAATCAGAATTCAATTAGATCCTAATAATGCCACTGCAATTATGTATGTAGAAATCTGTAACATTGACTTTATTTTATTTATAATTTTTAAGTCAAAAGGGTAAATGTAACAAAATACAGGTTTCTTCTCAAAAAGCTTGTTGATAAGCCACAACTGGATTTGTCTTTACTGATGTGTATGGCATTTTCACTAAGCTTCATTTGCAAAGATTCCTTTTAAATGAAAATGTCAGGGAATGAGATATCACATTATTATTTTTTTCAAGATGTTTATACATAAGAGTAGGCAAACTTGTGAATTATAGTAGATTTGGAATTTTGTTAGGCTATTGAGAGCAGTCACAAATGGTTGTCATGGAGATGGGCCTACTCACAAAACGGGAGCCATTATAAGCTTGTATTTGAGGAAGCATGTAAGTATGAAGAAATGATTTTGGGAGACAGAGAGAAGAGCCCAGAGACTGGACAACAACTATGTAAAAAACATCTCCACCCACAGAAAGAGGGAAACTTTTTAGAAGGGACTCTCCCTAGTTTTCTGGAAAACAAAAGGAAAGGAGGAGAAAAATATATTCAGTCTTGCAAGAATGTGTTAACGGAACTTATAATAAAGTTAGAGTTAGTGAGGATTTCTGGGTGAGAAAAATTGAGGATTAAAACGCCTCTAGATGAGCAGAAATGGCATTGCTCTGCGGAATCCTGAGGCATTTGTGCAAATAAAGTTGCTACAGATAGCCAGCATGCAACATGCTTCTATTCAATACTTCTTCTTTTTTTTTGCATTTTAGTTTAGTTTCAGTTAGTTGAAAGAAAGTAGAGGTGGAATAAGAATCCATTGAGATTTGGAGATTTTGGGAGGACCCTGGTGTCTGGGTGCCAAGTTACTACCCTGACATCTGTTAATGTTGTTCATTTCTATAATGCATGTTATCTACGGTACTTTCTTTAGGACTGGAGATAAGGAGAAAGAACTCTTTTTCAAGGACTTTACAATCAGAAAACAACAACAAAAACTAGGGGAAACAGGAAAGTGGAGGAGAGTCAACTTGGAATCTATATGCAGATGTTTCAGTTTAGGCCAGATTACAAGCAGATATGAAAAGGAGCAGGTTATATGCCAAGGACTTCAGGAAAAGAACAACTAAGAAGAGGAATTAGAAAGAAGCTGGAAAAATAGCAACAGATAACTGTGGGAGTATCTTTTATTTATTTATTTGTTTTAATTTCTATACTGCCCTTCTCCAATATAGGACTCAGGGCGGTGCACAGCCAAAGTAAAATCCAGACATAGAAAGATTAAAAAACTGATTAAAATAATTAAATAATTTGGCCATAATTAAAAACAGTTCCAATTTAAAATAGTTTAAAAGTTTGACTCAAGCCAGCCCAGCTAGTTGGAATAAATGGGTTTTCAGGGCCCGACAAAAAATCCGGAGGTCTGTTATTGTACGTAACTCTGGGGGGAGGTTGTTCCAAAGGGTGGGCGCCGCCACAGAGAAGGCTCTCCCCCTGGGGGTCGCCAGCCGACAATGTCTGGCGGACGGCACCCTGAGGAGGCCCACTCTGTGCGAGCTTACTGGCCGGTGGGAGGCTATTGGTGGCAGAAGGCGGTCTCGTAAATACCCCGGCCCTAAGCCATGGAGCGCTTTAAAGGTGGTCACCAACACCTTGAAGCGCACCCGGAAGACCACCGGAAGCCAGTGCAGCTTGCGCAGGAGAGGTGTCACATGGGAGCGCCTCGTCGCCCCCATAATCCCCCGCGCGGCCGCGTTCTGGACCAGCTGGAGTCTCCGGGTGCACCCCAGGGGGAGCCCCATGTAGAGAGCGTTACAGTAGTCCAGGCGGGAAGTGACGAGTGCTTGAGTGACTGTGCGTAGGGAGTCCCGATCTAGAAAGGGGCGTAACTGGCGTATCAGGCGAACCTGATAAAAAGCCCCCCTGGCCACGGCCGTCAAATGATCTTCCAAAGACAGCCGTGCATCCAGGAGGACGCCCAAGTTACGAGCCCTCTCCGTGGGGGCGAGTGATTCACCCCCAATAGCCAGCGATGGCATCAGCTGGCTATATCGGGACGCCGGAAGCCACAGCCACTCGGTCTTGGAGGGGTTGAGTCGGAGCCTGTTTCTCCCCATCCAGGCCCGCACGGCCTCCAGACACTGGGACATCACTTCAAGGGCATCATTGGGGTGGTCTGGGGTGGAGATGTACAGCTGGGTGTCATCAGCGTACTGATGGAACTCCACCCCAAAACCACGGATGATCTCACCCAGCGGCTTTACATAAATGTTGAACAGAAGGGGCGAAAGGACCGACCCTTGTGGCACCCCACAAGCAAGGTGCCTCGGGGTCGACCGTTGCCCCCCTGTCAACACAGATTGCGACCGGTCAGAGAGGTAGGAGGAGAACCACCGCAGCACGGTGCCTCCCACCCCCAACCCCGCCAACCGGTGCAACATGATACCATGGTCGATGGTATCAAAAGCCGCTGAGAGGTCTAACAGGACCAGGATAGAGGAACAACCCCTGTCCCGGGCCCTCCAGAGATCATCCACCAATGCGACCAATGCCGTTTCAGTGCTGTGCCCAGGCCGGAAGCCGGACTGGAGCGGGTCTAGATAGACAGCTTCATCCAGGTACCGGGGAAGCTGTTGCGCCACCACACTCTCAACAACCTTCGCAATGAAGCGAAGATTGGAGACTGGACGATAGTTAGCCAAAACAGCCGGATCCAGAGAGGGCTTCTTGAGGAGGGGCCTCACAACCGCTTCTTTCAAAGCGGTCGGCAGGATCCCCTCACTCAAAGAAGCGTTAACAATCTTCTGGAGCCAGCCTCGTGTCACCTCCCAGGAAGCCAGTACCAACCAGGAGGGACACGGGTCCAATAAACATGTGGTCGCGTTCAGCCGTCCCAGGACCCTGTCCATGTCCTCGGGAGCCACAGGATCAAACTCCCCCCAGGTAACACTCTCAAGACCTGCCTCAGTCGTCCCGTCCGGACATACCCAGTCAGAGGCCAGCCCTTCCCGAATCTGAGCGATTTTGTCATACAGATACTGCACAAAATCCTCAGCACAACCCTGCAAGGGATCATCCCGCACCTCCAGATGAAGGAGGGAGCGGGTCACCCTAAACAGGGCGGCTGGGCGATTATCTGATGACGCGATAAGAGCGGCAAAATAACTCGTTTTCGCCGCTTTTATCGCCACTAGGTAGGTCTTAATATAAGACCTCACCAGTGTTCGGTCAGATTCGGAGCGGCTGGTCCTCCAACTACTCTCCAGGCGTCTTTTCCGGCGCTTCATCTCCCTAAGCTCCTCGGAGAACCAAGGAGCTAGGTGAGTTCGGTGCCGGGTCAGAGGCCGCAAAGGCACGACTCGGTCCAAGGCCCCGGCAGCCGCACTATCCCAGGCGGCCACCAGGTCTTCCGCCGAGTCATGAGCCAGAGTCTCAGGAAATGGCCCAAGCTCCATCTGGAACCTATCAGGGTCCATCAGGCGCCTGGGGCGGAACCACCTGGTCGGTCCCGCCTCCCTGCGGCGGGGTGCAGCGGTCAGAAAGTCCAGTCGAAGGAGCGAGTGGTCAGACCATGACAAGGGTTCGATGGCTATATCCCCTATATCAAGGCCACTCAACCACTGACCAGAGACAAAAACTAAGTCCAGAGTGTGTCCCCCCGTGTGAGTGGAGTCATGAATTAACTGAGTAAGGTCCATGGCCGTCATGGAAGCCATGAACTCCCGAGCCACCTCAGACGTTTCACCGATAGATGGGAGGTTGAAATCCCCCATGATGACAAGTCTGGGGGTGTCCACCGCCACCTCGGCTATAACGTTAAGCAGCTCAGGCAGGGCCGTTGCCACGTGGCAGGGAGCCAGGTACGTGACCAACAAGCCCATCTGTACTCCACGACCCCACTTCACAAAGAGGGACTCACATCCGGCTATCTGTGGAACAGTGGTCTCCCTTGGATCCAGACCTTCCTTTATGATAACCGCCACCCCCCCCGCCCCGCCCTGAGCCCTCGGCTGATGAAATGCGCGGAAACCTGGTGGGCACATATCCACGAGGGGGACTCCCCCCTCCTGGCCCAACCAGGTCTCCGTAATACCCGCCAGGTCCGCCTCCACCTCCTGAATAAGATCATGGATGAGGGGGGCTTTATTAACAACGGACCTGGCGTTGCATAACATCAGCCGAAGGCTCTGGCCCTGAGAATCTGGACAACCTGGGGAACAAGAAAAGCATTGGGGACCGGAATGCGCAATCGCTCTGAGATAGCGAGTGCGCATTCCCGGAACATGATATGGTCCCCAGCTTCCGCCATATCTGCCCCTCCCACTCACTATGCTGATGGAACAGCCCTCTTCAAATCGAACTCCACCCCCCTCCCCGACCTCCGGTTCTATGTCCCTAATGTCGTGGCCCTTCGCTAAGGCTGGTCTTGAACCCGGTGGATTTCCCCCAGGACCCACCTTAATCCCCCCCGAGCCCCTTAAGATTTTTGTTAAAAACCCGCTAAAAAACCCACTTAAAAAACCCCTCAAACTCTTCTTTGCTGCATGCCATCTCTCGGGGCTCCAACGCCCGTCATCAAGATAGGCCCTCGATAGCGAAGAGGGCCAGACCTGCGAGAGGGGGGAATCTCGCAGGGCACAAAGGTCATTCACCGAGTACATCTGAACATCAAGGGGGGGTGATAGTCCATGGCCAATAACCAGGGGACAATTTGATGTTATCACAGGATATTATAGGATATTAAAATGCTTTATATTTTAAAAAAACAGACTACATTACCCAGACTGATATAATTCCCTATTTCTTTCCCTTTTAACTTAGAAACCGCAAAATTTTACAACTATCAGGCATGGGAACAGACCAGAAAATATCCTGTTTGTTGGTTAAAAGCCTTCTTCTCCAGACATTTCAAAGAAAGCAAACAATCAATCAAGTTAATTTAACGGAATCAGCAAGTTTTGACTTTTCCTCCAACCAAGAAAATAGCATCCCAAAAATTATTTACAAAAAATTGGTGCCAGAACCTCATCCCAACCAGCCTGAGTTACTTTGAAGAAGCAAATGTGCTTGGCTCCATAGTTTTATCATGTACATTACTTAGGAGGAATAACAAACAATAGGGATATTTATTCATTGGTTGTTTAGCATTGCACACAAGCTGAACACATTGGATTACTGCTTTTTTAATTAATTAATTAATTAATTAATTAAAATTTCTATACTGCCCTTCTTCTTTTGGACTCAGGGCGGTGAACAGCCAAAAATAAAACATTTGTACACAAAAGTTAAAATAATTTTAAAATAATTAAATAAAGTTTGGCCCATAATTTAAAACATTTCAATTAAAATCAGTATCAATTTTAAAAACCAATATAAAATCAGGCCAGCCCAGCTAACTGAAAGAAATAGGTTTTAAGGGCCCGACGAAAAGTCCGGAGGTCTGGGATCACTCGTATCTCTGGGGGTAGATTGTTCCAAAGGGTAGGCGCCATCACAGAGAAGGCTCTCCCCCTGGGGGTTGCCAGCTGACATCGTCTGGCTGACGGCACCCTGAGGAGGCTCTCTCTGTGGGAGGGTAATAAACCAACAAGGGGGAAAAAAGCCTTTTGAAGAACTTTGGCTGATTCTTAGAGCTAGACAATGTTTGGCAGGGACAAATGCCAAAGATCTGCAAGGAAGCATCAATCTGTGACACACGGGAAAAAACAGCCTGTATTATCACTAAACAGTCTTCCTGCAGACCCAAGACATTCTCTTTTCTCTTAAACTATAAAAAACTGTCATCCAGAGAGAGTCCACATGAATGAATGCAAAAGTATTGCTCATACTCAAGAAAAAAAAAAGTTAAAATTTACAGAATGCCTGAGATGCATAACAACAATTTGGAAAGCAACTTTTGTCATAGCCCCAGCAGCACATATGGCTTATCACTTTCCTAAAGGACCACCCAATAAACTACAGTTATAGCCATCTAAAGGGATTTGATGAGTGAAATTTCAACACAACCCCCCTTTTAGTCAATGCTTGACCTAAGAGGATGGCTGTTTCCTGACAAGCTGAGGCAGATGGCTAGGACCAAGGCATTAACAGGATAATGTGTTGAGGTTCAATGCAGAAGAATCAATATGCCCAGGCCTTCCTCAATAGTCTTATGACATGTACAGGATGAAACACCAGCAATTGTCAAAACTGAGTGTTCCAGATATGAAAGACAGCCAATCGTGGACATTATCTGCTTCTGCAACAAGAATGGCTGATTCCTACCAGTTGTTCTTAAAAGGATAAACACAAGAAAAAACTGGACCAACAGAAATATGGTCTTCTACCAATGTAGTTTTTTCTGCATAACTTTTAAATGTGTAACTCCTGCTCTTCATTTAAGATAATCCAGAGAAGCCTAATGGGAGTGACCCAGATGCAAATGAATTCAGAAACGAAGTTAAGCTATTGCGTCTTGCACTTGGCTTGGACCGAGAGTCATCCATTATGACTGGTACACCATGAGTTAAGAGTAAACAAGATGAGGAGACTCAACCAATTGTGGGCTGTTGAAATGCAGGAGTTTTTCAGGGATTCAAATAGAAGACTTTCTCCCTGGTTAAAGGTATCACACTGAATCTAGCGCACATGCATTATACAATCTATACACTATAGACTGTATATAGAGAAGGACTTTATAATCCTTCCTCAAACATGCAGTCCTCAATAGTTAAGACTTTATCCTGGTGTGATGGGTAGCAAAGTTCAGCTGAGCAATAGTAGCTTTTTTCAGTTTAATTAATGAAGTGGATTAGTTTAAAGGGAAATCCTAGTTTGCTGAATTATTCAAGCCAACACAAATACATCTTTTTCACACCTCAAGACAAATGTAAGTTATGCACTCTCCAATAAAAGTCTCATTCTTGGTGGATACAGATTTTTTTGGCAACAATATAGAAACGGCTTGCTCAGTCCTGTGTTTCTTTGATTGCTTCCATGTCAGCTAAGTCTCCTGCTCAAAAATTAACCAGGTCTGATGCAGTTAAGCTTTTTGAGATCAATTCAAAAAAAAAAAAAGTTGGCTAGGTGGCCCATGATTTCATCCTAACAATTAATTCATAATATTTGTGTAGAACAGAAGCAATTTGTCATCCTATTACTCCTTCCAGTATCCTTTTACAAGCTTTGCCACTCCTGCCCTTGTAGTTTATTAACCTTTGGTTTTATCATCTTGGAAGCAAAAGAATGCGGAATGGAAGTGAAAACAGATGAGAGTTAGCCAAACTGAGCCACTGAATACTTACATCACTCTTCCTGAATTTGGCTTTCAAACTCTTCATGTTTTTTCCATTCAAATCTTACACACTTTCAGCACCTATGTAGGGAGAAAAAAACAGAGGTATAAAGAATACGTATGTTTCCAGCTACATTTGGTTGAAATTTAATGAGCATCAGCTTCGTTTTCTTAAATGGAATATACAGTTAAGTTTAGGCAAAAATGATACCCAAATCTAATTTCACCTACTACATTAAATAGCAAAGAAAATTATACGCGCAGACTTTTCTGTGCAACAATGGAGAAAAGGATCTACTTTTACATGTGCATTTTCAAAGTACTTATAGCAAAGCTGAATAAGTATGACATAATCTCCCACCTTTTGCTCTATCCATTTTTTTTAATCCAGCAAGAAAAATGCACAATCTTCTTTTGTGATTACAACCCCTTGGCATTGTTCTCCAAAGCAGTAAAGAATATATTGTCTGTATAAAATAATGAAACTTCTAACAGAATGGTTTTTTATATCCCCATCAAGGTGTAATGCATTTAATAACATGCCTGGTAAAAGTATTCATTGGTTTTATAGGCCACGCTAGAGGGTTAGCTGCCTACAGTGATTCATCCCACAGCAAGGCCTGCCTTTTCTTATCTTGTTCAATTGAAGCAGAATGTACTTTACAACACGCCCAACTTGGCTGCTTCCTTGTCAGCTAAGGGTATGTCCTTTGCAGCCACAATTTAGCATGGCCAAGGCTTTTCTCCCACAATAGCATCTCCCGGACACCACATCACATGATCATAATGAACCTTTCTTATTTAAACAAAACTTCCAGCACACTTTTGCTCTAACTAATGCCTTCTACAAATACTAGGACTACCAGCTCCAAGAATTCCCCAGCAAAGCACATACTCTGCATTCTAACAGCTGCTGAGATTGCCAAGTTGGGAAAGCTGTTCTAGTAAAGAATGGAAAGTCATAAGCAGGGTGGATAAAAATCAATGATTTTTTTAAAAAAATAAAAAAAATCAGAATTTTTTTATTTAAATCTGATTTTTTTTATTTAAATTGGATATTTTTGATTTTTATTGAATTTATTTTAATAAAAAACTTTTGGGGTAAAAATCTACCATAAGATAGTTTTCTATTTAAGATACATAAATAATTTAGTTTATTCAGCAGGAAATGGAGCTTAGTTATGTAGCATGAGGCTGTATATTCTGCAACACTGGGACTATCGGTGAGTCAACAGTGGGTCAAAGGAGTAGCAGAGATGACAGTTGCTCTTTAAAAATTATGATTTAAATCAAGCCTTTTTACTAGTGATTTAAATCATGATTTAAATTGTGATTTAAATCAACTTGATTTAAATCAAATCCACCCTGGTCATAAGTAACTGTTCCGTGTGTAACCAAAGAACATACTATATGTCCACTTAGGCTGTTTCATCTATGAATATGTCACCTGTCCTGGATGGAATTGGATTCAACAGCTCTAGGCCGAAACAGTTGCGATTTATGACTTGAGAAACATGAAAAGAGTATTTTATAGCAGATCAGAAAGTATCTGGTATTCTAAAGATAAGATTCCCAAAATGGAAACCTAGCCTCTAGGTGCCCATTGAACAATAATTGTTGTTGAAAGGTTTGTTGCTCAGAAATGCATAGCTCTCAAGGAGTCCCTTTTCCCAATCATTTTTCATTTTAGAGTATAGGAAATAAACACGTATTTGCACCTTGAGAAATATTAACTTCTGCTTATGTTGGCAGTTTAATTCATCTAGACATTTTACATTTGGGCTTTCTTAGCTGATATTAATGTATGGGACTAGACTTTACATGGCCTTTTTGAATGTCTCATTTTTAAATATACTACCCTGAAGCAAGCCAAGGCAAGATCTTTAAATCTTTACAACTGCACAGTTACAGATAATACACAAGAGAATTAAGTATTGTATAGTTCCCCCAACTTCTTTTATCAATAGGCTTTCTGTATTTGGGATAGGGTCTTAGTGCACAAAGCTAACCTTGCCATCCCTCTGAATATGCATGTCAAATATGGTAATTTTTAGAATGCACAATACACAATTTTGAGTTTGCAGAGACACCTCTATCAAATAAAGTGATGCTGGAAGTAGGCAACTTGTGACTTGCCAAAAATCTCCTCCCCCCCCCCCCAAAAAAAACAAAACCCTATGCAGTTCTTGGAACTCTCCCCTGCAAAATCAGTGCACTACTTTCTATTTTTTTTAAAAAAATATGTAAGATATAAAAAGTGTAAACCTCTTCCCCCAAAAAAGCTTTATTCTTGCCTATCCCCCTCAAAAGACAAAAAAAGTACTTTAAAAATGTACTCTGACTGGGTAGATCCTGGCGGGGTGACTGAGGCTGGTCTTGAGAATGTTATCTGGGATGAGTTCGACCCTGTGACTCCTGAGGACTTGGACAGGATCCTGGGGAGGTTAAACACAACTACATGTTTATTGGACCCGTGCCCCTCCTGGCTGGTACTGGTCACCCGGGAGGTAACACGAGGCTGGCTCCAGAGGATTATAAATGCTTCTCTGAGAGAGGGTTTCTTGCCTCCTGCCTTGAAAGAGGTGGTGGTGAGGCCCCTCCTCAACAAGCCTTCTCTGGACCTGGCCGTTTTGGCAAACTACCGTCCGGTCTCCAACCTTCGCTTTGTTGCGAAGGTTGTGGAGAGTGTGGTTGCGCGACAGCTCCCACAGTTCCTGGGTGAAACTGTCTATCTAGATCCGTGCCAGTCCGGCTTCAGGCCTGGGTACAGCACGGAGACGGCATTGGTCGCATTGGTGGATGATCTCTGGAGGGCTCAGGACAGGGGTTGTTCCTCTGTTCTGGTCCTGTTAGACCTCTCAGCGGCTTTTGATACCATCGACCTCATGCTGGTATCATGCTGCGCCGGCTGGAGGGATTGGGGGTGGGAGGCACCGTGCTGCGGTGGTTCTCCTCCTATCTCTCTGACCGGTCACAGTCTGTGTTGGCAGGGGGGCAGAGGTCGACCTCGAGGCGCCTTGCTTGCGGGGTGCTGCAAGGGTCGGTCCTCTCGCCGCTCCTGTTCAACATTTATGTGAAGCCGCTGGGTGAGATCATCCGTGGTTTTGGGGTGCGATGCCATCTGTACGCTGATGACACTCAGCTGTACATTTCCACCCCAGACCACTCCAATGATGCCCTCGAAGTGATGTCCCAGTGTCTGGAGGCCGTGCGGGTCTGGATGGGGAGGAACAAGCTTCGGCTCAACCCTTCCAAGACCGAGTGGCTGTGGATGCCGGCGTCCCGGTATAGCCAGCTAGCGTCATCGCTGGCTATTGGGGGCGAGTCACTGACCCCCACAGAGGGGGCTCGCAACTTGGGCGTCCTCCTGGACACACGGCTGTCTTTAGAAGAGCATATGACGGCCATGGCCGGGGGGCTTTTTATCAGGTTCACCTGATATGCCAGTTGCGCCCCTTTCTGGATCGGGACTCCTTGTGCACAGTCACTCATGCGTTGGTTACGTCACACCTGGACTACTGTAACGCTCTCTACATGGGGCTCCCCCTGAGGAGCACCCGGATGCTCCAGCTGGTGCAGAATGCGGCCACGCGGGTGATTATGGTCAGGCAATGTCGGCTGGCGGCCCCCAGGGGGCGAGCCTTCTCTGTGGGGGCACCCGCCCTGTGGAATGAGCTGCCTCCTGGAATACGATTGATCCCGGACCTCCGGACCTTCCGTAAAGCCCTGAAGACGTTTTTATTTCATCAATCCAGCCTAGCCTAAATGGTTTTTAATTGGGATTTTAAATTTTATGGATTTGGGGGTTTTAAATTGGGTAGCCAGTGATTTAATTCTTTTAATTATCTTAACTTTTGCATTTGTATGTTTTTTAATTTTGGCTGTTCACCGCCCTGAGTCCCTTCTGGGAGAAGGGCGGCATACAAATTAAATAAATAAATAAATAAATAAATAAATAAATAAATAAATAAATAAATAAATAAATATCACTTTAAGATTGACCTTTTAAGCAATAATTTTCCCTGAACAATGGGCATAAAACACTGAAATGTTGTGAAATTTCAGCCAGGTTTTAGAAAATTGACAATTAACATGCAATCTGGCAGATGCCATCTAGTGTGGAAAGGGGTCCCTTAAAGCTTCAGAAAGAAGCAAAACAATGTCAACACTTGCAGAAGGGAGAAATATATACAGTGGTTGTGGAAATAATAGCAGCTCTATTTGTATTAATCATACAGGTAGTCCTGGATTTACAACCATTCAGTTAGTGACCATTCGAAGTTGCGACGACATTGAAAAAGTAATTTATGACCATTTTTCACACCTACGACCGCTGCAGCATTCTCATGATCATGCAATCAGAATTCAGACACTTAGCAACTGGCATGTATTTATGAGGGTTGCAGCAGTGGTGAAATGTACAATTTGTTACCACCGGTTCTGTGGGCGTGGCTTGGTGGTGGGGGTAATGTGACTGGGTGGGCATGACCAACTTTTTTTTTTTACTTTTGAAAGCATTTTTTATACTTACCTTAAGAGGTTGTAGAAAAAATGCTTTTAGAAGCCTCTGATGATCCCAGCTGAGCCGTGCGATCATCAGAGGCTTTTTTTTTTACTTTTAAAAGCATTTTTTTCGGCCGAAGAGGTTGTAGAAAAAATGCTTTTAAAAATAAAAAAAATGCCTCTGATGATCGCGCGGCTCAGCTGGACATGGGGGCAGGGATTTTTGCTACTGGTTCTCCGAACCACCTGCCGCCATCGCTGCTGGATCGGGCAATCTGGTCCGAACCGGGAGCCTTTCACCTCTGGGTTGCAGTGCCCCTAAGTCATGTGATCATCTTTTGTGATCTTCTGACAAGCAAAGGCAACGAGGAAACCAGGTTCACTTAACAACCATGTTACTAACTTAACTGTGGTGAGTCACTTAACAACTATAACAAGAATGGTTGTAAAATGGGGCAAAACTCACTTTACTGTCTTGCTTAGCAACAGAAATTTTGAACTCAATTGTGATCAAGTATTAACTGTACTTCACACATACATTTCACTTAAAAAAATATGGAAGTCAATATCGCTTTGGCTCCAAAACCAAGGAGTATACTGTAGAATGGTAGCCTTGTGCTGTCTATTCACCAACTGGAATAAAATCTGGAGATCATGGTGCGCTTTTGCAGAGCTGAATGTATATAGGCAAATATTTGCAAAAATTGCAAATAGGAATAACATGACACAAGCTGTGTGTCAAAAGAACTGATTTGTTCATTGCACAATCATTGCAAATGCCTTTAGCCAGAGGTTAGTCCTGTTCCTCTCTGAAAAACAAAAAATAAAATCCTGCATTGTTAAACACACCAAACCAGTCAAGTGCTACTTGGCAAGGAAAACATTTATTCATGAGTTGCAAAACCAACAAGGATAATTCAGTGAAACTAAAAACCTTGTAAGCTTTTTGTGTGTGGGCGCCAAGTGACCTCTAAGAGAAGGAAAGAGCACTTGGAAAGTGGTCCTGGAACTTTCTGGATTTTTAATACATCAAAAAATGAATGTTTGCAAGAAGATTCAGCTGTTTTGCAGAGCAAATACATACTATATTCTCAAGTTTGTTTTTATATTTAAAACAGTCTATACTTTATGAGTGGTACCTGAATACAGGTAGTACTTGACTTACAACCATAATGGAGCCTGCCCATTTTGGTTGTAAGTCATGATAGTTGCAAGGCAGGTCACCTACGCGACTAACCCATTGATCATCTTTTTTGTGGTCGTTAAATGAAGCAACAGTCGTTAAGCAAACCAAAGGTTTGCTATAAGCCAGTTTTGCTAAAAACCAGCAATAAGTCCTTCTTTTCATTAAACTAGACATACCCAAATTCCAACAACCATTCTTTATATGTTTTAGCCTCCTGTCTCCTAATCATCTTTGTTGCTCTTCTCTGCAGTCTTTCTAGTGTCTCAAAAAATTTTTTTTAGCTTGTAACGACCAAAACTGGATGCAGTATTCCAAGTGTAGCCTTACCAAGGCATTATACAGTGGTATTAACACTTCAGGTGATCTTGATTCTATCCCCGTTTATGCAGCCTAGAACTGTGTTGGCTTTTTTGGCAGCTGCAGCACACTGCTGGTTCATATTTAAATGGTTGTCCACTAGGACTCCAAGATCCCTCTCACAGTTACTACTATTGAGCCAGGTACCACCTAGACTATACCTGTGCATTTGGTTTTCTTGCCTAAATTTAGAACCTTAGTTTTTTCACCATTGAATTTCATTTTGTTAGATAGCACCTAATGTTCAAGTCTGTCAAGATCCTTCTGTATCTTAAGCCTATCTTCTGGAGTGTTGGCTATTCCTGCCAGCTTGGTGTCATCTACAAATTTGATGAGTTTCCAATCTATCATCTCATCCAAATCATTGATGAAGATAGATAGATAGATATATTTGTTTTCTCAGGTTTTCGCGGGTGTTTGTATGTAGGTCTTTGGTTATTCGGGTCTTCTCCCATGTAAAATTGGAAGTGTCTTGGCGACGTTTCGACGAAGTCTCATTCGTCATCTTCAGGCTGGTGTTCTTGGCTCCTGGAAGCACGAAGCCGAGAACACCAGCCTGAAGATGACGAATGAGACTTCGTCGAAACGTCGCCAACACACTTCCAATTTTACGTGGGAGAAGACCCGAATAACCAAAGACATATATATATATATATATACACACTAAGTTTTATTAATACATTATATAGCACATAAAAAATTCCATATCTATCTGAACAGTGTGTTATCTGGGCACAATTAATGTTAAGTAGAAATGCCATATTGATCAACATTAATCATAATAATAAACATAATAAATATATCAATAATAATCGCAAATTAGTAATACAATTAATTTATCTATCTTACAAAGTTTTCAATACAAAAGTTCTTTGGATCTTTTTAGATTCTAATATTTGATTCCGTTAATTAACCATTGGTAAAACAAGTCCCATGTCAAAAAGTATTCTGTTTCTTCCTTTTCCTTTATTTTAAGTGTTAATCTGTCCATCTCAGCACATTCTAATATTTTTTAATGACACTTTCATCTGTAAGGATCGCTTCATTTTTCATTTAACTGATGAATTTTCATACATCTTTGCTAATGTCTCTGGTGGTAGATGCCACCTATAAAGCAGATGTTCAATTCTGCAGATCCTTATTAGCTGATATCAAGCAATAATACAGCACAGGGTGTCTCAATCTTGGCCAGCAGAAGAATTCTGGGAGTTGAAGTCCATGCAAGTTGCCAAGACTGAGAAACACTGATTCAGTGACTTTCATGTAGGAAAATGAAAACGGTAGAGGAGATGGGCAGCTCTTTCTATACCACCATGAAGTTCCTCTTTGTTATCATGCTGGATGCCAAGAAGGAATCTGCCCTAAAGCACTTCTAATTATTTACCTATGTGGTCTGATATTGTATTTGGACAGACAGGACTCTCTAGAGATCTTTTTTTTGACCTGTTCGTAGAGAGCTTTTCTAACGGAGAACAGTAGTGGATCCAGGGAGGCAGGCAGAAAAACATGTTCTGCAACTAAAACAACATATTGTCAAACAACAGCAAAACATGCTTTGCCTCCTTAGCAGAGGGGGGAAAGCAAATGCTTTTTAATGGGTTTACTGCAAAGTTAGACATTTGCACAGATCAGCATGTTTGGCCAATAGTTGTAGTGGGGTGGGAATCAATCTGGAGATCTTTCCCCACTCTTTGCAGATTTTATTTATTATTATTTTATTTAGCCCTAGGCTAAAGCCTGCACTTAGCATTCACAGCTCCCATGAAGCAGGGTGCCAATCATGAGCTACCCTAAAAAGGGTAACCAAGGGGGAAAGAAAAAATTCTCAAGATTTTGAGGAAAGACATGGGGTTCTTCCAATGAGGAGCACGAAAAATGTTCAGTTCGGCACTTTTCAAGTTTGACAAAGTTTCTTTGCTTTGAAATTAAAATCCAACAGTGCTGTAAGTGTTTTAAACTTCAACAGGCTATGCTGAAGTCAGAACATTTCCAAAATTCTGGAAGGAAGAAATGTAAATACAGTTGATGTTGCTATTTTAGGTGACGCAATTGTAGAGTATATAAAAAAAGGGGGCTTGGGAGTCACATATGCAGTTGGGGCGAGCTATTCCAGAAAAAAAAATAATAATAATAAAGGCAGGAGCTTCTTAGTAGCTTAATAGCCCTAAGACATAGGAACCAGATTTACGCAACACCTCTTTCATCTTCTCAATATAAATTAATTGTACTGTTCTGAAAAGTAAAATTGAAATTTGAAAGATCTGCAGGAATGGTAAAACTAAAATCCAACAATATGTAATTGTCCTTTCGAGGGCTTGCAGCCCTTTTTCTGTATACAGGTCCTCAAGTTACAATTATAATGGAACCTGCCAAGTTGTAAGTCATAATTATAAAATTATAACACACACTTTTTACATTTTTTGTGCTCATTAAACAAACATGGGGACTGTAAGTGCAAACAGTGGGGTTAAGTGAACCCATTGTTGATTATGACATGGTTTTACTGAAAACCGGAAGTGCTAGTTTTCAACAAAACCATTGTAAAATGCAATTACGTGACTATAGGATGCTGTAAACAGCCTTAAGTGCAGCTGTGTTACTAAGAACCTGAAGTGTAGTCAGAGACCGCACTGGTTGGGATGGTGCAACAACTGTCGGAACTTCAGATCCAGGTGGTAAGTCTCTTTTTTCAGGTAGGTTATAAGTCAAAAACTACCTGTACAGATGGAGGACACACCCTGAGTGCACACCCAAATCTGTGTTTTTGCAATGCATGTTGCATGTCCATAATAAGAGTGATTTCTTAATCAACTGGAAGAACATCAGATTTCCAAGCTGGTGGCATTATACAGGTAGTCCTTGACTTTCATTCAATGACCACTCAGAATTACAATAGCATGGGAAAAAGGGACTTCTGACTGGTTTTCACACTTCTGACTATTGTAGCATCCCTACAGTCATTTGCGCAAAACTCATTTAACAACTGTCTTGCTTAGCAACAGAAATTTTGGTTCAACTGTGGTCATAAGTCGAGGGCTACCTGTATAACCAAGATTAACCTGCATAATTTCCATACCTTCCCACTGCAGAGACAAGAAAATTAGTGCTTCACAATTCCCATGATCCTCTTGCTACAGGAAAAAGCCTTTTTAAAACAATAAGAAGATAGATTTTTCTGTGTGCATTAGGGAGAGGCTTTTAAAGAATTCAATTCTGGCAGTATTTCTGGAGATAGGATCAGGCTATGAGTTGTGCTGAAGCAGGGCAAATGTGCACTTGCCAAAGAAAATGAAATATTGTAATCCTTAGCATTCGAGAACAATCAAGCGTGAAAAAACTGATTACATTAGAACAACTCATCAATGGGTATTTCTATAGACTTGAGCCCTTAAAAACCTAGCACCAGTATCATTACATTAGAGAAAATACAAGACTTTTTTCAGTTAAAGAGAAAAGCAAGCTATCCTTATCACCTATTCAAATTCAAATACATTTTCTTTTAAAATGAAGTAAAACAGCCAATCTGGAAATAGGTTCCATTAAAGTAGATAATCTTTCCGAGCCTGGCACCTTCCAAAAACAATGGATATCAGCTCCTAAAATTGCAATTTAAGCTCATTTGCAAACTGCCTCTAGAAAATCTTGTTTCTGAAAGGTGGCATACACGAATTATCAATAACAATAATAATCCTGTAGCAGCACAACCAGTGATCATGTCAGTTGAGAGCTTATCAGCAGTGAAAGCCCAAAATATTTGGAAAATGACAAGTTGGAAAAGGTCAGATTAAGATAATCACATCTCCAAACAATATTCCTAAATGATCATACAGTTATTGTGCTTTCAGAAAGAAAATTCCTCCCACAAAAAAATCTATCAGCATCGCATATCATAACGTCAACAGACAATTGACAGGTTACAACTCATGCAAATGACATAATTTACATCATTTGAGCAATTATGTGACGTCACTGTGATTTATCCTGGATACCTATGTGCACTGACTCAGAAGTCTATTAAACATACATCATAAAGTTGTTGCACATCATTCCTTCACAGAAATGCAAATGAGGCATAAGAAGCACATAAAGAAATTAAGGAAATGGGAACACAGTAACAAATTAACATTTTAAAATTCAGATCCAAAATATAAAATAGCCTTGTGAACACTGGAAACGGAGAACTGGGAAAGATATATAAAACGTAAAACATAACCACACAACCAGGAACAAGAGCAAATATCCAGTGAGGCTCTGACGCAATTGTTCCTCTATCTATTTGAGAAAAGCACAGTCATAAAATCACATTTTTTATTTCTCGGTGATTTACACAAAAATTCCACAGCATTATTGCTGAGGCAAAACAGAAGTTCAGTCTCCACATGATGCATCTGGTATACATGGGGACATGACATAAAATTGCATTTCCTTGATTTCAGTTTACCAGTAGTCCTTGACTTACGACCACTTGTTTAGCAAGTGTTTGAAGCAACAACAGTAGTGAAAAAAGTGACTTATGACTGTCCTGTGGTTAAAATTTAGATGCCTGGCATGCATTTACAACATTTGCACTGTCCCACATGATCATCATTTGCAAACTTTCTAGCCAGCTTATAACAAGCAAAGTCAATGGGGAAAGCTGGAATCACTTAATGACTGCATGGTTCATTTAACAATAGCAACGATTCGCTTAACAAACATAGTAAAATTGGATACAACTCACTTAGCAACCACCTTGCTTAGCAATGGAAATTCTAATTCCAACTGTGGTCGTAAATCAAGGACTATCTGTATACTATTTCAAGGCTTTCTGTATATTCCCTCCTGCAAATACTGACCATCAGGGCCTAAACAGATTTGAAAGCTAATGTGCTGTATTTTGTCATCTAAAATGCAACCATCTGTGAGTTCAATTCCCAGGAGAGGGTTTGAATCCATAGAATAACATCTGGCTACTGACATCTGATGAATCCCAAAGAGGATGAACCTGGTCACATGATGCCTGCCTCTTGGCGATCAATATAACATCTTCCCCTAATGTGATCCAGATTTTTTTTTTTTTGCTGCACATAGGGTAACCAGTGGCACTAAGTTGAGGAAGGTTATTATTAAACATTTTTATTCTCCTCATCAGTCACAAAAAGAGGAAGAATTCCCAGAGCTTTACAAGGTCAATAACAAGTCTATAAACCCAAGAGTAGGGATTATCTGGAAGACAAAACACAAAAGGTAAAGAACTCAGTAGGAGGAAAAAGCAGATTAATTGCAGGTGTCTTATGATCTGCTGGAACATTCCAGAAGAGGAGGAGCTGAAATCTGATGATCTTGCAGTAATAAATCGCCCCAGTTCACTATATTTTTCTCTGCTATATTATTTGAGCTATATTTTGAAACTAGCAGGAAATGCTCTCCTGGCCATATCTAAACAGGTTCATATCTCAAGGCCATTGTTTAGGAAACTTAGAGAATATATTTTAAATTCCCATTACAGCTAGCCCATTCAATATCATGTACAAGTCATGTGCTTTCTATCCATTAATTTATCAAACTATTTACTAAGTCTGCACTACTATTAATCTTCTCATCATTCCCACCACCCATCTCCTTCCACTTATGACTGTATGACTAACTTTGTTGCTTGTATCCTTACAGTACATTTTATATTGATATTGTTTCCCGATTGCTTATTTGTACCCTATGACTATCATTAAGTGTTGTACCTTATGATTCTTGATAAACGTATCTTTTCTTTTATGTACAGAGAGCATATGCACCAAGACAAATTCCTTATGTGTCCAATCACACTTGGCCAATAAAAAATTCTATTCTATTCTATTCTATTCTATTCTATTCTATTCAATTCAATTCTATTCTATTCTAAGAGGCAGCATCATGGCAGACCCGTGTTCTCAGCCTAACTTTCCTCACAAGATTGTTGCAAGAATAAAGTGAATTGGGCAAAGCCACTTAAACAGAACCACAGCTCCTAGTAGGTTCAAGGTACAGTAGATATGATATCAGTCTAAGAAATACATTCTGAGCAAGCAACTTCACTCCATGTATGCAAACAGACACACCATGATTGCCCGTATAAAAAATCCGAGTATAGAATATGCCAAAATATTTTCAATACCTCCAACGCTGCTTTCATTTTGAGTTGATATTAAAGGATAATTCTTGTAATGAATCTTAAACCAGTTAAGATCTGCTGCCAGTGGGTGGTTCCATCAATTTGCCCTGGGCTTGTTCTTGCGCTAACACAGCTCCTTTGCCAGCCTAAATTTCCAAGCTTGTCAAATATAACATGCAGCACCAAATTCTCTTCTACGCCTACTCTTCATGTGGGCCATATAAGTTGGGCAGTGTTTATTTTCAGTTATATCAGATGGTTCCCTACTTAAGAGACGGTAGGGAAGAGATCTTTAAGACAGAATTCTGCAACCTAAAAATGTACTGGATTTTAATTCCCAGCATGAGGGATGAACTTCCAACTCTCTGGAATGCAGAAACTCATAGGAAGCAACTATGACCGTTTCTTTTTTTTTTTTTTTATTTGGATATTGTTATTGTAAGAGCCAATTTGGTGTAGTGGTTAAGGCATGAGACTAGAAACTAGGAGACCATGAATTCTAGTCTGTCTTAGGCACACTCAGCTGCATAACTTGAGCCAGCCACTTTTTCCTAGCCTTGGGAAGGAGGCAATGGCAACCTTGCCAATGAAAAACCTTGCCAGGAAAACTGCTGGGATTTGTCCCTGAATCAGACATGATTGAAGTTGAACAGAACAAAAAAATATATTATTTTATATTTTATTAAAGTTGCTATGAAGTCATCCAATCTATATAATTTAGTGTAGTGTATATAATTTGATTTTGTAAGTTTTTAAGACCCCACTAATGATTGTCCACACTAAGGGGAATAAAAAGTTAAATAAATCTGGTTCAACTCTGGCCATTATAAAGTATTATACACCAGATATGTTGACATTATACTGATACAGCTGAAATTACCTTTTCTTTATCACTTATGCTATAGTTCTTCCGTCCCCAATCTGGTTCTCCTAAAATGCCGGATTTCAACTCCTAAGATTATTAACCATCACAAGTATACAGTATTTTCAGAGGTCACAAGGTTGGGCATCTATCTTACTGTAACTGTATAATACTGAACAACTTAAACTGCCCTAAATTGTTAGAGATTCTCCATTCTGGAAACATTATCACATGTTGCAAGCACATGCACAATTTTGATGTTGACTGAATGTGTGGACTGGCTACAAAAAAACAGCTGTTGTCAGAAGATGACAATACTGTAATATAAATTGTAGACAAGCAATATCTGTAAGACAGATATAATCCTTGTTATTATAATGCTTGTTATTAATCAAAGAATTTGGGCTTCTGATGCTCTTCTCAATACACAGTATAAATCCAGTCAAGGCTAATGAACAAACTTTAATTACTCTATATCTTGCCCATTAGATTAAAAAGCCTGCAAGCCCAATAGGTAAAGTTTCTATTGAGTTTAAATCGTTTCCAAATATATGGATGTAGCCATACTGTATTCTCGATAATAAATACGCAATTTGCTGCTATCCTCTTCAAGAATGTATTTTCTTCAATCTCCTAGTCCAGGGGTGGCAAACTCAATTTCATTGAGGGCCTCATCAGGGTTGTGGTCGACCTCAGGAGGAGGGGGCAACGGGGTGTGTGTGGCCAGCTTGACACCACTCCCCAAACTGCTGGCATGTTTCCTCTTCGCACTAGATAGACTGGGCCGAAGTGACACTGGCCCAGTATTTCTTCTTTGCATTGGGTAGACAAGGCCAAAGCTGCATTGGATAGACTGGATCGAAGCAACGCGGGCCGACCCCTTACATTTTCCAGGACAGTCCTGCGGGCCAGATCCAACCACATTGTGGGCTGCATTTGAGTTTGACAGCCCTGTCTTAATCTAATCTACACTTCTAGCTTGTCATTCAAGTAGTAACAAGGTTTATTCCTGCTTAACAAAATACTAACAAGGTCTACTCCTGCTTAACATTTTGACATCAGCTAAGTCTGATAAGTAAATAACTATAAAAATATAATAAAGATCAGTAAAAAGCCTATTTCTACAATTCTTTGAACAGGACAATTGGGACTTATCGCCTGGGAAAGGGAAATGATTCCAGCTGAGCAGGTTTCTTTTCTGTAGAACTTGTAGGCTACTTTCTTTCAATCAGAGAAAAAGAAATATTCAAAGTCTAGAAATAAAAGAATTGTCCAAGGGATTTCTTCTACATCAGCACTGTCAAAATGAACAAAATTCTTTTGTAAAGTACACAAGCCCCACAGACAACTACTCAACAACATTATAAGGGTCTTTGCTTTGTAATTCAGAGAAATATGAACATCAGTTTTATGGAAGATCAGGTATTAAACTGGAACTAGGAAACCGAGCTCCAAGTCCACATGCAGTTCACATGTGACAAGTGTAGCTAAGCCACAATTTTCAAAACTGTGGTCTTCTGATAAAATCATAACTGGTTACATTTACACACTGTGCAAAGCCAAAAAAAACCACACATTGGTTTAGACACTATCTTTTGTACAACATATCTCAAAAACTGTTGTTGTGGGGAATAATATTAGAAGAGGCAATTATCCTGAACCTCCGGAAGAAAAAACAGGTTGTTTATCTAATGAATAAATCAAGTATAACCAAATAAGATAAAGCTGCACCAACTTAAAATGGTTAGGTTTAACAGGTTCATGCACATACTATATTTCTGTAATTTCTTTAGAGTCAATTTGCATCTGATTACAATTTTTGAATGAAGTAATGGTTGACTCAAAGGACAGCAAAAGGAGAGTCATTCAAACTAACTCCTATAATTTCAGCCCCTCTCTTAAAAAGACAATATTCCTGAATCTATTCATTTACAAAGTTTGTATGCCATTTCAGAGGCAGTATATAGGAAGTCCTCACTTAATGACTGATTGCTTAGTGATGTTCAAAGTTACCCTTCCCCTAAAGGTACTTATGACATGGTTCCAGAGTGGCATCCCCATAGTCACATGACTGCATTACATAATGCAAATTACACTGCTTTTGAACAGAAATGGCCATAGGAATCAACGGGCTCACTTAATAACAGCAGTATTCGTTTCATGACCGGTGCAAAAATTGGATCAGTCATGTGGGTGCCTTGATTTATGACCATCGTGACTTATGTTGGAGAACCTGGACTTCATTACAGTGTTAAGCCAAGAACTACCTGTAGTTTCCACAGCAATTAAAAATGCTTTGCCAATTACAGAGTAGCAGCAATATCAGAAAAGCTGCTTTTTATACACAATGAATCATCTTTCCAACCACACCTTTTTGCATTCATAGATGTAGATTTTTTTTAATCAGAAAAACTTAGTTTATTAGAAGGTTCAACACACATGAACATTTAGATACTCCAGCCACTTGAGGAATAATTCAATAAAATAACCAGAAAGCAAATGCAAGCTAGGGAGAAAAGCACCCCTTCTCCTCAAAATGAATAAAGCCTACTTTAAAGAAAAAAAACAAGTAAGAATAAATACAATCACCAATTGTCCTCTGGTCCACTATGGACGGGTGTGTTGCAACTTCAAGTTGCCATCAGAAGCTCTGTATTTTGAACAACACTCTTCCAAACAAACTTCCTTTTAGCTTTGCTGTCACTTTTAGCTACTGTACTTGCCAACCATGAAATGCAAAATGAAAGGATGGTTGAAAGTGATGCAATTGTGTCCTCAATTAACACAGCAGCCTTCAAGAATTTGCTTTACAAAAAAACGTACCAGCAGCACCTCGCTGGCATTTAATAGCCATGGGGGAAAACTGGAGAGAATTTTCTCCTGCCTTAATAGACTTGGAATCAAAGAAATTGGTTGAATTTACACTTCATTCCTAGCGTGGCTTCCAGGTTTTGTGAATCTAGATGTTGTGGTTTATTCCACAAACCAAACTCTACATGTACCCATGGGTACCCATGGGTACCTATGGGTACATCTCAACTTATGACTAGTTGCTTAGCAACCATTCAACATTCTGATGCCACCCCCACCCCCACAAATGGAATTTAAGATTTGGTTTCAAAGTTGCAACATTGCCCTCCCAGTCATGTGACCAGGTTTTGGGTGCTCAGCCTGCATTTATGCCCATTTGTAGTGCCCCATGGTCGCAATTTACAACACCGTTTAGCCAGAAACTAGTATATTTACTTCCAGTAAATATGCACATAGTGAACATTTGGTTCAGTTAATGTCAAGGTCTTAAAAACAGGTCTGGTCACATGGTAGCCCACTTTATGATCATAATTGTTAGGCTCAATTACAATTGTAAATCAAGGACTACCTGTATAAGGAACTATATACTTCCTTGTAAACATTTGGCTCTAGGAAAGGAAAGTGAAAAGTATTCTGGAAAGATATATGCATATCATACAAAACATGATTAAATAGGTGATGGCTGTCTTGCTCACATTGCTTCTGTGTACGGTAAGAAAACAGGAACTCCCCAAGATTAGTGTCTATGGAGATTCTCCAGGTCATGGTCCCCAAGATTAGAGATTACAGCTGCTCCTAAAAGTCACCAAAGTCTTAATGAAATGAGGATCCCTTTGAAAGCCTGAATCAGCACAAATCTCTCATGCAATCATTGCTGGTTTATAACAGTGTATCAGAGAGAGAGAGAAAGCCATCTCCCCTCCACCCACAATTCACACAAAATCTGCATTTCTTATTTTAAGATTTCTAATGCTCAAGCCCCAGAGGAAAGATGGGGGAATTCTTCTGCTTTACCAGAACAGAAACTCTGTAGGACTTATGGATATATTTTTCATCATGGCAAATATTTTCCTAGCTTCAATAAGCAGAATCAATTAAAAACCGGCAACAGCAGCAAAACAAACACCCAGGGAAAAAAGTTCGCATAGAAGTCATTAAAATGGCAGGAATTTAGAACCTGGGACTGATAAACCATCCCCTTAGGCTGAGCTGACCCCTTCACTGGAATGGGCTGCCCCACATATTAAATCAAAGCTCTGAGGCTGGCTTGGTCCACCTGAGATGCTGAATCTTGGAGTGATCCAGTTTTGGGCACATTACAAAAAAGATGTTGAGACTTTGGAAAAAAATGCAGAGAAGAGGAACGAGAATGTTTAAAGGCCAGGAGACAAAAACAGATGAAAATGGTTATAAGAATTGGGTATGGCTACTCTAGAGAAAAGAAGGGCTAAGATGACAGTATTCCAGCATTTGAGGAGCTGCCACAAAGAAGAGGTCAAACTTATTTTCCAAAGCACCAGAAAGCAAGACAAGAAACAATGGATGGAAACTAATCAAGGAGAGAAGCAATCTGGAATTAAGGAGAAACTTTCCTAAACAGTGAGGACAATCAACCAGTGGAACAGCTTTGCCTTCAGAAGTTGTGGGTGTTTCATCACTGGAGGTTTTTAAGAAGAAACTGGACTGCCACTTGTCTGAAATGGTAGAGGGGTCTCCTGTTCGAGCAGGGGGTTGGATTAGAAGACCCTACAACAGTGGGTCTCAACCTTCCTAATGCCACAACCCTTTAATACAGTTCCTCAAGTTGTGGTGACTCCCAACCATAAAATTATCCCTAAGACCATTGAAAATATGTTTTCCGATGGTCTTAGGGTTCGACCCCCAAAGGGGTCCCGACCCACAGGTTGAGAACCACTGCCCTACAAGGTCCCTTCTCAATTTTTTTCAAATTTGCTCTATTCTGATCCATCTGAATTTCCCTGGAGCCTCAAAGCTTCCCCAGGAATTATGATTCACGTGGGACTTGGCGGAGCTGTCAAACTTTTCCAAAAGCCCCTCCCCCTCCCCCCCATTCTCCAGGGAAGGCCGGGCCGGGAGGTTGAAAAAAACAACCTCAAAGGTTGCCTGGAGTCACCCAGGAGGCTTTCTGAGGCGAGGCTCCCCTTGGTGGGTCGGGGAGCAGGGAGGTGGGAAGAGGCGGCCAGCCCCTTCCTAGCCCGACCTCCCTTCCCGCCGAGCAACTTTCCCCGCTGCCGCCCGGACTCCAAAGGTTGTTGCCTCGACTGCCACAGAACAAAAGGGCGAGAGCGCGCGCCTTTCAAGCCCGAGGCGCTGGCGGGAGGGGGGGGGACTCATTCGCCCACCCAGACGTCGCCCCCTCCTGTTCAAATTGAAGGAGCCTCTTCTCGCCACACACACACACACACACACACACACGTCAAAGGGAAGAAGCTCCTTGCCTGCGCGCTCCCATTGCAGTACTCTTCCCATTGAGGACTTGTATACTGCACGCGTCAAAAAGAGGGTTGTGAAAATATCTACATACCCCTCACATCCTGGACATAAATTGTTTCAACTTCTACCCTCAAAACGACGCTATAGAGCACTGCACACCAGAACAACTAGACACAAGGACAGTTTTTCCCGCGAATGCCATCACTCTGCATAACAACTAATTCCCACAATACTGTCAAATAATTTACTAAGACTGTGTTAGTATTCTTCTTCTTCTCTTCCTTACTAGTATCTCTCTCTTCCCACTTATTACTATAACCATGTTGCTTGTATCTTTCAATTTATATTGTTTTTACTTGTTTCCTAATACGATTTTTTTTTAAAAAAATGATTTATATGCCGCCCTTCTCCGGAGACTCAGGGCGGCTTACAATGCGTTAAGCAATTGAGATTTGATTTGATAGCTTATTAGTAACTTTGACTATTCACTAAGTGTTGTATCTTTTTATTCTTGTGAATGTATTTTATTCTCCTTATGTACAGTGAAACCATATATACCGAAGACATATTCCTTGTCTGTCCAATCACACTTGGTTAATAAAGAAATCTATTCTATCCAACACGAAGTGTTTTTTTTTTCCTTTTCCCCTGTGAACTCTGCGCCTACCGATACGCGCTGTACCCCAATCGCCACCGTTGCTTTCCAGAATCCAGGGGATAATGGAAGTTGTAGTCCAAGCTACAGCAAAGAGCATCTCCCCCTTCTCATATTCCCGGTTCAAAGCCAATGCCTGAAACCGGCGGCTCCGCCTAGTTGCACGAGTGCACCGGTTCGGGCATCTTCCTCTCCTTTTTCTGCCCCTCCGGTTCCAGCCACCTCCAGTCTTTCTCGAGGACTTGCGAGACAATGCAGCCATTCATAGCCTCGCTCGCTCCTTCTCGGGCCGTCAAGGTTTTCCTCCCCACCCCACCCGCTTCCTCTCCCAAATAGATTTCCAACTACAAAAGGAGGGCAAAAAAGCGAGGAAAGCGGGCGGGGAAGGACGAAAGACTTGTGAAAATCTTCAAGCCAGGGAGAGGAAGCTCGTCCCAAAAAGTTCTGGCAAACGCTACTCACCCCATAGAAAGATTTGCTGCACCCTGTTGCTAGTTGATGCCGGTTCCGGCTGCAGAGCCCCGAGCTGCCGAGCGGCGCTTTCGGACACAGGAGGCGGATTTGTCGCTTGCAAAATGTAGGAATCACGTTGCTTCTTCCTCCCCTCGGCGCTCGCTTCTGCTACGGGGCGGCTGCTGCTACTCCTCGCTCGCTTGCTTGTAGCTGCTCGCTTGTTCGCTCCGAGCCACGCGCGCGCGCCCATATGCTGAGCCTCGAAAATTACTTCTCCGGCGTTCTAAATGGCCCGGAGTGGGCGGGGGGATGACGTCACGGCGGAACCACGTGACGCGGCGAAAGGCGCCGCCACCGCTGCTGCTCCGCCTCGGGAGACCCGCGTGGCGTCGGGTCTGGGGTTCTCGCCTCGCGGATGGGAGGTCGGGTCACGTGCTTCGCGCGGTCTCTCAACCCCGAATCCCCCCCCCGCCCCCGCTTCGTCGAGCCTTCGTGGCTTTGGGGTGGGGGGGAAGGTATCGTGATTGGACTTCAGCGACTCCGGCGGCGATGGCGGCACCCCCCTCCCCCCCACCAAAGGTCTTGGGAATCCGTTTCTGCTGGTGGGGAAAACCCCTCTAAAGCCACGTTCCTCTGCTTTGGACCTCAGCCGATAAAAAACGCCCAGGTCGTCATGCACCGTAATCTCCTTAAATCCTTGTGTGTCCAATCACACTTGGCCAATAAAGATTTCTGTTCTATTCCGTTCTATTCCATCCCAATATTCCAATACATTCTATCCTATCCTATATTTCTATTCTATTCTATTCTATTCTATTCTATTCTATTCTGAATCCAATTCTATCCCACTCTATTCTATTCTGATTTCTATTCTTTTATTTTATTCTATTCAATTCCAAATTCCATTCTATTCTATTCTCCTCCCACTTATGCTGTATCCTTACAATTTATATTGATATTATTTCCTAGTATGATTTGATTGCTTATTTGTACCCTATGACTATCATTAAGTGTTGTACTTTATGATTCTTGACGAATGTATCTTTTATGTACAGTGAGAGTGTATGCCCCAAAGAAATTCCTTGTGTGTCCAATCACACTTGGCCAATAAAGAATTGTATTGCATTGCATTGCATTGCGTCCTGTCCTATCCTATCCTATCCTACTCTACTCTATTCTTTTGCCTAATCTGATGCTGTTCAGATGATTTGATTGATCATGTGTCATTAAATCATTTTCAACTCCTAGTGATCATACAGATTTTTTTCCAAAATAATCCCTCACCCTATTCCTAACGTGTCCCACAACAGTACTATAACTCAGGCCATCCACCATGACGCTGGTCACCTTCTCTTTCCTTCCAGCTTTCCCAACATTGGAGTCTTTTCCAGAGAGCTGGGTCCTTGGATGATGTGTCTAAACTAGGATCATCTGAACTTGAGCAGACTTGGTCGATTTGTTCAGTGATCCGTTGGTTTGTTTTCTTGGCTCTCCTGGGCATTCTCAGCAGAGTCTTCCAACATCAATACTTTTTCTATCTTGTTCCTTTAAACTCCAGCTTTTGCTTCTAGAAAGCATCACGGGGAATACCATAGCTTGCAGATTCTGATCTTTGTGGGGTTAGGGTTCATGGCATTTGAATATCTTCTCCAAAATTTTCATGGCCGCTCTACCAAGTGTTATCTGTAGAGCATTTAGGGAGAGTCTTTGTCCGAGGGAGACCACTGTTCCTCAGATAGTTGGATGTAAGTCCCTTTTTGTGAAGTGGGTCCGTGGGGTGCAGATGGGTTTGCTGACTGCGTACCTGGCTTCCTGCCACGTAGCAGCGACCCTGCCCGAGCTACTTGATGTCATTGCCGGGGTGGTGGTTGATACCTCTAGACTTATTGTCATGGGGGATTTCAACCTTCCATCCGCGGGTGAGGCGTCAGAGGTGGCTCGGGAGTTCATGGCTTCCATGACGGCCATGGACCTGACCCAGTTAGTTCAAGGCCCCACTCACATAGGGGGACACACTCTGGACTTGATTTTCATCTCTGGTCAGTGATTGAATGATCTTGGTAGAGGGGACTTAGATATTAAACCGTTGTCATGGACAGATCATTCACCTCTTCACTTGGACTTTCCTACCGTTTCCCCCTACCGCAGGGAGACGGAACCGACCAAATGGTTCCGTCCCAGGCGCCTGATGGATCCCGAAAGATTCCTGACGGAGCTTGGGCCATTTCCTGAGACTCTGACACACGACTCGACTGAAGAGCTGGTGGCCGCCTGGGAGAGTGCAGCCGCCGGAGCTTTGGATCGTGTCGTGCCTCTGCGGCCTCTGACCCGATGCCGATCTCAATTGGTTCCTTGGTTCTCTGAGGAGCTGAGAGAGATGAAGCGTCGGAAAAGACGCCTAGAGAGCATTTGGAGGACTAGTCAATCCGATTCCGACCGGACACAGGTAAGGTCTTATATCAAGACCTACCTAGTGGCGATAAAAGCGGTGAAATCTAACCATTTTTCCGCTCTTATCGCATCTGCAGAGAACCGCCCAGCCGCCCTGTTTAGGGTGACCCACTCCCTTCTTCGGGGGGGAGTGCGGGAAGATCCCTTGCAGGGTCGAGCTGAGGATTTTGTGCAATTCCTGCACGATAAAGTCACTCGGATTCGGGAAGGCTTGGACTCCGACTGGGTGAGTCCAGGGGAGGAGACAAGAGTAGGTCTTGAGAATATTACCTGGGAGGAGTTTGATCCTGTTGCTCCCGAGGATGTGGACAGGGTTCTGGGTAGGATTAGTGCCGCCACATGTTTATTGGACCCGTGTCCCTCCTGGTTGGTACTGGCCTCCCGGGAGGTTACACGAGGCTGGATCCAGGGGATTATAACTGCTTCTCTAAGTGAGGGTGCCTTTCCCACCGCCTTGAAAGAGGCGGTGGTGAGGCCCCTCCTCAAGAAGCCTTCCCTGGACCCGGCTGAATTAGCTAACTACCGTCCGGTCTCCAACCTTCGTTTTGTGGCGAAGATTGTTGAGAGTGTGGTGGCACGACAACTGTCCAGGCACCTGGATGAAACTATCTATCTAGACCCGTACCAGTCGGGCTTCAGGCAGGGGCACAGCACAGAAACGGCATTGGTCGCGTTGGTGGATGATCTCTGGAGGGCTCGGGACAGGGGTTGCTCCTCTGTCCTAGTCCTATTAGATCTCTCAGCGGCTTTTGATACCATCGACCATGGTATCATGCTGCAGCGGTTGAGAGGGTTAGGAATGGGGGGCACCGTTCGGTGGTTCTCCTTCCTCTCCGACCGCTCGCAGTTCGTGTTGGCAGGGGGACAGAGGTCGACCTCGAGGCGTCTCGCATGGGGAGTGCCACAAGGGTCGGTCCTCTCGCCTCTTCTGTTCAACATTTATGTGAAGCCGCTGGGAGAGATCATCTGTGGTTTTGGGGTGAAGTGTCATCTGTATGCTGATGATACTCAGCTGTACATCTCCACCCCAGACCACCCCAACGATGCCCTTGATGTGATGTCTCGCTGCCTGGAGGCCGTGCGGGTCTGGATGGGGAGGAACAGGCTCAGACTCAACCCGTCCAAGACGGAGTGGCTGTGGCTGCCGGCGTCCCGATATAGTCAGGAGGTGCCATCGCTGACTATTGGGGGTGAATCTTTGCCCCCCACAGAGAGGGCTCGCAATCTGGTGTCCTCCTGGACGCACGGCTGTCTTTAGAAGAGCATATGACGGCCATGGCCAGGGGGGCCTTTTATCAGGTTTGCCTGATCTGCCAGTTGCAGCCCTTTCTGGACCGGGACGCCTTGCGCAAGGTCACTCATGCCCTTGTCACCTCCCGGCTGGACTATTGTAATGCTCTCTACATGGGGCTCCCCTTGAAGAGCACTCGGAGGCTCCAACTGGTCCAGAATGCGGCCGCGCGGGTGGTTATGGGCGCAACTCGTGCCCGCATGATACCCCTCCTGCGCGAGCTGCACTGGCTCCCAGTGGTCTTCCGGGTGCGATTCAAGGTGTTGGTTACCACCTTCAAAGCGCTCCATGGCATAGGACCCGGGTACCTTTGAGACCGTCTTCTGCCACCAATAGCCTCCCACCGACCAGTCCGTTCCCACAGAGAGGGTCTCCTCAGGGTGCCATCAGCCAAGTTATTTCGGCTGGCGACACCCAGGGGGAGGGCCTTCTCTGTGGGAGCCCCAGCCCTGTGGAATGAACTGCCCCCGGAAATACGTAAGATCTCCGACCTCCGGGTGTTTCGCTGCGCACTGAAGACCCTGTTGTTCCGCCAGGCAGGGCTATCAACATAATAATTTTAAATTGGGGTATTTTAAATTTTTGGGGTTTTAAATCGGCCAAATCTATTTAATTATTTTAATTTTTAATCATTGTTGTGTCCTGTGTTTTTAAATTGGCTGTACACCGCCCTGAGTCCTTCGGGAGAAGGGCGGTATAGAAATAAAATTATTATTATTATTATTATTATTATTATTATTATTATTATTATTATTATTATTATTATTATTATTTATTGACTGCTTTTTACTTTGTTGTTGATGGTTGGTCCTAAAAGATACCCATCATTTTGATACGTTTATTATCATTTCTAAGACTACTTATTTTTCCTGTTCAGGTGTATTGGAATTAATTTTCAATTAGACTTCTCCCCTTGTTGATAGATTTCAATTTGGAAAGTGGCATGAGACAATTAGTTCAGGATGCCATAAGGTGCTGCACCAGAATCCTGGATTTCCAGATTCAAGCCCATTCTCGGTTGTCAAAGCTCCCCAGATAAGTTTAGGTCAAGCACATCTTAGTTCTACTTACCTCACGGGATTGTTGTGAGGATAACATTGAATAGGGTACCCCTATGCACTCCAATCTCCTGCTTTGAAGGAAAGCTGGGATTGAAACTAATGAATGATTAAATCAGAATAATAAATGGCTGCAAATAAATTACAAAGCTTTGGTACAGGGGTGAAATGTAAAATTTGTTACTACCGGTTCTGTGGGCGTGGCTTGGTGGTGGGGGTAATGTGACTGGGTGGGTATGGCCAACTTTTTTTTAAAAATACTTTTCAAAGCATTTTTTCTGCAAATGCAAAAAAATGCTTTGAAAAGGCTCTGCCAATCAGGCAACACAGCTGGGATCGTCAGAGCCTTTTCAAAGCATTTTTAAACTACCTCTTCCCCGGAAGAGGTTGCAGAAAAAAATGCTTTAAAAGTCTCTCTGATGATTTTATGATTTTATGATTGGTTTTAATAAATTTTGATATGGCTTTTAATTGGAATGTTTTAAATTAATGGGCCAAATATATTTAATTATTTTAAATTTATTCTAACTTTTGTATATAAAATGTTTTATTTCTGGCTGTTCACCGCCCTGAGTCCGAAAGGAGAAGGGCGGTATAGAAATTTGAATAAAGATAAAGATAAAGATCCCAGCTGAGTTGCCTGATCGTCAGAGAGACTTATAAAGCATTTTTTTCTGCAACCTCTTCCAGGGAAGAGGTGGTTAAAAAATGCTTTGAAAAGGATCTGACGATTCCAGCTGAGCCGCGCGATCATCAGAGGCTTTTTTTTTTTACTTTTAAAAGCATTTTTTCGGCAGAAGAAGTTGTAGAAAAAATGCTTTTAAAAGTAAAAATAAAAAGCCTCTGATGATTGTGTAGCTCAGCTGGGCATGGAGGGGGCACAGGGATTTTTGTTACTGGTTCTCCGAAACACCCGCCATCACTACCAGATCGGGTGATCCGGTCTGAATCGGGAGCATTTCACCCCTGCTTTGGTAGTAAGGTAAAGGTGAAGATTCCCCTTGCACATATCTGCTAGTCGTTCCTGACTCTAGGGGGCAGTGCTCATCTCCGTTTCAAAACTGAACAGCTAGCGCTGTCCGAAGACATCTCTGTGGTCATGTGGCTGGCATGACTAAACACCAAAGACACACAGAACGCTGTTAACTTCCCACCAAAGATGGACCTTATTTTTCTATCTGCATTTTTTCGTGCTTTCGAACTGCTAGGTTAACAGAAGCTGGGACAAGTAATGGGAGCTCACCCCGTTATGCGGCATTAGGGATTCGAATCGCTGAACTACTAACCTTTTGATCGACAAGCTCAGCATCTTAGCCACTGAGCCACCGCATCCCTCTGGTAGTACTTCCTATTTAAATCAGTAGGGCTTAATTCTAAGTAAACATACATAAGACCAGACTGCAGAAATAACAAAAGCAGCTGAGACCGTGATAAACATTAAAATAAGAATTCTTTGGTATTGTTTGGAATGACACCCACAAGTGCTGATTCATCTGTAAAATTTGTATTTTAAATCTGATTTATACGTTAGCTGGGGATTACAGAGAGTTGCAGAAGACTGATGGATTTAGATCAGTGTACCAATAAAGGAGAATATTTGTAGCTCAGGGTTGAAATGAGGGGTGGGTGGGTCCTTGGTGTTCTCTGAGCTTGATTGTTTTCTTGCAGAGCACTGGTAGTGTTTCCTACTTTGGATAATGAAATGTCTGCAAGAAAACAGCCAAGCTCAGAGTGTACCATGGACCCCCTCAGATCAGTATTTTCAAACTTGGCAATATTAAGATTTCAACTCCCAGAGTCCCTCAGTCAGCATGTATTTAGATTAACATGCTTGTGGGGTGGTCCTATTTGGCTGGACCCACACATTGTGCAAAGCTTCTTGTGAATTACATTCACAGTTCAAACCCCCCCAAAAAGCTCAAGAACATTTCAGCTGAGCAGCTTTTGTGACGCCAGCTTATTTCTTTCTTAAAATTGTTGAGTAGTCATTGTTGGCTCTGTGTGAAATTTGTTTTCAGATTCGTGGGGTGGGTATCTTTGCATTCATGTTTGTTTTTATACTGCTGCTACAACTGGTCATTGGCCTGAAAATGTAGTTTATAAGCATTTGAATAGATATTTTATAAGTATTGGGCTGCATGGCCCAAATCTCTCTGAAATCAGTGCATGGAATTAGTCAGGATAAACCATATGGAATTGTTTTTAGAAATTTTAGGATTAATGTTTCATCACATTGCCCTACATACAATAGCTTCTACATTATTATATCCGGCCATTAAATTTAAAATTTTCATATGTGCTAATGGTATTCATTTTGTTAAAGATGGAAAAGACTGAACCCTGTCATTCCTGATAATGTAATATTTTTCTATTTCATTTTAGAGACATTTTCTCAAGTAGTTCAATTCACTAAATCTTAAACCATTGTTTGCAAGTGAAAAGATTTCCCAAATGCTTAGTAAAATGAAATCTATAATTTCTTTTTTAACCCAGTTCTTGTTCAAAGACTATCATAAAGAGGCTGGCTATTACAGGCTGACTACGTAAGATAGAAGAGATCAACATGATTCTCCTTTTACTTGATTGGAAAAAATGATTGGTTTGATTTTGTTTTGTTTTATTTTCTTCTCAAGAAAGATTCCTAAGGTTGGTTCACACGCTGTGCTGAACCATCAATTAGCCAGCCACATCTTAGCTAATTTTTCTTCTTAGCAGGCAATTAAGAGACCAGATGGGTATTTGTAAGGCTTAATAGAGCTATCCCCCAACACCTGCTAAACATTTGGTCTCTCCCAATCTGATGACTTCATGGGCAAGCTTTCGATAGTCTTCAGAGACCACAGTGAAGAAGAAAGGGTGGGGCCCACCACAAGAAAGTTGCCCATTGCTTTATCTCAGCAGTAGCTGAGTCCACTCTGTTTCTTCAAGACAGAAATTCAAACCTATTGTGGAAAATCAGATGCAAATGGAAGAATGAGATTTAAGTGCAAACTTTTTCATGTAAGAAACAAAAATCAAATGCTCAGATAGTTGAATGGTCGACTTGGTAATAGCAATAGCACTTACACTTATATATTGTTTCACAGTGTTTTACAGCCCTCTCTAAGCAGTTTTACAGAGTTAGCATATTGGTCCCAATAATCTTGGTCCTCATTTTAGCGACCTGGGAAGGATGGAAGGCTAAACCAATCTTGAGCTGGTGAGAATTGAACTGCTGGCAGTTGGCAGAATTAGCCTGCAATACTGTATTGTAACCATTGTACTACGACAGCTCTTCAATACAAATAGTCCTCAAGTTACAACAATTCAACTGTTCGAAGTTACAACGGCACTGAAAAAGTGACCATTTTCCACATTTGCAACTGTTGCGGTACCCCTGTGGTCACATGATCAAAATTCAGACATTTGGCAACTGATTCATATTTGTGACGATTGCGATGTTCATGGGTCATATGATCACCTTTTGTGCCCTTCTGACAAGCAAAGTCAATGGGGAAGCTAGATTCACTTAACAACCATGTTACTAATTTAACAACTGCAGTGATTTGCTTAACATCTGTGGCAAGAAAGGGCATAAAATGGGGCAAAATTCATTTAACAAATGTCTCAGGAACATAAATTTTGGGCTCAATTGTAGTCGTTCTTGTAAAAGAGGGTTTGAAATAGTGCTTGCTGACTGTATATGTATCAACAGTGTGATGTAGTTGCAAAAGTGGCAAATACTACCTAAACAATAATAAAGGTCATGGAAAGTAATCAAGTATTTTGCTGTGGTCAGAACCTCTCCTGAATACCGTGTCTAGGTCTGGATACCACACTTTAATAAGGATTCAATGAAATAGGAATTGGTTCAGAGAAGGATAGCAAAGATAACAAGGGGACCAAAAACAAAGGCCTATAAAAGACTGAAGGAGGGGAATCTCTTTAGTCTTGAGAAAGGCAACTGAGCAGGCATGCAGTCATTGCTTTTCAGATATCTGAACAAATATCATACAGAATCTCTTATTCTAGAGCAGGGGTGTCAAATGGGATTTCTTCGAGGGCTGAATCAGCATTGTAGTTCTCTGCAGGCTGGCAGGAGGGGACGGACGGACAGGGAGTGGTGGGGAATGGAACGGATATCTCCTGCAGCACCCTGCTGGCCAAAATGGGAGTTACGGAGGCTCCACGCAGCCCCTGTGTGGCCCATGTTTGGCCTCCTGCAGCACTCTGCCTATCATTTTTGGCCAAAAACGGGCCGTCAGAGGCACCACAGGCCGGTCCTTTGATATTTCCATGCCGGCCCTGTGGGCCAGATTTAAGCACCCCACGGGCCGGATGTGGGCCGGGGGGCTTCAATTTAACATCCCTATTCTAGGATATAAAATACTGGGATTTTGATCTTACCATTCCTCTGTTCCCAGATCCACCAGAAATGTTTCACGCTAGATGCATATGCGTAAAACAACCTTCTCTCAACCTGCTTCCTTCCAGACATGTTGGACCAGTCCCCATAATCCCAATCCACTATGGCCAACCCCTCTGGAGGTAATCAGGCCGGGAAAAGTTGGCCCATACATATTGCATCTTCCTCCTCATTTCAGAAATGACAGCATGCCTTCCTTTATTTGTTTACTTGGAAGCCCTAAGCTTGTCAACACTCTGCCCCACAAGCCTTGATGCCTCTCCATTTATGTCTCTAGTCTGCTTTCAGCCTAATCAGAGGAAGTGAGAACTTCCTCCAGACACCCATGTGTCAATTAGAAAAACCACACTACATTCCACAACTACAACCACACTGTGGCACAAGGGAAAATGCATCTACCTACACATACAGTTTCAGTATTGCACAGCAACTTTTTTTCAAGATCACAGGAATGTCATCTGCTAATTGTAGTCTGCCATTTTATGGCTGATGGGTGTGGGGTGTTCCTTTAAATAAAATCAACTCGTTTAATTTTTATTCTGATGCCTCAGCAGTATTAAGGCCCCCATTATATTATTTTCTATCCACTAACTCATACAAGATCAGTCCAGCCAAGAAACAAATTAACAGGGTGGGGCTGATGTAATATTAAACAGTCATTAAGCAGCAGATGCTAGAAAATATTGGCAGAAAGAACTACTGTGCATGGCATATATCTTGTCCCACAGTTCCTAACTTAACTGTTGCCTTTATATGGAGATAACATTAGAACAAGGGGGAAAGTCATCAGTGAAGTTATGTACATGAAATCTCAGACCAATCTGGGATTACCATTTTTTGCCCACGATTTAAGACCAACATCCCCACTTGTTTGCTGTGAGAACAAAGATAATTAGCAAGAAGAAGACCAATTATGAATCTTTCAGATCTTGCCTGGCACTGTTTCTATTCTTATCATGATCAGTGGGATCAAGTTCAATGGCCTTGCTGTGGCTTTACATAATGTTAAGTGTCCAATGGTAGAATGGTTGCCTCCTTATCCTGTCCCAAAACTCTTCTGTTAGTTTGCATTTAACCCTCTTGCTTTTTAGTCTATTCCCCACATGCTTAGCATCAATTGTCCAGCCCATTGTAATGTCTGTAACCATCCACATTGCTATTGTTCAGACACCTCAGCAGATTTTCTCGCCAGTAACTGCTATGTTGAGTCTGAGTATCATCAGTAATGATATCTAATCTTCTTGTCTACTGTTGGCTTCTTTTTCAGTTGCCTTGATTTTTTTCCAAGCAACAGTGACACTTTTATGTGTTTAAAATATTCAAGCTTTAGTTTTGTAATTAACAGTTCTGGTGACTGGTTTTACTTCTCCGGGCTTGAGACCTGAGCACTGTGCAACAGGGTGAGCTCCCGTTCCTTGTTCCAGCTCCTGCCCACCTAGCAATAGCAATAGCACTTAGACTTACAGTATATACTGCTTCACAGTACTTTATAGCCCTCTCTAAGCAGTTTACAGAGTCAGCCTCTTGCCCCCAACAATTTGGGTCCTCATTTTACCCACCTCGGAAGGACGGAAGGCTGAGTCAACCTTGAGCCTGGTGAGATTTGAACTGCCAAATTACAGTCAGCCAGCAGTCAGCAGAAGTAGCCTGCAGTACTGCACTCTAACCACTGTACCACCATGGCTCATTTTGAACCTAGCAGTTCAAAAGCATGCAAATGCAAATAGATTAATAGGTACCACTTTGGTGGGAAGGTAACAGCATTCTTTATGTTTTGGTGAATAGCCATGCTGGCCACATAACCACAGAAAATGTCTTTGGACAATGCTTGGGTCCCTTGATCAAGAAATAGAGATGAGCATCATGCCCTAGAGTTGGACATGACTGGACAGGGAAACCTTACGTTAGTATTAAACTACTGTATATTTGTTCTTCTGGTGATCCAAGATAGTCTCAGCAAATCTATCCAGCAACAGAATTAAAAGGCATCAGTTTTGCTTAATTCAGACTTTCTGATTGTCTAATTTTCTCAGTCAGATAACTGGGAAAACCATGGCCTTAACAATATATATTTTTGTTGTCAGTCATCTAAGCTTTTTATTTTATTTATTTATTTTTTTTGCAGTCAATTAAATTCTACCATCCTCTGATGATTAGCCTGAGTTGAGCCTGATCTGAAGAAATTTCAAGATTCTCAATAAGGTCCAGCCTCAACTGAAAGGTATATATTCTAGGCATCATCTAGCCAATAAAAACAGCTGAAAATCATATTTTTAATGATTCATTAGCATCTCCTCCCATCAGCACTTCCTTTGAGCTAAAAAGACCTCTGTTTGCATTTCTACAGGATGGTGAGTCAATTCCCTTTACCTTGATCTTGCTGTGAAACAATAAGCTGACTCTTGAATGGGAGTTCAGCTATGCTCTCCTAAAAGCAGGATTCTTCTTGATTTCATTTCCTACATAATGCTAGACAGATAGATTACCTGCAAACCCAAAACTCCAGAAAGAGGATGGAAGCAAATCAGGCATTTCCCAATATTTGGGATTGTGTTAAATAATTGGGATTGTATTAAAAGCACAGGCTTGTTGTGCTTTTATATTTTCCTTTCCTCTAAAAACTCAAAAGTAGCACCCCTTCTTCCATTGTTCTCCATAACAAAAGCTTTATGAGGTAGGTTGAGCTGAAAGAGAACAGCCCAGAAGTCATCTAGTGAATGTTTGAGGATGGACTTGAATTTGGGCTCTCCCCCATCCTTGTCTAATCCTTCAACTACTACAGCACAATAGCTCCCTTAAATCAGTAGAGTGTTAGAAACAAGTCCCCGATTTAATAATGCCAATTCCATGTATACACAAAGACATCATTTATCATAACAATCTCAAATTAATGGAACTGAGGAACCATCTTTCAATATATTTTGGCAGTTCCCTGAACAATTACAATTAGTAGAAAAAAATATTGTCCAATTGTCTCTCATGATATCTGAATTAGTTCCCTCAAAGGATGGAAGTCCCCGGGAAGAAAATTTGGTGATTTTAGTCCATTCAAGCAACAATGGAAAGGCTGAAGATTGAGGCATCTTTTAAAACTTTTTTATCATTCCTTGTGTCTAGAAAACAAAACTCAAAAACAAGAGTACTTCACAATAAAAAGACAACAGCTTATTTCTGCCTAAAGAACCACGTCAGCCTATTTGTGTAAAAGTAACAATTAAAGAGGACATTTAAAGAAAATCGGTATTATTTTTAACCAACAGTATATTTGAACATTACAAACGTCAGCGTGGTTCAAAGAATTGCCAGTGGATCCCTTTGAAAAAACAATGCAATCCAAGAATTCTTTTGTGTTGCTTTCTGGACATTCTGTACAAATGCTGGATAATTATTTTTTTTTTTCTTTGTTAATGAGTAGGGCCTGTTGCCAGCCTCAGATTTGCCTTCTTGCTCTTCTAGGGTATAAGCCTTAATTAAGTTTTTTGACTGAGATTTTTGGCATGGTAGCATCTTTACAACTGTGTCCTCAGAATAATGGCTCAGACAAATATTTTACTGAGGTCACTATGAATAAACAATACGCTTGACACTGTCATGTCCTCTTGCTGATTTATCCACGGTCATTTGGCTTCACCATTGTTTTAAAAATACTATTTTTGGGTGTTATTAACATAGTATTTATAATAAAAATTGTATACCTAAAGCAGGAAAGAACACAGGGAAAAGAAAAGAAAAACTATGAGGGGAACAAAACAATTGTGTAAATGTTAGTTTATTTTAAATTCACTCAATTTGCTCAAATTAAACTTAAATCATATGGAGTGTTATTTTCAGATCTTGCCTCACTTAAAACGAGTTAAAAGTCTGAGAGATGACAATTTTAATTTAGCCAAACTTTGGTAATTACACATTTTTACAAGAATATCTTATCCACTTTTTCCACAACACTCTACAGGTAGTCCCTGATTAACAACAGTAATTGGAACTGCAATTTCATCACTAAGCTATATAAATTGAAACATTGCATGTCCATGCCGCTTAGCAACAGAAATTCCATCACTTCCAGTTGCTAAGTGAATCCCGTCATCATTAAAGTGACCTCATATATCATTTGCGACCTCCTGCCAACTTTCCAATTGACTTTGATTTTCCGGAACAATCACATGACCATGGGGATACCATGACAGCTAGAATTTCAAAAACCAGTCATAATTCTCATTCATTCAGAGTTGTCACAAGTTCAAACAGTCATTGAACAAATGAATGATAAGCAAGGACTATTTGTATATCCAACGTTTTTAGGTGGACAAATTCCTGTTTGGGGAATATGATTTAACAACAAGTTAATATGTTTAAATCTTATGTTCCTCTCACAAATTTGGTGGACAATTATAATAATATCCCATCAAAATGGAAGTACCAGTCGACATGACCCAAACACTATGGTGGCGCAGTGGTTAGAATGCAATATTGCAGGCTAATTCTGTTGACTGCAGATTGTCAGCAGTTTGGCAGTTCGATTCTCACCAGCTCAAGGTTGACTCAGCCTTCCATCCTTCTGAGGTCAGTAAAATGAGGACCCAGATTGTTGGGGGCAATATGCTGACTCTGTAAATCACTTAGAGAGGGCTGTATGTCAACTCGCAAAGCATCCCTGGCCTGCTCTTGAGTTGCCATAGGCAAGGGGTATGGGAAAACAAACTCTGCATGTCAGCCAAAGCACATTCCAGCCATATCTCTGTCAAGGCCATCTCCGCGCTTACCCACAGTGGCCAGAGGGGAGTGATCTTTTACAACCCACAAAATTGCTTCATTGGTGACTGATGATACACCTTGAGGGGAGGGGGGAAACAGGGTCAGAGCTGGAACGTAAATAACATGGGGTCAGAGTTGGCTTCACTTGGAACAAGCCGACATGAAGCTCCTAATAAATAACTGGATTTCTTTTGAAGCTTGGCTCGAGGCTCATGATTTAATTAGGGCATCAGTTGGAACCCTGATACTGTAAAGCACTGTGAAGTGGTATATAGGGAATGGGACCTGCAACATTTGTTGCCTCCCTGCTCTGGTGGGTCGGGTAGATGTGACCGGCAAGAGACGATCACCCAGATAACCTGGTCCCAAGCCATGAAGGGCTTTAAAGGTGACAACCAGCACCTTGAATTGCACCCGGAAGCAAATCGGCAACCAATGCAGCTCCTGCAGGAGAGGTGATACATGTGCACACCTCGGTGTGCATGCCGGCTGCTGCATTTTGCACCAACTGGAGCTTCCAGATGCTCTTCAAGGTAATGCTCATGTAACTTTGTATGGTCACGAAACAAATGGTTGTAAGTCAAGGACTACCTGTATTTGAACTTGCACTAATTGTGATGGACTTGCATTGCCTTCCAGCTTTCTGCACTGTACTTCTTTTCTGTCCAAGAGGAAGAGTGATTGAATTTTTAAAATATCTACTTAAAGATATTACAAAGACTTGCAGGTAGAAAAGTTAGTCCACTTCCCTGATTCCATTATAAAACCAAGAATAGATATATTGTTTTGCTGTTATGATTGACATTGAGGGGTTTTTTTTTGTTTTTTGTTTTTTTGTTTTTTGCAATTGCTCAGAAGACAGAAAAGTGACCTTGGTTAATATCCCCAAAGCATCACTGCATAATTTGAATTTTTTTTTTTCCTCTGGAGTGTCTATCTTGCTCTTGAGCTTTGGTAACCTAATATCCTTCCTTTGCAGCTGCTGACCTAATGATACATATTTCTACATATTTCATTCCTAAATTAGTTTCAGAGCAGATCCATATGTAGGGAAATATAAGATAATAACAGGCATTCTCATAGAAATACCTTAAATCTAAATCATCATTAGATCCATCTTGATAAAAGCGGGGGGGGGGGGAAGGAAATGAAAAGTATATATATCCCCTTATGTATTAAAAAAATGTCCTACATATTGGGTCCACGTGCTGTAGTTATCTTATCATTACTTAGAGTAGTTCACTCAACAAGGGCTAGAAGATAAATTAAATATAGAAACACGTATAAACTCATTACGCTCTGGTATATTAGGAATTTCTAGTCAAATATTTATAGCCCAAATATTATTTTCCCAAACAGGATTTAAAGCAGTAAAATGCTAATTTGGATCCAGAAAAGGAGATGAACTCTTCAGAACTATTGTATAACTAACCATAAAGAATGATCTTCTCACCTTGCAATATAAATCTTTCTGTGACTGTAAAAGCATGCCATGTTCATTTCTACACATAGTTCTCAACTTCCAAGAGTTCATTTAAAGGACCATTCAAAGTTACAATGGCAGCCAAAAACAAAATATGCTGGAAATCAGCCAAAAAATAGGTGGAGATATGGATGAGATTATGCTGGAAATCAGCTAAAATAAAATATGCTGGAAGTCAGCCAAACAAATAGTTGGGGATATAGAGGACAATGTGTTGGAAAATACTTAAAATAATACAGGGTGAAAAAGAATATGTTGGAAGACAACTAAAATGAAGCAAAATGAGTATGAGATGAATCTGTGTAAATTGAAATGTGTATTAGATGATAAATTTTAAAAAAATTAAGTGTAATTGTTAAAGTTTAAGACTTAAAGATTTGATGAAATGGGTCTAGAGATTAAGAAATATAGATAATTTTTTGATTTATAAATTGAAATAAAAATAGAGTTATACATATTTGGGAACTAAGATTGGTGGTGATAAAATAGTAAGGTAAACACTTAGATCAAGATGTTATATTTTTTAAAATTTGTGTTTTTGATTTTAATGTTAAAAGATGTAAGGGAGGGAGTTAAACTAGATAGAATTTTGATTGATAATTGGATATAAAACATGAGTAGAGTTTATTTGGAAATTAAGGTTTTGGTGATACAATAGACTGGTTTAGAATAAGATGTTAGAATTTGTGTTAAAAACTTTGGTTTTGATTTTTAATTTTAAAAGATGTAACGGGGAAATTGGGAACAGAGCTTGTTAAAGGAATGTAAGCGATTGTACATTATGACCGGATCAAGACTTCGTTCTTAAAAGATATATTTTATGTTTATGTTTGGAAAAAAAATTAAAAAAATATTTTTCAAAAAAAAAAGTTACAGTGACAGTGAAAAAAGTGACCTATGACTTTTTTCATACTTACGACTGTGGTGGTCCCGTAATCAAAATTCAGATGCCTGGCAACTGACTCATATTTACGACAATTACAGTGTCCTGGGGCGAGGTGATCATCTTTTAGGACCTTCTGTCAAGCAAAGTCAATGGGGAAGCCAGATTCTCTTAACAAATGTGTTACTAACTTAGCAACTGCAGTGGTTCATTTAACAACTATGGCAAGAAAAGTCATAAAATAGGGCAAAATTCACTTAACAAATGTCTCACTCAGCAACAGAAATGTTGGGCTCAATTGTGGTCGTAAGTTGACTGCCAGTATTGTTGTCAGGCTCCAGACACCAAGAAAGACACATCATGATTCTTGCAAGCAGATTTCTTTACTGTTGCTCGCTCATAGACAAAACCTTGCCATAGTACCACCCAGTGGTAAAATCTAAAATTTGTTACTACCGGTTCTGTGGGCGGAGCTTGGTGGGGGGGTTAATGTGAATGGGTGGGCTTGGCCAATTTTTGTTTTTAATACTTTTGAAACCATTTTTTCTACAACCTCTTCAGTGAACGGGTTGTAAAAAAATGGTTTCAAAAGGCTCTGATGATTCTAGCTGAGTTGCCTGATCGGCAGAGTTTTTTTTTTCTTTTAAATGCCTCTGACAATCAGGCAACTCAGCTTGGATCATCAGAGGTTTTAAAAAGAAAAAAAGCCTCTTCCGATTGGGCAACTCAGCTGGGATCCTCAGAGGCTTTTAAAAAACCTCTGAAGAGATTGTAGAAAAAATGCTTTTAAAAACCTTTGAGGATCCCAGCTGAGGTGCGCAATCATCAGAGGCTTTTTTTTTAACTTTTAAAAACATTTTTTTGGCCAAAGAGGTTGTAGAAAAAATGCTTTTAAAAGTAAAAAAAAAGCCTCTGATGATTTTGTGGCTCAGCTGGGTATGGGGGGTGGGCAGGGATTTTTGCTACCGGTTCACCGAACCATCGGCCTCCATCACTATCGGATCGGGCGATCCAGTCCAAACTGGGAGCATTTCACCCCTGGTACCACCCCTATAAACTATATGCAAACTACCACCCGTATAAAACATATACTCTGGGAACTATTAGGGAAGAGCTGTCTTCACCTTCTTTCTCTCACACAAAGTATCTGAACTGAATTATCTCTTGCTCCTCTGGAATGCTCTCGCTCCTTTCTGGGAAACCAGACTACATTCCATCACAATTGTCTTCCTCCTCCTCCTTTTTACTCTCTTGGTACTGTATAAATATATACTAGACCAACCTTAGATATGAAACATTAATGTGAACATCCTGGGGTCAAATTGCTTGCGAGATTCAAAGCCATCATAACATCCGGAAACAATTTTTTTTTAGGGTTATACTCAACCAGGAAATTATTCCAGATATGAAGATCCCACAAAAGCCAAGATGCCAACGACTTCACAAGTAGTTACACCTTCTCTAGCTCATATCCTCCACAACCATCTCATTTCCCATGCATAGTTCATTCAGACAGTGTCAACAGAATTTCATAATCAAGTGGAGCACCAAGGGTTGTGATTGTGAGATTCTCCTGGCTCAAGCATTATGTAGAAATAGATTTATGATCATGTTACAAATCCTCAGAAATAGATTCAGTTTCTTTGGATTTCCCACATCATCCCCACAAGTCCATATCTAGGTTGGATATAATCTTGATGAAAACCAAATCTAACAAAAATGCAGACCAGTGGGAAAAAGGGAATCAAAAATAACAACGGTAATAATTAGAACATATACTCAGAAGGAAGATTTCTTGGAAGAATCTAACACAATGAAGAAAGTTTTTTGCTATTGCGGTGTAAAAAAACCCCACAACTATGTAACATACGGTAACATAAACCTGGAAAATGAAAGGGAGCACAAGAAATTCGATGTATTAATCATACCTTCAGTCTTATTTCCTGTGAATTACCCAGCTTGCTGGAAAAGGATAAATGAATAGAACTGAACATCTGACAGACCATGGAATTTTCTTTCAGCTGTCTACATAACCAGAGTTTTATAGACGAGTTGTGGTGCAAACATTCCCATATCTACTTCTTTTGAATTCTCAAGCAAAATATTCCTCAGCCTTTTTTAAAAAAAAAATTCTCCCCCAAAATAAAGTTCAAATCCCCCACGCCAAATATGCCTTTTAAATTATTTCAGTATTTGCAATATCAGGATTTTGCATTTAAACACCCCCTCCATACCTCAGCATTAAGAGCTTATCCAAATAATAAGTGGGGGGGAACCTCAGGTCCCCCCCCCATTGTAGACCGTACTACTGCTTCTTTTCATTATAAGACAAAGAGATGTAAAGAAGCTGGTTTTTGTTTCAGCCAAACTGAGAACTACAGTCTTTTTATTTTCTGGGAAGAGATAATGTATATCGCATGTCCCAAAGCATTAGAGGGAAATATCAAAGGGATGGAAAGCAGGATGCTGTCCAAGATTTAGTTTTTGTGATTTAAAGTAGGACCTGGGGGATATCTGCACTTTGGGTGAGGACAGATATAAACCTTGTGTAATCCTTCTCCATCCAAGAGGCATTAGGACGGATGTAATTACATACAGTTGCATTGAAGAAAAACAAAAGTTTTGGGTATGCTTCTCTTATACAATCTGGAACTGAACACACTCAAAACCGTAGAAATGGTGGTAGACTTTAGGAGAAACCCTGCCACACTTCCACCTCTCACAATACTAGACAACACAGTATCAACAGTGGAGACTGTTAGATATCAAGTAACAATTCAAATAAGCCAATCAGGAATTAGTCCTGAGAGCGGGAAATTTGGAGGCACATCAGTGGCTGCCGCCGGGGACAGCTCCTTCCTATATAAAGGGCTGCCCGGGCTAGAATAGCCATTGCTGTTTCTGGAGTTAAATAAACGAGTTACCGTTACATTGTGTCGAGTCTTCCTTCAATCGCCCACGATCTAACATTGGCGACGAAGGTGGGATCTGAAGGAACAGGACTGCACATCAACCTCCAAGCAATCATCAGCCACCAACCGATCCACTGAATACCGGTCCGATCGTCGGCTATCGTGATGTCTGCAATCACACCACCCGCTCCATTCAACCCAACCGGGGAAGATTGGGAAGGCTACATGGAGCGATTCTATATGTTCATGGAGGCGAACGATCTGCTGAGCTTATCAGAGCAAAGGAAGAGGGCCCTTTTTCTCACCCATTGTGGCCCGGCAGTGTTTAAGATGGCAAAGGCACTTGCCGCACCAGCAGATCTGAAAACCATGACCTGGGCAACGCTGCAGGAAATACTCAAGGCACATTACGCACCATAAGCATCGTCCCTGGTAAGAAGGCATGAGTTTTACCGGAGGGACCAAAGAGAGGGAGAGACAATCAGTGCGTTCGTGGTGACCTTGCGAGAGATAGCTGCCGCATGCAATTTCCTGAACCTAGAAGAGGCCATGAGGGACCGTCTAGTACTGGGACTGAGGGACCTCACGTTACAGAGCAGGTTGCTGGCCCGGCCTCAGATTACATTCAAGGAGGCCTTGGAAGAAGCATCCGCAACCGAAGCGTCCCAGAAATCAGCGGCGGCGATGAAGAAAATGAAAAGCGGGCCACCGATAAAGGAGGCGGCGGCCGTGCACTATGAAAGAGCGGAATCGGGCACGGAGGAAGAGGACGAAGAGGATGAAGTCCATCACCTTCGAGCCGATCGTAAGGAGAGACAACAAGGAAAGAGAGAGGCCTGGTGCTCGGGATGCGAAGGGAACCACCCGAGAGCTGAATGCAGATTCCGGGACGCTATCTGCCAAAGATGCGAAAAGAAAGGGCACATAGCGAGGGTCTGCAGGGCATCCCAGCCAGCCTCCAGGAGGACCAGACCCCCCCGATTGCCAACGAACAACAGAAAGTTCCACACAAGTGGAAAGAGACAACCGTTTGGGCGAGGACCAAGAACCGATGACCACCGGGCGGATCGAGGCAAAACCCATCAAACCATCATGATCGGCCATGCCAGCGCGGGAAGAGCAAACAAGATGGCGGCGACAGTCTTGATCGAGGGGAGACCCTGCAAAATGGAGGTGGACTCAGGATCCAGCCTATCGATGGTATCCTGGACAACAATCAAGAAGCTCCTGCCACACATCACAGCCCGCAACCTCACACGACAGCGCCTCACCCTCATTGACTACCAAGGGAACCGAATCCCTGTGGTAGGCATTGGCAAGTTCAACGTCGCCTATAAGACATTCAAAGCCACACTACCCCTCACGATTGTGGACAGAGACAGGCCCAGCCTGCTGGGCATGGAGTGGTTCGAGCCGCTGGGGCTAGCCATCACCGGTGTCGATCACATCGGAAACGACACCTGGGAGGAGGACCTGATGAGGGAGTTCGCTGAGGTCTTTAACAACGAGCTAGGCAAGTACAAAGGGTCCCCAATCTCATTCAATTTAGACCCCCAGGTAGCCCCAATCCGAATCAAACCCCGGAGAGTCCCTTTTGCGCTACGGCCAAAAATAGACGAGCAAATAGATAAACTGGTCGCACAAGGAATTTTGGAACCAATAGACCACGCGAGATGGGAAACACCCATCGTGACACCAATTAAACCTGACGGGTCAGTACGCTTGTGCGGAGACTATAAAAGTACATTAAATAAGGCGCTCCAACAAAGCGCATACCCTGTACCAGTAGTCCAACACCTTTTGCATTCCTTGGGGAGGGGAAGAATCTTCGCAAAGTTGGATCTAGCACAAGCATACCAACAACTGCCGGTAGATGAAGCCACTGCGGAAGCGCAAACCATCGTCACACACTGGGGCGCATTCAAATGTAAGAGACTGCAATTTGGGGTGAGCGTGGCGCCCAGGCTGTTCCAAAGCCTGATGGAACGACTCCTACAGGGGATCGAAGGAGTCGTCCCATATTTCGACGATGTGTTAATATCAGCAAGGGACGCGGCACAATTGAAGCAGCGACTGAGGGAGGTGCTAACAAGGTTCCAGAAAGTGGGGCTCAAAGTGAAAAGGGACAAGTGCCAACTAGCAGAGACTCAAGTCGAATTCCTGGGATACGTGATAGATGAATCGGGAATTAGACCCACCCCCGGGAAGCTGAGAGCGATCAAGGAAGCACCCACACCAAAGAATAAAACCGAACTGCAGGCGTTTTTGGGCTTGCTTAACTTTTATAATATCTTCCTACCGCAGAAAGCTACCACTGCTGAACCACTTCACCGGCTGCTGGACAGGAAGGTGGAATGGAAATGGGGGGAGCGAGAGAGGACAGCGTTCGAAGACATAAAGAACCTCTTAACTTCGGACAGAATCTTGGTGCAATACAGCGGGACATTACCAGTAAGACTAACATGCGATGCATCCCCTTTCGGCATCGGAGCTGTATTGAGCCACAAGATGCCAAATGGAGCAGAGGCCCCCATTGCATTCTTTTCCCGGACTTTGTCAAAACCCAAATGGAACTACAGCCAATTGGACAAAGAGGCGCTAGCCGCAGTAGCCGGAATAAAAAGGTTCCACGAGTACCTCTACGGTCGGAGTTTCGAACTAATAACTGACCACAAACCATTGTTAGGCATCATAGCAGGGGACAAACCAACACCCACCATTTTGTCGCCCAGAATGCTAAGATGGGTGGAATTCCTGGTGGCCTACAATTACACACTGTTACACCACCCGGGGAAATCAATCGACCACGCAGACGCCCTCAGCAGGTGCCCACTTCCAGAGACGGGGGAGGATCCAGCGCCAGCAATGACCACGCTGCTAATCGAGACGATGGAGGAAGCCCGAATATCTGCAGCCGACATCGCGAGGGCCACCTCAAAGGATAAAATACTGGCACGGATTTTGAATTGGATCTGGAAGGGGTGGCCGGAAGAAAAAGAAATAAGCACAGAGTTCCTGCCGTACAAACGGAGGCAAAATGAACTATCAGGACTAAGGGGGTGCGTGTTGTGGGGGGATAGAGTCGTTGTCCCAAACACGCTAAGACAACGGACACTCAATCTACTCCATGACGGGCACCCGGGGATCGTGCGGATGAAAGCTCTGGCCAGAAGCTACGTGTGGTGGCCCGGGATGGACAAAGAAATCGAGACGTGGGTGTCCTCCTGCAATAATTGCCAAGAATCGAGGGCGGCGCCAAATTCAGCCCCCGTCCATGACTGGGAAAACCCGGGAATACCATGGGCCAGCTTGCACATCGATTTCGCAGGGCCTTGCAAAGGGAATACGTTCCTAGTCATCGTGGACGCATACTCGAAGTGGCTCGAAGTAGTACTCATGACAACGACCACAGCAGACGCAGTGATCAAAGTATTGAGATGCCTATTCGCCACACATGGAATCCCCGACCTCATAGTTTCGGACAATGGACCACCATTCACATCAAACAGCTTCGAGATGTTCCTCGCCGACCAAGGAATAAGGCACGCGTTATCCGCCCCCAAAAAACCATCGACGAACAGCCTGGCGGAACGGATGGTGAGATCTACCAAAGAGACACTCATGAGACTGGGCCCAGGGGACATTCAGGCTAAATTAGATAACCTATTAGCCATCCAGCACATTACACCAAGCGCCACGACCCATCGAAGCCCAGCAGAATTATTAATGGGCCGTAAACTGAGATCCCCCCTGGACAGACTGCACCCACAATACAGCACGGAGAAACCAACTGACTCCACGAGCAGAATCCGGGAGTTCCAGCCAGGGGACAGAGTATACGCAAAAAACCTGAGTGGAAACCCACTCTGGGTACCAGCAACAATAACCCAGGTGACGGGGCCCCCTGTCGTACCGGGTCCAAACAACGGACGGCCAGCACTGGAAAAGGCACATCGACCAGCTCAGAGGAAGATTAACGAGAGTCGAGAGTGAACCCCAGCACAACAACCAGGGGGAAGGGAAAGACAAGCAAGCAGCACCAGAGCGGGCCAATACACAAACGCCAGTTCTGGACATGCCAAACACCAGCCCGGAAGAAGAGAACAACGAGCACGTACCTGAGACCACGGAGGAAGCAACAGACGCCGAAAGGAGCCGGAGGGAACAGCCAAGTAAAGTGGGAGAAGGAGGCGAATCTACACCGGAGACCGAGAGAGTGCCGGAGCCCACACAGAGAGAGCAGCAGACCTCAACCTCTCAAACCGAAGGCACCGGGACGACTGAACTGCGCAGGTCCGGTCGAACCTCCAAACGACCCGCCTACTTACGCGACTACGTAGCTTGAGAGACCCCGGACTGACGGACATTGAACTAGGGGGGAGGAGTGTTAGATATCAAGTAACAATTCAAATAAGCCAATCAGGAATTAGTCCTGAGAGCGGGAAATTTGGAGGCACGTCAGTGGCTGCCGCCGGGGACAGCTCCTTCCTATATAAAGGGCTGCCCGGGCTAGAATAGCCATTGCTGTTTCTGGAGTTAAATAAACGAGTTACCGTTACATTGTGTCGAGTCTTCCTTCAATCGCCCACGATCTAACAGAGACCTTAAAGTTTCTAGGTTCTACCATATCGCAAGATCTAAAATGGATAGCTAACATCAAAAACGTCATCAAAAAGCACAACAAAGAATGTTCTTTCTGCGCCAACTCAAAAAGCTCAAACTGCCCAAGGAGCTGCTGATCCAATTCTACAGAGGAATTATTGAGTCTGTCATCTGCACTTCTATAACTGTCTGGTTTGGCTCTGCAACCCAACAAGACAGACACAGACTTCAGAGGATAATTAGAACTGCAGAAAAACAATTACTATCAACTTGCCTTCCATTGAGGATCTGTATACTGCACGTGTCAAAAAGAGAGCTGTAAAAATATTTACAGACCCCTCACATCCTGGACATAAACTGTTTCAACTCTACCCTCAAAACGAGCACTGCACACCAGAACAACTAGACACAAGAACATTTTTTTCCCGAATGCCATCACTCTGATAAACAAATATTTCCCTCAACACTGTCTAACTATTTACTAAGTCTGCACTACTATTAATCTTCTCATCGCTCCCACCACTCATCTCCTTCCACTTATGACTGTATGACTGTAATTTTGTTGCTTGTATCCTTACGATTTATATTGATATTGTTTCCAGATTGCTTATTTGTACCCTATGACTATCATTAAGTGTTGTACGTTATGATTCTTGATGGCCAATAAAAATTAGAATAAAAATTCTAATTCTAATTCTAATTCTATAGAGGGAGAATCCTGAGCAGAAATGATGCTGGGATCCTTTTTTATGCATGATAGTTTTCTAAAATGCAATTGTTGCTGAGTAGACATGTGACAATACAGGTAGTCCTCAATTTATGACAACAATTGGGACCAGATTTTCTGTTGGTTAGGAAGGCGGTTGTTAAATATGTCACGCCTGATTTTACGATCTTTCTTCCTTTGGTTGTTAAGTGAATCACTGTGGTTGGTTGAGTGACTCATGCAGTTGTTAAGTACATTTGTCTTTTCCCATTGACCTTGTCAGAAGTCAATTGGAAAGGTCACAAATAGTGATTAGGACACCGCAACTGTTGTAAATACATATTGGGTGCCAAGTCTTGAATTTTACTCATGCGACTCTGGGAAGCTGGTCGTAAGTGCAAGGACTAGTTGTAAGTCACTTTTTTCAGTGCTGTTGTAACTTTGAATGGTTGCTATGGAAATGATTGTAAGTCAGGGACCACCTGTAAGGGGTAATATCCTCTGAATTTATAATCTGAGTGCAAAATCTACATGCTAGAAAAACACATAAATGTTTCCAATAACCTTCTACAACTTTCGGCTGTTGAATCCAGCTGCTGGCATGTTTGTTTGGAATTCATATTTCTGTCTATCAATATGTACAAGTTTGAACCATAATCCTTTCATTCCAGCACTTTGAAGAAGTGTCTTTAAAGAATCAAAAGTGCCATTCACAGAATCAACCTAGACAATTTCATAATTGTGTACCTGTTTCACAAGGTCTATAGGAAACTTCTCATCTTAATCTTCCTTGTTTTTAAAAGCAATATGTATCTCCCATAAAGCAATTAAACAGGTAAGACTTCAAGAGGGAAAACGAATATTTGGAAGCATATGTGAGACCAGTTAAGAAGGCAACCAGGGGAAAAATGTTCCCCCTCCCTAATTTTTCAGAAAATGTAAGATAAAGAGGATAAGATGGGTCGTGTGTTCTGTGATGGAGAGCAGCCTTCCAACTTTAGGACCTGAACACTTAGATAGTCTAAATCAAGGGGGAAATGCTCCCGGTTCGGACCGGATCACCTGATCCGGTAGCAATGGCGGCGGGTGGTTCGGAGAACCGGTAGCAAAAATCCCTGTCCCCCACCACCACTATGCCCAGCTGAGATGCACGATCATCAGAGGCTTTTTTTTTTTTTTTACTTTTAAAAACATTTTTTCTACAACCTCTTGGCCAAAGAGGTGGTATTAAAATGCTTTGAAAAGTCTCTGACGATCCCAGCTGAGTTGCCTGATTGTCAGAGAGGCATTTTTTAAAAAGCCTCTCTGACGATCCCAGCTGAGTTGCCTGATCGGCAGAGGCTTTTCAAAGCATTAGAAAAAAATGCTTTGAAAAGTTAACAAAAAAAAAGTTGGCCACGCCCACCCAGTCACATTACACCCCCCCATCAAGCCACGCCCACAGAACCAGTAGTAACAAATTTTATATTTCACCCCTGGTCTAAATGAGCTACCATTGGATGGTATACTTCTTCTTAGGAACAGAAAAAACCTAGCTATGACCTCTAAGGATGTTAGCTGGTATGACGACTTTGGAATGGATTTTCTTCTTTGCGTGTTAATTCTAACTTAATGAACATCTGCTGTATCTACAGAATTTGAGTATTTTGAACTGAAGACAATGAGGATCCTAAATTAGAAGATTTAGATCATCAGCGCTGATGACATTACCTAGTTGGGTGATGAAGCTTGGGCAAGAAAAAAAGCAAGTTCAGAGGACCACCCCAGTTCAACCCCTAGGTACAAATATTCTCTTCTCTTAAGATCTAGAATTGGAGTATTGCTCCTCTATGGCCCCTGGGTTGACCCAAGACCCCAGATGAAGGCAAAATACAGGTAGTCCTCAATTTACGACAATAATTGAGCCCAACATGGTCATTGTTAAGTGAAACATTTGTTAAGTGAGTTTTCCCCCATTTTACAACCTTTCTTGCCACAGTTGTTAAGTGAATCACTGCAGTTGTTGAGTTAGTAACATGGTTGTTAAGTGAATCTGGTTTCCCCATTAACTTTGCTTCTCAGAAGGTCGCAAAAGGTGATCATATGACCCCAAGGCACTGCAACCATTATAAATGTGAGTCAGTTGCCAAACGTCTGAATTTTGATCACGGGGACGCTGCAATGGTTGTAAGTATGAAGAATGGTCATAAGACCCTTTTCCAGTGCGGCTGTAACTTTGAACAGTCACTAAATGAACTGTTTTAAGTTGAGGACTACCTGCATGGCAGTAGATTTTGAAAATAGGTTATGCATGTGGTATCATGCTTTCAGATTAAACTCATGGAGATATTGAATCACATGTATAGCAGGCCAGCTACAAATTTGACAGAGGTCAGAACGGGTATCACTGGTGGGATTAAAATTTTTTTACTACCGGTTCTGTGGGCGTGGCTTGGTGGGTGTGGCACCCAATTTGACAGAGGTCAGAAAAGTATCAGTAGTGGGATTCAAATGTTTTTACTACTGGTTCTGTGGGCGTGGCTTGGTGGGTGTGGCATGGCTTGGTGGGTGTGGCTTGGTGGGTGTGGCAGGGGAAGGATACTGTAAAATCTCCATTCCCTCCCCACTCCAGGGGAAGGATACTGCAAAATCCCCATTTCCTCCCAATCAGCTGGGGCTCGGGAGGCAGAGAAAAGATGGGGGCGGGGCCAGCCAGAGGTGGTATTTACCAGTTCTCCAAACTACTCAAAATTTCTGCTACCGGTTCTCTAGAACTGGTCAGAACCTGCTGAATACCACCTCTGAGGTAGATCTTTCAAGACATTGTGATCCCAGCAAAACAGAGGCAACTAGGGATATAAAAAAAACAGTCAGTGGATTGTTATGCAGATATGCGTATGTCTCATGTACTCACTTCTCCTGTGGGATGTGGAAATCTCATTTTTTTCTTCCTGGGTGTGGGCAATCTTCATTGGCTTTAAGCTAACCTATAACAAGCTCCAAAAAACATGGCACAGATATGAAAGATATGATAAGCCCAGTTATAATTATATTCCTCCAATGTTTCGAACTTGGGAACCTGAAGAAAACTTTAAATGTCATCCCAAATATTTAAAATATTTGGCAGTGGTCAGGAAATAACAGTTATAAATAGTTCTGCAAAACATTCATATGCTTTGGCTGCCCACTGAACTGGCAAGCGTTCACCTTCCTGAGAAGTTCCAAGACACCAAATAGCATTGTGTTGACAGTTCTTTTCACCCTTGTTGCAGTCATAGGTGGGGTAAGTTTGAGATGAAAAGGGGTGAGACCACTGGGGGGCTTTGGCCCTGTGAATGAGATACCAGCCACCTTTGTGGCAAATGGAAGTTGATCAAAAATTATTCTCAAGGGCATCTATAGGGATTCAGGGGTCTCCAACCTTGGCCACTTGAAGACTTGTGGACTTCAACTCCCAGAATTCCTCCCAGAATTCCTCAACTTTGCTGGGTGTGGAATTCTAGTAGTTGAAGTCCACAAGTCTTCAAGTGACCAAAATTGGGGACCTCTTGACTAGATGACCTCCAAGCAGAGGTGGTATTCAGCCGGTTCTGACCAGTTCTGGCGAATCTGTGGTGGAAATTTTGAGTAGTTCGGCAAATACCACTTCTGGCTGGCCCCGCCCCCCATCTATTCACTGCCTCCTGAGTCCCAGCTGATTGGCTGGGTCTTCTTTTGTTGCCCTGCACAGGAGAATGGAGCTGGAAAGCAGGTTAGTGGGGTGGGAATGGAGATTTTACAGTATCCTTCTCCTGCCACACCCACCAAGCCACACCCACCAAGCCACACCCACAGAACTAGTAGTAAAAAATTTTGAATCCCACCACTGCCTCCAAGGTATCTTCCAACTGCACGATACCCTATGATTCATATTCTGTAGGCAGCCTGGGATGTTTCCTTTGAGGTAATGGCTGCCAGTTGTTTTGTCTGCGCACAGCTGATAAATCAGATTATGCAAGCCATATTATGGGTATGTTTATTCAACGTATTTAGCATTGCAAAGTTACATCTAAAGTTTTAGGCTTAATTATGTGCTCCACACTCAACACACTTAGCCACCATCTTGAATCTCTTTAATCCTGTGATGCTGTGTCCAAAATTTCCTAAAAGGAGGCAAGAAGGCAGCTGTTTTAAATTTGCAGGGCATGCTCCATCTAAAAGCTTCTGAAAAATACAAAGTGCCCATGGGGAAGGAGGAAATGGCACTTACTAAACTCGTATATACTCTGAAATTCATCCTTTAGTTGAGATTCATTATAACATTTTCATTATCTAAACCAGGGGTAAGGAATTTATGATCTGTGGACTTCAGCTCCTAGAATTCCTGAGCCAACCTGGCTGGCTCAGGAATTCTGGGAGTTGAAGTCCACAGTCATAAAGAGGCCATAGTTCCCTACTCCTGATCTAAACCCATGAAAAAGCATTTCTTCTATGATTTCAACAATTTGCACCCAGTGATGGGCTTCAAAAATTTTAGTAAGGGGTTCTCTGCCCGGTTGCTAGGTGTGTGTGGCCATGGTGGGCGTAGCCTAGTCGGCCTCTTGAACCACGGTGAGGGGAGTGTTTTTGCCCTCCCTAGGCTCCAGAGGCTTTTCTCGAGCCTCCAGGAGGGCGAAAATAGCTTCCCCAGGGTCTGGAGGCCCTCTGGAGGCTGGAAACAGGCCCGTTTCTGGCCTTCCTGAACCTCCGGTAGGCCCGTTTTTCACCCTCCCTGAGCCTCCACACACACCCTGCACTTACCTGCATCCAAAACGGACCACGTGGGGACTCCTGGGAGGGGCAGAGTGGGCAGGGCCAGCCAGGAGTGGGATTTGGGGGTTCTCCGAACTGCACAGAATCTTAGCTAGAGGTTCTCCCGAACCCCTGCGAACCCCCAGCAGCCCACCCCTGTTTGTACCCTCCCCTCAACCTATTAAAAGATAGATGGGCCACAGAACTTTGCCGGTTGTCATCAATAGCTCAAGTTACTTAAGCACATTATTAATAAACTATAATCCATAATGGACAATATGGATTCATCCTTTCGGGGGCTGGGTGACAGGACCATATGCACACATACACAACCACCCAACTTGAAGCAGATGCTCATAAACCAGAAGAAACAACAGGACAAGGAACCTGCAACAAACCTAGAGCTCTACTTTGTACCAACAGACCTCAACAAGCACACAAACACATGATTAGAGGTGTCATCACATTAGGGTTGCCAGGTCTGCTTCCAAAAAATAGTGGACAAGCGGGGGGGGGGGGGGGTTGAGTAGTAAAAAAATAAAAAAAAATTACAATTAAATTATATATTTTCTTACAAACATTTTAACAGGGAGTCTTTAACAATGAAAAACGAATTGATTTGCTTGTTGCTGGAAGCTATTTTCTCCTTATCTAAATGATTTTTTGTGCTTGCATGCTGTGTGACAGCTTTTATACCATTATATTCAATTGTGAACGATTTCTGACACAATTTACAGTAGGCCGTCGTATTTGTTCTATCGGTTTCATTGTTGGTAATCCATGCAAAAGTAGCTTCCCAGGCTTTGATGTATTTGCACACTCCTCTTTCGTTTTAAAGAATTCGAAATCTCGCCGCTGTCACTCTCATCACTCGACGCCATTTTAGGTCAGTCGACACAAGCTACAATACATTTTAAAAATGTGAACTGTACATAATTTTATAATATATTGTTATTTTAATCTCATCATTAATTTTTTCGGAGAATCGAGTTCAATGGATATTCGATCTTTGTCTCATTCTAACATGAAAAAAAAGACAAAATGCGATTCTCCTATCCTTATTCTCTTAGACTGTACAGCTTTAGATTACGTACCATTTCATCATAAAGCTTTTGAATAAAAAAAAGTCCACTATTTTGTGAAAAAAAATAGTGAACATAATGTGAAAAAAGCGGACTGTCCACTCAAATAGTGGACACCTGGCAAGCCTATATCACATGTTATTTCTCCAATATGATATGCAGGTGGTCCTTGATTTATGACCGTAGAGGAGCCTGCCCATTAAGGTTGTATGTCATGATGGTCGTAAAGCGGATCACCCATATAACCAACCTGACTTTACATCCTTTTGATTAAACAAATGCTATGGAATCAAATCATTTACTATGGAACAGTTTGGTCTGAAAACCAGAAGTAAATGCCAGTTTTTGGCCCTGACTGCAGGATGTTGCAGTCAAATGATCATAAATGCTAGTGCATTTTACAAACAAACAAATAAAAAGTGGGCTGGTTGCCAAGCACTCAAAATGCCGTCATGAGGCCGTGCCCCCACCAGCTGTTGTAAGTTCAGAACCAGATTGTAAGCACTTCTCTGCTGTAACTTCAACTGGTCACAAAGTGAGTGATCATAAATCAAGGACTGCTTGTCATCTTCCAGCAATGGTCCTTAATATTCAGTCCAGGAGAAATGGAACAAATTTTGCAGACACAAAAATGATGGACTCTAGAACTCAAATTAAGAACAAAGTAGTATTAGACCATTCTAGCTTTCAGGACATTCTATGGCAGACTTCAAAGTGATTGTTTTGGAAAAACAGGACTTCAAAAGCAACATCCAGGAGAAATGGATGAATCCACCCACATCGTAAGGTTTCAGGCAATGTCAGGAGTCAACAAACACAATGGGTATTTTACACACTCCAATTGCTGACTGATGAGATACTTCTAATCTGTCTCATTGCATCTGCATAGCCAATCAGTCTTCTCCTCCTCTCTCTCCACCCACCACTTGGCCATCCCATCTGAAATCCTACATCGGTCTAGCAATCCAGTGTTTTTCAACCTTGACAACTTTAATTCATGTGGAGTGGACTTCAAATCCCAGAATTCCCAGGCCAGCATTTAAGGCAACCTTGAGGTATGTGATTCTGAGAGTTGAAATCCGCACATCCTGGTCTAACCACTCTATGCATGGGATAAAGAGGTGCAATTCACAAAAGCTGGTATTTTTTAATAAAATTTGTTAGATAGAAAAAGTGCTCGCAGACTCCTGTGATATGTTTATTACCTCTCCCTACACACATCTGGAGAAAGGGAGAACCAAATGCTGACTGAAGGGAAGTAGAAAACCTAAGCATATTTTTCACTGAATGCAATGGGACTCAACAGCAAATTTCCTTGGGGTTGCAAATCAGTGTCACTTGGAATAAGCAGCTCAATACCCTTAAAGTTTTCCCCCAGGTTTCACTGTAAGAAGTTAGCACCCACCCCTTTCCTAGAGGAATGAAATATTTTGGGAAATATTTAAAAGGCAGAATATTATGTTTCCCTGGATGAGAAATGGAGAAGCATGTTTTAAAGACGAAGCAGCTCCCATCTTCCTGCCCCCACCCTTTGTCAATGGGCCAGAGGCAGAAACTCAATCTTTGTCAATGGACCATCATCTGCAACACAATAGGACCCATCTAGCAACAGAAAATAACACAATAGGACCCATCTAGCAACAGAAACTCACCACATGGCACCTGGGAAGATTATATCAGCCAGCAAGGCTAGCTAAGACCCCCCACCCCTGGGAGTCTGACAACCAATCAGGATACTCTTTCTGGGCCCCAGGAAGTTCAAAGCCAAAGAGGGCATAAAACCCGGGGACTCACTGTGTCTCGCCCCCTTTTCTGTTCAGGAACTCAAACCATGTGATCCTGTCCACCATTAAACCATCTTTCCAAGTAGTCTCCATGTTTCCAGTGTCTTTTTTCCCACTTGGAGCTGAACCCAGAAGGATATTTGTTCCTACATCACCCTAGGTTACATGGAGTAAGACATGCTGAACAGAACAGCAATTTATGCATATAGATAGTCCTCAATTTACAACAGTTCATTTAGTGATGTTCAAAGTTACAATGGCACAGAAAAAAGTGACTTATGACCATTTTTCACACTTATGACCATTGCAGTATCCCCGTGGTAATGTGATCAAAATTCAGATATTTATGACAGTTGCAGTGCCTTGGGAGAGCGGGTCATATGATCACTTTCTGCAACCTTGTCAATGGGGAAACCAGATTCACTTAACAACCGTATTACTATAACTTATCAACTGCAGTGATTCACTTAACAACTGTAGCAAGAAAGGTCGTAAAACGGGGCAAAATTCATTGAACAAATGTTTCACTTAGCAACAGAAATGTTGGGCTCATAAATTGAGGATTACCTGTACTCACCTGGAAGTAACTGACATGAACTCAGTGAGCCTTACTACTTAATATAGGCACCTATAGCTTTATGTTTGTGAGCCCAGCTACAGTAGTCAGTCTTTTTCTGTGGGTGCATGGCTGTGTGCACAAGGGAGCTTAATTTTTAAATTGGTAAAGAGGAGAATGTTTTGTTTACTTGACAGATGGGAGACCAATTAAGCTTGCAAATGAAATGACTTATTTTTACAGGTAATTAACTTTAATCAGTTTTCAATATTTCAGTTAATATTAATGTATTTTTTGTCCTAGTCTTCCCTCCTTCCCTCTGTCTCTCTTTCAGAATATGGCCTCAGGCCTGGTAAATATTCATATATATGTATATGAATATGTTCTAGGACTGTGCAACAACTTTGAAGCAGATGTTCCAGAATGTGCGGGAACATGAATGAAGCATCTCTTTTTGGAAACAATAAAACAGCTACTTGTTTTTCTAGGGCAGCTTCCAAAGCAGCCAATAATTACAGAAGACATGGCTGCTTTAATTATTTGAGGAGAGGTGTTTTATTCATGCTGCAACACATCACAGAGAACCCTTTCTGGGAAGTTTTGCACAATCCTAAATATGTATGTTGTATGCACCCAGTTGAGGTTGTTGGAGGAAATATCCATCTGGTTCAGTTCCAAGCGGGGAGAAAGACACTGGAAACATGGAGGCTGATTGGAAAGATGGTTTAGTGGAGCAGAACCATCAAGCACATAGTCCTGGTGCAGCTGGCCACATGGAGTTGAGAGAGAGAGGTATTTATACCCTCTCTTGGGCTTTGCACTTGAACTTCCTGTTCCTGTGCAAGAATATGTATTCTATTGGTTGTTGTAGGGGGCCACAGCTAACTTTGTAGACTGTCCGAGTCAAGCTTGGTTGAAGCTTAGGTTGATGCAAGGGGCTTGTTGTGCAATTCCTATTGTGGCTGAAGGCTAACCCTACCTTTCTCAGAGCCTGACCTTGCTGCAGGCAGTAATGGATTACCACATCTGCATTTCTAAAGCTGCCCTAAGTGTCTGCTCAGTATCTGCTTGGGAGTGGGGGTGGGGAGCAGGGAGCTGAGCCTCTGAGTTTCTGTCTCCAAGAGCATGTTTCTCAATTTCTCATCCAGGGAAATATAATATTCTGCCTTTTTAATATTTCCTAAAATATTTCACTCTTCTAGGAGAGGGGTGGGTGCTAACTTTCTGCAAGGCGAACGCAGACATCTTTTTGAGAGTGGAGGCAATCTCCAGGACTGAATTCAGCATGAGTTGACAACTCTACTCAACAAGCTCATCGTGATAGGTTGTTTGTTTGGTTATAATATTTAGCAGACAAATATTATAAATATATTTCAGAGGGCTGCCTTAAATCCAGGCCTACCATCCTTTCAATTAAATACGACGACTGCATCAATAGCATTACATGTAGTATTTTATTCTGTAAATACCAGCTCTAGCCAAGATGGCGAACCTATGGCACGGGTGCCACAGGTGGCACATGGAGTCATATCAGTGGGCACGCGAGCATTGCCCTAGCTCAGCTGCAGTGTGCATGCGTGCGCAGGCCAGCTGATTTTTGGGCCTTCCGGTCCCACCGGAAATTGGGAAATGGGTTGTTTCCAGCCTCTGGAGGACCTCGGGTGTGTGTGTCTGTGTATGGAAGGCTGTTTTCGCCCTACCCAGGCTTTTGGAGCCTGAGGAGGGTGAAAAACGGGCCTACCGGGCCCACTGTGCCATCACATGATAAAAGTGGGGGGGGAGGCATGGGGGCGGGGTACATTGAACTATGAGTGTGGGCATGCATGTGGGCAACCTCCCCACGCTCCCCCCACTTTTGGCACACGACGGCAAAAAGGTTAGCCATCACTGAGCTATAGTAAAGAGTTTAACTCTTGAAGAGCCTGATAGTACAGTGGACTAAAGCACTGTTATTAACATCTGCTGCTTCAAATCTTACCAGGCTCAAGGTTGACTCAGCCTTCCATCCTTTCAAAGGTAGGTAAAATGAAGACCTAGATTGTGGGGGCAATGCCAGGTGTCCATTATTTGAGTGGACAGTCCACTTTTTTCACATTATGTTCACTATTTTTTTTTCACAAAATAGTGGACATTTTTTTTTATTCAAAAGCTTTATGATGAAATGGTACATAATCTAAAGCTGTACAGTCTCAGAGAATAAGGATAGGAGAATCGCATTTTGTCTTTTTTTCATGTTAGAATGAGACAAAGATTGAATGCTCATTGCAATAATCACATTTTACACAACAGCGCAAAAAATGCATTAAAGCAGTTATCTTTTGATATCGAAAATGGAGTGCTGAAGGTTTTTGCCGAATTTTCGAATTCTGCGAAGAAACGAGAAGAGTTGAAATCATTTTTTGAGTTTTGCGAGTCAGAATTCTATGAAGTTTTGTGCCATGTTCCAACATGTTGGTTAAATTTGTTTAAAGCGGTCGAAAGACTTCTTTTAAACTGGATACCTCTAAAATCGTATTTTATTTCTCTTGGATCTGATGAGTGCCATAAGGTTATCTGGAACCTTATTTTGGATCAGGAAAATGAACTTGCAAAGGACAATGAACCAACAATTTCAGAATTGTATTTATATTTCACACACTTCTTCATGTCAATAATGCAAGACACCCTCCTGAAGCTGGAAAGCAAGAAAATTCTTGCATGTGATCTTCACATTATCATGTGTAAACTGCGTGATTCTTTGCAAAAAAAATACGATGAGCAGTTTTTTGGAATGAAAGTTTTATTTGCCTTACGTAAAAAACATTTGCCTGAGAATGCCGTGCAAAAGTTCAAGAAAGAAGCCATCAACGTGTATCAAAGAGCCATTGCGTACCTAGAAAAGTGGTATAATTTCACCGATTCAGTATATGAGACGCTAAATTGTTTCAATCTAATTGATCGCAATAATCCTCCAACTTTAGAAGAAATGATGAACATCTGGTTATTATCACCATGGCGAGAAGAACTTCCACCCAACACTCTCTTCGATGAAATTTCTGCCTTAGAAGAAGTTTATGTTCATCTGCAGGGCGATTCATCCCTTGATAAGTGGACGTACTTTTTCAAGAAAGAGCCAGCTCCGACTTTACTGAAACTGTTCCAGTATTGTGCATCAATTCCGGTATCAAATGCAAACGTTGAACGAATTTTCAGCATCATGGGAAATTTGTGTACTGACGAACGTAACCGACTGCTTGTACCATCAGTTCGAAGTGAACTTTGTCTATTTTTTAATATTTCTCAACGTTGTACTGAAATTAAAGAATTATTCCTTAAACACAAAGAATTGATCAAAGCTGCGCAGTCAAATAAAAAATACACACGACAGCAAAGTAAAATGTAATTTAATATTTTACATATTATTATAATATATTTGATGTTTTGAATTTTAAGTAAAGTTTTGAAGTGATTATTTTAATACCTGTTAAAATGTTTGTAAGAAAATATATAATTTAATTGTTTTTTTTTTAAATTTTTTTACAACTTAAAACTCTCCCCCCCCGCTTGTCCGCTATTTTTTGGAAGCAGACCTGGCAACCCTACAATAAGCTGACTTTGTATAAATATACAAAAGTATGAAGGCTATTGCTTAACGCATTGTAAGCCGCCCTGAGTCCTTCGGGAGTAGGGCGGTATATAAATCAAATAAAGATAAAGAAGATAAAGATAAAAATAATGGAGCCAGTTCCATTGGAGAAGAAGAAGGTATGTGTTTTCAATGTGAATTCATTTACAATGGTCTGGTACAGGCATGGCAGATAATCCAAAACAGGCACGCAAGTGGGTCACGTCTCACCCCAGGGCTACATAAGCCCCTTTCCGATCGACTGCATGTCACTTTATGAAAGCAAATGCACCAATAGACACTAATGTAAGTTGTAACACATTAAGATGAAGACAACTGAATCAGCCCTTGGAAACAATCTTCTCGCCATTCCCTGCTGGCTCTTGTAAATTCCAGGCTGTAAGCAAAATTAGGACATTTATTATCTTCCTAGCGAGCAATCACACATGGTAGATAACTGAGTCCTTCGGGAGAAGGGCGGTATAGAAATCTAATAAAATAAAATAAATAAATAATAACTCGCTTGCAATTTATTTGGTAGCTGTACATTGTGCATGCCTGTTTTAATAGGTTGGTTGTTTCTTTTTTTAAAAAAATTGTTATTTGTCTTAAAGAAATGACTTCCCTCTCTGTTACGGTGAAAAGAAACAATCTTATGCATGCAGAAGTATAGCTATTATCTCTCAAATTCTTCAAAATCGTTTTTAATCAAAAACACCCTTCCTTCGTACTCCATGAGACCTTCCATAAAATAGGGATTAGACAAGGAATTCACAACACGACAACTGATGGTATAAGAAATCCCTAATAAAGCAAGAGATAAGTCTCTAAAATCCATTTGCTGTAGACACTCCTTTTGCCTTCATGCCCTCAAGGTTGTAAATCTAATGGGATAGAAATCCATTTTAATGACAAATTAAATGAAGCAGACTAAATTATGCCGATAGTTTGCTTCGCTGGTCCGACCGTAACTGGGGGTATACCACAGAAAAGATCCTTGAACTAAAGCTTCCCTTTCCAATTCAGATTGAATAAATTCATTTGATTCATTTAATATATATTCATTTGATGGGACGTGGGGAAAAGGAGACACAATGGGTTTTTGCAGCATTTGAAATAATTGTCTTGTCTTCCCTGTTATCCTGTAGTTTCTGTTTTCTCTTCCCTTTCCTCAATTTTACATATTTTTTGGTAAAGGGGTGAAGAAAGTTAACACCCACTCCTCTTAGAAGAATGAAATATTCTAGGAAATATTAAAAAGGCAGAATATTATATTTCCCTGGATGAGAAAAGGAAAAACATGTTTTAAAGACAAAGCTGCTCCCTGCAGCTCCCTGCCCCCCATTTCAGCTCCAGGGTGATGGGATTAAGACATGGCCCTCAGGACATGATAGGATTAGCCCCCTACCCATCTAACAGCAGGGCTCACTGCATTACGAAATCACCTAGAGACATTACATCAGCTCACAGTTCAACCAGACTTATCTCAGACAAACTCCTAGGATTTGCACATGACCCCTACAGCAATCAATGGGATACCTGCCCTTACATAGGAACAGGAAGCTCCAATGCGGGACCCAAGTGAAGGTATAAATTTCTCTCTCTCTCTCTCTCTCTTCCATGTGCTCAATTGTCCAGGACCTCAAACCATGTGGTCCTGTCCACAATTAAACCATCTTTCCAAACAGCCTCCATGTTTCCAGTGTCTTTCTCCCCACTTGGAACTGAACCAGTGGTGGGATTCAAATAATTTAACAACCAGTTCTCTGCCCTAATGACTGGGTTGGTGGGTGTGGCCATGGTGGGCATGGCCAAGGGTGTGACAGGCAGCACTCGGCCTCCTGCACCCTCCTGGGAACAAAAATGGACCACGGAGAGACGTTCCCCCCTACTCCCCGTTTTGGGCCTAGGAGGCCTCCCTGCACTTACCTGGGAGCCAAAATGGAGCATGTGGGGACTCCTGGAAGGGGTGGAGCCAGCCAGCAATTTAACTACCGGTTCAACTGAACCGGCCCGAACTGGCTGAATCCCACCACAGGGGCATTTCTTCCAACAGAGGGAATCAGACTGAGGCAGCAAAAAACAGGACAGCTACTAAATAGCAGCAGACAGACACATAAAATTAAGGTACCAGGCTGAAAATCAGGAGACAGTGAGTTCTAGTCCCATTTTAGGGATGAAAGCCAGCTGGGTGACTTTGAGGGTGTCATTCTCTTTTTCAGCCCAACACACTTCAGAAGATTGTTGTTGTTGTAGGGAAAATAAGAGGAAGAAGGGGTTTTAGGTATGTTTTACCACCTTGAGTTATTTATAAAAATAATATAGGCTGGAAATAAAAAAAGTTTAAAACATAAAAAGTAACCGTATTGTGCACTTTCAGCTTCTGTCTGCCTTTCATTTTCCACCTTTCTTTTCCTTTGTCTCTTTGAGGAGAGGAACATGCTGCTTTTCTCTGGTTAGCCTGGAAACATTACTCAATTAACTATGGTGATTAACTAGTTAATGATGAATTTAATCAATGTCCCTTTTGTCTTCCTCTGACAAGTCCATTAATATCAGCCTTGGTCTTCTTTTTTTCGCGGCTCTCCTTTTGGGCCTCAAAACGCTAATCTTCGGTATGATTATGTAATGATTTTTCCAAGAGCTAAATTAAGCAAGCTAAAAGGGATAATTGCATATTGGTCAATGGCGGTGGTGGTCAGGTCACTTCTGCTGTTGAAAAGGCCCTCATTTATTGATATTGAGCCACGTTTCACCTAATCTATATTCGAACATTTGGGGTTTTTTGCCTAAGTGTTAAACCTTACTTTTCGCTGCACTGAATTTCATTTTGTTAGATGGGGCCCAATGTTCAAGTCTGTTGAGATTCGTCTGGATTTGTCTGGGGTGTTGGCTATCCCTGCCAGTTTAGCATCGTCTGTAAATTTGATGAGTTCCCCTTCTATTCCCTCATCTAAATTGTTTATGAAGATGTTGAAGAATATTGGGCCTAAAATGGAACCTTGGGGTACCCCACTGCTTCCTTCCTTCCAGGTAGATGTCTGTAGAGATTCTCAGTCATCCAGGTCATGGTTGTCCCAAAGGTGCTTTTTCGGGAGGCAACTGGACTTTCTTGTTTTTTCATTGAGGACATTTTATTTCTCATCCAAAAAGCTTCTTCAGCTCTGACAAGATAGTGGGGAAACCCTCCCATACTACCACCTTTTACAATACTACACAACACAGTATCATCAGTAGAGACCTTCAAATTTCAAGGTGCTATCATATCTCAGGACCTAAAATGGACAGCTAATATCAAAAACGTCATCAAAAAAGCACAACAAAGAATGCTCTTTCTGTGCCAACTCATGAAGCTCAAACTGCCCAAGGAGCTGCTGATCTAGTTCTACAGAGGAATTATTGAGTCTGTCATCTGCATCTCTATAACTGTCTGGTTTGGCTCTCCAACCCAACAAGACAGACACAGACTTCAGAGGATAATTAGAACTGCAGAAAAAACAATTACTACCAACCTGCCTTCCATTGAGGACCTGTATACTGCACGAGTCAAAAAGAGGGCTGTGAAAATATTTACAGGCCCTTCACATCCTGGACATAAATTGTTTCAACTCCTACCCTCAAAACGACACTATAAAGCACTGCACACCAGAACAACTAGACACAAGAACAGTTTTTTCCTGAATGCCATCACTGCTAAACAGTGTGGAAAATAATTCCCTCAGTACTGACAAACTATTCACTAAGTCTGCATTACTATTACTATTATACTATCTTGTCATCGTTCTTATCACCCATCTCCTCCCACTTATGACTGTATGACTGTAACTTGTTGCTGTATCCTTATGATTTATATTGATTGTTTCCTAGTATGATTTGATTGCTTATTTGTACCCTATAAATATCATTAAGTGTTGTACCTTATGATTCTTGACAAATGTATCTTGTCTTCTTATGTACACTGAGAGCAAATGTACCAAAGACAAATTCCTTGTGTGTCCAATCACACTTGGCCAATAAAGAATTCTAATCTAATTCGAATAATTATGGTCTGGCTCAGATATATGTCTATCATATCTTGATTTTGGTTAAGGGCACTAGAATAGCTCAGCTGTTTGTTAAAAATCCTTTTGAGTAAGCTTGCCTGGAATAGAGGTACAAGTGAGGAAATCTTTAAGACTACTAAGAAGTAAGTCAAATCTGAATACATTTTTAATTAAGGCTGAGCATCTTACCCGGAAAAACTTTCTTGTGCAATATTTAAAAGGCTATGTTACATAAAATAAGATCAAAGGGAAATATAACTAACTTGGCATTCAATTTTGTATCCTGAATTTCTTATATAACTAGCACACAAGGCTTCTACAGAGTTTCAGTTTGAAGCATTCATTTATTTAGGCCAAATATATTCCTTTCCTCAAGTGCTGGGATTAATATTCAAAAGTTTACTTTTAATAATACTCTTAACCAAACAAGCAGGCAGAATTTTGAATTGTAATGTAAAAAGTACAGAATGGATTTTTTAAAAAATAGATTTGTAAGGCATTGTTATGTCATTTCTAATTCTGTTGTAACCCTTGTACTAACTTTGTAAGATTTTTTTAGAAAAAATAATATATACAAAACAGTACCATTAAATCTTCAGTCATCCTTCTTTTAGGATCCTGGAAAATCAATTGAGGGGGGGAGAGAGATTCATCCTCTTTCCTTGTGGAGTTAATAAACCACCAGCCAAGAAATTCCTGTCCCATCTGCATCCTTCATAAATAATAAATCTACCAGGATAATGTTACATTTATGTACTTACCCTTTGAGTACCAAGGCTGATAAATAGAACCGATGACAAATTCAGCTGTTATTGTCATTGTTGCTTTCTGACACGCATAGAGATTCATGGTTTTAAATGCCCCTTTCTCCGTCTCTGTGTATTAGATAAATCCAGATCCAGGGACTATATTCATATATACGGTATTTATATATAAATAAAAAAAAACATACTTCTTTTATATCAGTCACTCACTTTTCTATTCAACCTACAACCTTTCTTAATTCCATCTCTTTGTGTGTTTTACCATATACAATTCTTTTTTTCCTCAAATAACTTTGAGTTTCAAAAGAAGGATAAAATACAAAATAACACAAAGGGGAAAAATTGGTGGAAGGGAAGGTAAAAGAGGGAAAAATTTAAAAGATGACAAAATGAGTTAAAAGAAAGAGCAACTTCCTAATGTTTTCAGTACAGATACAAATATTTATTTTATTTATTTATTTATTTTATTAAATTTTTATACCGCCCTTCCCCTGCTGGACTCAGGGCGGTGAACAGCCAAGAATAAAAAACATCCAATACAAAATTTAAAATTATTAAAAGAATTAAACAAATTTTGGCCCAGATTTAAAACATCCCAACTAAAATCCGTTACAATTAAAATATCGGGGGGGGGGGGGAGGTTACGCCAGCCCAGCGTGGTGAAATAGAAAAGTTTTGAGGGCACGGCGAAAAGCACAGAGATCTGGTATCCTATGTATCTCCAGGGTCAGGTCGTTCCAGAGGGCAGGTGCTGCCACAGAGAAGGCCCTCCTCCTGGGGGTCGCCAGCCGACATTACCTGGCTGACGGCACCATGAGGAGTCCCTCTCTGTGGGAGCGTACTGGCCGGTGGGAGGCTATCGGTGGCAGAATACAAAATATATAATACAGCAACCCCTTGCTCTAGACTTAAGCACCCAATTCTAAAATACCTCATTCCTACAACACGCAACTTACATTTCTGTCAAATTCAACTCTCATTTCCATATAACAAAGTGGGCAGAAACACAGTCACATTACACTTTTCATATACAATTTTGTCCACTATTCTTCCATCAGCATTTGTGCTTCTTAAAATCTCATCTATCCATTTTAACGAAAAGAAAGACTGGGGTGACATGATAGCAGTGTTCCAATATTTGAGGGGTTGCCACAAAGAAAGGGATGGGTCAAGCTATTCTCCAAGGCGCCTGAAGGCAGGACAAGAATCAGTGGATCGAAACTAATCAAGGAGAGAACCTACCTAAAAATTAAGGGGAAATTTCCTGACAGAATAATCAGTAGAACAATTTGCCTCCAGAAGTTGTGAATGCTCCAACACTGGAAGAAGATATTAGATAACCACTTGTCTGAAATGGTATAGGATTTCTTGCCTGAGCAGGGGGTTGGACTGGAAGACCTCCAAGGTCCCTTCCAACTCTCGTATTCTGTTATTTGCCTTTCTTAAGTAAACATTCTACCAAGGTTCAACAAATGCATCTGCCTGCTTTAGTTTTTCACCATTTCTATATAAATTGATCACTCCATTTTCTCTGTTAGACAAAACTATCTGGGTTTTGATATATTAATTAAAAGTCCAGGAGCACAGTGAAACAATTGGTATAAAATTAACTATAAGGATGATCAACTAATGACAACAGACCGTATAACCAGTTTTAGGATTGTCAATCAAGATAACAAAGGGATGGATCGCTTCGGTCTTTAGGATCGATCACCAACAGTAAAGGAACATGCAGTCAAGAAATACTCTGCAGATAGCACTTCGTAGAGAGCCATAAAGGCAGTGGTGAAATTCAAATTTTTTTACTACCTGTTCTGTGGGCGTGGCTTTGGTGGGCATGGTGTGGCTTGGTGGCAGGGAAAGGATACTGCAAAAGAGCCTGAGTGGCGTAGGAGGCTAATGCCTCCTAAAGGCAGCATTTAACATCCAGCTGCCTGCAATTACTGCGAGTTCAATTCTCCCCAGGCTCAAGGTCAACTCAGCCTTCCATCCTTTCTAAGGTGGGTAAATTGAGGACCCAGTTTGTGGGGGCAATAAGCTGACTTTGTATAAATATACAAAAGTATGAAGGCTATTGCTTAACGCATTGTAAGCCGCTCTGAGTCTCCGGAGAAGGGCGGCATATAAATCAATTTTTTTAAAAAAAACCCATTCCCTCCCCACTCCTAGGGGAAGGATATTGCAAAATCTCCATTCCCACCCCACTCTGGGACCAGCCAGAGGTGGTATTTGCCAGTTCTTTGAACTACTCAAAATTTCCGCTACCAGTTCTCCAGAACCTGTCAGAACCTTCTGGATTTCAGCCCTGCATGAAGGTCTTGGAGAAGATATTCAAATGTGATCTGTCTATACCTACAAAGATCAGAATTTTGCAAGACATGGGCTGAGGTGTCCTTGGTGCTCTCTGAACTTAGTTGTTTTCTTACGGACATTTCATTACCCAAACTAGGTGACATCAATACTGTTCAGGTAATACAACATCTGCAAGAAAACAACCAAGCTCAGAGAGCATCAAGGACATCCCATTTCAAACCTGAGATACAAATATTCTCCTCTATTGATAAGGCCATGGTGACGTTCCATGGAAATGAAAGCTGGAATTTAAAGAAGGAGGACAGGAAATGTATTGAAGCCTTTGGTCTTTGGTGTTGGAGAAGACTCCTATAAATGGAAAAGGCTTGGATGCTGGGAAAGGTGGAAGGAAGGAAAAGAAAAGGATGTCCAAGAGTAGGGTGGATGAGACTCAATTACAGTGGGGATGACTGAAAGTTCTTTCAATTCATTAGAAGAATTGAAAGAACAGGTTAGATAAAGATATACCATCTGTCAGAAATGGTGTAGGGTCTCCTGCTTGGGCGGGGGGTTGGACTAGATGCAGGGGTGGGTTCTAATTTTTTTTTACTACCGGTTCTGTGGGCATGGCCTATTTTGTGGGTGTGGCTTGGAGGTCTTGTGACTAGGTGGGCGTAGCTAGCTGGTCAGAGTCATTTCTGGAAGGTCCTTGCACTTACGACCAGTCCTCGCACTTACAACCCATTTGTTTGCTTTTAACACTGTTCAGTTGTAGGACGGCCCTTTGAAGCCCCGCGGCAAGAGTTTAAACAGTTTTTTTCCCTCTAGTCATCAGCTGGGACTCAGGAGGCAGCAATAGATTGGGGGTGGGACCAAATAAAAGGTAAGAATAACGTGGGGGGGTGGGAGGGCGGTGGGGAGAGAACTGGTTCGGTGACATCATATCGTCACCGCTACCGGCTCGGCCGAACCGGACTGAAACGGGAGGAACCCACCACTGACTAGATGTCCTACAAGGTCCCTTCCAATTCTCTTAAACTGTTAAAATTTCATGGAGAAAATCTACCTATGTAGTCACTAGGAGTTGTGAAAGACTTAATGGTATATAATCAATCAATATATTTTGAGATTCATGTTCATGGCATACCATTTCCCAGCTAACAACACAGTATCAACTAAGTACAAAAATACATACTGTATACATTCATATTCCCAAACAACCCATCTCTAATGTCACCACAAACATTCCTTATACATTTATTCATAAACACATCAAGCATCTATCTATTACTTCCTGCTTAATGCTGAACCATTCACTAAGAATTCAGTTTACCCTCATCCATTCCTTGCTTCCATCATAGATTACTTTAAACATTCAGTATCCATATTTAATACTCATGTAAAACATCCCATAATTTAAGGAATGACAAGTAAGAGACACAAAGCAGGGTTGGAATTGGGGCATTCCTTCCTTCCCAGTTTACCCTGTGAGTCTCCTCTGCATTTATGACTGCCGATAAAGCTACCAAGCTGGCTCAGCTTTGTCCTACTTTTATTTACCTCTAGAACTGTTTTTCAACCTTGGCAACGTTAAGATATATGCAGCGGTGGGCTTCAAAAATTTTAGCAAGGGGTTCTCTGCCCGCTTGGTGGGTGAGCATGGCTATGGTGGGCATGATCTAGTTGGCCTCCTGCACCACGGGAAGGTGGGGGTGGGCATTTTTGCCCTCCCTGGGCTCCGGAGGCTTACCTCAATCTCCGGGAGGGTGAAAATGGCCTCCCCAGGCTCCGGAGGCCCTCTTCCTGAACTTTCGGTAGGCCATTTTTCACCCTCCCCAAGCCTCTGCACGTGCCCTGCACTCCTGCATCCAAAACGGGCCACATGGGGACTCTTGGGAGGGGCGTGGTGGGGTGGGTGGGGCCAGCCAGGAGTAGGATTTGGGGGGTTCTCCGAGTCTTAGCTAGATGTTCTCCCGAACCCCTGCGAACCCCCAGCAGCCCACCCCTGAATATATGGCAATGCTTTAAAGCTGCATAGTTTTGCTAAATCAAGGGTTCCCAACATCTGGGCCACAGCCCACTACTGGGCTGTGGTTGGTTTAGAACCGGGCCACGGGAATGGCGGGTGAACACAAAAGCATGCACATCTTCATTTGTGCAAGCGGCACGAGTGTGTGTCCACTGCTTGTGGAAATGTAGTTGTATGCGCTCATACACACACCTGCTGCTCACACGTAACCATTCCCTCTCCCTCCCCTCTGGTCTGCAAAGATTGGGGATAGCTGTGCTAAATGGTTTGTAATAGAATGAAACAAATTCCAAATATCTACTTTCCCTCCAATCTTGTTTTTAAATTAAGTATTAATTAATTCTATATTCCCACAATGCATACTGAATAACATTGTATGTAGTAATTGCTCCAAGGGTATTATACCCTTTCTATTGGAAACTATGTACAGTTCCTTCTGTAAAAGAATGGCTAGTTAAGTTGGGGTAGTACACCTTGCTATCCCAAACACATTTGTATTTCAAAAGTAAATATAACACGGAATTCAGCTCAATTTGGAAACCAGTTTTTAATTAAATGGATGCTTCCTAAAGTTGATTAGAAGACGGACAGCTATATAAAATAAATAAATAAAAAGGCTCATCCCATATTCAAAATTTGGATTTGTTTTAACATAAAGCCTTAATATTCCAGCTTTCAACGTTCTGTTAAATGAGGATCGAAGATCAGTGGCTCTTAAATTGAGATAATTATTCCTAATTTTGGGAATATTCTGGGGATAATGGAACAATTTATAATTGCTTGTTTGTGAGATAAGGATCTGGTCTGGAACTGCTACAGCTGAGACAGTTCTGGAAAACAACAGTCTGATTTATTTGGTGGTAGCGGTTTTGACATTATCAAGCCCAAGAAAAGGGCTAATTGGATCAAACTGTTTAAGGACCACTGTCCCAAATAGAAATTAGTGCACTTCTTAAATGTCATTTTCTAACTTTCTAACTGTGCTGATTATTGCCCTTGATGTCTTTTTTGGCCTTTTTTCTTTCGTTTGTGCTTTTCTTTCTTTCTAAAAATGCTTAATAAAATATCAGTTTAAAAAAAAAAAGAACAAAAGATCAAACAACATGTTAAGTGACATGTCCTAATGGTTAGATTTACATAGCACATCAAGCCAGAGTGTTTTGGGGAATAATTCTGGAAGAGAAAAGAATGACTGGATTTAAAACATTCTTAAACTGTGTCAGAAAAAGTTTGGAGGGTGTCAATGCTAAATCAAATTCAGAAAAAATGAATTCAAAAAGTATGATTTTCTTAAGTAATTTAAAACATATTTATCCCATCTACATGTTATGTAGCCAACAACATAATATGCAATAAACATTTCTAATCCCAATTAAAAATCTCTCTCTCTCTCTCTCTCCCTCCTTCCCTCCCTCCCTCCTAACAATCAGAAGGATTAGAAGCAGTTGGAAAAGCTACTAAATAAAGCTAGTTGTGCTGAGGAAAAGTAAAAGGGTTTGAACTTCACAAACTTCAAACTAACCAACCAAAGCGACCATTAAAAAGGCTTGGTCCCTTGAATATAATGCCTACAGCATACTCATCTACTAAACTATGTTTTAAATTTGTTAGCCTCATTGCCATCTTTCTGGTGGTTTGGGGACTGGTGGTACCCACAACAACAGTCATTTTAAAGTGACATCCATCACCTTCTCTCAAAATTTTAAACTCAGGTGGAAAAAAGCTGGGAGTAAGGGAGTTCATTAGCCAGTGTTTGCATCTCAGCATCTTTTGCTGGTGGCTGGTGGCCTGGTGGTTCAGCAGACTGATAGCATTGTGATTAACACCAGCTGTCTGCAATTACAGTAAGTTCGAATCTCACCAGGCTCAAGGTTGACTCAGCCTTCCATCCTTTCTAAGGTAGGTAAATTGAGGACCCAGTTTGTGGGGGCAATAAGCTGATTTTGTATAAATATACCAAAGTATGAAGGCTATTGCTTAACGCATTGTAAGCCGCCCTGAGTCTCCGGAGAAGGGCGGCATATAAATCAAATTAAACTGAAAATTAAAATAAAAAATAAAATAATTGTTGATATGCCAAGCCATGATTGAGTGATTGGTTATGGGCCATCAAGTCCATGTCAACTCTTAGTAATCGCATAGATTTTCTCCATGACAATCTTGTTTTTTCCAGGTCTTCTAATAGTGCTTTCTTTTAATGGTGCTTCTAAATATAAAACTTAGCTTGTCCACCCTGCTGCTGGTTATCTTCTTCTTCTCTTTTCTTTCAACTTTCCCAGCATTACAGCCTTTCCCAGAGATAATTTGAACCTGGATATTTGTGCCTCAAGTGATAACTCTGGGCTGATTTGTTCAGTGATCCATTTGTTTGTTTTCTCGGCTGGCCTTCTCCAACACCAAGTTCAAACGTGCCAGTGCTCTTCCTATCTGGTTTTGCTTTTTCAAAATCCAACTTTGAAAGTTGGACTTTGCATGAAGAGTTTTCAACATGCACAAAGAGTTTTCAAACTAATAGGGTTTTGTGGAGAAAAGGTTCGCTTGGGGACATGCAAAGAACATGCAGACACAAATATATACATTTCCAGAGCCTAAAAATGTTTGAAACCTTCTGCTCTACACTGTTCCAAGCAATTCTGGATGAATCTGAAAAGTATTGGAAAAATTTGGCTGGAAAAGGGTAGTTCTGTAGACGTAAACAATCAAGTTCAAAGACGAATCAGTTGGCAGCTTATCTTATAAATGGCAATGTAGCTCAAGTGGCAAGAAACCTACAAAGAACCATTTCCGATTATAAGAGACTCCACCTTAATGAGTTCACAATAAATGAAGATTAGATATTCCTTGTGCAGTTTCCAAGATTTTGTATCTATCCTTTCCCATGACTAGCGTTAAAAATAACTGAAATCGGTGTAGTTTTTGCTTGCTTGATCTTGCTCTCTTGAGCGTGGCTTGACAATCTCTTACACAGCATGCTATGGCTTGTCAAGTAGAAGCCTCTCTTTCCCAACATCTTTTAAGGAAGAACACAGTCTCTTAATTCACATTTGTCATTCATTTCCTTTGGCTACCTTGAAGCAAAGGGAGATGATTGTCCTAAACAAGGTCACACCTTCAGCAATTGCTTAGCATGCGTGTTTGGTCAAGTTAGCCTTACGCCCTAGAAAATTCTCTGGAATGTCACCAACTTTCTTAAGGCAACAGTCACGTCCTGGACAGCCCTATCAGATTGAATCCGTCCCAAATGAAACAACAAGGAAAACTAGCTCCTGCCTAGAAGGAGGGGAAATGATTTCAACCGCTCATGGTTCAATCTAGTTGGGCTTAGACAAATCTCTGCCCATACTAGATATCGTGAACTACTGGTGACCCTACATGTTGGATGAACTTTAAAGGTTTGAGGGCTAATTCACCATCTCTTGCCTGACACTGCCTGCTTACTCATCCTTGCTTTAGCTGTAGTTTATTGAACAAGCCATAAATTATTGCTGCTGATACAGTGCTACAGAGGAATTATTGAGTCTGTCATCTGCACCTCTATAACTGTCTGATTTGGTTCTGCAACCCAACAAGACAGACACAGACTTCAGAGGATAATTAGAACTGCAGAAAAAACAATTACTACCAACCTGCCTTCCATTGAACATCTGTATACTGCAAGAGTCAAAAAGAGGGCTGTGAAAATATTGACAGACCCCTCACATCCTGGACATAAACTGTTTCAACTCCTACCCTCAAAATGACACTATAGAGCACTGCACACCAGAACAACTAGACACAAGAACAGTTTTTTTCCTGAACGCCATCACTCTGCTAAACAAATAATTCCCTCAACACTGTCAAACTATACACTAAGTCTGCATTACTATTACTATTAGTCTTCTCACCGTTCCTATCACCCATCTGCTTCCACTTATGACTGCATGACTGTAACTTTGTTGCTTGCATCCTTACGATTTATATTGATATTGTTTCCTGATTGCTTACTTGTACCCTATGACTATCATTCTTATGATTCTTGACGAACGTATCATGTCTTTTTATGTACACTGAGAGCATATGCACCAAAGACAAATTCCTTGTGTGTCCAATCACATTTGGCCAATAAAGAATTCTATTCTATTCTATTCTATTCTATTCTATTCTATTCTATTCTATTCTATTCTATTCTATTCTATTCTATTCTGTTGAGGCTGGGTTTGGCTTCATGCCTTGGGTCTGAGTTACCTGACAGATCGTCTCCTTCCAGCTGTTTCTACTCATCCAATCTGGCTCAGCAAGATGAGTATGATTGGTGTTCTGCTTTTCTCCATGTAAACTGCCTATTTAATATTCTTATGAAAAGATTTTTAAAAAGTCATGAGGGACAATAAACTTGGTGAGCACCAATGGACTATTCTAATGATACTGTGCCCTCTATCACCTGGCTGTCTAGATTTCTCTGATAGCCTCTGTACTGAAAGAGCTTCGACAACAATTGCAAGTATCTCTTTTTTTCTGCAATCGCCAAGCACAGCTTCTCATGTAGATGAAAGTAGCACTTAAAATGCAAGGTTTATGCCCAATCAAAGTCTTACTCAGAATTCACCCCAAGATGCAGCTTAGAGTCTATCCCAAGCACAATCATTCTGAAATAAGAGCAAACATGTCAAAATTCAAATCTTGTGCACTAGCCAATGCTGACAGCTCTCGTTAGTTACTTTATTTGGTCTCACCTTGGCGCCAACACTTTATGTGGAATGACATTTATCAAACCCCGAGAAAGCAACCATATACGGGTGATCATTGGCTGCCTTTGCTCTTGAGATCACAAGTTGGACGAGCCGGATCTGGAAGCAGCTGCAGTTAGTAGCTTTCAGAAGAAAGTTACCTCTTGCATCAGAGGTAGTCCTCAATTTATGACCACAGTTGGGTTCAGAATTTCCATTGCTAATCAAGGTGATCATTAAGTAAGTCAGGCCCAGTTTACATGCTTTTTTTTTTTTTTTTGCCATGGTTGTTAAGCAAATCGCCACAGTTGTTACGTGAATTATATGGTTATTAAATCCAGCTTCCCTCATTGACTTTGCCTGGTGGAAGCTATCTGGGAAGTTTGCAAATTGCAATGAAATGACTGCAGGACGTGCAACCAATATAAATACATGTTGGTTGTCAATCACCCAAATATTGATCACATGACCATGGGGATGCTTGGACAGCAGTTAAGTACGAGGGCTAAGACATGTCACTTTTTTCAACACCATTGTAATGTTGAACCGTCACTAAACAAATGGTGGTAAGCCAAAGACTACCTTTATTTGAACTTGAGTTTGAGTTCCATTCAATTTGTGAATTCACCTGCTCTGGTTGTATATCATTGGTGCAATGCAGCCTCTATTTAAACACCCCCCAGAGAAGGTAGTTCCTGCACATCAGTTCATTCCATGATAACATTGGCCACCTCTCACTTTTAGAACTTGTTAGGACCAACCAACATCTCCTTCCTAATCATTTAAATCAATTTGTTGCTCATCCTTTCTTCTGGAACAGCTTTGAAAATTCTTTGAACAATTAATCGGTGGAACAACTTGCCTCCAGTAGTTGTGGGTGCCCCAACACTGCAAGTTTTTAAAAAGAGGTTGGACAACGATTTGTCTGAAATGGCATATTGGTTTCCTGTCTGAGCAGGAAACTAGAAGACCTCCAAGATTCCTTCCAATTCTGTTATTCTGCCCTGTCTTCTACAAGATTGCCTTTCAGAATCCAAAAAGCCATTACATCTCCCCATAGCCGCCTTCTCTTCCCCAGGTTAAACTTTCCCATTGCCTCTAGTCTATTCTCCTATATTTTTCTTTAGCATCTTGCTCTTCTAGAAGCCTCCAATGTGTCAACATCCTTCCTGCTGAGCTCAATCTTCTAAGTACAGTCTAACAAATGCAGAATAAAGAGGAATGATAATGCCTGTGACATTGTAATTTTGTTGAGGCAACCTAGAATTGTATCTGCTTTTGTTGCAGATTGTTGGCTTGTGTTCAGCTTGTGAGTACAATTCCTTTTTGCATGATTACTGCTTAGTTTAATTCTCCCCCTCCTATACTTGTGACTTTGATTTTTCCAAAGAAATATTGGGTAGAAATTCAGGTTTCTAGTTTTCAAGCTTCTTAGAGTTTTTCTAAATCTAGCCCCAGCTATCCCTTACCACTCTTGCATTTTGTTGTAATATATCAATAGAATTTGATGGTTCTATTCAATCATTTATACATATTTTTGAAGAGGACGGGACCTAGGCAAAGCACTTCTTTCAAAACTTTCCTTCACCTTCACGTGGAAACATTGACCTATATAGGCAGTCCTTGATTTACAACCAATCACTTAATGACCATTGAAAGTTATGACCGATCTCCCCAGAGCTTCTTAGGATCCGTTTTGGAATTACGCTGGCCACAAATGTACCTTCAATCATGTAATTGCATAGTGTGTGCTTGGCAGCCGGCTCAAATTTACAGCCATTTGCAGCATCCTGCAGATCACAATCGGCAACATTTTTTGCCAGATTCTCTTCTTTACTTCTGGTTTCTGGCAAAAAAAAAAATATATTTTTTTCAAACTGTTTACTACCCAGGACATGAAAAACACAGACAGACCAGCGTTGCTTTCATAGACAGAAAGAATACAGTGCAATCAATGACTAAATTATTTCAATTAGATTTTGTGAGATAATTGGTTTGTGTTTTTTGGTTTGCTTTTTTTTAATTATTAACTAAATATAAGAAAAACAATACCCAAACATAATTACATATGTTTATATATCAATAAATTGAGACCATGATTGATTACTGTCAACATTAGTTGATTTATGTTAATCAGTTCCACAAACAGTGGCTTCAAGTATTGGTTCTACTAATACTTGAGGGGTTGTCACAGAGAAGAAGATTGTTGACTTATTCTCCAAAGCACCTGTTGTTGTTAGTTGCGAAGTCATGTTCGTCCCATCACGACCCCATGGACAACATTCCTTAGGCCTTCCTGTTCTCTACCATCCTCTGGAGTCCATTTAAGCTCATGCCTACTGCTTCAGTGACTCCATCCAGCCACCTCTTCTCTGCCGTCCCCTTCTTCTTTTGCCTTCAATCTTTCCCAGCATTAGGCTCTTCTCCAGTGAGTCCTTCCTTCTCATTAGGTGGCCAAAGTATTTGAGTTTCATCTTCAGGATCTGGCCTTCTAAAGGGCAGTCAGGGTTGATCTCCTCTAGGACTGACCGGTTTGATTGCCTTGCAGTCCAAGGGACTCACAGGAGTCTTCTCCAGCACCATAGTTCAAAGGCCTCAATTCTTTGACGCTCAGCCTTCCTTATGGTCTAACTTTCACAGCCATACATTGCAACTGGGAAAACCATAGTCTTGACTATATGCACTTTCGTTGGCAGGGTGATGTCTCTGCTGTTTAGTATGCTGTCTAAATTTGCCATAGCTTTCCTCCCCAGGATCAAGCGTCTTTTAATTTCTTGGCTGCAGTCCCCATCTGCAGTGATCTTGGAGCCCAGGAATATAAAATCTGTCACTACCTCCATTTCTTCCCCATCTATTTGCCACAAATTGACAGAGCCGGGAGCCATGATCTTAGTTTTCTTAATGTTGAATTTCAAGCCAACTTTTGCACTTTCCTCCTTCACCCGCATCAAGAGGCTCTTTAGTTCCTCTTCATTTTCTGCCATTAGAGTGGTATCATCTGCATATCTCATTGTGCCCACGTGACACCCCTCTGTTGTTTTGGAAACAGAGCCTGTATTATTTATGCATATGATTTGTATTACTAATTGGGGGTTTTCTTAGGATCTCACAAGACAGCAGTTCTTGGCTGATCTAGTCGAGATTCAAGGGCTAAGACAGTTTGGACCTGGTTAGTCTTGGACAGAGTTGGGCTGCTGGGGGTTCACAGGGGTTCGGGAGAACCTCTAGCTAAGATTCTGTGCAGTTTGGAGAACCCCCAAATCCCACTCCTGGATGGCGCGCCCACCCCACCCCTCCCTTCCCAGGAGTCCCAACAAAGCCCGTTTTGGATGCAGGTAAGTGCAGGGTGCGTGTGGAGGCTCGGGGAGGGCGAAACACAGGCCTACCAGAAGTTCAGGAAAGTCCAGAGGACCTCTGGAGCCTGGGGAGGCCATTTTTACCCTCCCGGAGGCTTGAGGAAAACCTCCAGAGCCCAGGGAGGGCAAAAACACCCCCCGTAGTCCAGGACACTGACTAGGCCAAGCCCACTATGGCCACACCCACCCAGCAACCGGGCAGAGAACCCCTTGCTAAAATTTTTGAAGCCCACCCCTGGTCTTGGATGGCAGATCACAGCTATAAGCTAGACTCAGAAATGCAATCATCAGTAAGTATGAAAAATGGTCATAAGTGTCACTTTTTTTTTAGTGCCGTTGTAACTTCGAACAATGACTAAACTGCTGTAAGTCGAGGACTACCTATAATTTGATATCAAAGAGGGTTCCTCACTTCCCAGCAAGGATCCAAGGATCTGTTTTCATTCTAGGCTAAAAACAAAAACAAAAACCCACACTTTACCTGTCACCATAGTTGGGTTCAGCCAACATCAAGCAAACCACTTTATGGCTTAATTTAATATGTGAAATTTATCGATCAAGATAGATTAAGATAAGATAACCAATCGTCCTCCTTTAGGGAGGACAGTCCTTCTTTTGTAAGTTCTGTGCTCTCTTGAAACGTGTCCTCCTACATGTCCTCCTTTTCGATATTTGAAGACTAATCTGTAAATCTCCGTATTCGATTGATGCCGATCCGATCCGATCCATTGCATGTGTGATGTGACATATTTGTATTTGACATGACGATTCGTCAAGGCTCGGTACAATGCGGCGAGACACGATTATGAGACGCGTGCATTCCGCACAGGAAAATTGTTTTGAGAGAATGCGCCGTGCGCAAGTGGCTTTGTTTACTTCTTACCGAAACACGGCACGGCACACACGCATTAGACTCATTGTTGCAATGAATAAAATGTTTCTTTTATTTACAATAATTTTTTCTTCAATTTATTTGTGTCCTCCTTCTCATTGTAAAAAAGTTGGTCACCTTAGTTTAGATGCGTTTACTCCAGGCTTAAATGAGCAGAAAAGCTCATGTTTAAGTACTTGCGTGTGAACCAGTTCTCTACAAGTTATGCTCTATCATTGTCTCCTGGGTTTCTTTTCTTCCCAAAGGGTTTCAGTGAGTTCCTTTCTAAATGGAGGCCTACTTTCCACTTTGAGCGACCTTCTTTTCGTGACAACATGCTGGTTCCATTAACAGAAAACAAATGGAGTGGGGAAGAAGGACTTGACAAAAACTACCTTCTGTGAACTTGAGCGTATTTGGGGCTGTGAATTACATTCCATTCCCTTTTAGCTAAATACCTTATGATATACAATGTTCTCTCTACGGAGATATAGCTGCTTCAAAGTCCAGATTCCATCTGGAAGCGATCCAAGCTCTTGTTGGCCGGGAAAGAGTAATTTCTGGAGGTGAAATATGTCTGAGGCCTTCCCCCCGGCTCGCTTGGCAGAGGAAACTAATCTGAAAACAGATTTCAGCATGTAACTGTTCGTAGAAAAACTGGGCTATTTTTTGCTTTGTTTTTATTACGCTGAAACCCCCGATGAGCCAGACAAGCTATGCAAACTCCTTGTTTGTAGAAGACCTTTTTAATTAAGAGTTCCACTCATTAGGCCTTCATGGCTACAGATCTCTCCTTCCAAATATGGCTCCGTGATTCAGTACCTGGGAAAAGTCGTGGATTTTGAATCATTATGCACATCCCTCTCCTGCTTTCCTTTTTGGAAAGGATAACTCGATTAGCTTAATTTAGACGTTTATTGATTTCAGGCGCTGCAGATTTCTGATTTCTTACATAATGCCGGAATGTTGGCTTTTGTTTATGTGATGTTTAATGCAGCCATCTCCGCTATGCAACCTGAAGATCAAAGGAAACATACGTTGGTGTAACTGGAATTTTGGGCTATGTTGTTAGCAAATCAAGATGTAGAGGGATTTGTTTTCTTCCTTGGAAATAGTCCAAGTAACTGAGGAATAGTATACACTTTCCAAAGGACACATATGGCTCCCTTTGTCTCTATTTGTGCATTATGTGCTAGACACTGTGGAAAAAAAAGGCCTCTCATTGCTGATAAAAGGGAATATTTTGTAGCTCAGGGATGAACTGCTAAAAACTGATGATGTTACATAGTTTGGTAATTAAATGTCTACAAGAAAACAACCAAGTTCAGAGAATCAGACTCCACAAATTTCTCATGAAGGTTATTTTATAAATATGCTAGCAGAATAGAGGTGGTCCTCGACTTACAACAGTTCGTTTAGTGACCATTCAAAGCTACAACGGCGCTGAAAAATGTGACTTATGACCATTTTTCACAGTTATGACCTTTGCAGCATCCCCATGATCATGTGATCAAAATTCAGATGCTTGGCAACTGGTTCATATTTATGACCATTGCTGTGTCCCAGGGTCATGTGATCATCTTATGCGACCTTCTGACAAGCAAAGTCAACGGGGAAGCCAGATTCACTTAACAACCAGGTTACTAACTTATCAACTGCAGTGATTCACTTAACAACTGTGACAAGAAAAGTTGCAAAATCAGGCAAAACTCACTTAAGAAATGTCTCACTTCATAACATAAATTTTGCCGTCAGTTGTGGTCATAAGGTGAGGACTACCTGTATCAATAAATTAGCTGTTGTGGTTTATTTAATAAACTCTGGTTAAGCAAACCACAACTTGGTGTAATATGTAAGCCCTGGCTCTTATTGCAGCATGCATAACACCAGACTTGCCATTTATGAATCATAGTTTGCTGAACAAGTTCCAGTTGTTAGATTTGTCCAGAAGCCATGTCATACTGAAGAATACCATCTGATCAATCACCCTGTGGCCTATTGCTGTATGCAACCCAAATTATTGTCTTATCATCAAAGTCACTAAAGTCATGTGACAGTGAGATGGCAGAATATAAATCTAATTATTATTGTTATTATTATTATTATTATTAATAATAATAATAATAATAATAATAATAATAATAATAATAATAATAATAATAATAATATTCACCCACTTTGACAAATGGTTCCTGACCTGTTCCTTTTATCTCTCTGCCTTGATGGATGACATATTTGTGGGCAGGTCAAATTTTTCCCTGGCGACTTTGGATGCATTTTTGCCATTTCAAAGTTTTTCTTAATCTTGTTTGCACTGTTCCTGCACACTGTTTAAACTGGATTATCTCCATGGTGATAGCCCAAACCATCTGGAGCCCCCCCCCCTTTTATTTTCATGGATTAATTTAGAATTTGAAGAGGCATTCTACGTAAGACTGAGCAAAGGTACCTTAAATAGACTTCAGTACTGGATTATTCTTCCTGCTTTTTGTTTTCTCTTTCTCTTACTGAAGGAAAAGCTGTAAAAGAAAATGAGAGAAAGAGAGAAAAATAAACAAAGCCTAGAATAAAAAGATAACTATAATTTGCATGTCTCTGGTTAAGAAAAAGTTCGATATCACTTCAACTCCCTTTTTTTCCCACATAACTCTTTTCATGGTGTTTTCAAAATTAAGTAGGATTAACCTTCCCCTGGATTGGGGAGGGAATGGAGATTTACAGTATCTTTCCCCTGGAGTGGGGTGGGAACAGGGTGGATAAAAATCAATGATTTTTTTTAAAAAAATCAAAAAAATCTGATTTTTTTTATTTAAATTGGATTTTTTTGATTTAAATCGGATTTTTTTTATTTTTATTGAATTTATTTTAATAAAAAACTTTTGGGGTAAAAATCTATCGTAAGATAGTTTTCTATTTAAGATACATAAATAATTTAGTTTATTCAGCATGAAATGGAGCTTAGTTATGTAGCACGAGGCTGTATATTCTGCAACACTGGGACTATCGGTGAGTCAACAGTGGGTCAAAGGAGTAGCAGAGATGACAGTTGCTCTTTAAAATTATGATTTAAATCGAGTTGATTTAAATCAAGCCTTTTTACTAGTGATTTAAATCATGATTTAAATTGTGATTTAAATCAACTTGATTTAAATCAAATCCACCCTGGGTGGGAGTGGAGATTTTACAGTATCCTTCCCCTGCCACGCCCACCAAGCCACACTCACAGAACCGGTATTTGAAACGCACCTCTACTGCTGGGTAACGTTGAGCCAGTCACATTCTCTCAGCTCTAAGAATCAGGCAATGGCAAACTGCTTCTGAAATCTTGCCAAGAAAATTGCAGGGACTAAGTCTAGCAGTCACCAGACTCTACACTGTCAAATGCACAAACAAACAAACAAAGCTTATTAGGCGCCTCAGTGGGGATTAGAGTAAAAAAAGTAAAAATGACAGAGACAACCATGCAATAGGAGCCCCAGCCTTTTAACATGCATTGCCTATATGACACATTTAAAAATGAGGTGGGGCTTCCATTGTATGATCGTGGCTGCCATTTTGATTTGATTTGATTTTTTTGACAACACACCCCTTGCAAACGCTACTGTGATGATAGAAATTTACCACCATGGTGTAAATAAAAAAAATATTTTTACGGAAGTGGAAGGGTTGTATGTGCAAGAATAGATATATGGGGACATATGATTAGTGTGGTGACTGATTGGCCAATAGCCCTGTGGCAGGGGTGAAATCAAGCAGGTTCTGACAGGTTGTGGAGAACTGGTAGCAGAAATTTTGAGTAGTTTGGAGAATCGGCAAATACCACCTCTAGCTGGATTGGGGTGGGAATGGAGATTTTGCAATACCCTTCCCCCAGGAGTGGGGAGGGAATGGGGATTTTGCAGTATCCTTCCCCTGGAGTGGGGTGGGAATGGAGATTTTGCAGTATCCTTCCCCTGCCATGCCCACCAAGCCATGCTCAGAAAGCCACACCATGCCCACAAAGCCATGCCTACAGAACCGGTAATAAAAAAATTTGAATTTCACCACTGCCCTGTGGGCTCAGTTATAAGCCTGAAAGGACAAGCCGTGATTGGCTGGTGGTTCTATGTCACCTCCTATACCAGGGGTGTCAAACTCACGTCGTCATGGCATCATCACCTGACATGATCCGCTGTGACTTGAGAGAAATCCAAAAAGAACTGTTGAAACATGACTCAAAAAGGACCAAGAGAAAAATCTGATGGCCTGGAAATTCTCTAAAACTTCCACCTTTACCCTTCATCTTGTTCCTTGGCATTTAAGATTCATTGCAAGACACTTATTAATTGCTTAATTACAAGCTGGCTCCAGTCAGATGTGACTCTGACTGGCACACAATCCAATAATCGGATTAAAGCAGTTAAATCTAACAAAAGCAAAGGAAACTGAAACAAAACCCAAACCACCCAAAATAATCATTAATCAAATGTCCTAATTACCAACATTCCCTGGCACCTTCAGGAGGCATTTGAGAACTGGTGCCAAACAGAAGAGTCAGAAGTGCCAAGGAATCTCCCTTGGTGACATCTTGATATTTAGCTGTGTGGATTGGCTGGTGGTTGGAAGGGAGCTAGGACAGCAAAGCTTCATGTGGCAATGATACAGCTGGATTGATGAGAGTTGTTGCTGCAGAAGCCTAATGTCCACAGGGCAGGGGCTCAAGGGTGGACAGAGTGATGAAAACAGCATCTGTTAGTTTGGTGTAATGGTCAAGGTGCTGGCCTGGAAACCAGGAGGCTGAGAGTTCTAATCCTGCCTTATGCAAGAAAGCCATGTTGGAAGAAACATCCTTCTGGGTTCTGCTCCAAGTGGGGAAAAAGACACTGGAAACATGGAGACTGCTTGGAAAGATGGTTTAATGGTGGACAGGATCACATGGCTTGAGTTCCTGAACAGAAAAAAGAGCAGATACAGCGAATCCTCGGGTTTTTATGCTCTCTCTGGCTTTGAATTTCCTGGGGCCCAGAAAGAGTATCCTGATTGGTTGTCAGACTCCCAGGGGGTGGGGGTCTTAGCTAACCTTGCTGGTTGATGTAATCTTCCCAGGTGCCATGTGGTGAGTTTCGTCCTAGATGGGTCCCATTGTCTTGTAGATGAGATCCATGGACAAAGATTGAGTTTCTGCCTCTGGCCCATTAACAAAAGGGTGGGAGCAGGAAGGTGGGAGCTGCTCTGTCTTTAAAAACATGCTTCTCCATTTCTTATACAGGGAAACATAATATTCTGCCTTTTTAATATTTCCCAAAATATTTCATTCCTCTAGGAAAGGGGTGGGTGCTAACTTCCTACAGCCAACTAGGTGACTTGAGGGCTTGTCACTCTTTCTTAGTCCAACCCACTTCACAGGGTTGTGGGGAAAAGAAGATGAGGAAGGAGTATTACGTGTCGTTGCCACTTTGAGTTATTGATAAACATAATAAAGGCGGAATATAAATCAAATAAATAAATAAATTGCAGTGCCATGACATAAGCCCCATCACTTTTCTACATGCAACTTGATGGGATGTTCCCAATCTAAAGCTTCTGGCTTGTAGATGCCAGGAAGAAGATGGTATTGCCTTTCTGTAGGCAAAGTAATAGTACAGATGATTTTCCTGATGTACGAACACAACAGTCGGGCCAAAATACCAAGAATGTGAGGTTACTTAAAACTTAAGGTGACCAGATTTTAACATTGGTAAAGAGGGACATTGTGGGCGTGGCTTATTTTGTGGGCGTGGCTAGCTGGTCATGTGACTGGGTGGGCATGGCTAGCTGGTCATGTGACTGGGTGGGTGTGGCTAGCTGGTCATGTGACCGGGTGGCCATGGCTATGCGTATAGGGTAAGGTGAACAGATTTTAACATTGGTAAGAAGGACACCATTGTGGGTGTGACTTATTGTGTGGGCGTGGCTTGGAGGCCATGTGACTGGGTGGACGTGGCTAGCTGGTCATGTGACCGGGTGGCCATGGCTATGTGTATAGGGACTACTCAGAGGGCTGAAAAGTCATTTCTGACAGGTCCTCACACTTTTGACTGGTCCTCACACTTATGACCATCCTCACATTTATGCCCGTGCAGTATTCTTAACAACCATGTCACTCATTTCACAACTGCTTCTCTTCACCATGATGACAAGATAGGGCAAAAATGTAAAATGTGAGGACAGTCATAAATTCGAGGACTGGTCAAAAGTGTGAGGACCAGTCAAAAATAACTTTTTCAGCCCTCTGAGTAGTCCATATGCATTAAAGGGGGTGTGTGGGGGTGTGGCCAGGGGTGGGCGTGGTCATGATGGGCGCAGCCGGGTGCTCCTGCAGCATTCTGCCAGCCAGGGGTGGGTTCTACTTACCTTTACTACTGGTTGTCTTTGTGTGCGCACTTCGCGCGCGATCGCCTCTTCGGTCACATGCTTTGCGCACGATCGCCACGCACATGCTCGGTTCGCTCGTGGGACACCAAACTTGCACTTCACGCAAGCGCGTTGCAAATCTGCCCAGCTGAGGTGCGGCAATCCATTCTGCCGCACCTCTCAGCTGGACGAACAAACCGACATATAAGGTCGGCATGACGCCGGGGCGGGCGGGAGGACCCAGCTCCTGAAGACAGAGAACCGGTTCGGTGACATCATATCGTCACTGCTACTGGCTCTCGCAAACCGGGCTGAACCAGGAGGAACCCACCACTGCTGCCAGCCAAAAACGGTCCATGCAGACGCCTCTGCAAGGCCCACTTTTGGCCAGCAGAGTCCTGCAGGAGGGCGGGGAGGCTGAAAACAGGCCTGTTTTGGCCAGCAGAGGCACTGTGGGTCAGTCCTTTGATATTTCCAGGCCAGCCCCGCAGGCTAGATTTAAGCACCACGTAGGTTGGATTTGGCCCACGGGCCTTGAGTTTGACACTCCTGATCTAGATGGACATCTAAAAAACAGCTCTGTTTAAGATTACAGTATAGTTTAACATAGCAGCTGAGTTGGTGGACTTCACTTCATGCCATTTCAGCCAGAAGAAGGTTTAGTGAGATTTGTCAGATTGGCCCCAGGATGGAGGGAATAGAGAAGAAGTCTTACATACAGGTTTACTTTGACTTGCAAAATAAATTAAAGTGTGCCCCAATAGCGAAAGCAAGGGTGTCCAGAATGTTCAGTTAGTCCTTGACTTATGACCATAATGGAGTCTACAATTTCAGTCATAAGTCTTGACGATCACAGAGTGGGTAAACCTTAATTTTGTGACCTTTTTTGCAATGATCATTAAGCAAATGCTGTGGGTGTTAAGCAAAGTAGACATGCCATTATATTCCTGGTTGGTGCTTCTTGTCAGAATTGCCTCAAAGAGCTGACCCAGCCCGCCCACCCAGCCCCAAATCCTCAGTATCATAGCCAGGTAAACATGAGCCACAGTGGTGCAGTGGTTAGAGTGCAGTACTGCAGGCTACTTCTGCTGACTGCCGGCTGCCTGCAATTTGGCAGTTTGAATCTCACCAGGCTCAAGGTTGACTCCAGGGCCGGATTTAGATGAAAAGAGGTCCTAGGTTATTCCATTTATGAGGCCCTTTCACCTATAATGAAAGTGTAATTTTAATTTTGCTAACAATTTGAATGTAGGCCACTCTTGATCTTGAGGCCCTAGGCTGAAGCCTAGTTAGCCTATAGGAAAATCCGGCCCTGGTTGACTCAGCCTTCCATCCTTCTGAGGTGGATAAAATGAGGAGCCAAATTGTTGGGGGCAATAGGCTGACTCTGTAAACCGCTTAGAGTAAGGTGACCAGATTTTAACATTGGTAAAGAGGGACATTGTGGGCGTGGCTTATTTTGTGGGCGTGGCTAGCTGGTCATGTGACTGGGTGGGCGTGGCTAGCTAGTCATGTGACTGGGTGGGTGTGGCTAGCTGGTCATATGACCGGGTGGCCATGGCTATGCGTATAGGGTAAGGTGAACAGATTTTAACATTGGTAAGAAGGACACCATTGTGGGCGTGACTTATTGTGTGGGCGTGGCTTGGAGGCCATGTGACTGGGTGGGCGTGGCTATGTGTATAGGGACTACTCAGAGGGCTGAAAAGTCATTTCTGACAGGTCCTCACACTTTTGACTGGTCCTCACATTTATGACCATCCTCACATTTATGCCCGTGCAGTATTCTTAACAACCATGTCACTCATTTCACAACTGCTTCTCTTCACCATGGTGATAAGATAGGGCAAAAAACGTAAAATGTGAGGACAGTCGTAAGTTCGAGGACTGGTCAAAAGTGCGAGGTCCAGTCAAAAATAACTTTTTCAGCCCTCTGAGTAGTCCATATGCACAAAAGGACTAACCAGAGGGCTGAAAAAAGTCATTTCTGACAGGTCCTCGCACTTTTGACTGGTCCTCACACTTATGACCATCCTCATATTTATGCCCATGCAGCATTCTTAACAACCATGTCACTCATTTCACAACTGCTTCTCTTCACCATGGTGACAAGATAGGGCAAAAATGTAAAATGTGAGGACAGTCGTAAGTTCGAGGACTGGTCAAAAGTGTGAGGACCAGTCAAAAATAACTTTTTCAGCCCTCTGAGTAGTCCATATGCATTAAAGGATACAGCAATAGAGAGGGATGAAGGAATGGAAATTAGAGTAGGAGTGAGGGTAAGAGAGGGAGGAAGAGAGGAGGAGAAGGAGAAAGGAAGAGGAAGTAGGGAGGAGAAAAAGAGGGTGGGGGGAAGAGAAAGTAAGAAGGAAAGAAAAGAGAGTGGTGGTAGGTTTGAGGAGAAAGATTGCTGTACAATAAAAAAGATGAAAGGGAAGAAAGCCAACCCCAAGCAAATATAAAGATATTAAGATTAAGAATGAATTGTTAAACTTTAAAGAATAAAAGAGAACAAATATGAATAAATAGCAATAATTAGAAACACACATACAAACATGCAATGTATTTTCTTTGAACAGAATATTTGGCTGGTTCACAAATTTAAACAGCGTTTAGTCATTTCAATTAAATTTACAATTTCTATATTTCCTTTTTGCCATATTTATTCCTCATCTATTTTTTTAAAAAAACAATATTACCCTTCATCCTCATCTCTAATCTTAATCAAATTCAATTTTTCCCTTCTATTCTATATTATACCCCTTCCCATTGTCATCTATTTTTATATCCATCCTCACATTGGTTAATTATGTAATTATGTAATACAGTTGTTTAATACAAATTCAACATTTTAATATAAATCAATTAGTTATATAACTGTCTTTTTTGTATATTAATCAATATGAACATGAATATTCCAATTATTTCCATGCAATCCAATTTCTTATAAATCAATTAATTATATTTACCAATAATAATAAACCAAATAATTTCCCCCATATATTCCTCCAAACCACAACTTAACCATTTCTGCTTTCAACACAATATACAATTATTAATAGTATCTCAATTATTACAATTCCCTAGTTAAATAGAGCTTTTTTTCTTTTGTGTTTTAAAATCTTGAACTCTCCTCTTTTGCTCAAAATTTCCCATTGTTTGCAGTTTTGTACCTACCTTTTTTGGTGAGGAAAAAGAAAAAGAAAGAAATCTTTCTCTGCCTCATTTTGTCATGTTGCAGGTTTAGTTTCGCTTTCGCCTTTGTTTTCAGTATAGCTGGGGGGGGGGGGGAAATCTGCTCCAGGAACTTTTTGCAGCTTTTTGCAGCTAATTAACCTAGCGGAAGCTGTTAACAGGGGCTGTTTTTTCTATTTTTGCAGGCATGGGTCTATTCATTTTTTTTTTTAACACTGATCAGCTGTAGGTCGGCCCTTTGAAGCCCCGCGGCAAGAGTTTAAAGAGTTTTTTTTCCCTCTAGCCATCAGCGGGGATTCAGGAGGCAGAATGAAAAATCGGGACTTTTTTAAAACGCCGCGGGACGCGGGACAAATTGCTCAAAAGCGGGACTGTCCCGCCAAAAGCGGGACGTCTGGTCACCTTATTAAAACTAGTTTCCTTTATTGTTCTTCAGACAGAATCTTGCCAGACTAAAGCAATTATTTGTACAGCCTGAGTGGCGTAGGAGGCTAATGCCTCCTACTAAGGCAGCATTTAACATCCAGCTGCCTGCAATTACTGCAAGTTCAATTCTCACCAGGCTCAAGGTTGACTCAGCCTTCCATCCTTTCTAAGGTGGGTAAAATGAGGACCTGGTTTGTGGGGGCAATAAGCTGACTTTGTATAAAATATACAAAAGTATGAAGGCTATTGCTTAACGCATTGTAAGCCGCCCTGAGTCTCCGGAGAAAGGAGGCATATAAAAATAAATAAATAAATAAACCCTACAAATGTACTCTAGGAATACCTAGAAAGGAGCTGTCTTAACCTTCTTTCTGTTGACCAAACTCTCCAAGTTCTGCTGCCTCTTTGGCCTCTGGAAAACAGCTCCCTCCCTCAGATCCCTGCCGCCTGGAAGTAGCCGAAAATATGACACGCAGAGGCCAAAAATGGAGTATGCGGAGGCCAAAAACGCGACACACAGGCTGAAAACGCAATGTGCAGAGGTTGTGATTGGCGGCAATGTGCTGTGGCGATCCTGGAAGCCTGGAAAGGATCTAAAATGTAGGGTGCGGAGGCCAAAAACGCGATGCGCGGAGGCTGAATCACCATGTGGAGGCAGCGATGGGCTGTGGCGATCCCCGCAGTCTGGAACAGCTGATTGGAGGTATTCCAGGAAGCCTATCCAACCGCCAATCAGCTGCTCGTGCTGAATCAGGCTGTGTCAACGTGCTAAAGCTGACCAGGCTGTTTGCTGTTTGCTGCAAGAATGCTAGCCCGGTGAATACTGATGGATGCTGGTAGGCAGAGGCAGAATTTTTTTTATTGTTTTCCTCCCCAAAACTAATGTGAATCTTATACTCTGGAGCATCCTATACTCCAAAAAATACGGTATTTAATTTGCTTAAGCCTTTGAGCCACTGTCATTAAAGATACAATCCCTTTCCTAACAAACATAATCTATCCATAATGGGAGCTATAAAAATGTATTTCTCAGTACTCCTGTCTGGTTAATCCTCTGCTAATGACCAGCATTAGCAGGAGCCCTGGTGGCTAAGTGGTTAGAATGCAGTATTGTAGACTAACACTGCCCACAGCAGGAGTTTGATCCTGACCAGCTCAAGGTTGATTCAGCCTTCCATCCTTCTGAGGGCCATAAAATGAGGACTCAGATTGTTGGGGGTAATATACTGACTCTGTAAACTCACTTAACAAATGTTCCACTTAACAAGATAAATTTGGGGCTCAATTGTGGTCGTAAATCAAGGACTACCTTTACAGCATTGGTACATAAATTCACAGGGGTAAATTGTCAACCATTGAACAACATCCTACCCCATTTGTCAGGGGAAAAATTACAAGACAGCTGAAATAAGCACAGGTAACCAGTTGATTCACTGGTGGTGGGCCAAAAAGGAATAAAAGCTATTTATTTTAACACCTTATTTATCTTTAAAGGTGTTAGTTTACTGAGGCACCGGGAAGATGGTTAACATTTTTAAATAAATGAGGTACTCCTCGACTTAGTTCATTTAGTGACCGTTCAAAGTTACAACAGCACTGAAAAAAAGGGACTTATGACCGTTTCTCCACACTTACGACCGATGCAGCATCCCCATGGTCACGTGATCAAAATTCAAATGCTTACCGTGTGATTCATATATATGACGGCTGCAGTGTCCTAGCCAGGGGTGGGCAAATATGGCCTCTTTATGACCCGTGGACTTCAACTCCCAGAATTCCTGAGCCAGCAGGAATTCTGGGAGTTGAAGTCCACAGGTTGTAAAAGGGCCACATTTGCCCACCCCTGTCCTAGGCTCATGTGAATCCCCTTTTGCGACTTTCCGACAAGCAAAATCAATGGGAAATCCAGATTCACTTAACAACCATTTATTATTTTTTATTTATTAGTCCAATTTATATGCCGCCCTTCTCCGTAGACTCAGGGCGGCTTACAATGCATTATAGCAATAGCCTGCATACTTTTTTGTATATACCTGCTTATTAGGGCTTTCGCCCCTCCCCCCAAGCGGTGTTGTTCTAATTAGGGTTGCCAGGTCTGCTTCCAAAAAATAGCGAACAAGCGGGGTGTGTGTGTTAAGTAGTAAAAAATGTTTTTACAATTAAATTATATATTTTCTTACAAACATTTTAACATGCCATTTTAGGTCAGTCGACACAAGCTACAATACATTTTAAAAATGTGAACTGTACATAATTTTATAATATATTTTTATTTTAATCTCATCATTAATTTTTTCGGAGAATCGAGTTCAATGGATATTCGATCTTTGTCTCATTCTAATTTATGAAAAAAAAGACAAAACGCGATTCTCCTATCCTTATTCTCTTAGACTGTACAGCTTTAGATTACGTACCATTTCATCATAAAGCTTTTGAATAAAAAAAATGTCCACTATTTTGTGAAAAAAAATAGTGAACATAATGTGAAAAAAGCGGACTGTCTGCTCAAATAGTGGACACCTGGCAACCCTATGTTCTATACAAAGTTGGCTTATTGCCCCCACAATCTGGGTCCTCAATGCAACCATGTTCCTAACTTAACCAATGCAATGATTCACTTAACCACCGTGACAAGAACGGTGTCGTAAAGTGGGGCAAAAACTCCCTTAAGACATGTTTCGCTTAGCAACATAAATTGTGGGCTCAATTGTGACCATAACTCGATCACAAGCAGAGGTTTTCTGCAGTTGTAATACTTTGTAAACCCAACCTTCTCAGCCTCTGAGAAGCCCCATCTCATAGCCTGTGGCTCACAGATTCGCTCTTCCTTCTTAGGGAGGAGGCGGGGGTTTGTGCAGCCGCTCCTGCCAATATCAAAGCCAAAGATTTGAGGCTGAGCATCATTCTCAACCCTCTGGCATTTCCCTTTCGTGTAAGCAAGCTGCTTCAGCTCTCCAAAGCTGTCTTGTTGATTCTGGACGTGGTTGCGGCTGGGCAGGAGACTAGAAACGATATTTCCTCTCCACTCCCTTCCTGCTGGATGCCAGATGCCAGGAATTAGACGTGCAGGCAATTCAGTGCAATTTACTTGGATGCAAGGATCAGAATATTCAAATAATTCCGTGGAGACAATTAAAAAACAAAACCTACTAAGAAGGAGGCATGTGTATGAGGACTACAGGAAACCCGCGTACATTACACTAAACAAATAGAAAGCTAAGCCAGAGGTGGGTTTCAGCAGGTTCTGACCAGTTCTGGAGAACCGGTAGCGGAAATTTTGAGTAGTTCGGAGAACCGGTAGTAAACGTTCTGACTGGCCCCGCCCCATCTATTCTCTGCCTCCCAAGTCCCAGCTGATCGGGAAGAAATGGGGATTTTGCAGTATCCTTCCCCTGGATTGGGCAGGGAATGGAGATTTTGCAGTATCCTTCCCCTTCCACACCAACCAGCCACGCCCACCAAGCCACACCCACAGAACCGGTAGTAAAAATTTTTGAAACCCAACACTGAGCTGAGCATATTATTTGAGATACTGAAAAAGAAAGCCAACGGTAGAAGTGTACCCATCGTGCTATTCTGTTTTATTTTATTTTATTTATTAACAAGTCTCAGCAAGATGTTTGGCTATAAAAAAAAAATATTGTAAAGAAAAAATAAGACGACTTGCCCATCTTATGGAGACTATTGCTAATGATAAATTAGATGTGACTGCCCTCTAGTGGTCTGTTGGATTTCTCAAACCAGAGGAAAAATATTCTTTCTCATGTAAGAGGAATATAAAAAATGTATATAATTAGGGCTGTACCTAGTTGGAAAATGATTCAGAAGAATTGCTTTGAGCTTTCTAGCAGATACCACCTTTTTTGTTCTTTATTAAAGCAGCACAGTTTTCCTTTAAGATTCCCTTTTGAAAGTCACTGGGAGTGAGGTAATATCATAATAAAATACCGATATTACTATTAATCTTTTCATCGTTCTTATCACCCATCTCCTCCCACTTATGACTGTATGACTGTAACCTTGTTGCTGGTATCCTTAAGATTTATATTGACTGTTTCCCTATGACTATCATTAAGTGTTGTACCTTATGATTCTTGACGAATGTATCTTTTCTTTTATGTACACCGAGAGAGTATTGCACCGGGGTGAAATGCTCCCAGTTCGGACTGGATCGCCTGATCCGGTAGCAATGGTGGGTGGTGGTTCAGGGAACCGGTAGCAAAAAACCCTGCCCCACCCCCATATCCAGCTGAGTCGCGCGATCACCAGAGGCTTTTTTTTTTAACTTTTAAAAGCATTTTTTCTTCGGCTGAAAAAATGCTTTTAAAAGTAAAAAAAAAAGCCTCTGATGATCGTGCGGCTCAGCTGGGATTGTCAGAGCCTTTTAAAAGCATTTTTTCTACAAACTGAAGAGGTTGTAAAAAAATGAAGAGGTTGCCTGATCGGCAGAGGCTTTTTTTCTTTTAAAAGCAAAAAAAAAAAAAAATGCTTTTAAAAGAAAACAAGAGCCTCTGACAATCAGGCAAGCCAGCTAGGATCGTCAGAGTCTTTTAAAAGCATTTTTTTTTACAACGTCTTGAGGTTGTAGAAAAAATGCTTTTAAAAGTAAAAAGAAAAAAGAAAAGTTGGCCACGCCCACCCAGTCACATTACCCCTACCACCAAGCCACGCCCACAGAACCGGTAGTAACAAATTTTACATTTCACCACTGGTATGCACCAAGACAAATTCCTTGTGTGTCCAATCACACTTGGCCAATAGAGAATTCTATTCTATTCTATTCTATTCTATTCTATTCTATTCTATTCTATTCTATTCTATTCTATTCTATTCTTCTATTCTATTCTATTTTGCTATTGTTAAAGGGTCCAAAGCATTTCTTTTGAATAATTTTCAAACTGGGCTTAGTCCTGCTGTATATTGTATACAGTAGTCCTCATTTAATGGCCATTTGGTTAGCTATTTGGTTAGCAACCATTTGAAGATGTGATGGTGCTGAACAAGTGGTAACAACCATTTCTTAAAGTTGCAGCTGTCATCATATTCCCAAAATGATGTAATCATAATTCAGGCATATGGCAACCAGCTCACACTTATGATAGTTGCAGCATCCCAAGGTCACATGATTGCAGTTTGAGACCTTTTCTATTGGCTTCCCACAAGCAAAGTCAATGGCTCTGTGTGAAGAAATATCCATCTGGTTCAGTTCCAAGCTGGGAGAAAGACATGGAAACATGGAGGCTGATTGGAAAGATGGTTTATTGATGGGCAGGACCACATGGATTTGTAGTTCTGGGCAACTGACAAAATGGAGTTGAGAGTGGTAGGGTTTATACTTTCTTTGGGCTTTGCACTTGAGCTTTCTGTTCCTATGCAAGAACATGTATTCTATTGGCTGTTGTCAGATTCCTATGAGGTCATGTAGGGGTTATGTAGGGGTCATAACTGGCTCTATAGGCAAAAGAAGAAATGCAAATCCTAGGTGTTTGTCTGAGCTACGTTTGGTTGATGTTTGGACTGCTCTGATAGGATGTTGGGCAATTCTATTGTGACTTAATGATTTTGCCCTGTGTTGGATCTTGAGTGAGGGCTAATCCTACCATTCTGCCTTTGTTCAGACTTTGATACAGGAAGTTTCAAAATATCCTGTTTTGAATGGATTTCTGCCTGCAGCATTTGCTTTGCCGATGAATAGAGCTATCTAGATACTTGTCTTGCTTTTTCAATAAGCTCTTTATCTCTTAAGTGCTGTCATCTGCTGTGGGCTATTAAGGAAAGTGGGAGTTTTTTTCTGCCTCTAAAAAAACATGTTTCTCCATTTCTGCCTTTAAAAAAAATATTTTCCAAAATATTTCATTCTTCTAGGAGAGGGCTAGGTGCTGACTTTCTACAGCTCAATCATCCTATGGCAGTGATGGCTTACCTTTTTGCCGTTGCATGCCAAAAGTGGGGGGAGCACGTGGGAGTCTCTCTCGCGCATGCCCACACCCATAATTCAATGCGTCCCGCTCCCCCATGCATGTGCGTGTGACCCCCCCCCGCTCTTGGCACGTATGGGCATGCATGCTGGAGCTGAGCTAGAGCAACGCTTGCATGCCCACAGATATGGCTCCACGTGCCACCTGTGGCACGTGTGCCATAGGTTCGCCATCATGGTCCTATGGTGTTCTATTTTAATTTTGGAGGTTACTTTGTGGACGTACTTCAGAAAAGGGGCTGCCATAAGGACCAAATGAATTATGAACCACTGTCATTTCTTCACACACTAACATTAATTGCATCCAACTATATTGGCCAAAGAGGGGACCCACTCACTTTTGTTTTCTAGTGGTTTCCCCCCAGTGGTGGGTTCCTCCCAGTTCAGTCTGGTTCGGCCGAGCCGGTAGCGGTGACGATATGATGTCACCGAACTGGTTCTCCCCCCTCCCACCCCCCACGTTATTATTACCTTTTATTTGGCCCCACCCCCAATCTATTGCTGCCTCCTGAGTCCCAGCTGATGACTAGAGGGAAAAAAACTGTTTAAACTCTTGCCGCGGGGCTTCAAAGGGCCGTCCTACAGCTGATCAGTGTTAAAAGCAAACAAATGAGTCAGGTCGTAAGTGCGAGGACTGGTTGTAAGTGTGAGGACCTTCCAGAAATGACTCTGACCAGCTAGCCACGCCCACCTTCTCACATGACCTCCAAGCCACACCCACAAAATAAGCCACGCCCGTAGAACTGGTAGTAAAAAAATTTAGAATCCACCCCTGTTCCCCCCTCCCCCCCAGTGTTTGTGTCTCCTGAAGATTCAGTACAGAGTTGATAATGTTTTTGGATTTGTTGAATGGAAAGGTTTTACAGAGGCATTGAAACATAGATTTTGACTTCATCCTGGGCTGGTAGATTAGAGGTATATCTTAAATTAACAGAGGGACTGGAGTGGGAGGGAGGTAATGGTTGGCAGCCGTGAAGAACCTAGATAGCTCTGGCAACATCAGCCCTTTGAGGTATTCTAAGCAGAAAACCATGAGAAGCAAAACATCTTCAAGGAGATACACCTGGTGGGACCCAGAAGAAGGACCATCTCCATGGTGGCTCTCTGGAACATCCTCCTCTTGGATATTAGACTGGCCCCCACTCTAACACTCTTTCCGAAGGCCCTGAAGCTGGGGTTCTGCCAGTGGGCCTGGAGAACCCAGAGAGGGATGGAGACCATTAAATGGATAGTATGAATGTGTGTTGTTGCCAGGGTCAGGGGGTGGAGGGTTATTATTTTATTTTATTTTTTATTTCTTTTACATGGCATTTTTTATATCCTTGTAAGCAGCCAAGAAATTAAAAGACGCTTGCTCCTGGGGAGGAAAGCTATGGCAAATCTAGACAGCTTACTAAAAAGCAGAGACATCACCCTGCCAACAAAAGTGTGTATAGTCAAGGCTATGGTGTTCCCAGTTGCAATGTATGGCTGTGAAAGTTAGACCATAAGACAGGCTGAGCACCAAAGAATTTGAGGCCTTTGAATTATGGTGTTGGAGAAGACTCCTGCAAGTCCCTTGGACTTCAAGGCAATCCAACCGGTCAGTCCTAGAGGAGATCAACCCTGATTGCTCTTTAGAAGGCCAGATCCTGTAGATGAAACTCAAATACTTTGGCCATCTAATGACAAGGAAGGACTCAATGGAGAAGAGCCTAATGCTGGGAAAGATTGAGGGCAAAAGAAGAAGGGGACGACAGAGAACGAGGTGGCTGGATGGAGTCACTGTAGCAGTAGGTGTGAACTTAAATAGACTCCAGAGGATGGTAGAGGACAGGAAGGCCTGGAGGAACGCTGTCCATGGGGTCGCGATGGGTCGGACACGACTTCACAACTAACAACAACAAAAGCGGCCTTGAGTTGCCATGTGTCAGTAGGCAGCAATGTAAATTTTCTAAATAAATAAATCAAAAAAAAAAAAAAAGAAAGAAAGAAAGCAAGCAAGCAAGTCCAGGTACCTTTTGAAAAAGCACCTTTGAGGCACACATCTGGATAACTCTTAGGCTAACAAAAGTTGGGCATCCCTGCCTCAGAGCCAAGATAGGCAATGGGGGTTCTTCCAGGGACTATTAATTTTATCCATCATTCCTCAGCACTGGGAATGCTTGATGGTGCTGAATCAGGGGTGAAATGCTCCTGGTTTGGACCGGATCGCCCGATCCAGTAGCGATGGAGGCGGGTAGTTCAGAGAACCGGTAACAAAAATCCCTGCCCCCCCCCATGCCCAGCTGAGCCACGTGATCATCAGAGGCTTTTTTTCTTTTAAATGCCTCTGACGATCCACACTGAGTTGCCTGATTGTGAAACTGAGTTTGACGATCCAAGACGACGATCCAAGACGATGCCTGACGATCCAAGCTGAGTTGCCCGATCGGAAGAGGCTTTTTTTCTTTTAAAAGCCTCTGACGATCCAAGCTGAGTTGCCTGATTGGCAGAGGCATTTAAAAGAAAAAAAGCCTCTGACGATCAGGCAACTCAGCTGGGATCGTCAGAGCCTTTTGAAAGCATTTTCTTACAACCTCTTCGCCAAAGAGGTTGTAGAAAAAATGGTTTTAAAAGTTAAAAAAAAATAAATTGGCCACGCCCACCCAGTCACATTACCCCTCCCCACCAAGCCACGCCCACAGAACAGGTAGTAACAAATTTTAGATTTTACCACTGGGCTGAATCCTTCCAGTTGGATGCATCATCTAAGGAGGGCTCCAGCCGGTCCAACGCTGAACCGTTGCGGAGATACATAAGAGGAAAGGAATACACACAACCGAACCTTTTTTTTTTCCAGCCTTCTGCTCTTTTGAAAGGAATTCTGTTTTAAATCAATTCTTTTCCTCAGCAAAATGCAACTAAATCAGTCTGGAAGCAGATGGCAACCAAGAAAGCTGACACTACCAGGACATTTTCCAGATGCTGCCTTATTCAATTGTGTATCAAGTAGTATTCATTTAAAAAAAAAGGATGATGTCTGATTCCATGAATTGTTGCATGGTTGCGACGCTGCCGGCCAAACAGTTTCTCAACTCCTGCACTTGTTTCTCAACACCTTTATCCCCTTTGACAAATTCTAAGTTTTCTGGCTGCATTCTTGTTTCCCCATACTCAACTGCAGTAAGATACAAAAAGGCCATTGTATTAAAGATACAATGAATCTGTGGGAAAAAAGTTGGCAGCCCTAGGAAAAATCACCAGATCCTTTCTGCCAACATTTTATTCAGCTTTTCTTTCTTTCTTTCTTTCTTTCTTTCTTTCTTTCTTTCTTTCTTTCTTTCTTTCTTTCTTTCTTTTTTTCTTTCTTTCTTTCTTTTTTCTTTTTGCAAGAGGGCTAATTTGTTAGGGCTGCTAAACCGTGATATTCTCAAGCTGGATCTTGAAAGCTAAATATCTCACGTACTTCAGCTTGAAGGAAAAACGAGGCAGTTTTTCCCAAACCAGAGTCTACCCACCTCCTCTGTAGAAAGTTAGCACCCACCTCTCTCCTAGAAGAGTGAAACTTCTTAGGAAATATTTAAAAAGGCAGAATATTATATTTCCCTGGATGATAAAAGAAGAAACATGTTTTAAAGACAGAAAACAGCTCCCTGCCCCGAGCAGGTATTTGGTGCCCATTAAGAAAGACTGGGCCAGCCTGTCTCCAACACAAAAGACCTTCAGCTCAGAGGTGAAATTCAATTTTTTTAAACTAACGGTTCTGTGGGTGTGGCTTGGTGGGCGTGGCAGGGGAAGGATACTGCAAAATCACCATTCCCTCCCCACTCCGGGGAAAGGATATTGCAAAATCTCTGTTCCCACCCCACTCTGGGACCAGCCAGAAGTGGTATTTGCTGGTTCTGCAAACGACTCAAAATTTTCGCTACCAGAACCTGTCAGAATCTGCTGGATTTCACCCCTGCTTCAGCTCCAGGGCGATGGGATTAAGACATGACCCTCCAGGATATAATAGGATTATCTAGAAGCAGGGCTCACTGCATTGCAAAATCACTTGGGGACATTGTATCACCCTTCAGGCTTCAACCAAACTTGATTCAGACAAACATGATCCCCACATGGCCCCATGGGAATCTGTCAGCAACCAAACAGAATACATGCTCTTGCCACAGGAACAGGAAGCTCAAGTTCAAAGCCCAGAGAGGGTATAAATAACCCTCATTCTCCACTCCATGTGGTCAGCTGCCCAGGACCTCAAACCCATGTGGTCCTGCCCATCAATAAACCATCTTTCCAATCAGCCTCCGTGTTTCCAGTGTCTTTCTCCCCGCTTGGAACTGAACCAGATGGATATTTCTTCCAAATAACTCCAAAATAACTCCAAATAACTGAAAATGCAACTTTTGGCTTCCCACTCAGGCCAAGCTAATTTAGAATACTAAGAACAAACTGCAGAACGAACATATCTGAGGGAGTGGGGTGCACAGTTGGGGAACGCTGGCATACAGCAAAGTGGAGAAGTAAATTTATTTTCTGGTGTGTGTTTATATGATGATCAGATAGGACACCTACATATTCTCTTAATGGTCAATTTATAAACGTTTCACAAATGGTCTGAAATGGAGTATTGGTCTACAGCTCACGTATTGGCAGGCAGATGTTTAATAGCAACCATTATTGGCTGAGCTCAATGGTGAAATCTGAACTGGTTTACTACCAGTTTGCTGGCTGCGCATGTGCAGTGCGCACCACGCACCAAATGCGAGGTGCGCCTGCGCAGTGCACACCAAAAGGAGCAGGGGTGAAATGCTCCCGGTTCGGACCAGATCGCCCAATCCAATAGCAATAGAGGCGGGTGGTTCAGAGAACCGGTAGCAAAAATCCCCGCCCCCCTCATGCCCAGCTGAGCCGCACAATCATCAGAGGCTTTTTAAAAACTTTTAAAAGCATTTTTTCGCCATCGCTGGCTATTGGGGGCGAATCACTCGCCCCCACGGAGAGGGCTCGTAACTTGGGCATCCTCCTGGACGCACGGCTGTCTTTAGAAGATCATTTGACGGCCGTGGCCAGGGGGGCTTTTTATCAGGTTCGCCTGATACACCAGTTACGTCCCTTTCTAGATCGGGACTCTCTACGCACAGTCACTCAGGCACTAGTCACTTCCCGCCTGGACTACTGCAACGCTCTCTACATGGGGCTCCCCCTGGGGTGCACCCGGAGGCTCCAGCTGGTCCAGAACGCGGCCGCGTGGGGGATTATGGGGGCGACGAGGCGCTCCCATGTGACACCTCTCCTGCGCGAGCTGCACTGGCTTCCTGTGGTCTTCCGGGTGCGCTTCAAGGTGTTGGTGACCACCTTTAAAGCGCTCCATGGCTTAGGGCCGGGGTACTTACGAGACCGCCTTCTGCCACCAATAGCCTCCCACCGGCCAGTACGCTCGCACAGAGTGGGCCTCCTCAGGGTGCCGTCCGCCAGACAATGTCGGCTGGCGACCCCCAGGGGGAGAGCCTTCTCTGTGACGGCGCCCACCCTCTGGAACAACCTTCCCCCAGAGTTGCGTACAATAACAGACCTCCGGATTTTTCGTCGGGCCCTGAAAACCTATTTATTTCAACTAGCTGGGCTGGCTTGAGTTAAATTTTAAATTGATTTTAAATTGGGTTGTTTTAATTTACGGCTAAATATTTAATTATTTTAATACTGTTTTTAAATTTTGTATGCTCTGTTTTTACCTTGGCTGTGCACCGCCCTGAGTCCTATTTGGAGAAGGGCGGTATAGAAATTTAATAAATAAATAAATAAATAAATAAACTTTGGCCGAAAAAATGCTTTTAAAAGTAAAAAAAAAAAAAAGCCTCTGATGATCGCGTGACTCGTCAAAGGCATTTAAAAGAAAAAAATCCTTGTTTTCTTTTAAATGCTCTGAGGATCCCAGCTGAGTTCCCTGATTGGTAGGGGCTTTTTAAAAAAGCCTCTGCCGATCAGGGAACTCATCTTGGATCCTCAGAGCCTTTTGAAAACATTTTTTTACAACCTCTTAGCCAAAGAGGTTGTAGAAAATATGGTTTTAAAGTAAAAAAAAAAAATTGGCCACACCCACCCAGTCACATTACCCCACCACCACCAAGCCACACCCACAGAACCGGTAGTAACATATTTTAGATTTCACCCCTGAAAAGGAGGCATGCAGTAAGTAGAACAGCGCAGGAGGGGGGGGTGGTCAGCTGTGGCGCGCAATCTTTTTTTTTACTTTTAAAAGCATTTTCTTTTAAAAGGAAATAAAAAGCCTCTGAGGATCAGACAACTCAGCTGGGATTGACAGAGCCTTTTCAAAGCATCTTTTAAACAACCTCTTCGGCCAAAAAGGTTGTAGAAAAAAATGCTTTTAAAAGAAAAAAAAAAAAAAAGATGATGATCGCGTGGCTCAGCTGGGCATCGGCGGGGGGTGGGGTGGGGGGGGTTGGGAAGGGATTTTTGCTACCGGATCTCCGAACGACCCGCCACCATTGCTACCGGATTGGGCGATCCGGTCTGAACCAGGAGCATTTCACCCCTGGATGAACTGTATTGGCTCAGTTATTCTAAGGGTGTAGCTGGTAAACCTCATTTCAGGGGGGAAAAAAAGATGGAACTATCCTTATACTAGGAGCTGACTTTTTATAAACTAGTTTTTTTGTTTGTTCCTGGGAAAAAAATGACACAAATCAATAACCCTAAGCTAGTTTAAAAAAAAAATGAAGTTTCTTATCTGCCCAGAATATTACAAATTAACTTTAATAACATGTATAATTAGACATGGAGAATGAGGAGGGAAAGAAATGGGCATAGCTTTATTTTGGGAATGACTCAATATTAATACCATTCAATATTTCAGAATTACAATGGCTGAATAGATTTGTCTGCTTCCTTCTTTTCTCATTCATTCATTCATTCATTCATTCATTCATTCATTTATTTATTGGTTTGATTTATATGCCGCCCTTTTCCGGAGACTCAGGGTGGCTTACAATGTGTTAAGCAATAGCCTTCATACTTTTGTATATACCTGCTTAGTAGGGCTTTTGGCACCCCCCCCCCAAGCGGTGTTCTTTTTTATACAAAGTCAGCTTATTGCCCCCACAAACTGGGTCCTCATTTTATCTACCTTGAAAGAATGGAAGGCTGAGTCAACCTTGAGCCTGGTGAGATTTGAACTCGCAGTAATTGCAGGCAGCTGGTGTTACTTAACAGTGCTTTAGTCTGCTGCGCCACCAAGGCTCTTTATAGGTCCAGAATGGCGAACCTATGGCACGTGTGCTAGAGGTGGCACAGAATGCCCTCTCTGATGGCACACGAGCCGTTGCATTCTAACCACGGCACTACCATGGCTCAGTAATATTGAGCCACGACAGTTTTATTAGGGGAAAACTAAGTATAAGTACTACTTTAGGCCTGATTAGGCAATGAGTCCTTGGCAGTTTTTGATACCAGCTGGAAACTGATTTTGCAGACTCGGAATAGCTGCTAAAGATCATATAATTTTCCTCCGTAAATCAAAACACCTGTTCATTCAACGAATGACCAGTAAATCAATCTGAAGCCAAATAATGAAATAAATATGCAAATAAAATACTTCATTTAGTCACCTTATGTTCCATTTCCCATGCCATGGGAAAGAAGACTTGGCTCCAGTAGTTTTAAAAACGTGGTTGTTAGTTCTTATTCAAATATTATAGAACCAAAACGGTTAAATAATTGGAATGATGGTAGTCAAAGAAAGAACCCAGGGGTTTTTCAATTGCCAAATATAATTAAAAGGCAGAAAAGATCAAAGTTTTGGAATAAAACTGTGTTTATTTCAACTTTTGCTCAAGCAATAAAACCATGAAACCACACCTTCTTTGATTTTTCCCCCTTGTCCTTTCCAATGTATGTCTGCTGTGAATGGGCATTACTCATCTGGAAACATTTTGCACTTAATGTCACAGGAAACTGCAGAAAATCTCTACCACCAGCTGAAAACAGCAGGGCTGTCCTAGGATTTGCTGAATCAAACTGTAATGTGCCAAGCAGATTTTTTTTTCTGAATTGTATCTTCCAAATCCCAGTGTTAACCCATTTGTCTACTAGGAAAATGTTGTCCCTATTTAGAAAACAAAAATGTAGAAATGGGATAGCAGTAGATAGTTCCATACAGGTAGCTTTAGCACATTCACAGCTGGTCTGCAAGGATCCGTATGGCCATTAGATGGCAATAGAATAGAATAGAATAGAATAGAATAGAATAGAATAGAATAGAATAGAATAGAATAGAATAACAGAGTTGGAAGGGACCTTTGAGGTCTTCTAGTCCAACCCCTATTCAGGCAGGAAACTTTATACTATTTCAGAAAAATGGTTGTCTAATCTCTCCTTTAAAACTTCCAGTGTTGGAGCGTTCACAACTTCTGGAGGCAAGTTGTTACACACACACACACACACACACACACACACACACACAAATTGGTATGTGTCTTCCTCAATCTCAGGTCCTTGACCACAAACTTGGGAGTTTGAAGAATTCAAGTAGTGCAGGGAGTCCTTGACTTACGTTGCTAATTAGACAGTTGTTAAGTGATTAACTACAGTTTTTAAATTAGTAGCATGGTTGTTAAGTGAATCTGGCTTGAGAGTTGATAGAGGTCCTGGGCAAAAAAGCACATGGGTGAGAGAGAGAGATTTATATCCTCTGTTGGGCTTTGAATTTGAGCTTGTATTCTGATTGGTTGTCAGACTCCAATGGGGCCATGCAGGGGTAACTTTGTAGGTTGTCTTTTGAGTCCCAGGCTTGGTTGAGCCTTGCTGGGTGATGCAATCTCCCCAGGTCCCATGTGTTGAGTTCTGTTGCTAGATAGGTAGAGGGCTAATTCTATCTTTGTTAGATCTTGGGTGAGGGCATTTGCTTATGAATAGACCTAGCTATCTCTTTATCTCTTAAGCGCTGACATCTGCTGTGGGCTATTGAGAGTGTGGGGGCTATTAAGATTAAGTCTGCTTTCTGCCTAAAAAACATGTTTCTCCATTTCTCATCCAGGGAGGTATAATATTCTGCCTTTTTAATATTTCCTAGAATATTTCATTCTTCTAGGAGAAGGGTGAGTGGTGACTTCCTACAAAACATATCCTGTAAGATTTGCAGGAGTTTATTTTTCACAGAGGTGTTTCTACAGTTGATTAACATTTATATCCTTTTTATTCACAGATAGAAGATTTATTCTGAAAATGACTTATCAACAGGGTGCCATGTTCAGAACGGAATTCCAAAATGCTCCCTGTCAAGCAATCTGTTGAATTCCTTAAAAAGAAGAGCAAGATCAAGGAAGCAAGATCATATGGACTTTCTTGAATGAATTATGATCAGAGGGTTCTCAACAACCTTGAAAATTGAGATAAAAGTCTTCCAGCTCTCCTTTATCACAGATGTCATTAAGGCAGGATCTCTCTGAAGCTTTTAAATCTTTTTCCCAAGCTGTTTATATGACAGGCTAAGAATCAATTTCTTCCATATGTCTGGAGTAAATTCTCCCATCTGCTAATCCTTTGTCTCTGGAGATCTTCTCCTCCCTTCTGACCCTCAGGGCAATCTCTCACACAATCCATTAAATGTGCTGATTGTGAGGTTCATCTGGGAACAGAATTGGAGGGCACCAGCTTGGAGAAGTCAGTTCTTAAAGTTCTTTTGCTCTATTTTATGCATGCATGAGTGCATATAAATATAAATGTGGGCATTTAATAGATTTGGAACAGAAGGTAGTGATTTTCTTGGTTGTTGAGCTTCAAGACAGACAATGTCCTAAAATAGAAGGGTGTAGTAGATGATTGGTAAAATAGAGGACTGTAGATGTTCAGTGAAATTGCTCTGTTAGGATAAATTTCTTAAGATGGAAATATTTAGAATGTTGTCTCTTGTATTTTGAGGGTCATAGGTGTTCATTTGTGGATAAAAGTTACAAATTCGAAGACCAGGATAATTTTATAGGGCAGTGTTATTTAAGAGATTCAACCACATTTCTTAAATTCATAGTCATTTATCATTCTTCGGCAGGAAAAGCAAATTTGGTTTGGCAATTGCCTTTAGGAAAACATTAGAAATTAGAAGAGCTTACATGGAACCAAAATGGTTGGCTGGAAAAATTACGTTTTATACTGAGAACTAGGAATCAGTAAATGCCTAAACCTAACTGTTTTTAGGTTGTTTTCCCAATATTTTCTGAAGTCATTTAAACACAGCAAGAAATCTAGTTGATAAGCAAAAATCTCTTGCCCACCCATTCCTTTGTTTCTTAATTGGCAAATCAAATGTACTCTTGGTTTGAGATTTGCCTGTGGCTAGTAAATAAATGCAGCACTGTTTCCAAACTCCAGATTGTTGTTTTTTTTTTTAAATAATCTGAGTGGCTAGCCCTCTCTATATCTAATCAAGAATCCTAAAGCATTTGCCATATGGGCTTCATTTCATCACGCTAAAACAAACCAAAAAACCCTCCCCCATTAAAAAAAGAAGGAATAACATTTGTCAGTGCCCCCCTCCAACAGGAACCACAGCTGTCCATTAAATGTGGTGGACATTTCCAGCATGCAAATCAATTTTTCTGGTACAAGGGGATGCAGTGAATAATGACTGGGTTGTTTCCGGAAGCATGACGGATTTGGGATGAAGGTTTCTGCCTCTCTGACATTTTCACAGGGTAATTTATTACACGGAGCATATAAAGTGATGGTCAGCAAGTCTTGCTGGCACACTCGGTAGAAGAAACGTTCTCCAAGGCTTCATCACACCAACAACAGGGGTATTTTTTTTTTTTCTCCTAGCAGAAGGACCTCACTCGAAAGGAGCTAGCAATGTTGAGTCAGATAGCACCAAAGGACAACCTCAACTGGAGTCTCCTGCTTTTGCTTCTGTTTCTTCATTTTTGCCTGGGCCAAGAAGAAAACATGGAGGTGAGCAGAAGATCTAATAGTCCAGTGGCCAAAGTTTTGGAGAGCCACCACCAGGCCGGTCATAAAGGTTCCAGCAGCAGGGAAAACTTGAGACAGCGGAGCCAACTGTATAAGTGGACTTTTGAGGCAGTTGATGATAATAGTCCTTCTACTGAACAAAATGCCTTGAAACCAGACGTAGATGATGTAGCACAGACTACCTCAGACAGAGTCCAGGTACTCTGAATTAATCTTCTAAGATGCTATTAAGAAAGTGTGTGAGAGTTTTATTAACATTAGCACTATGTTTCTCAGAAGCAACGGGTTCCTAACGATAGGATGACCATACTATGCATAGATGTCTTTCAGGATAGGACTTTTCTATGAGTTTAATTTTCCATACAGATGTTTCCCCCCTCTTTATGACATCAACTATCTTTAATCTACCTATAATCCAATTTATGCATGTTTATTTAGGTGTTAAGTCCCGGTGTATGGCTTTACATCTTAATGGGGCAATCCATTCAATGTTTTAAGCATTTCAGATCAGAGTAAAAATTAGGGTCTTAATTTTAACTTTCTACAGATTGTGCCATACTGATTCATTAGAAATGTTATGAGAAAAGTATTTTGTATTGAAGCAAATTTTGTTCAAGATGCATGGGATAAACCCTCATGGTATAAACAGATAGCTTTGTCAAACAAGCTGTCAGACATGAAGAAAGATTGCATACTTCAGTGAAATAAGGAAAAACTCTCTGTATCTCAATATTTTTCAATGCATCTTCTATGCAAATTTGCATAGGATTGTAATTTGCACAAACATTTACTGGAGATGGTTTTTAATTGAAGGTAGAATTCATGCAGAGGATTCTGTTCATAAGAATGGCAAAAGATAACACTTATTTTTAAAGTAGAGAATATGCTTTATAATTGAAAGAAGAGAGTGTGCTTTATAATTTTTAAACGATTAAATGCACTACCCTATAATCCTTTCTCAGCTCAATAGATGTTAGACACCAGAACTACTGTGCTTATTGATTCTGTTGTTATTACATTTTTTAAAAATCACTTAATTAAGACCAGCTTTACTGTATGGAATCTACTTCAGATACTGTAGACGCAAGTACGGTAGTTCAGGCTACTTCTTCACATGACCAAAACTACTTTATAAAAGAATTTTCAGATAGTAGGTATTAGAGATGGGCCAGTGAATGTGATCAGTTCATACACATTAATTTAGATATGGCCTACCAACCCTCCAAACATTTGACGATCCATGTTTAATTTAACACCAGTTACATGGAGGGAAAGGGATCAGAATGTTCTCCTTAGGCTAAGCAATGCCTTGAAGTTAACATAGGTAGCTGTGACAGCTTCGCTTTTGCAATACCCTGTTTGTGTAAGAACCAGGTGCGCATTCAAAGTTGCAAAGAAGTCTTTGGATTGTGCCCGTTTTTTCTCCTACACTTTTTAAAAAAAAATGTTGGCTACTGACAGCAGGAACAGTTTTAATTCTTGTCATGCAGGGTTTTTTTTAGTTCATTAAAGTGAAGGCAAAGGTTCCCCTCGCACATATGTGCTAGTCGTTCCCGACTCTAGGGGGCGGTGCTCATCTCCGTTTCAAAGCCGAAGAGCCAGCACTGTTCAAAGATGTCTCTGTGGTCATGTGGCTGGCATGACTAAACGCCAAAGGCGCACGGAACGCTGTTACCTTCCTACCAAAGGTGGTCCCTATTTTTTCTACTTGCATTTTTTACGTGCTTTTGAACTGCTAGGTTGGCAGAAGCTGGGACAAGTAACGGGAGCTCACCCATGACGCGGCACTAGGGATTCGAACCACTGAACTGCCGACCTTTCGATCGACAAGCTCAGCTTCTTAGCCATTGAGCACCGTGTCCCTGACTTTTTAGTTTATTGTAGCCCTTCTAATAATTCTTTTCTGAGCTGAATAAAATGTTTTCATAAGAAACTTTGGAGGGCAACAGGTTCAAATAACATGGTACTTTACCCAAAGTGAAGACAATTTATTATATTAAAGAGCATAAAGAGATAAGCAAAGTACTTTTCTTGTACTGATTTTGAATTGTTTCCAGGTTAAACTAAGGATTTTCTTGGCAGAAAAGGGGTTTCCAATTGGAATGTCATTGCACTTGTGGAAGTCGGTGCTCAGTACTTACTGTAGTATTTTAAGCTCAGTTAATAATAGCCAAGCAGTCGCAAACTCTTAACTTTAGATGTACTTTGGGGCCAATATCTTGACTTTGTGGACCATACCCTATAGATACTCTGTCAGGTGACCTAACTGTGAAAGCAATTGTGCCAGGCCTGTTCTTTAACTAAAGCTATCATATCCGGGCTGTAAAAAGAAGATGTCCACATGCTGTCTCTTTGCTGCCATTTAGAGACTATCTATATTTTTGCAGCCCAAACATGATAGTTCTATATTTTCCCTTGATGGATGGAGAATGGAGTTGGCTTGGGAATTTAGTCAACTGTCCCCTTGGATTTCATCCAAAGAAGGAATAAATTATAGTCAATTGCATGTGCATACTGTTCTCTGAAGCAGGGGTCTCCAACCTTGTCAACTTTAAGACTTAAAGTTGCCAAGGTTGGAGACCCCTGCTCTGAAGCATTCTGCTCTTGGCTGGAACTGCCTTTATTAAAATGAGAACAGCAGATTTAATATGTTACTTGCTTGATCCAGGAGTGAAATCCAGCAGGTTCTGGAGAACCGGTAGCAGAAATTTTGACTAATTCGGAGAACCGGCAAATACTACCTCTGGCTGGCCCCAGAGTGGGGTGGGAATGGAGATTTTGCAATATCTTTCCCCCAGGATTGGGGAGGGAATGGGGATTTTGCAGTATCCTTCCCTTGCCATGCCCACCAAGCCACACCACGCCCACCAAGCCACACTCACAGAACCGGTAGTAAAAAAATTTGGATTTCACCACTGGTTTGATCCAATCTTTGCCATGCCTCGTTTTTCAGCTGCAAGCCACAAACATTTCTCTCTAGAAGGGATTAAGAGACACTGTCAGCGCTTCGACGCTGGCATAGAGAGCAGAAGAGAGAGAGAGATAAGCTCTAAACTTTTGCCTGCTAAATCCCTTTGAAGTCGGGTTGTCGTGGAAATGAAGGGGGGAGGCATTCCTGGGAAATGACGAGACAAGAAGTCTGAAGAATGACTTGGAAGATAGCCAATGAGAAGCAGAGATTTGGGGATCGGAAAGGGAGGGATTGGGGGGCAAAACGTCAGTCTTGTCCGCATCGAGTCATGATCCAGTGGCTGTGCTCAGTTAAAGAAAAGATTTCCTTAAAGATTGGCAGTTTGGAAATTCATTTATTTTGAGATAGCATCGAAGTCTGACAGATGGACAAGACTGACCTTTTGCCCCCCAATCCCTCCCTTTCCGATCCCCAAATCTCTGCTTCTCATTGGCTATCTTCCAAGTCATTCTTCAGACTTCTTCTCTCGTCATTTCCCAGGAATGCCTCTCTCCTTCATTTCCACGACAACCTGACTTCAAAGGGATTTAGCAGGCAAAAGTTCAGAGCATATCTCTCTCTCTCCTCTGCTCTCTATGCCAGCGTCGAAGCGCTGACAGACACCCTGATTTGCTATTGATGGCCCCGAAAGAAAGCCTTTTATTTATCACCAGATTGCAAGCTTATAGAAAAATGAGGCACTGCAGAGATGGAGCCGTTTCTTTATGTAACAATGAAGAAATGGGGTCCCAAAGACTTTTTTTCAAGAGGCCCCCAGACTTTCTGTTTTTTCTTTGAAGAAGTTTCACTTCTCATCCAAGAAGCTTCTTCAGGAATGGGGTCTATTGCTGCAGATAATCTGTTACAGGTAGTCCTTGACTTACAAGCATTTGGTTTAGTAACCATTCAAAGTTACCAAGGTGCTGAAAAAAGTGACTTACATACACACTTCCTTGCACTTACGACCATCACAACCAGCGGTGAAATCCTCTGAAGTCTGCTACCGGTTCTTTGAATCTGCTACCAAGTGCGCTTCAAGCGCATGTATGTCCGAGGCACGCCCAAGGCATGCCTGCACAGCGCTAAAAAAGGAATATTTTGAAGCCTTCAGAGTCTGCAAAGGTAAGTAGAACAGCGAGGGGGGGGGAATCCACTGTGCCACCTGATTTAGATTAGCTAGAAAGCAGGCAATCCGACGACTCTAGCTGATATAAATCACTTGTCACAGCTGATCATCACCCAGCTGATCGTCGGAAATACCGGTTCGCCTGAACCGGTAGCATTTTTTACTACCTGTTCGCCCAACCTGGTCTGAACCGGTAGCATTTCATCCCTGATCACAACGTATTTATAGATACATGATCAAAATTTGGGGTCTTGGCATGGAATTATGGTGATTGCAGAGTCCTGGGATCACGTGATCGCCATTACAATCTTCCCAGTTGACTTCTGACAAGCAAAGTCAATGGGGGAAGCAGGATTCACTTAATGATCACATGCTTCCCTTAACAACTACAGCAATTTGCTTAATGACCATGGCAAAAAAGGCTGTAAAATCAGGCACGGCTTGCTTAACAACCACCTTGCTTAGCAATGAAAATGCTGCTTCCAATTGTAGCTGTAAGTTGAGGGCTACCTATATGCCACAACTGTGATATCCTATATATTGTCTTTGAATGATGTGTTTACAGACAACACAGAGTGGACCTCAAAGCCCACCGGAATGCGGTTGCCGGGGAGATTTTGGATTTCGAGGCTATCAAGGCCCACCTGGACTTCCAGGACCTGCTGGAATCCCAGGTAAATACTTAGAAAGCAATTGTATAATGATGAACATTTGAAGGGGTTGCTTGGTTTCTGGGGCAGTTTGCAGAGCAGAGAAGATACCGTATTTCCCCGAAAATAAGACCCTGTCTTATATTTTTTGAACCCCAAAATAAGCACTTGGCCTTATTTTCGGGGAAGTCTTATTATTTTGGAGCGTGTGGAGCAAGATGGGACCATCTTACCTGATTTCGAGCTCTGTCTCCCTAACCCTAACGTGAGGAAATGACGGGGACCGGCTGCGCATGCGGTAAAATATTTTCAGAGAGGGCTTATTTTTGGGGAAATACAGTATACAGGGTTTCCTGCTGCATCACATCACAGTGCTCTTGGACTATTATTCTAAATGCTGCACCACCTGGAACATCTGGAATACTGTAATGGCATTCCTTATCCTGCTCCTTTCCTACTGTATTCTCTTGGCTTATTCCTTCAGTCTCTTGAATCAAATGATGTTGAGACTCTAGAAAGAGTGCAGAGAAGAGCAACAATGATGATTAGGGGACTGGAGGCTAAAACATATGAAGACCGGTTGCTGGAATTAGGTATGTTAGGTACAACTTCCGTGGACCTTACTTCATACTTAAGTGGTCAGTAGAGGGGCCGTGTATAAGTGCACTAACATGCCTATCCCTGTCATTGTATTTTTATTCTCTTATTCTTGTTCTTGTTTTTGTTTGACAAATTCCAATGAATGAATGAATGAATGAATGAATGAATGAATTTCTGGTTTAATAAGAAGATCTAGGAGTGCCATGATAGTAGTGTTCCGATATCTCAGGGGTTGCCACAAAGAAAGAGGAGGTCAAGCTATTCTCCAAAGTACCTGACAGCAGGACAAGAAGCAATGGATGGAAACTAATCAAGGACCGAAGCAACCTAGAACTAAGGAGAAATTTCCTGACAAAACAATTTATCAGTGGTACAACTTGCCTCCAGAAGTTGTGGGTGCTGCAACACTGGAAGTTTTTAAGAAGAGATTGGACAACCTACTATGCAATCTCCCTGCGTACCTTGCCACCAGCTGACCTTCCTGGTCCCGTCAACATTTGGCCTTCTAAAAGTTAAATTTTAAGTCATTGTGAAACTGATGTGCTTTAGGGCAAAATGCCAAATAATTGTTGACGGCGTCATCAGTAGCCAAAAGGACGTGGGAGATAGAGTGGATGACAGCAACCATGCTTGTAAAACCCTACTTTGTAATTGCTTAAATCAGGGGTTTGCAACCTTAAACACTCAAAGAGCCATTTGGACCCGTTTCCCACAGAAAAGAAAACACCGGGAGCCACAAAACTCTTCCCGTGCTGACTATTTCTTGAGCGGCCACAAAACTAGCATATGTAGTTGAATTAAATGTTCTGTTTTCTTCTGAAACTTTTCTTGTCTTGGATTTATCCATGGTTGGCGTACCGGGGGTTGAAAAGCTCAATAAATTGTGTGTTGGTGGGTGTCACACATTGGCGGTTGTGACACATATATTAAGTGACAGGGAGCTGCTGCAGAGTTGCTGAGCCCTGGCTTAAATTGTCCATGTCAGCAATTTCGCAAACAGCAAACTCCCCATCTATCATTTTGCAAGAGTGCTCTCAGTTTGTTCTCAAAACTCTGAAGGCCTACCAACCCTCCAAACATTTGAGGATCCATGTTTAATTTAACACCAGTTACATGGAGGGAAAGGGATCAGAATGTTCTCCTTAGGCTAAGCAATGCCTTGAAGTTAACATAGGTAGCTTCGCTTTTGCAATACTCTGTTTGTGTAAGAACCAGGTACACATTCAAAGCTGCAAAGAAGTCTTTGGATTGTGCCCGTTTTTTCTCCTACTCTTTTTTTTTTTAAATTGACTGACAGCAGCAGCAGTTTTAATTCTTGCTATGCAGGTTTTTTTTTTAGTTCATCATAGCCCTTCTGATAATTCTTTTCTGAGCTGAATAAAATATTTTTATCAGAAGCTTTGGAGGACAACAGGTTCAAATAACATAGTTCTTTACCCAAAGTGAAGATAATATAGCTAAACCGTAAGCCTTAACCAAAATGTAATATTAGATTTCATTTATATGAACACCAATGCCCATACATTCTATGAATTTCTTGTTTCATACCATAGATCCGTAAATGACTGAAGGCATGAGAAAAAAAATGCAATAAAATGATGTGGTGTATTAAGTTAAATAAACATGAAAATGTTCTTCGGAAGATACTGATATAATTCATCAACTACAGTAATTAATTAGCTACTTTAATGAGACAGGCAAATGAAGAAAACTTAGTTCTGTTCCTATTATACAACTTTAAATAAGTTGCAACATGTTTACTACATTACAAAGATGTAAGTTTCAACAACACTGAAAAAAGTTACTTATGACTGCTCCTCGCATTTATAAATGTCGCAGCATCCCCACAGTCACATTATCAAAATTCAGGCACTTTTGCTCATGCCTATACACAAGAATCAGTCAGTACTAAATTGGTGCTAGATAGGAATCAGCGGAATTCAAGAGGGGTTGGGCTTAGACCTTTTGTGGGAATGTAATGATTCTAGGCTGATTACTTGCTTGACTCTGCCTGCTCCTCTCCTACATCTTCTCAGCTGACTTACAACAAGCAAAGTCAATGCTATATGTAGAAAAAAAAACCGTAGGACAGAAATGAAGGAAATTCCCCTATTGTCCAAGAAAGCCATCGTTATTATCGGTTCATCAATATAGTTTTGCTTCTCAACATACTCTTAATTTTGAGGGGGAGCCCCCACTGTTTTTCAACCTTGGCAACCTTAAACTGTGTGAACTTCGACTCCCAGAATTCCCCAGCCAGCTTGTTCAAAAATCCAGCTCCTACTAAGCTGCTTCTTATCTACCACTGCCCTTTTTCCTACTATTTTAGAAAGGATATCCGGACCTCAATAATTACTAGTCCTCTAGATGTATTGAACTATAATTTCCGTCATTCCCAGTCATTGGTGGTTAGGGAAGATGGGTGCTGTAATAGAATATATATCTAGAGGATACTAGAATAAGAACGGTTAAATCAAATTTTGCCTAAAGAAGTCTAGATTAAAAATGAAAAGAAAACCTTGCATGGGGTCTTTTAAAGCTTGCATTTCACCGAGCAACCTATTGATTGACTGCTCTAAGGAAACCATGGGAACAATGGGAATAATGGATTACCTGGCACAGAAGGATCGAAAGGTGACAAAGGAGACAAGGGGGATTTGGGACCCAGAGGCGAGCGAGGCCCTCAAGGACATAAAGGAGAAAAAGGTTATCCTGGCATCCCGACAGAGCTTCAGGTAATTTCCTCCTAATTTTCGCGAAAGCATGATTTTTCCAAAAGTGACTGCCTGTTACAATTCCATAAATTTATGTATGGGTTATGTATTTGTTTGTTTAGCAATAGCAATAGTACCTAGACTTATATATACCGCTTTCCAGTGTTTTCCAGCCCTCTCTAAGCGATTTAGAGAGTCAACCTATTGCCCCCAACAATTTGGGTCCTCAATTTACCCACCTCAGAAGGATGGAAGGCTGAGTCAGTCAACCTTGAGCCTGGTGAGATTCAAACTGCCAAATTGCAGGCAGCCGGCAGTCAGCAGAAGTAGCCTGCAGTACTGCACTCTAACCACTGCGCCACTGTGGCTCATGTTTACCTGGCTATGATACTGAGGATTTGGGGGTGGGTGGGTGGGCTGGGTCAGCTCTTTGAGGCAATTCTGACAAGAAGCACCAACCAGGAATATATATGGCATGTCTACTTTGCTTAACACCCACAGCATTTGCTTAATGATCATTGCAAAAAAGGTCACAAAATTAAGGTTTACCCACTTTGTGATCGTCAAGACTTATGACTGAAATTGTAGACTCCATTATGGTCATAAGTCAAGGACTAACTGAACATTCTGGACACCCTTGCTTTCGCTATTGGGGCACACTTTAATTTATTTTGCAAGTCAAAGTAAACCTGTACGTAAGACTTCTTCTCTATTCCCTCCATCCTGGGGCCAATCTGACAAATCTCACTAAACCTTCTTCTGGCTGAAATGGCATGAAGTGAAGTCCACCAACTCAGCTGCTATGTTAAACTATACTGTAATCTTAAACAGAGCTGTTTTTTAGATGTCCATCTAGATCAGGAGTGTCAAACTCAAGGCCCGTGGGCCAAATCCAACCTACGTGGTGCTTAAATCTAGCCTGCGGGGCTGGCCTGGAAATATCAAAGGACCAGCCCACAGTGCCTCTGCTGGCCAAAACAGGCCTGTTTTCGGCCTCCCCGCCCTCCTGCAGCACTCTGCTGGCCAAAAGTGGCCCTTGCAGAGGCCTCTGCATGGACCGTTTTCGGCTGGCAGCAGTGGTGGGTTCCTCCTGGTTCAGCCCGGTTTGCGAGAGCCGGTAGCGGTGACGATATGATGTCACCAAACCGGTTCTCTGTCTTCAGGAGCTGGGCCCTCCCGCCCGCCCCGGCGTTATGCCGACCTTATATGTCGGTTTGTTCGCCCAGCTGAAAGGTGTGGCAGAGTGGATTGCCGCACCTCAGCTGGGCAGATTCGCAACGCACTTGCGTGAAGTGCAAGTTTGGTGCCCCACGAGCGAACCGAGCATGCACGTGGCGATCGTGCGCAAAGCATGTGACCGAAGAGGCGATCGCGCGCGAAGTGCGCACACAAAGAGAACCAGTAGTAAAGGTAAGTAGAACCCACCCCTGGCTGGCAGAATGCTGCAGGAGCACCCGGCTGCGCCCATCATGACTACGCCCACCCCTGGCCACACCCCCACACACCCCCGGTCCTCCAAGGTCAAACACAACCCTGATGCAACCCTCAATGAAATCGAGTTTGACACCCCTGATCTAGATGTTTTTCTTTCTTCCTATGAGTGGTTCTCTGTTCATGCATAAATCGATGGCAGTTTTGTTAGTCAGGTTTGCTAAGTGCTTTCCCAGATCCTAGCAATGCATTTAGGAAATTAAAGTTTATCTCCCTTTCTCTCTCCCCTCTCCTCCTTCCCCAACTAAACTAGGAAAGAAGTTAATACAGAATCGATTGCTTTCAACCATGTCTTCCAATCTGCCTTTTTCCTGTTTTTCAAATGCTAACTCTATTTCGCTTAGGTTGCATTTATGGCTTCAATGGCCACCCACTTTAGTAATCAGAACAGCGGAATAATCTTCAGTAGTGTGGAAACCAACGTTGGCAATTTCTTTGATGTAATGACTGGACGATTTGGAGCGCCAGTGAATGGTGAGTACAGGAGATAATATATTCGGTGCGAATTTTGTGCAAAAGAAGCAATAATTTGCATTGGACATTCTTGTTGCAATCCAGCAGAATTTTTTTCCCCTTGAAGCTCCAGCCTGATGTGTTTTACTTTGGATCAAACACAAAGATAAACATTCTGATGTTTTCTAAAGATGTCTCCTTAATTGATTGAACTATGATGTCCATAGCAATAGCACTTAGATTTATATACCGCTTCACAGTGCTTTACCGCCCTCTCTAAGTGGTCTACAGAGTCAGCATATTGCCTCCAACAATCTGAGTCCTCATCAGGGGTGAAATTTGTTACTACCGGTTCTGTGGGCGTGGCTTGGTGGGGAGGGTAATGTGACTGGATGGGCGTGGCCAACTTTTTTTTTTTTACTTTTAAAAGCATTTTTTCTACAACCTTAAGAGGTTGCAGAAAAAAATGCTTTTAGAAGCCTCTGCCGATCAGGCAACTCAGATGGGATCGCCAGAGGCTTTTAAAGGCATTTTTTTTCTATAATCTCTTTGGCTGAAGAGGTGGCAGAAAAAATGCTTTTAAAAGCCTCTGACGATCCCAGCTGAGCTGCACGATCATCAGAGGTTTTGTTTAAAAAACTTTTAAAAGCATTTTTTCGGCCGAAGAGATTGTAGAAAAAATGCTTTTAAAAGTAAAAAAACCAGCCTCTGATGATCGTGCAGCTCAGCTGGGCATGGGGGGGGTGGCGACAGGGATTTTTGCTACTGTTTCTCCAAACCACCCACCACCATCGCTACCGGATCAGGCGATCTGGTCCAAACCGGGAGTATTTCACCCCAGTCCTCATTTTACCCACCTCAGAAGGATGGAAGGCTGAGTCAACCTTGAGCTGGTGAGATTTGAACTGCCAAACTGCAGCTAGCAGTCAGCTGAAGTAGCTTGCAGTACTGCACTCTAACCACTGTGCCACCTAACATTTTAATTGTGATTGCTTGATCAGAAAGGATGCATACTGCCAGATTCTATAAAAAAAAACCCCAACAAATTCTGTTTGGACCCTTTTTAAAAAAAATTGAAAGTTTTTTCCTTTATTGTTCTTGCATAGGCAATTTGCATGAATGTAATTTACAACTGAGAAATATCTTTTTGTAAGTTGCCTATGAACCGTGGTGGCACAGTGGTTAGAATGTAGTACTGCAGGCTACTTCTGCTGACTGCCAACTGCCAGCAGTGCAGCAGTTCGGGTCTCGCTGGCTCAACGTTGACTCAAGTTTCCATTCTTCCGAGGTGGGTAAAATGAGGACCCAGATTTTTGGGGGAAATATGCTGACTCTGTAAACCGCTTAGAGAGGGCTGTAAAGCACTGTAAAGCGGTATATAAGTCTAAGTGCTATTGCTATAAAATTTCAACATGAAATAGTTGAAGGTATAATAAAGAGAATAAAAAAGCCAATATTTGATTTTTGCAAATGTATTTATCTCTGACCTTTATATACTGCTGTACTCTGTATGCATTCCTAGCAGTTTACAATAAAGAAATAAAACAACATTGAATTAGGACAATACCATGGTAATACAATAGAGTAATGCAGGTGGTATACATTCATAATTTCTTGAGTACATTCTGGAAAGGTTTTAATGAATTTCTTGGAATAGAAGCACCATATTTTTTGGAGTATAAGATTCACCTTTTTCCCCCCTAAAAGGGGGTGAAAATTTAGGTGCGTCTTATACACCGAATGTAGCCCCGCACACCCACTGGCCCCACCTTTGGCCTCTGCCTCCCAGCAGTTACCTCCTTGCAAGCAAACAGCAAGAAAAAAACAGCTCCTTTCAGCTTCAGCACAGCCTAATTATAAGGTGACCAGATTTTAACATTGGTAAAGAGGGACATTGTGGGCGTGGCTTATTTTGTGGGCGTGGCTAGCTGGTCATGTGACTGGGTGGGCATGGCTAGCTGGTCATGTGACCGGGTGGGCATGGCTATGTGTATAGGGTAAGGTGAACAGATTTTAACATTGGTAAGAAGGACACCATTGTGGGTGTGGCTTGGAGGCCATGTGACTGGGTGGGCGTGGCTAGCTGGTCATGTGACTGGGTGGCCATGGCTATGTGTATAGGGACTACTCAGAGGGCTGAAAAGTCATTTCTGACAGGTCCTCACACTTTTGACTGGTCCTCACACTTATGACCATCCTCACATTTATGCCCGTGCAGCATTCTTAACAACCATGTCACTCATTTCACAACTGCTTCTCTTCACCATGGAGATAGGGCAAAAACGTAAAATGTGAGGACAGTCGTAAGTTCGAGGACTGGTCAAAAGTGCGAGGACCAGTCAAAAATAACTTTTTCAGCCCTCCGAGTAGTCCATATGCACAAAAGGACTAACCAGAGGGCTGAAAAAAGTCATTTCTGACAGGCCCTCGCACTTTTGACTGGTCCTCACACTTATGACCATCCTCACATTTATGCCCGTGCAGCATTCTTAACAACCATGTCACTCATTTCACAACTGCTTCTCTTCACCATGGTGATAAGATAGGGCAAAAAACGTAAAATGTGAGGACAGTTGTAAGTTCGAGGACTGGTCAAAAGTGTGAGGACCAGTCAAAAATAACTTTTTCAGCCCTCTGAGTAGTCCATATGCATAAAAGGATACAGTAATAGAGAGGGATGAAGGAAGGGAAGGAAAATTAGAGTAGGAGTGAGGGTAAGAGAGGGAGGAAGAGAGGAGGAGAAGGAGAAAGGAAGAGGAAATAGGGAGGAGAAGAAGAGGGTGGGGGGAAGAGAAAGTAAGAAGGAAAGAAAAGAGAGGTGGTAGGTTTGAGGAGAAAGATTGCTGTACAATAAAAAAGATGAAAGGGAAGAAAGCCAACCCCAAACAAATATAAAGATATTAAGATAAAGAATGAATTGTTAAACTTTAAAGAATAAAAGAGAACAAATATGAATAAATAGCAATAATTAGAAACACACATACATACAATGTATTTTCTTTGAACAGAATATTTGGCTGGTTCACAAATTTAAACAGTGTTTAGTCATTTCAATTAAATTTACAATTTCTATATTTCCTTTTTGCCATATTTATTCCTCATCTATTTTTTAAAAAAAACAATATTACCCTTCATCCTCATCTCTAATCTTAATCAAATTCAATTTTTCCCTTCTATTCTATATTATACCCCTTCCCATTGTCATCTATTTTTATATCCATCCTCACATTGGTTAATTATGTAATTAGGTAATACAGTTGTTTAATACAAATTCAACATTTTAATATAAATCAATTAGTTATATAACTATCTTTTTTGTATATTAATCAATATGAACATGAATATTCCAATTATTTCCATGCAATCCAATTTCTTACAAATCAATTAATTATATTTACCAATAATAATAAACCAAATAATTTCCCCCATCTATTCCTCCAAACCACAACTTAACCATTTCTGCTTTCAACACAGTATACAATTAATAGTATCTCAATTATTACAATTCCCTAGTTAAAAAGAGCTTTTTTTTCTTTTGTGTTTTAAAATCTTGAACTCTCCTCTTTTGCCCTAAATAATTTCCCATTGTTCCACCTACCTTTTTTGGTGAGGAAAAGGAAAATAAATCTGCTGCCTAATTTTCCAACGTTGCAAGGAAACAGCAAAGCCAACAGCCTGTTTTACTTTCAGTTTCGTTTTGAGCTTGGTTTGCACAAAGAGAAAAAAAAACTGCTGAGCAATTTAGCAAGAGCAGAGCCCTGCGCAAATCAGCTGAGAGGGGGAAGCCGAGCTAATCAATGTAGGGCGGCCCTTTGAACCCTGCGGCAAGAGTTTGAACAGGTTTTTTCCCTCTAGCCATCAGCTGGGACTCAGGAGGCAGAATGAAAAATCGGGACTTTTTAAAAACGCCGCGGGATGCGGGACAAATTGCTCAAAAGCAGGACTGTCCCGCCAAAAGCGGGACCTCTGGTCACCTTACCTAATTAGCACAAGTTGATTGGATTGGCCTCCTGACTCTCAGCTGTTTTGCGCAGGCCTCTGCTGCTTGCTGCAAGGAAGAAAATTGCTGGAGCAGATTTTTTTTCCCCTTGTGCTAATCAAGCTATGCTGAAAACGAAAATGAAAGTAAAGCAGGCTGTTTGCTATTTGCTGCAAGGAGGCAAAATTGCTCAGAGGGAGAGGCAGAGGGAGATTTCTTTTTCTTCTTTTCCTCACCAAAAATGGTAGGTGCATCTCATAGTCTGGTGCGTCTTATACTCTAAAAAATATGGTAACTCAAATTTGCTGTACATATTAATAATCTGATTCTCCAGGCTTCAGCAGATCAGTAATGAATTATCGAGCAGGTTCTTTGCAGGTTGGCAAAGCCTCAGTGGGATGCCGGGCAAAACATCTGTAGAAAAACCTGATCAATACAAGAACCCAGCTGCAAAGTATATTAAGTTGTTTTATTAGCTTCTAATAACTAATAACAAGCTCAAGACAATATCAAAACAGAAGCTGTAAACAGTCCAAAAATTAGATTTTGGAAAGCCAGAAAATAATAATATTCTTCCTAAAATGTTTTAAAGGCAACCTAGTTAAGCTATTGTTGCTTTTACCATACTAAAATAAATTAAACAGCGTGCCTTTATTAATCACTGTTCTTTCAATATGTCCACATTCATTGGTAAACTTAATAATAGACTGGAAATGAGATCTTGCCAGTCACAAGAACATATCCATCTTTTTATACCTCTCCTTTCCCCACATCTTCAATTTATGCAGCTTACAAGAGCTTAAAAATTGGGCCAGACTGGCATTAAAAAAATAATGATAGCGTTTTAAGGTACCAAAATAGATTCTAAGCTTCAGGAACAGTTTACCTCATCTTGGATTGTTTCAGGGATGAAACAAAATATGTGGCTATTTGTCTCTGAGAAGATGAATGAATTCTTAACAATTGTGGATAAATGTGTGACTCTTAAGTTTGGAAGGATTTTATTTATTTATTTATTTATTTATTTATTTATTTATTTATTTATTTATTTATTTATTTATTTATTTTCATCAAGCATGTATTTTATGACAGATACAAGTGTAAACATAATTATAAATACATGAAAAGGATACGAATAAAAGGAAACATTAGGACAGGGACGGTAGGCACCTTACAGACCTCTTAGGTTTAGATTCTTATTATATTTGATAAGGATTAGTTCTGAATATATGTACAGGGAGTCCTCAATTTACAACAGTCCATTTAGTGACTGTTCGAAGTTACAGTGGCACAGATAAAGTGACTTATGACCGTTTCCCCACACTTATGACCCTTGCAGCATCCCTCTGGTCACGTGATTCAGATGCTTGGCAACTGACTCTTATTTATAACAGTTGCACTGTCCCAAGGTCACATGATCCCTTTTGCGAATATCTGATCAGCAACGTCAACGGGGAAGCCAGAGTCACTTAACAACCATATTACTTAACAACTGCAGTGATTCGCTTAAAAACGGTGGCAAGGAAGGTCATAAAATGGGGTGAAATTAGGGCTGCGCAACCATTTTGAAGCCGATGTTTCAGAATGCGTGGTAGCCTGAATGAAGCATCTCTTTTGTGTAACTTATGACCGCAATTGAGCCCTAAATTTCTATTGCTAAGTGAAACAGTTGTTAAGTGAATTTTGCCCCATTACGACCTTCCTTGCCACTGTTTTAAAGGGAATCACTCTGGTGATTAAATTAGTAACATGGTTATTAAGTAAATCTGATTTCCCCATTGATTTTACTTGTCAGAAGATTCCCAAAAGGAATCATGGGACACTGCAACCATCAAAAATATGAACCAGTTGGCAAGCACCCAAATGGTGGCGCAGCAGACTAATAGCCTGTTATTAACATTCAGCTGCCTGCAATTACTGCAAGTTTGAATCTCCCCAGGCTCAAGGTTGACTCAGCCTTCCATCCTTTCTAAGGTAGGTAAATTGAGGACCCAGATTGTGGGGGCAATAAGCTGACTTTGTATAAATATACAAAAGTATGAAGGCTATTGCTTAACGCATTGTAAGACGCCCTGAGTCTCCGGAGAAGGGCGGCATATAAATCAATTTTTTTTTAAAAAAAATTGATCACATGGCATGGGGATGCTGCAGTGATCGCAAGTGCGAAAAACGGTCATAAGTCTCTTTTTTCAGAGTCACTGTAACTTCAAACGGTTACTAAATGAACTGTGGTAAGTCAAGGACTACATATACATCTAAACCAGGCTGAGGAGTATTCTACTATAACAGTCGATTTGGTACAATCCCAATCCTAATACACAATCCTAATACATTGATTTTAGCCAGAGGTTAGTTCAGGGGTGTCAAACTTGATTTTATTGAGGGTATCAGAGTTGTGTTTGACCTCAGGGAGCTGGGGGGCTGGGGTTGGTGTGGCTAGGATGGATGTGGCCAGTCGTTTGTGTTGGGGGGCACCTCTGGGGGGTACGTGGCCCTCCTGAGCTCCGTTTTTGCTGGCAGAGGGTTGCAGGAGGCCGTCCCAGTCAAAATTGGAGCTCAGGAGGGCTGCACATGGCCTCTGAAGCTCTGTTTTCACTGACAGAGGCACCGCAGGTCAGTCCTTCACTGTTTCCAGGGCGGCCCCACGGGCCAGATTTAAGCACCCCTTGGCTTGGGTCTGGGCGGGCGTCAGAGGTAAAATCCAGCAGGTTTTGACAGGTTCTGGAGAACCAGTAGCAGAAATTTTGAGTAGTTTGAAGAACCGGCAAATGCCACCTCTGGCTGGCCCCAGAGTGGGGTGGGAATGGAGATTTTGCAGTATCCTTCCCCTGGAGTGGGGTGGGAATGGAGATTTTACAGTATGCTTCCACTGCCATGCCCACCAAGCCATACCACGCCCACCAAGCCATGCCCACAGAACCGGTAGTTAAAAAATTTGGATTTCCCTACTGCCCGGGGTCCTCGAGTTTGACACCCCTGTGTTAGTTGGACTATGCCTGTTTCCTCAGAGATCTTTCACTGCCATTGAGTTGTGATTCTGGGGGGGAGGTGGGGGGGTGGAATTACAAGGGAGAGGGAATGGAGAAAGAGGAGGTTATTGAAGCAGCAGCAAAGAAACAGCCTGATTTATCTTGTACCTACCTGTGCCACTGAATTATTCAATTGTACTATATATATGTTTTCTCTTCCCTTCTAGGGGTGTATTTCTTCTCCTTCAATATGATGAAGCATGAAGATGTCGAAGATGTCTATGTGTACTTGATGCATAATGGCAACACGGTCTTCAGCTTATTCAGGTGGGTGGGGTGCATTTGGGGCTTTCAAATATGTGAAATAAATTTGGGAGAGGAACTGAAACTCAGGGGTAGAGCACATGAGATGCAGTGGTGGGATTCAGCTGGTTCTCTCCAGATCACACAAACTGGTAGCGGCGACTGCGGGAGGCTCCGCCCACCCACCCGGATGTAATGCACGACTACTGTGCATGTGCAGAAGGCCATGCTCATGCACAGAGGCCCGCGCTCACATTTGCAAACTGGTAGGGAAGGTAAGTGAATCCCACCTCTGATGAGATGCCTTTCAAGGGTCTCAGCTTCAGTCCCTAAAACAGGGGTCCCCAACTCCTGGGCCATGCAGCCCACTACCAGGTGGCGGCCTGTTTGAAACCGGCCCACGCAAAGCCCCACTCGCGTGAGTGGTGGGCCCTTGCGCTCCTGTGTAATGCTCAATTCGTGCAAGTGGATCTTTGTGTGTGAGCGCAAGCACCCTCTGCTCACATGTGAACCTCCATTTGCACACGCCCACCAATGGAGCTGTGCGCCCGTGTGAGTGCCTGCCACTCACACACACACCCCACGCTCTGGGCCACCGTGGTAGAAAGGTTACGGATTGCTGCCCTAAATCCTCCAAACAAATAGGTTACGGTTATAAGGACAAACCACTAGGGCAATGATGGCTAACCTTTTTGCCGTTGTGTGCCAAAAGCGGGGGAGTGCGGGGGGTCATGCACGTGCGTGCCCACATCCATAATTCAATGTGCCCTGCCTCCCACTCATGTGCGTGTGACCCCCCCATGCTCCCCCCACTTTTGGAACACGATGGGACGGTGGGCCTGGGGAGGGCAAAAATGGCCTTTCCCCACCCCCCTGGAAGCCCTCCAGAGGCCAGAAACTGCCTGTTTCCTAACTTCCGGTGGGACCGGAAGGCCCATTTTTCACCTTCCCAGGCTCCAGACCCTTTCTAGGAGCGTGGGGAGGGCAAAAACGGCCTTTCCCACCTCTATGGAGGCCCTCCGGAGTCCAGAAACAGCCCATTTTCCAACTTCCGGTGGGCCCGGAAGGCCTGAAAGTCAGTTGGCCAGCGTGCGGATGCGCGCTGGAGTTGAGCTAGGGCAACGCTTGCATGCCCACAGATATGCCATAAGTTCGCCATCGCGGCACTAGGGAATGCTGCTATCCCATAGCATAGATGACCTGACTAAGAATTAGGAGCACCAAGTTGGAAAAATGACCAGTAATAGATTTTATGAAGAATTCATCTGGCGTGATATAAAACTGCACAGTTTCTAAAATAGGTGTTATCAGGTAAGTAGGGTGATTGTATTAATCTTTAGATGAAGTCGGAACCATTAATTACTACTGCCTGGGCTGAAATTGCCAATCTGCTGCTTTAGGCCTGGAAAGGGATACAGCTAGTCCTTGATTTATGACTAATTGCTTAGCGACTGGAGTTACAATGGAACCTAAAAAGGGCACTTATGAACTGGATTTGAAATTCCAACTGCCCCCCCACCCCCAATCATGTGATTACCTTTTGGGTGCTCATCAACCGGCTTGCATTTACTACTGTTTGCAGCATCCCACGGTCATGCGGCCATGATTTATAATCCCTCCCCCCCAAAAAAACAGGTATTTACTGTATTTTTTGGAGTATAAGACGCACCTACCTTTTTTGGTGAAGAAAAGAAGAAAAAGAAATTTCTCTCTGCCTCTGAGCAATTTTGCCTCCTTGCAGCAAACAGCAAACAGCCTGCTTTACTTTCATTTTCGTTTTCAGCATAGCTTGATTAGCACAAGGAAAAAAAAACCTGCTCCAGCAATTTACCTCCTTGGAGCAAGCAGCAGAGGCCCGCACAAAACAGCTGAGAGCTGAGAGTCGGGAGGCCAATCCAATCAACTTGTGCTAATTAGGCTGTACTGAAGCTGAAAGGAACTGTTTTTTCTTGCTGTTTGCTTGCAAGGAGGTAACTGCTGCGAGGCAGAGGCCAAAGGGTGGGGGCCAGTGGGTGGGTGAGGCTATATCCAGGGTATAAGACGCACTTAAATTTTCACCCCCTTTTAGAGGGGAAAAAAGTGCGTCTTATACTCTGAAAAATACGGTAGTTCCAGTTTCTGGCACAAAATGCCCATTGCAATGGGTTCATTTAATGATTGCAGCATTCACTTTACAAAAGAAGGTCCGGTCACATGATGATCTGCTTAAGAGCATGATTTACAACCGTAATCCCTGGCTCAATTCCTGTCTTAAAATGAGGACTAGCTGTACAGAAAGAGGTGATTTGCAAATAAGAGGCAAAGATAATTCTTTCATTCATAATTACAATATTTTTTTATTTCCGTATTCATCAATTTCCCTTTGTTAAATCTTCCTCCCCCACCTCCCTGCACCCCAACCTACTAGACCGTCCTTTGGTATTAAAGGTAGTCCTCATTTAATCGGGATCCTCAACTTGGTCGTTAAGCAAAACAGTCATTAAGTGAAACGGTGACTGTGTTTATTATCTTGCTTCAGCTTTTTTGCACTTTACGCTCCCCTGAATGTTGTAAATGCAAGGATTGGTTGCAGAGTTATTTTTTTATCAGCCGTAACAGCAAACGGTCTCTAAATAAGGCAGTTGCTAAATGAGGACTACCTTTACGGATTGGAACAAAGCTTAAAATGTGAAGAACAAACCCGTTTACCTTCTGTACCTCTGCTCTTAGCTACGAATCCAAAGGAAAATCAGACTCGTCAAGCAACAGTGCAGTGCTTAAACTTGCCAAAGGAGACGAAGTGTGGCTGCGGATGGGCAATGGGGCCCTGCATGGAGACCACCAACGCTTTTCCACTTTTGCTGGCTTCCTTCTTTTCGAAACCAAGTAGATCTACTCACTGGAAATGCAGTACAACGTCGCTCCTCAGTTTCCCTGCTCTTTGGATCCTCCTAGGAATGCACAGGTAGCTCTCGACTTACAACCGTTCGAAGTTATGACATCAGTGAAAAAAGTGACTTATGACCGTTTTTCACACTTATGATGCTCGAAGCATCTTCACGTGATCAAAATTCAAATAGCTGGCAATTGACTCGTATTTATGTCAGCTAATGTCCCGGGATCATGTGATCATCTTTTGCGACCTTCTGACCGGCAAAGTCAATGGGGAAGCCAGATTCACTTAACAACGGTGTCAAGAAAGGTCGTAAAATGGGGCAAAACCGGTGGTGGAATTCACCAGTTCGCACCTATTTGGGAGAACTGGTTGTTAACTTTCTAAGCAGTTCAGAGAACCGGTTGTTGGAAGAAACCTTATTTTGTTTTTTTTTCCTACTTGACAGGGCTAATCCTGTAAGGAAGGCAGGAAGGAAACGTTCTGGTGTTTTTTCTAGCCCAATCTTTATTGCCTTGCTTACAGAAACTGCCTCTCTGGTTAACCCTTATTACATTGTAACAGCTAAAGCGAAACGTCATTGACATGAGTGACGTTGAGTAGGCCACACCTACATGGTCACATGACCACCAAGCCACGCCTACCCAGCTGATCATTAGGGCAGAGAACTGGTTGTTAAATTATTTGAATCCCATCACTGGGCAAAACTTAACAGATGTCTCACTTAGCAACTGAAATTTGGGGCTCAATTGTGGTCGTAAGTCGAGGACTACCTGTACTAAAATCCCAGGCTCTGTCTTGACACCAGTATGTTGTTAACTATGAAACGTGGTAAGAAGAAGTTAGGCCTGAATTTATATTATGCCCTTTTAATGACATTGTGCATCTCGCCACACATTCTTGCCTTCTTGCTAATGGATACTGAATAGTTACCAAACGCCTACTCCTGGTAATTTTATAGAATGATGATTGAAAAGCCTCTGCCGATCAGGCAACTCAGCTGGGATCGTCAGAGACTTTTCAAAGCATTTTTACCACCTCTTTGGCCAAGAGGTTGCAGAAAAAAATGCTTTGAAAAGCCTCTGACGATCCCAGCTGAATCGCGCGATCATCAGAGGCTTTTTTTTTTTTACTTTTAAAAGCATTTTTTCGTTGGAAGAGGTTGTAGATGATTGTGTGGCTCAGCTGGGCATGGTGGGAGGGGGGCACAGGGATTTTTGCTACCTGTTCTCCGAACCACCCGCCGCCATCGCTACCGGATTGGGCGATCCAGTCCGAACCGGGAGCATTTCATTCCTGATATCTATATACTAGCTGCATTTTTTCAGACAGTTTTATGAAAAAAGCAAAAGCTTTCCCGATTAATCCAGTGAATCTTGATTATTGTTAGCAAACAGCTCTTAAAATACCAAACAAACAACTGTGAGATTTTTAACTTTTGGTTAAAAGTTTAAATAATGCATTTAAATTTTTGAACGTGTTTAAACTATGTAAAATTGAATTGGTTGGCTTCAAACAGGCACAACAATCTCAAAATGTACATGTTTGTGTGTGTATCCTGTGGCAAATGATGTGTACCCTGTTTTGTGTACATTTTGCCTTGGCTGAAGATTTGCAGTGGATTTGCTAATTTTCACTTCTGCATCTTTGAAAAATAAATATATCAATTTTAGGGCTGATTTTTATTTTCACCCTGTGTGAAAGTATATTTAGGAAACAAGCTGACTTGGATTTTGGTAAATTACCCACTGGCAGAGTAACAAAGTATAGTCTTTTTGAAGCTGGTAGACTATATATTACTGCAAGACTTTGTCTTTTAAAAACATTAAATACACATTGGTACATTGAATACTTTAGACTTAGCAGGAGTTGCAATCCGTAGTAGATGTCATTAAAAAAAATGAAGCCTTGTTTGGAATGCACCAAAGAAGTATGTAAACTTTTAAAAGTATATTAGCAAGATGATGGCATGCTTTCAAAATGTAGTTTTACTCTCATTGTCATTTACTAATAATATATTCTGACCCCTGTTCTTACTATGAATGCCTTTTGCCTTTTGTTATTAGAAATGTGTTTCAAGCATCTGGTTATTTTGTACAGAAGACTTACTAATTAAAGTCCATTTTGTATAAGTATTTTGCGCACAAAAAGAAAAATACACTGAAGTTTTGTACTTTAGACTGGATTTTTTTTAAAATGATCTTTAGAAATAAAGAGCAGAAGGACGAGACTTTGGCTGTGGGAGACGACTCAAAAAACAAACAAACAATAATGCAGTCCATGCAATATACTGCAGTAACAGTGAAATTTGAGCAATCATATACCGTATTTTTTGGAGTATAAGACACTCCGGAGTATAAGATGCACATTAGTTTTTGGGGAGGAAAACAAGAAAAAAAAATTCTGCCTCTGCCTACCATCATCCATCAGAATTCATATGGCTACCAACCTTGCAGCAAACAGCAAACAGCCTGGTCAGCTTCAGCATGTTATTGCAGCCTGATTCAGCACGAGCAGCTGATTGGCGGTTGGATTGGCCTCCTGGAATACCGCTAATCAGCTGTTCCAGGCTGCGAGGATCACCAGAGCCCATCGTTGCCACTCACCGCCTCAGTGTGTCGCATTTTCGGCCTCTGCGCGTCACATTTTCGGCCTCTGCATGCCCCGCATGGCCTCTGTGCGTCGCATTTTGGCCAGTTGTAGGCGGCGGTGATCGGTGATGGTGGCGATCCCCGCTGCCTGGAACCAGCCAAAAATGCGATGCACGGAGGCCATGCGGGGCATGCGGAGGCCAAAATGCGACACACGGAGGCAGCGATAGGTGGCAATGTGCTGTGGCGATCCCTGCAGCCTGGAACGGGTATAAAATGGGGCGTAGCAGGGGTGAAATGCTACTGGTTCTGACCCGTTTGGGCGAACCGGTAGTAAAGAATGCTACCAGTTTAGGCGAACTGATATTTCTGACGATCAGCTGGGTGATGATCAGTTGTGTCATGCGATTTATATTAGCTAGAGTTATAGGATTTCCTGCTTTCTAGCTAATCTAAATCGCAGGGCACAGCAGATTCCCCCCCTCACTGTTCTACTTACCTTTGCAGACTCGGAAGCCTTCAAAATGTTCCTTTTTTAGCGCTGTGCGGGTACGCCTCAAGTTGGTAGCAGACTCACAGAACCGGTAGCAAACTTCAGAGGATTTCACCCCTGGTGCGGAGGCCAAAAACGTGACACGCAGAGGCCGAAAAAGGCCAAAGGGTGGGGGCCAATGGGTGGGGTGGGCTTCGGCAACATTCGGTGTATAAGACACATCACAATTTTCACCCACTTTTAGGGGTGGGGGAGTCTGTCTTATACTCCAAAAAGTATGGTAATATATATCTTATACTATTTTTATCTCCTGGATGCAGCAGAGGCAGGGTGGGGGTATTTTGACATGCCATATTTTGTTCAGTAGCAAATATCTTTGTGATTATTGCCTGATTATTGGAGTCATTTTAAAGCTACCTCAATCTCTGCCATAATTGGTATTCACACATCCTTGATCCAGGGGTGAAATGCTCCCGGTTCGGACCGGATCACCCGATCCAGTAGCGATGGAGGCAGTTGGTTTGGAGAACCGGTAGCAAAAATCCCTTCCCCCCGCAATTGCCCAGCTGAGCCGCGCAATCATCAGAGGCTTTTTTTATTTTTAAAAGCACTTTTTCTACAACATCTTTGGCTGAAAAAATGCTTTTAAAAGTAAAAAAAAAATCCTCTTATGATTGCGCGGATCAGCTGGGATCATCAGAGGCTTTTAAAAGCATTTTTTCTATAACCACTTCGGCTGAAGAGGTTATAGAAAAAATGTTTTTAAAAGGAAAAAAAGCCTCTGCCGATCAGGCAAGTCAGCTGGGATCGTCAGAGACTTTTTTTTTTTTAAAAAAAAGCCTCTGCCGATCAGGCAAGTCAGCTGGGATCGTCAGAGACTTTTTTTTAAAAAAAAAGAAAGCCTCTGCTGATCAGGCAAGTCAGCTGGGATCGTCAGAGGCTTTAAAAGCATTTTTTTACAACCGCTTCAGCCGAAGAGGTTGTAGAAAAAATGGTTTTAAAAGTAAAACTAAAAAAAAAAATTGACCACGCCCACTCAGTCATATTATTCCCCCACACACCAAGCCACGCCCACAGAACCGGTAGTAACAAATTTTACATTTCACCACTGCCTTGATCCCAAATCTTACAGAACACAATGATTTGATCTTACTTGTAATGACTTTATCTTCTAATGTTGCATGATTATAGCTTAATATGAACATATCTACACACCTGATCTTTAGATGACAAATTTGCATTATTGAAATTATACTAAGCACATTTTTGTTACTTTCTTTCGTTCATAACATGAACTAGCATATCCCAACTTCAACATGTCTCCCAGTTCTGTAAATGAACAAGTCAGAATTTTACAACTAGTCACTTAATGACTGTTTAAAGTTATGATGAACCCCCTAAAAGGTATTTACAACCTGTATTTGAAATTCTAATAGTGGCCCCCACCTTTGTGATCAAATTTTGGGTGCTTGGCAACCAGTTTGCATTTACAACTGTTCTGAGGTCATGTGATCATGATTTACATTTTTGGCCATAAACTAGTATTTACTTTTGGCAAAAAACCACAAATATTGCAGGCAATGGGTTTGCCTAACAATGATTATGGTTGCTTAACGACTGAAGGTTTGCTTAATGACTGCTGCAAAAAAATGTTATGAAATCAGGTCAGTGACATGATGACCTGCTTAACGACCGCAACAACTTAAGACTGTAATTCTAGGCTCAATCATGGTTATAAGTTGAGGACTATCTGTACCCAATGGTCTGAAATATGCTAAAAAGATCTATCTTCAAATACCAATGTCTAGGCCGTGTAACCACTGGATCAAAATACATGGCAAGGAAACCGGGAGAAAAAGGTGTTTTCTGCTATCTAAAGGACATATCGACAGGCACATAAATATTCATATTGCTATAGCACACTCTTTGTAAAAACAAATTTTGCTTAGCTTAAACTATTTTACTGGCAAGTATTGAATTTTACAGCGAATAACGCTCATCCAAAATATTTATCTGCCCGAGGACAGGTAGCAAATATAAGCTGCAAATCCAGGCTACCCAATTTATTTTTTACATGTAGAATCTCCTTCTGGAAATAAAAACACAATTATAAATTAAGATGGTGAATATTTTCCTGGGGGCATGCGGAATTGGCTTGGCTGAATGAAAGGGCCAGTTTTATAAAGTAATTGGCCAGTTTTATAAAGTAAAGTAATTGATTGAAGCCAGCATTTCTTAAATTGTTTTTTCTCTCAGGAACCCTTCCAACTTTTAAAAATAGGAGGACCCCAAAAGTGCTTTTGTCTATAGGCTGTTTTTATCAATAGATAAAAATAGTTAGTTCACAGTTCATTTAGTGAACATCAAAGTTACAACTGCACTGAAAAAAGTGAGATGACTATTTTTCACTTATGACTGCTGCAGCATTTCCATGGTCATATGTTCAGACACTTGGCAACTGACTCATATTTGTGACAGTTGCAGGGTCCTGGGAATCACATGGTCAGACCTTCTCAGAAGCAAAGTCAATGGAGAAGCCAGATTCACTTAACAACCGTGTCACTAATTTAACAACTGCACTGATTCACTTAACAACTGTGGCAGGAAAGGTCGTAAAATAGGGCAAAATTCACTCAACAAATTATCATTTAGCAACAAAAAATGTGGGCTCTATTGTAAGACCAAAGGACTACCTATATTTACCCTAGTAAAAATTGCAATTGACACATTTGCTGCCACAACTGCTTCTCGTGATTTTTTGATGAGATTTTAATATTGTATTACTTTTTCAGCATAAGCTAAGCTGATAATTTTGATTTTGCAGTTCCCTGAAAGTGTTTTGGGGAACATTCAGGGTTCCTTGGACCATGCTTTCAAAAAACACAAATTAAAGTGAAGAGAAAGAGCAAGGGACTCATGATAGTAGTCTTCCAATATTTGAGGGGCTGCCACAGAGAGGAAGGGGACAAGCTATTTTCTAAAGCATCTGAAGGCCAGACTAGGAATAATGGACGGAAACTGAACAAGGAGAGATTTAACTTGGAAATAAGGAGAAATTTTCTGACAGTGGAACAGAAGTGGAACAGAAGTTGCCTTCGGAAGTTGTGGGAGCTTCATCACTTGAGACTTTCAAGAAGAGATTGGACTGCCATTTGTCAGAAATGGTGTAGGGTCTCCTGCTTGGGCAGGGGGTTGGACTAGATGACCTACAAGGTCCCTTCCAACTCTGTTAATCTGTAATCTGAATTAAAAGCATGGTGATTAATTACAACATCTATTTCCCAGATCAAAAGAATAAAACAGTGGGCATGGAGTAGGTGTACTTCTTTATCAAAATGTCATTCCGAGCATGAGATATCTTCTGAGTATCAACTTTCTTTCCTAATATATGTTTACATTATAAGAGCAAAATCTTTGGACAAACTAAGCCAAACTAGTTTGTCCCCTTTTGAAACAAAAATGTTATGGTGAATATGATGAAACTTGCCGAGATGTTCAAACTGACTTTGATCAGCTAAAAGGCATGATCTACATTTCGTGCTGACTGGAAATCGTTATAGAAATTTTGAACGAAACAAAAAAAAATGAAATTATGATATATAGTTTGATGGTTAGAAAAAAACATGATTACAGAAAAATGTTGTGCTATAACCACAGGATAAAAGGCTAATTTATATACTTATAGTGGCTATAAATAAAATCAGAACTATGTCTTCATATTTTCTTTTCCCCCCCCCGCACTTGTGTCGTTTTCTTCTTTCTTTTTTCTAAATATTTCATTTTTTTCAAAACCTACCTTTGATTACGTCATAGATGACAAAACCTGGAGAACATGTAGTATTCCTGCCTCCTCGTACTTCAAATATTTAAACTACTAAATCGAAACATTATGTACAATTTTAAAAAATACCTACATTCTAAATATTCGTTTGTTATTTAATCTTAAAACATTAATAAAGTTATTAAAGCTTTATGAATAGAATAGAACAGATTGGCGCTCGCCCAATATTGGAAAACTGATCAACTGTCAACAGATCAATTGATAATCCAAAAAATCTATAACTGTGCGGAAATGGACAAACTAACATTTGAAATGAAGGACAAGGTAGACTCAAAATGTTATATAGCATGGAATAGGTGGTATGATTGGATAACTTGCAGAAATGAGAGTAAATGTAAAATTCTGTACGACAATAATAATTAACAACTATGCACCGTTAAATAAGATCATGGATGTGACCAAAGTCACTTTTTCTTTTTATGTATTGTCGACTGTATTAATATATATGTATCTTGTATATACATGGTAGAATATTTTACTTTTTATATGTTTAATAATGTTAAACAGGGGTGTTTTAATCAGTATGGGCCAAATCTATTTAATGTGTTTTAAATTGTTTTTTAAATTTTATATTATATGTGTTTTATCTTTGGCTGTTCACCGCCCTGAGTCCTTCGGGATAGGGCAGTATATAAATCCAAAATAAAGTAAAATAAAAAACTAAAAAGTTTTGTTTTTAAAATAAAAAGAATAGAATAGAATAGAATAGAATAGAATAGAATAGAATAGAATAGAATAGAATAGAATAGAATAGAATAGAATAGAATAGAATTTTTATTGGCCAAGGGTGATTGGACACACAAGTAATTTGTCTTTGGTGCATACGCTCTCAAAAAAACATAAAAGTTTTTTTCTTTGTTCAAGCGGGAAAAAAATGTTCAAATTAAATAGTTAAATAGTTCGGGGAGGGGAGGGGAGTTCCAGGGGGTTGCAAGGCCAGGAGAGCTGCAGCGGCAAGAAAGCTCGGGGCCAAACGAGCAATGATGCGGCCGCCGGGGGTTCCGCATCTGCCCGGATCTCTCGAAGCCGAGAGCTCGCCAGGAGGAGGCGCCCGGGCTTGAAGCGGCGGCAACGGCGCCAGCCCTCCATTTCCTCCCAGCCGGTCCGGCCTTCTTTCTCTCCGCCCTGCGCCGTTTCTAAAGCTCAGTCCGCGATGGCGCTGCAGGGAGTGCGGGTGCTGGAGATGGCCGGCTTGGCGCCGGCGCCTCTCTGCGGTTTGATTCTGGCTGACTTCGGGGCGCAGGTGGTGCGGGTGGACCGCTGGTCCCGCACGCCCTTCAGCCCGGACGTGCAAGGCCGCGGCAAGCGCTCCGTCGCGCTGGATCTGAAGCAGCCCCAAGGCAGCGCCACGCTGCGCAGGATGGCCCAGCAAGCGGACGTCCTGGTGGATCCTTTCCGACCAGGTGCTTCTTCGCCAGGCGGGGAGCCGGGAGGGTGGGCGGCTTTTCTGCCGGAGGAGGGGAGGAGGCAGCGCTGATGGCATTTCAAGAGCTCTCTTCAGTATGTGCAGGCGATCCATGCAAGTGCAGAGAGACCTTGCATGAACTCTTGCTTTTTTTCAATCAAATTCATAGAAGTTGGAAGGGACCTTGGAGATCTTCTAGACCGAACCCCTGCTCAAGCAGGAGACCCTATATACAATTGGAGACAAGGAGCTGGCCAGGCTCTTCTTAAAAACATCCAGTGATATTTAGGGAAATAATCGTGAATTGTATTACAGTTGTGTTATTTGAACTAAGAACTCTGTTTAAATGTTAAATTGGTATATTTTCAAGATTAGAGATAAGACTTAAATTTGATGAAGTAATAATTAAATAAAGATTTAATGAATATGATATGAAGTAGTAATAAAACATAAGGAAGTTTTAGAAATGGAAATAAGATTTAGAAATATAAACAGGTTTGAATTGTATTGTTAATAGTGAGTATTTAGGGTAAGAATTGTGAAATGTACTATGAGGTATTAATTGAATCAAGATTTAAGGTGGATTAATAAGGGTAATTGTTTTGATCAAGTTAATATGAGTTAGCTTTCTATAAGATGGTAATAGTTGAGATATGTGATAAGTGTTATGGCAAAAATAGAATATATAAAATTGTATTAAAGATGAACAAAAGTTGAACAAATTTAGGATCGGATCAATGCTCTGTTCCGAAAAGATGTATTGTATGTTTATTTTTTTAAAAAATAAAAAAAAATTTGCAAAAACAACCCAACGTCCAGTGATGAAGCACCCACAACTTCTGAAGCTGAACTGTTCTGCTGACCCAAAGGTGCTTTTTCAAGAGGAAAACTGGACTAAACTTGTTTTTCTTTGAAGACATTTCATTTCTCAGCCAGCCCAGAGTTGAAGCTGCTTCTTGGATGAGAAGCGAAACATCTTCAAAGAAAAACAAGAAAGTCCAGTTGCCTCTTGAAAAAACACCTTTGACCTGGATGACTGAGAGAGCCTCCATAGACATCAAGCTGATTGCCCTCCCTGTTAGGAAATTTCACCTTAATTCCAGGTTGCTTCTCTGATTGATGAGTTTCCATCCTTTGTTTCTTGTCGTACCTTCTGGTGCTTTGGAAAATAAGTTGATCCCCCTCTTCTTTGTGGCAGCCCCTCAAATATTGGAATACTGCTATCATGTCACCCCTAGTCTCTAGACTAGCCATGCCCAGTTCCTGCAACCGTTCTTCATATGTTTTCATATTTCTCCAGGCCTTTAATCATCCTAGTTGCTCTTCTGTGTACTTTTTCCAAAGTCTCATCATCTTTTTTGTAATGTAGTGACCAAACTGGGTGCTGTATTCCAGATGTGGTGTTACCAAGCTTTTATAAAGCGCTACTAATACTTATGTGACTGATTCTTCACCTCAGGCAATGATTATATAAACAATATTGCAATGTTTATTCTCACTTAGCACTAAGATCATAGTGCTAAGTACCGACATATTAAGGGCTGGTTCTTCCTGCTCTTGGGACTTGCTTGTTTTCTTGCAGATGTTTCGTCACCCAGCTAGATAACATCAGCAGTGTGAGGGAGAAGGAGGTTTGCTGGCTGTGTAATCATAATTTCTCCTGCCAGCATTAATGGGGTGTAGCTTCTTTCTGCTCTGCCTCAAGACTGACAGGACTGTTGTGGCCGGTACGCGGCCTGTGTAGAACAAGCTAGGGCAGTAGCTGGGACAGAACAAGGACAGACTACTAGATAAAGAGCTGCAAAATCCATTCTCCCTGCAAATCTGATGTTGTTACCTACCTGGGTAATGAAACATTATCAGGAAAACAACCAAGCTCAATACCAAGAAACCATCCCTTCAATCCCCAGCTACAGATATTGACTTCTTCCAATTACAGATAGTTCTCGACTTATGACCACAATTGAGCCCCAAATTTCTGTTGTTAAGAGAGACATTTATTAAGTGAGTTTTGCCCCATTTTTACGACCTTTCTTGCCACAGCTGTTAACTGAATCACTGCAGTTGATGAGTTAGTAACCCAATTACTGTGAAGTGAATTATTTATTATTTATTTTTTTATTTTATTTTATTAAATTTCTATACCGCCCTACTCCCGAAGGACTCAGGGCGGTGAACAGCCACAGGATAAAACACATAAATACAAAAATTTAAAATAGAATAAAAACGAATTAAATAATTGGGCTGAACAAATTTAAAATACCCCATAATTTAAAAACAAATTAAAATTTACATTTAAAAAGGGGAGAAGATTTAGGCCAGGCTTCCCCATTGACTTTGCTTATCAGTAGGTCGCTAAAGGTGATCACATGACACAGCAAAGGTCATAAATATGAACCCCTTGCCAAGCATCTGAATTTTGATCAGAATCATGGGGTTGCTCCAAAGGTCGTAACTGTGAATAATGGTCATAAATCAAATTTTTCAGTGCCGTTGTAACTTTGAACGGTCACTAAACAAACTGCTGTAAGTTGAGGACTACCTGTACTTTGGGTATTAACTACTGATGGCAGAGAACCAGTTTGGTCGGGTGGCTAAAGCTCTGGGCTAGAAACCAGGAGAGTGTGAGTTCTAGTCCTGCCTTAGTCATGAAAGTCGGCTTGGTGACTCAATTAATCACTCTCCCATGATGTAAGGCTTGAGTGACAAGTTGGTCAGTCGATTTCTACTGCAACCAGTGGATCAACTTTCAGTTGATCTGAAAAAAATGGATCTAGCACCAGCAGAAAAAGGTTAGGAAGGAAAAACAACCCTTCTGAAGATAGCTTCATATGCTACAATTCATTTGGATTTTCCTTGTTTCTTTCCTCCCAACTCACTTCCTGATTCTATTTTAATTTTCTTCCCTGTCAAAATTAAAGTGTTTTTGGTTGTTTGGCTCTCTATTGGAAAGGCCATCCTATCACAGGAAAAAATACCTTGAATTCCAGCTTGCCTTCTGGAGGCTATGGTGGTTTATACATGTGATTTTCTTGGCAACATTGTGAAAGCAGTTGCCCATTGCTTTCTGTGGGTGTTTTTTTTAAAAGAAAACTTCCCAGTATAGCCAATAGCTGTGGAGTTTCCTGGTGGTCCAGCTACCAAGAAAGATTAGCCAAGGTCATCTCCTTTAGGCAATGATGATAAAAGCAAAGCTAACTTAGGAGCTGCAAAGTTGCATCTTCCTTGTGATCAGGTAGTCACAGTCTCAGACACCCGACTGCGGATTATGGCATCACAACAAATTGCAATCACATAACTTCCATTTGTGACCTTCCCTGCTGGCTTCTCAATGGTCAATGGAAAAACAGGCAGGGAAGGTCTCAAAATTCCTTCCGAAACTTATTCCCATCACTTCCTCATCACAAAAAAGTTACACTACAGTGTACGGAAACCCACATATCCTTATACTGTATAGCACCCCATGCCTCCCCATGCTATGAAATGGCCTGTCTTGGATTGCCTGGTAATTAGTACCAGTCTGTGTCACCCACTTGCCTGCCCACATTCAGGAGTGCCTGTGTTTGTTTGTTTGTTTATTTATTCATTCATTCATTCAATTTATATGCCGCCCCTCTCCAAAGACCCAGGGCGGCTCACAATACACTCAAAAAATCACTATAAAAGCACTTAAAAATTAAAAACATTAAAACCATTAAAACCTGTTCTGTTCTGACTCAGCTCCCCAAACATGACAAACCCTCTGAAGGTAACTCAAAGATTCCTTTGTTAGGAACGCCAGCAGCCCTGGCAAAAAGTTTCTTTCTCACAGCAAGCTAACAAGTCTGTCCGGCAGGGAGATGAATAGTTGTCTGCCATATCTATTCATCTCTGCCCCCTGCCTTTTTTATCCCCAGAGCTAGGGTGGGGCTTCGCTAGCAGCGGTGGCTCTTCTTTCCCAAGGATCAGCCCACAGATTTCCACTGCTCTCCTCTCCTCTGCCTTCTGCACATCTGCCTGTCAGGCACTGAACCCAGCTGTTCCTCCTCTTCCTCATCAGCCACCTCAAGACCTGGGGGGCTGTTGACTCTCCATCTGAGGGCTGACGGCTGGCCCAGGCTCTGCCTCTGTCTGTTTCTCTCTGCCAACTCCATTCTCTCTTCCCCCTTGGAGCTCTCAGGTTGCCTTGATGCTGACCCTCACTTCCACGCCTCCTCCTCATCTGATTTGGCTGCTGGAGGGGCCAGCGGCTGACAGGCCACAACAGCCCGCCTGTGATCCTTGCCAAACCACACGTGGTATTCATCCACCCACTGTCCTGCCAGCTTGCTTGTCTAGGACTCCAGTCATGTGAAGCCCTCTGTTATAGACCCATGCAGTCTCTGGGCTACCATAGCAAGAGATCACATTTTATGCCTGCATTGCTTAGCGATGGAAATTCTGATCCCGACTGCCGTCGTAATCTGAGGACTACCTAGAGTTTAAGGTTAACCTAGAAGCAACTCTGTCTTCACATTTAGCAATACTCCATGTGCATAATATGTGTATAACATATTTGTCAATCTAATTTTTAGTTCTCACAGAAGTTGGATATTTCATTTCCCTGTTCAGGTGTCATGGAAAAACTTGGTCTCGATCCAGATCTCCTCCTCCGGGATAATCCCAGGCTCATCTATGCCAGGTTGACAGGATTTGGCCAGTCAGGAAAATATGCCAGACTGGCAGGCCATGATATCAACTACCTGGCAGTGTCAGGTATGTGATTGTATAACCTCCATTATAGAAAATTTCTATAATATCCAAAACGTACATAGTTAAAAATAAGGTGAAGGTTTTGTTTTTGTTTGTATATGTTTTTAAGCCAGTGGATAATCGAAGCTCATAAATACGTGCCTGATTGCGACTCATTATTTTAAATTTGTTAATTTGAAGATGAGAGGCCTGCAATTTTCAGAATTCCCCAGCCAGTGTTCTGGATTACACCATCCGGAGTATATTTAGAAAGATTAACAAATATTTCATTTGCTCTTCCATTGAGCCATGGAGCAAAGTCCATAGCTCAATTCAGCGCAGCAAAACTGAAGCAATTTATTTATTCATTACAGGTATAGCCTATCTTTCTTTCAAGAGTTTGTGACTGTTTACATGAGAATCTCCAAAATATCCCCATAAAAGTATCCTATGAATTAGGCTGGGCTGAGAGAAAGTAGGAGTAATTTTCCCAAAGTCACCCAGAGATTAGCCCAGTCCAACCCCTTATTCACTATTACAGGATGACATCTGGATTTCTAGAAATGGCTTACATTTTGTCCTTGGCTAAATCAGTGTTTTTCAAACTTGGCAACTTTAAGATGGGTGGACTTCAACCTCAGCATTCATTAGCCAACATGCTGGATTACACTATCCAAAGAGTGAAGAAGCATGAAAAAGGAATTGCAAATAAATCTCCTTGATTTTGTTCAACAAAAGGTGGGACAGAGAGAAAATTCCTCAGGCTTTCAAGATTCTGGTAGTATACTCTACAACAATAAATAGCATTATTGGAACCCTGTCAGTGTACTGTTCTCTGTGAACATATATCTAAATTTAAAAGACAATAGGTTGAATTGAAAAGGGGCGCGGTGGTTCAGTGGCTAAGACACTGAGCTTGCTGATCAAAAGGTTGGCAGTTCAGCGGTTCGAATCCCTAGTGCTGCATAATAGGGTGAGCTCCCATTACTTGTCCCAGCTTCTGCCAACTTAACAGTTCAAAAGCATGTAAAAAATGCAAGTAGAAAAATAGGGACCACCTTTGGTGGGAAGGTAACAGCGTTCCGTGTGCCTTTGGCATTTAGTCATGCCGGCCACATGACCACGGAGACGTTTTCGGACAGCGCTGGGTCTTCGGCTTTGAAACAGAGATGAGCACCGCCCCCTAGTGTCAGGAACGAGGGGGAACCTCAGATTTCATAATTGGAAGTATCATTTACATTTTAAAAGGATAGAGAAAAAAAACACTAAACTGCCTGGGCACTTTTTAAAAAATGAATATTTCTTGTACATAGGCGTGTTGTCTAAACTTGGCCGAAAAAATGAAAATCCTTATGCTCCAGTCAATCTTCTGGCTGATTTTGCTGGTGGAGGAGTCATGTGTGCAATGGGTATCATCATGGCCTTGTATGAACGTATGAAATCTGGAAAAGGGCAGGTCATTGATGCTAGCATGGTAAGTTTTTATTTATTTATTTATACAAGAAGAACAAAGGAAACTGTCTTAGGAAACTGACCTCCTCAGTCCTAAAGGCTTTTCCTGGTCCAAGTTCCATTTGATCTTTATTTTGTGCTACGTTTATTTATTTGTTTATATCCCGTCTTTATTATTTTTACAAATCCAGGCAGCCAACATAGAATAGAATAGAATTTTTATTGGCCAAGTGTGATTGGACACATAAGGAATTTGTCTTGGGGCATATGCTCTCAGTGTACATAAAAGAAAAGATATTCAGCCTTTCTCCTTGTAGTTCTCTCTTGAATTCCTGGTGAGCCCTTGCAAGCTGTAGTTACTAGAAATGGAAGCATGGTTTCCCCTTGCAAAGGGGGAAGTTGTCCCTAGGCATCTGCTGTGGTACTTAAATAACAGTGAGCTTGTTCACTTTTTCTTGAAAAATTACTGTATTAACATGTATTTGTATAGGCCAGTGTTGGCGAACCTTTTCGGCACCGAGTGGCAAAACGGGAATGCCAGAAACTGGATGTGTGCATGCGCGCGCCAGGAAGATGATCTTCCGGTTTCCGGTGCATGTGCACATGCACACGCGAAGACCAGGTGGCCGGTACACATGCATGTGCCAGAAACCAGAAGATCGTCTTCCTGACACACGCATGTGCACTGGGCTGCTGCTCTTCCGGTTTCCGGCACTCCCACCACCTGAAGACCAGCTGGCCGGCACGCCGGAACCCAAAAGAGCAACAGGCAACAGTTTGCATGCCCAGAGAGAGGGCTCTGCATGCCACTTCCAAAACGTGTGCCATAGGTTCGCCATCATGGGTACAGGCACAATATCTATACAGGTAGTCCTCAATGTGCCACAGTTCGTTTAGTGACTATTCAAAGTTACAACGGTACTGAAAAAAGTGACTTATGACTGTTTTTCACACTTAAAACCCTTGTAGCATCCCCATGGTCATGTGATCAACCTTGGCAAATTTATTTATTTATTTACTTATTGGTTCGATTCTCCGGAGACTCAGGGTGGCTTACAATGCGTTAAGCAATAGCCTTCATACTTTTGTATATACCTACTTAGTAGGGCTTTCGCCCCCCCCGCTCCCCCAAGCGGTGATCTATTTTATACAAAGTCAGCTTATTGCCCCCACAATCCGGGTCCTCATTTTACCTACCTCGAAAAGATGGAAGGCTGAGTCAACCTTGAGCCTGGTGAGATTTGAACTTGCAGTAATTGCAGGCAGCTGGTGCTACTTAAACAGCATTTTAGTCTGCTGCGCCACCAAGGCTCTTGGTTCATATTTATGACAGTTGCAGTGTCCTGGGATCATGTGATCAACTTTTGCGACCTTCTGACAAGCAAAGTCAATGGGGGAGCCAGATTCACTTGACAGTCGGGTTACTAACTTAACAACTGGAGTGATTCACTTAACAACTGTGGCAAGAAAAGTCATCAAATGGGGCAAAACTCACTTAACAAATGTCTCATTTAGCAACATAAATTTGGGGCTCAACTGTGGTCGTAAGTTGAGGTCTACTGTTATAGAGATGTTTTAATGAAACTTTATGGTGTTCCTTTAACAAGAGAGTTTGTATACAGTTTGTCCGTAGCTTTTGTTGATCCACAGGCAATTACTTTCAGAATACAGGCAATAAAAAAAAATCTCACGGAAGGATACAAAGAGAGCTAAAGAATAGAAAGGCAATAAATGAAAAAAACACCCCACCAGAGATAAATGTGAAAAAAATTATACACCAAAGTTATAAACTTTGCTGTTAGGATTTCAGGAAAGCATTAGGGAAACAGGATGATTCAAGATGGCAGCTATGACATCATGGCCTGGTGGCTCAGCAGACTGATAGCATTGTGATTAACACCAGCTGTCTGCAATTACTGTAAGTTCGGATCTCACCAGGCTCAAGGTTGACTCAGCCTTCCATCCTTTCTAGGGTAGATAAATTGAGGACCCAGTTTGTGGGGGCAATAAGCTGACTTTGTATAAATATACAAAAGTATGAAGGCTATTGCTTAACGCATTGTAAGCCGCCCTGAGTCTCCAGAGAAGGGCGGCATATAAATCAAATTTAAAAAAAAAATGGCCATCGTCTTGAAGTTTTTGAGCTTCCCCATGATGATGAGAGCATTTACTTCATCCTCATTTTCATCCAGCTTGACGTCACTCGTGTCAGGGGCACCTGTGGTGGTCCAAGCGCTCTGCCAGCAAAAATGGGCTCCTGAGCTCCATTTTCAGCTGCGATGGCCTCCTGCAACCCTCTGTCAGTGAAAATGGAGCTCGGGAGGACTGCAGGCGGCCCTCCTGAACTCCGTTTTTGCTGGCAGAGGCACCGTGGGCCGGTCCTTCGATATTTCCAGGTCGGCTCCGCGGGCCAGATATAAGCACCCCATGGGCCGGATCTGCCTCCCTGTGCCTTGAGTTTGATATCCCTGATCTAGTACAATAGTACTATATATTCCTAGTGACATTATCTTTACATAGGATGTTACACAATGACTTCTGTGTTGTCTCTTTAAGGTAGAAGGTGTAGCATATCTAAGCTCCTTTCTGTGGAAATCTCAAAACATGGGCTTCTGGAACAGAGGCCGTGGGGAGAACCTGTTGGATAGTGGAGCCCCTTTTTATGAAATATACAAGACCTCGGATGGGAAATTCATGGCGGTCGGTGCACTGGAACCACAATTTTATGAGCAGTTCATCAGAGGTAAATTAATCTGCACCATTTAATCAGTTTAAGAACCACAAAAGACTTTGGACTGATGCCAGGTGTATCTAAAATATGTTGATAATGTTTGTACAGTTATTAGCAACTCTTTGCATAGTAGAGTGTAGAGCAAATGTCTCATTTTATCAATAAAGAAACTTAGAATTAGGAATCAATGTGCTTATTGTTACTATACAGTTGCTTCTGATGGGAGTTTTAGAAGTTGTTTAATTTGCTGAAACGAGTTACTGTCGGTTTTCCCAATAACTTGGAGATTTTTCTGTATATCTTTTTAACAGACACACTTTATCTTTACCTTCTCCAATTGCATTGTTAAAAAATAATTTTGTGCCATTCTTGGCTATTAAAAAAAAAAAACAAATCTAGAAAACAGGATAATAGATAGAGGATAACTGTATTACAAATAGTGCAACATGAAATGCCAGAGAAATTATTTGCTTGTAAATGGAATTTTTTTTAGAAAAGTATAAACATACTAAATATGCTCAGAATCTTATTACATGCGCTTGGGTTGTTTATTTTTTTTTTGTATGGTAACTTTTATGAGAATTGATTATTCTGTATCTGTATGGCAAGTAACCTGTTTTTAAAGGCATTGCTCCCTTTAGAAATTGCCTTGCTAAGTAAAAAGCAATTTGCAAATGAATGAGCATGTATGCATTTATTTACTGTTCTTTAGGCAGCTAGGCTTCAGAACAACAAAAGCTGTCATTTGTTGTTTTTCCTTAAAATCCTAACATGCTGAGTCCTTTTTTTTTGTTCCTTTCTTCAAAATAAAGAGTTTAGTGAATTAGTTTTGAAGAACAAAGCTACGTAGTGCATATTAATTTGTTTTCTGGGAATGCAGAAGAAATTAAGCAAGCTACACTACAGAGAGATATGTAACAATGACAAAAATTCCAGGTGCCAGAGGCAGATTAATGCTAGAGCAGCACTCATTCTCTCTCTTCTTTCACTTTTACAGTCAGGGGGTTGGTCTATTGTTCAGGAGAGCCCCAGAGAATCCATTCTGGGATCTTGCAGCTTCTGTGAAAGCATTTAAAAAAGGGAAGGTCTTTGATTTAAACTTGACTACTGGTGACTTCCTACTGGTATCTTAATAGCAACAGCACTTAGACTTATATACTGCTTTACAGTGCTCTACATCCCTCTCTAAGCGGTTTACAGAGTCAGCATATTTTCCCAAAAAAATTGGGTCTTCGTTAGTGGGGAAATTAAAATTTTTTTACTACCGGTTCTGTGGGCGTGGTGTGGCTTGGTGGGCGTGGCTTGGTGGGCGTGGCAGGGGAAGGATACTGCAAAATCCCCATTCCCACCCCACTCCGGGGGAAGGATAATGCAAAATCCCCATTCCCACCCCACTCCTAGGGGATGGATATTGCAAAAACTCCACTCCCACCCCACTCCTAGGGGATGGATATTGCAAAAACTCCATTCCCAACCCACTCCTGAGGCCAGCCAGAGGTAGTATTTGCTGGTTCTCCAAATTACTCAAAATTTCCGCTACCAGTTCTCCAGAACCTGTCAGAACCTACTAAATTTCACCCCTGTTCCTCATTTTACCCACCTCAGAAGTATGAAAGGCTGAGTCAACCTTGAGCCTGGTGAGATTTGAACTGCAGTTAATGCAGTTTTTTTGTCATAGTAGGGAAGTGGTTTTTCAACTTCAACTTCCAGGTTTCATGGACTCCATTTCAACTTCTAACCAGTCCAAAGCTACTTAACCTTCCAAACCAAAGCAGTTTAATTATTGCCACTAGCTAAGGTGAAAGCATTTTAGAGCAGAAGAAATGCCTCTGAGGGACATACGGTGGTATCTGTCTGACAAGCAGCTATTGTGCTTCTCTATTTCCCAACTATCACTGGGAAATGACTTTTATTGAACAAGTACTCCTTGATTTCAACAGTTCATTTAGTGACCGTTCAAAGCTACAACAGCACTGAAAAAAGTGACTTATGACCATTTATCATACTTATGACTATTGCAGCATCCCCATAGTCACCTGATCAAAATTAAGACGCTTGGCCAGTGACTCATATTTATAACACTTATAGTGTCCCGGGATCACTTGATCCACTTTTGTGACTTCTGACAAGCAAAGTCAACGGGGAAGCCAGATTCACTTAACAACCGTGTTACTAACTTAACAACTGCAGTGATTCGCTTAACAACTGTGGCAAGAAAGGTCGTAATATGGGGGCAAAACTCACTTAACATCTGTCTCGCTTAGCAGCAGAAATTTTGGGCCCAATTGTGGTCATAAGTAGAGGACTACCTGTATTGCTATCCCTGCTTTGAACACCAATAAAAAAGAGTTGTTGGTTGCAATTGTCTGATTACAGAAAGGGCCTTATAGGTACGTCCACATTTTTCCAGAGATGCATAACAAATTTGTGTTTGACTCAAGTTAATTAATATGTGTGATTGAAATAACTTGGAATTTTGTCAATGGAGATTCTTAGTTTTCTAGGTCAGGGGTCTCCAACCTTGGCAACTTTAAACCTGGAGGATTTCAACTCCCAGAATTCCCCAGCCAGCAAAGAATTCTGGGAGTTGAAGTCCTCCAGGCTTAAAGTTGCCAAGAATGGAAACCCCTGATCTAGGTCATGGTTGTCCCAAAGGTGCTTTTTCATGAGGTAACTGGACTTTCTGGTTTTTCTTTGAAGTCATTTCGCTTCTCATCCAAGAGGCTTCTTCAGCTTTGAAGAAGCTTTTCTGAGAGCTGAAGAAGCTTCTTGGATGAGAAGCGAAACATTTTCAAAGAAAAACCAAAAAGTCCAGTTGCCTCTTGAAAAAGTACCTTGGGGACAATCTGGAATTTTTTTTGTCAAGCCAACAGTCTGGTATCATTATACATCTTTACCATGACCATGTAGGCAGATTTTGTGAATTAGCAGGCATTAACCTTTATGGGAAAACATGCATTTTCCCCATATTCCTAATCTGCCTTTTCAATTGGCTTCCCTTATATTTTTTGTTGCTCCCAATGCAGGGGTGAAATCTAAATTTTTTTGCTACCAGTTCTGTGGGCGTGGCTTAATTAGTGGGCAGGGCTTGGTGGTAAGGTGACTGGGTGGGCGTGGCCAAGTCAATGTCACTTCTTTGCCCTTTTTTAACCTACAAAACATAACACAACACAACTGGCTCACCCACAATGTAGAAGCGGCTGTGCTAGACTCAAAATGGCCCCGCAACAAGCAGGAACCTCACACAGCCACAAAAAGCCCCAAAAAACAACTTTCACACTTTACACACACAAAATTCCACATACAGCTTTGTGAGATTTTGTGTGTTTGTGTAGTTAGAGTGAAACACTACAGAAACACACTAAATCTCAGAAAGCTGCACAAATATTATTTTATTTTTATTTATTTTTATTTTTATATAAAAGCAGCTAAATTTAAAACTTCCTAAACTTTAAATGGTTAGGTCTAAAAAAAGAACAACTAAAAAAAAACCCCCCAATTAACTATTTTTTTAAAGCTCCCAAAGGGGAAAAAAACTTACCCAATAGAACGGGGATCTCCAACCTTGGCAACTTTAAGACTTGTGGACTTCAACTCCCAGAATTCCTCAGCCAGCTTTGCTGGGAGTTGAAGTCCACAAGTCTAGACAGGAAGGCAGGCAGGCAGAAAGAGCTGCTCACCAATGAGCTTGATTGCAGGCAGGGAGATTCAGTTGCTTGCTGATGCATGGATTGCGATCATCATGTGATCAGCAGCTAAGGTAAGTAAGCTGGAGGCTGGGAGGGGCGGGAGAAAAAAAGAACCTTTTTTTCTTTTACATGGCTCTAGCGATCCAAGCTGAGTTGCCTGATTAGCAGGCAACTCAGCTGGGATGTCAGAGCTTGGCTGGTCAGAGCCATTTAAAAGGAAAAAAAGGCTCTGATGATCACGTGGCTCAGCTGGGCATGGGGGGTGGGGGCAGGGATTTTTGCTACCGGTTCTCCGAACTGCCCGCCACCATCGCTACCTACTCGCCTGAGCCGGTCCGAACCGGGAGCATTTCACCCCTATCCCAATGCATATTATTTGCAACACCCATTTCATTAAATTGGACTATATATGTCAGCATTCCAGCGCTGACATATGAAAAGAGAGGAGAAGCTTGAACTTTTGCCTACTTAATTCCTTTGAAGATTCTGTTTCCTCGGAGATGGGAGGAGGGGGGACATTCCTGTGATCTGACGGAGATGGGATGAGGAGAGTGCCTTGGAAGATAGCCAATGTGATGCAGAGAATTGGGGATCGGAAAGGGAGGGCTTGGGGGGCAAAGGTCAGTGCTGACAGCGAAAGAGCCAGGGAAAGATCACTAATGCTCAATAAAGAGAAAATTTCCTCGAAGAGCGGCAGTTTGGAAATTCATTTATTTTGAGATAGCATTGAAACCTGACAATATGTTTATTTTTAAAATCTCCAGGTTTGGGACTGGATCTTGAGAAACTTCCCAGGCAGATGAGTTTCTCAGACTGGCCTAAAATGAAGAAGATATTTACAGATGTATTCAAAAAGAAATCCCAAGCGGAATGGTGTGAGATCTTTGACGGTGTTGACGCCTGTGTGACTCCAGTGTTGACTTTTGATGAAGCTGCCTCTCATCCCCATAATGAACAGCGCGGGTCTTTTCTTAAAAATGATCAGGAGGAGATCAGTCCAAGACCATCTCCCTTTTTGTCCCGAACTCCGGCTACACCTTCATTCAAGAGAGATCCTTTGATAGGAGAACATACGGAGGAAGTTCTCCTGGAGTACGGTTTTTCCAAAAAAGAGATTTCACAGCTCCATTCGCTCCGAGTAATTGAATTAAAGAACCTTAAAGCAAATTTGTAATATGAAATCCTGCAAATCAAGAGTTTGTCTTCGGCAAATTGTATTTTTTTTAAATTGTAGCAAGATATGTCCAATTTCATCGAAATCTTTGGAATTTGCATTACTAGTTCGCTGTGGATTCTAAACAACCCTTTTAAAATGAATTTCTACGAACAATTTGTGGTTTTATTCTATAATTACTGAAAGATAGTACTAATAAAATGCCTGTTGTGGTGGCAAAAACTCGGCATGAGCAATAGAATAGAGTAACAGAGTTGGAAGGGACCTTGGTGGACTTCTAGTCCAACCCCCTGCTTAGGCAGGAAGCCCTACACCACTTCAGACAAATGGTTATCCAACATCTCCTTAAAAACTTCCCGTGTTGGAGCATTCACAACTTCTGGAGGCAAATTGTTCCACTGATTAATTGTTCTAACTGTCAGGAAATTTCTCTTAGTTCTAAGTTGCTTCTCTCCTTGATTTGTTTCCACCCATTGCTTCTTGTCCTGCCCTCAGGTGCTTTGGAGAATAGTTTGACCCCCCCCCCTCTTCTTTGTGGCAGCCCCTGAGATATTGGAAGACGGCTATCATGTCTCCCCTAGTCCTTCTTTTCATTACACTAGACATACCCAGTTCCTGCAACCGTTCTTTATGTTTTAGCCTTCAGTCCCCTAATCATCTTTAATTTCTAATTATTGTTGTGTCCTGTGTTTTTAAATTGGCTGTACACTGCCCTGAGTCCTTCGGGAGAAGGGCGGTATAGAAATAAAATTATTATTATTATTATTTATTGGTTAATCTTTAGTGAGATTCACAGCCTTTGAGGCTGGTTAATAGCTCAGCAGCTCGAGTCCTAGCCAAGGACCTAGGAACTGTTAAGGTATTGTCGGAGGATGTAAGCTGTTCCGAGTAAGGTGGTTTTTTGTAGAGTCAAAATGTTCAAGTCCGGCAAATTTAGAATTTCTAAATAGCGGGGTAGCCCTTTGGGTATTGCTCCAAGGGCTCCAATTACAATCGGGACAACACACGATTTCTTTTTCCACAGTCGCTCAACTTCAATTTGCAAATCCCGGTACTTTGTGATTTTTTCTTGCTGCTTATCTTCAATCCGTGCATCACCAGGTATTGCAATGTCAATGAACCATACTTTTTTCTTTTCAACTATTGTTATGTCAGGTGTGTTGTGGACCAAGTGCCTGTCAGTCTGAATCCTAAAGTCCCACAAGAACTTGAGTTTCTCATTCTCTAAAACTTTCTCAACCTGATGTTCCCAGTGGTTTTTGCTATACTCAAATCCAAACTTCTGGCACAATTTCCAGTGAATGATCTTAGCAACCCGGTCATGGCGTTGTAGGTAGTCAGTTTGTGAAATTTTGCTGCACCCACTGATCAGGTGCTCGACTGTCTCATCTTTCTCATTGCAGAGGCGGCATTTGCTGTTGGTGGTGACATGTTGAATTTTTGCCTTTTATTATTATTATTATTATTATTATTATTATTATTATTATTATTATTATTATTATTATTATTATTATTATTATCTTGGTTGCTCTTCTCTGCACTCTTTATACATCTTTTTTACATCATGGCGACCAAAACTGGATGCAGTATTCCAAGTGCTAATAAGGCAAAGAGATTATGCAGGATCCAACCGACCAGCAGGGATCAGTGAGTTTCTAGCTAGTAAGAGCTAAGAGTGTTGAAAGTGATTGAAACAGGTATTATATAGCAGTGGTGGTGAACCTTTTACTTACCGAGTGCCGAACAAGAATAAGCTCCGTGCGCTGCGCCCGCTCACATGCCATCTGTGATAACGCATAGCTCCGCCTCACCATATGCGCATACGCACAGCTTTTGTGCACACAATGCATGCGCACCAACCCTGTCTGCTCATGCATGCACCAGTCATCTTGTGTTCATGCACAAACATGCGCGCATGCGCAGGAGAGCTCCGAAGACCAATTAGGTCCCCTGAATTGCGTGCATGCGCACCAGCGGCCTGAACACCAGCTGGGGCGTGCACACATGCACAGTTTCAGGTGAACTTAGTGACAGCTCGCGTGCCTGGAAAAATGGCTCTGCGTGCCACTTCTGGCACGTGTGCCAACATGGTTATATAGGGTTCCTTGAGGAAATAGTCCTTGGAAGGACCGGAAGTTTGTAAATCAAAGCCAGTTAAAGCTCAGGAAGTTTATTTGAAACAGAGATTTGCTCCCAGTTTAATTTATTTTAACACTTCCTGGGGGGTTAAACAAAAATAGACTTGGTGCATCTGCAGAATAAACAGCCTTAGTGTCCCATTATGGCTGGCCTTATATCAAATGGAAGAGATCAATCATTCAGGCTCTCAATTTATACAAGGGACTGAAATAAGGCAAATAAATGTGTAAAAATACAACACTTTCATAGACTAAATTGTAACATAAACGGTTCAACTTTGCCTCTAGGATCCCCCATTTTTTTAATTTGCCCGAAAAGAGAAATGCAATGTATACTGCGAGGCAATATTGTGATAATACGGTAGCCATCTGCCGGCTTTGTCCAGTCATGGCAGGCAAAAGACGTAGGCATTTCATCAGGTAGAGCCTTGCTCGAGAAAAACCTATATCAGCATCAGGGGCAAGAAAGAGTTGAGCATGAAAATTGAGGATTTCTTGGCCCACCTGTCAATAACCAGTATTTGAATCAGAGAGCTTTTTTACATAATGCCAGCCTTTGGATGGCTTATTCAGTGTTGGTTTTGCTCTTACAAAGGATTCCTTGACTTATGACCGATCTGATTTACAAGAGACCCTCTCCCACCAAAACAACTGTTTACGGCACGGTTTCAAAGTTCCTGATACGCAAATTCCAATTACCCAATGAAACATTTAGAATGTATAACTTCATACAACATTAAGCTACCGTTTATAATGGACACCCGAACAACAGCAGACACAGAGCATGAGGCTGCAAAGATGCATATTGTACATTACAAAAAATGTAAATGTATATTCTTCATAATTTATTAAGCTATAGTAAAGGTGCATAGAAAAAATGGAGAAAGTTTTAAAACCATTTACCAACCTGGCAAGAAAAGGGCAAAGGCAGTTACATAGTATATAAAAAAAAAATAGAAAACTTCATTTAAATGCTTCTTACTTTTATTCGGAGAGAAGGTAGTTTAGCCGAGATCAAGAAATACATTTACATTGCTTTCAATTTAAAAAAAAAAAAAAAAAGCAAACCCATACCTTTTGGAGTTTTATCCAGAAATCTGATTTCTCAGAAAAAGAATAAAAACATTATTTAAAAAAAGAAACAGAAACTTAACGGAAAAGTTATAACTGCAAAGTGATGCACATAATTGTTTTATTGTTCTAGTAAAGGGTTGCAGCTAATAAGTTACCAATAAGTTTTAAAGCAGAGACCCAGCTCTGGAGAAAGCTATAAAACTGAAAAAGAAGAAAAGGATAATCAGCAAGGTGGATGGACTGGACTCAGTAACAGATTAATAAGTTAACAGAGTTGGAAGGGACCTTGTAGGTCATCTAGTCCAACCCCCCCGCCCAAGCAGGAGACCCCACACCATTTCTGACAGGCGGCAGTCCAGTCTCTTCTTGAAAGCCTCCAGTGATGAAGCTCCCACAACTTTTGAAGGCAAGCTGTTCCATCGGTTGATTGTTCTCACTGTCAGAAAATTTCTCTTTATTTCTAGGTTTGATCTCTCCAGTTTCCATCCATTATTCCTTGTCGGGCGCTTTGGAAAATAGGTTGATCCCCTCTTCCTCTCTGTGGCAGCCCCTCAAATATTGGAACACTGCCATCATGTCTCCCCTGGTCTTTCTCTTCACTAGACTAGCCATGGCCAGTGTTGATGGATCAAGTTAGGGACAGATTGTAATGGAGAAAAACTATCTGTGTGGTTACTAAAAGCTGACATCCACTTGATGGCACACAATCAAGTTTTACAATCCGGAGAGAACACTGTATGTTTTAAAAGTCCTAGTTTGCTGCTGGGGCACGTCTTGAGGCTAAACGCCATATCCAAAGAAATGGAATTAGAGAAAGGATGTCGGGTGTACGAATGGCATGGTGGCCTAAGAAGACAAGGCGGCAAATTGGTTCCAGAGAACGAGGAAAGCTGAAAGAAACATCCCAGAGAGTCATCACAGAGTTATGTGGATGGGAGAGCAAGATTGTGCTTTCACGTACTGATCGTCTTCACATAATGTGTCTGAAATTGATTTTCATGCTGTGTTTTCGCTCCCTGCTTGGCTGAGTCATTTCCCCCCCCCCCAAAAAAAAGCTATCATTCTGCTTCAGTTATGTGCTGGATGTAGTTTAGTACTTTGAAAGGGAAAAGAGTAAGCAAAAGCATTCCCATCAGATTGGGGCAGTCCATAAATATTGTTAGTAGATTAGCTGCATGACCCCAGGAGTAGCTATGTTTAATTTAAGGAGTTGGGAGTAGATACTATATACCAGGGGTGTCAAACTCACATCATCACATCACGTGTCGTATTGCAACTTTCCCCCCCTTCGCTAAACCGGGGGTGGGCGTTGCTAGTGCATGACGCATCTGGTCCCCGGGCCGTGAGTTTGACACCCATGCTATGTATGTTCTTTGGATCCAAAGCATTGCAGAGTCCTGGGATGTTGCCAGTGGTGAAATCCAATTTTTTTTTACTACCGGTTCTGTGGGCATGGCTTGGTGGGCGTGGTGTGGTGTGGTGTGGGTTGGTGAGTGTGGCAGGGGAAGGATACTGCAAAATCTCCATTCCCACCCTACTCCAGGAGAAGGATACTGCAAAATCTCCATGCCCTCCCCACTCTGGGGCCAGCCAGAGGTGATATTTGCTGGTTCTCCAAACTACTCAAAATTTCCACTACAGGTTCTCCAGAACCTGCTGGATTTCACCTCTGTTGTTAACTATATGAAATCTATAAAACTTTGCGTTAAAAAACCCACCCTAGAAAACAACACACGTTTTAAGGTCATGCATATCCATGTGCATATCACCATTTTGGAAAAGACAATCACTTTTATATGAGAGTGAAGGTAGAAGGCCTCTGTTAAAATGGGTCATATTATCTGCAATCCCAAAGGAGCTTTTTCAGGAGGCAACTGGATTTTCTTGTTTTTTTTTCTTCTGAAGACATTTCACTTCTCATCCAGGAATTTTCTTCAGCTCTGACTGGATGATGGGGAATGGAGGAATATACTCCTTGCATACAGCTGGTCATTGGCATTCTTTTTAGAGAGGTGTTGAGGCCGCTTGGAAGTTTGTCTGTGTCCTCAGGGTCACCTGAGTAGTGCAAATGGGTGTGGACTCCACACTTGTTGCCCTTTAAAAATATGTCCCCTATTATGTGTGTGTGTTTACTCAGTGAAAAATTCTTTTGATTGACAATCAGGAAATTAAAAAGCACATGAGCTCTGGTAGCTCAGCAGACTAATTAACATCCACTTACATCTGCTGCCTGCAATTACTGCAAGTTCAAATCTCACCAGGCTCAAGATTGACTCAGCCTTCCATCCTTTCTAAGGTAGGTAAAATGAGGACCCAGATTATGGGGGCAATAAACTGACTTTGTATAAATATACAAAAGTATGAAGGCCATTGCTTAACGCATTGTAAGCCGCCCTGAGTCTCCGGAGAAGGGTGGCATATAAATCAAATTTTTTAAAAAATAATAATTAAAAAGGAAAAACAGATCCTGTTCAAACCTGCATCGGCCCCTGCATTTTCATTATGGCTGCCACACAGGTGAACATTTCATACCTGAGACATGAAAATCACGTAATGACCACTTATTCCTGGGAATTGATGCAAATATAACCAATTGCAGTTAGGACTATTCTGAATAGCAACACAACAGTCAAACTTTTCCTTTCTCCCTGGATCTACACAACTTGGAATATCTATCCTGTAACAGTACAGGGGGAAGAATGTTGGCCTGGAAAAATGCCCTTTTCATCCTAGGAAAGAAAAGCATATTTAAATATTTCTGCAGGCTTCCAAATGACCTTTGTTAACCCAAGTTCTGTTGCTCTGTGACAAGCAATTAATTTCACCTTGATGCTCATTATTGTTTAATCTTTGAGAAAATGTTTGTTTGACCTTTTTCACACGTCTGGCATCTTGCTTTTCTTCTGATGCAGCTTTCCACTTTGAAGAATAATTATCTACAAAAAACTAAAATCCGTGTGGGAAAAAAACCCACAAAGACCCCCACACAAAGTAGCCAACCATCAGCCTCCAAGACTGCACCACAATTGTGGGCAACCCTGTCTCTAATTTGAGAAGTTTCAAATTCTTCAGGACATTCCCCCAAGTAATTGTGCACAGAATTCCAGTCCTAAATCAGCAAAGCATCTTGCAGCCCTGTTTGTATTGATGCAACCTTTATAGAGTAATTTGAAACTCAGTTGAGAAGCTGAGGTTTTACTGAGGTGACACTGAGGTTCTAGAATGGAGATTTGGCCCATGTCCATGGTAAATAATGGGTAGATCAGTGGTGAGTTCCTCTTGGTTCCACCTGGTTCCGCTGAGCCGGGAGCGGTGACAATATGACGTCACCGAACCAGTTCTGCCCCCCTGCCCCCCCCCGTGTTATTCTTACCTTTTATTTGGCCCCACCCCCAATCTATTGCTGCCTCCTGAGTCCCAACTGATGGGCTATAAGGAAAAAAACTGTTTAAACTCTTGCCGCGGGGCTTCAAAGGGCTGCCCTACAGCTGATCAGTGTTAAAAGGCAGTGTGGTGGTAGACTGGTGCCTCCAAAAACAAATGAGTAGACAGGTGCCTGCAAAAATAAATGGGTAGACCAGTGCCTCCAAAAACAAATGAGTAAACCGGTACAGCTCTGCAAGCAGTTAAAAGCCTGGTAGACCAGTACCTGGTCATATGACCATCAAGCCACGCCCACAAAATAAGCCATGCCCACAGAACCAGTAGTAAAAACTTTTAGAACTCACCCCTGGGGTAGATTGTTTAGATTCATGTCCAATGCTAACTCAGCCTTGGATTTTGGTCTTCTTCATATTCTAAATAAAGTTTCTAGCTTTAGAGTTCCTGTTGTTTCTATGATTTGTACTGCACTTATTTTCAAGTCTTTGTGATGGTTAAACAACAACAAAGCAGGATTTCCTGCTTTCTAGGGATTTTAAATCATGCGGCACAGTTGATCGTCGGAAATACTGGCTTGGAGGAACTGGTAGCTTTTTTTTTTACTACCGGTAAAAAATCCTTTGCCCACTGGAAGACTAGTAGATCTCATGCTATGGTTTTTCTCCTGGAAGGCTGCTTGGCGCTTTGTTTATTATCTGAAATAATTTTTTTTCTGCTGACACCATTGACTGATAAATTAACACCCTGACCGCTTGCAGTATAAGAAGAAACAACTTATTAAATTGTTCTATGCCATAAATATACACATGCCTTCGAAAGAACTTTGAAGCCTGCCATATGTAGACATGTGATCCACTCAGACATAATCCTCCAGTGATAAAGAGCTGGGCACTTTCCAGCCAGGAGCTCTAACTGTGCTAATCTTCTTTCAGAGACACAGACGCATTTCCCCTACCACTCCCCCTTCTCTGTAACTTGTGATTCCCGAGCTATGGGAAATATGCATGGCCCCTCTGGCTCTTTTTCTTTGCTACGCCGTGACCAAGGATTTATGCCTGATGGAACAGCCTCCTAGTTAGAGCCCAATGACTCTAACCCAGCAGGATAACAGCCGAGCTTCTGCAGTCCTGCGATTTGGGCATTGCCAGAATGGGACCCCTCAGCAGGAAAGAAGAAACCGTAAAGTTTAAACCCTTAACTGGGAAAGATCCTTTTAAGCCAGTGAAGCTCTCCAAGAAGAGAACAGGCCAGCTGATTATGCACAGCACAGTCATGTTTGGCCGTGAGTTCTGCTACGCGGTCGAAGCTGCCTTTGTCACCCCCGTGTTGCTCACCGTGGGGCTCCCCAAAAGCCTTTATAGTTTCGTATGGCTTATCAGTCCCATCCTAGGATTTCTCCTGCAGCCTGTGGTGGGTTCGGTCAGTGACAATTGCACTTCTAGGTGGGGCAAGCGAAGACCTTTTATCTTGATCCTTGGCCTTCTGATGCTCCTGGGGATGGCTTTGTACCTCAGTGGAGATGCACTCATCTCAGGTGAGTACACAACCTGTTGCTGAGTCAGGAAAAGCAAACTGAGGGTTAAAGAGAGAGATTGGAGATTGTGAACATTCTTGAAGCTGTTACGCATGTTAGTTGTGTATCCGCAATAGATCGGTCAGCAGGGTTTAACGGCATAGACTTTGTATATAAAAACAAGAAAGAAATCTAGTTGAATCTCAGGCTGGAAAGGGTAAATTTAAATGTGGGGTTAGTTTGGCAAGAATACTGTTAGCATCAGGCTAGTCGTACCCAGTTCCAGCAAGAATATCATAATGTATTGATGTAGTAGAGGCAGTCCTCAATTTATGAACACAATTGAGCCTCAAATTTCTGTTGCTAAATGAGACATTTGTTAGGTGAGTTTTGCCCCATTTTTTGACTTTTCTTGCCACACTTGTTAAGTGAATCACTGCAGATGTTAAGTTAGTAACACAGCTGTTCAGTGAGTCTGGCTTTGCTTTCTTTTTTCTTTTTTAAAATTTATAAACTTTATTAAAACACAAATAAAACATTTACACAACATACGACATAAAGATAAAAAGATAAATTATTCTTTTTAAACATTGTTTCATAGTGGTTTTCCAACCAATACTGTTGTATTTCTTCCCCTTTTTCTTAGCCTAGTAATTTTTTTTCCTTTTCCCTTCCCTCCTATTTTTCTTTTCTTTTTTTTTCCCCCTTGGGTTTCCTCCTTTAGAGATCTGTATGTTTTGATTATACCATTATTTTTTGGATTTCCATATTCATATTTATATGCCTATAAGGAATTGTTTATATACATATTTACATCTTTATTCTGTTCTTCTTATATTTATGTTTCTTTGTTGATGGTGTTAAGCCATTGATACCATTTGTTCCATATTCTATAATAATCTGTCTCTTCTTTTTCCTTAATTTCTTTCGTTAATCTATCCATTTTAGCACACTGTATGATTTTGTCTATTAGTTCTTCTTCTGTTGGTATTTTTTCCTGTTTCCAATTTTTTGCGTATGTTATTCGTGCTGCAGTTAGGATATGTATCATCAAGTATTTTATTTCTTTGGGGTATGAGTCTGGCTTTGCTTTCAGAAGGTCACAAAAGGGGAATCACATGATCCTCGGAAACTGCAACCGTCATCATTATGAGTTATTTGCCAAGCATCTGAACTTTCATCACATGTCCATTGGGATGATTCAAGCTCATAAGTGTGAAAAACGGTCATAAGTCCCTTTTTTCCGTGCCGTTGTAACTTCGAATGGTCACTAAATGAACTGTTGTAAGTCAAGGACTACCTGTATATGTGTGAATCCAAGCAGGGTAGCCGTTTGCAATTGGCATTTCTATTCCATTACCGTTTGTGAGTGTGCCCTGATTTATTACTACCGTGGCCCATTTTCCTAGGTTAAATTCCATTGCTAGATCTGCGCTAAAAATTCTTGCAGTATTTGCAGTATTCCAGTCAATGACTGGATTTTGATTTTCCATAAAGCTTCAGATCATATAAAGTAAACGTGAGTTCTTTTTGCGTAGCCTTTTTTGCTGTTTGGTAGCCAAGATTTGTTTTCTTCAGAATAACTGAAAGTGGATCATAGCAATGGCAAACAATACGAGGGATAATGAGTCGTCCTAGAACAGTGATGGCTAACCTTTTTCTCGTCATGTGCCAAAAGTGCGCGTTCGCACATGCAACAGCATGCCTCTGTGCCGCCACCCATAATGCAATGCAGCCCCCCTGCACATGCGTGGATGATCCCATGCTTTGCCCGCGCATGCACGCATGATCCCCCTGCGCTTTGTTTTGGGCCTAGTAGGCCTCCCTGCAGCCTCCTAGGCCCCAAAAACGGGCTGTGGGGGGAGGGGCATGCCGCATCCCCCATGCCCCATGCCTAAGGTGACCAGATTTTAACATTGGTAAAGAGGGACACCATTGTAGGCATGGCTTATTTTGTGGGCGTGGCTAGCTGGTCATGTGACTGGGTGGACGTGGCTAGCTGGTCATGTGACCGGGTGGCCATGGCTATGTGTATAGGGACTACTCAGAGGGCTGAAAAAAGTCATTTCTGAGAGGTCCTCACACTTTTGACTGGTCCTCACACTTATGACCATCCTCACATTTATGCCCGTGCAGCATTCTTAACAACCATGTCACTCATTTCACAACTGCTTCTCTTCACCATGATGACAAGATAGGGCAAAAATGTAAAATGTGAGGACAGTCGTAAGTTCGAGGACTGGTCAAAAGTGCGAGGACCAGTCAAAAATAACTTTTTCAGCCCTCTGAGTAGTCCATATGCACAAAAGGACTAACCAGAAGGCTGAAAAAAGTCATTTCTGACAGGTCCTTGCACTTTTGACTGGTCCTCACACTTATGACCATCCTCACATTTATGCCCGTGCAGCATTCTTAACAACCATGTCACTCATTTCACAACTGCTTCTCTTCACCATGATGACAAGATAGGGCAAAAATGTAAAATGTGAGGACAGTCGTAAGTTCGAGGACTGGTCAAAAGTGCGAGGACCAGTCAAAAATAACTTTTTCAGCCCTCTGAGTAGTCCATATGCATAAAAGGATACAGCAATAGAGAGGGATGAAGGAAGGGAAGGGAAATTAGAGTAGGAGTGAGGTAAGAGAGGGAGGAAGAGAGGAGGAGAAGGAGAAAGGAAGAAGAGGGTGGGGGGAAGAGAAAGTAAGAAGGAAAGAAAAGAGAGAGGTGGTAGGTTTGAGGGGAAAGATTGCTGTACAATAAAAAAGATGAAAGGGAAGAAAGCCAACCCCAAACAAATATAAAGATATTAAGATAAAGAATGAATTGTTAAACTTTAAAGAATAAAAGAGAACAAATATGAATAAATAGCAATAATTAGAAACACACATACGAACATACAACGTATTTTCTTTGAACAGAATATTTGGCTGGTTCACAAATTTAAACAGCGTTTAGTCATTTCAATTAAATTTACAATTTCTATATTTCCTTTTTGTCATATTTATTCCTCATCTATTTTTATAAAAAAACCAATATTACCCTTCATCCTCATCTCTAATCTTAATCAAATTCAATTTTTCCCTTCTATTCTATATTATACCCCTTCCCATTGTCATCTATTTTTATATCCATCCTCACATTGGTTAATTATGTAATTATGTAATACAATTGTTTAATACAAATTTGACATTTTAATATAAATCAATTAGTTATATAACTATCTTTTTTGTATATTAATCAATATGAACATGAATATTCCAATTATTTCCATGCAATCCAATTAATTATATTTACCAATAATAATAAACCAAATACTTTCCCCCATATATTCCTCCAAACCACAACTTAACCATTTCTGCTTTCAACCCAATATACAATTAATAGTATCTCAATTATTACATTTCCCTAGTTAAATAGAGCTTTTTTTCTTTTGTGTTTTAAAATCTTGAACTCTCCTCCTAAATTTCCCATTGTTTGCAGTTTTGCACCTACCTTTTTTGGTGAGGAAAAAGAAAAAGAAAAAGAAATCTCTCTCTGCCTCATTTTGTCACGTTGCAGCAAAGACCCTGCTTTCGCTTTCGCTTCTTCAGCATAGCTAGGGGGAAAAAAATCTGCTCCAGGAACTCTTTACACTGATCACCTGTAGAGCGGCCCTTTGAAGCCCCAGGCAAGAGTTTAAACAGTTTTTTTCCCTCTAGCCAACAGCTGGGACTCAGGAGGCAGAATGAAAAATCGGGACTGTTTTAAAATGCCGTGGGACGCGGGACAAATTGCTAAAAATTGGGACTGTCCCGCCAAAAGCGGGACGTCTGGTCACCTTACCCATGCCCCATTTTGGGCCTAGTAGGCCTCCCTGTAGTCTCCTGGGCCCAAAAACAGGGCGCGGGTGGGGTGCGTCATACAGCCGCACGCTCCCCCCACCCTCCGTGTGTCTGCGTGCAACCCCCGCCCCCCACATATCGCAAAAATCAGCTGGCCTGTGGGAGGCACGCGTGCATGCGTGGTGGAGTTAAACTGGCCGACAGCTCACGCCGCAGAAAGGCCTCCACGTGCCAGCTGTGGCACGCGTGCCATAGGTTCGCCATCACGGTCCTAGATTTCTCTTCCTAATGTTAACAAGCCCATATTTTTTCATTTCTAACCATCAATTCTGTCTTCCATTGCTTCAATTTTTTCTATTAATATTTTAATAACATATTGTTACTAACACCAATTATTTCCAAACATTACTACTATATGGTAATAATGAATCAAACCCTTTTTTAAAAAAATAATCGATCCAGACCATATATAAATTGGTTTTTTACTATTTGCAATTTTTCAAAACTAATTGCAATCAGAAATGTATTTTTTGTACTTCTGCTTTTCCTTTTATTGTACTGGAAAGATGTTATTTTCTTCTAAATAATCCTGGGTATTGTCCACTGTTATATTTCCAAAATTGGATTGATTCCTTTCTGTTTGGTTTTTACCTCTGATCGGATTGAAAGAGTGAAGTTTGGTTAACTTGGATGATTGTACCTCATACTGTTCAATTTTATGTGTTGCTTTTTGATTTCCAAAGCTGCTTCTTTCTGGTGCTAAATCAATTTCTTTTTTTTAAAAAAAATTAGGCTTGTCTTGAACCTTACGTTCTTCAGTTTTTGCTCTTTCATTTTCTTTAAATTACTCACATCTGATTTTAATTTCTTTGTCTTGGCTTCAAGTGTGATCTCCCATTTTTGAGATTGAATATGATCGTGCTTTTATTTTTCTAATATGGATGTCCAATTCTTCTGTAACAACAGTGCTATAACTGTAAGCAGGCTGCTTAGTCCGTTTGATAGATGTTATTTTAATCTTTGTAAGCACCTTATTCACATCCTTCATTACAGGTGCTAAGTCTTTTTTGGGTACTACTTTCAATGTTGGTGGCCTTTGTCTTTCAAACTGGAGCCTGGATAGCTCTGCAGACAAAGGCACTGTAATTTAACATCAGCTGTCTGCAATTAAAGTAAGTTTGAATCTTGCCAGGCTCAAGGTTGACTCAGCCTTCCATCCTTTCTAAGGTAGGTAAATTGAGGACCCAGTTTGTGGGGGCAATAAGCTGACTTTGTATAAAATATAGAAAAGTATGAAGGCTATTGCTTAACGCACTGTAAGCTGCCCTGAGTCTCTGGAGAAGGGCGGCATATAAATCAAATTAAAAAAAAAACAAAAAAACTGACTTTTGAAAAGCAAAATCAATGGGGGATGCCAAATTCCCTTGACAGTGTAATTCACTTCACAACTGCAGCCAAAAAAAAACAGTCGTAAAATTGGGCACAGCTCATTTAATAATCGCCTTGTTTAGCAACAGAAATGCTGGTCCCAATTGTGGTTGAAAGTCAAAGTCTACTTATAAGGCTATTAGTGTTCAAATAGAAACACTAGTAAAGATACATATGATTTAATCTAGTAATGGTAAGGCAAAGGTTCCCCTCGCACATATGTGCTAATTGCTCCCAACTCTAGGGGGCAGTGCTCATCTCCATTTCAAAGCCGAAGAGCCAGCGCTGTCCGAAGACATCTCCGTGGTCATGTGGCCGGCATGACTAAATGCCAAAGGCGCACGGAACGCTCTTACCTTCCCACCAAAGGTCCTCCCTATTTTTCTACTTGCATTTTTTACGTGCTTTCGAACTGCTAGGTTGGCAGAAGCTGGGTCAAGTAACGGGAGCTCACCCTGTTACACGGCACTAGAGATTTGAACCGCTGAACTGCTGACCTTTCAATCGACAAACTCAGCATCTAAGCCACTGAGCCACCACATCCCTATCTAGTAATGGTATACCTTATTAAACATTAGCTGTGCCACTTGAGTTACATGCATGTTAAATGTGTTTTCATGTTACAAAACTACTTTCCTCACCTGGTCAGCAAGTTGGGGAAGGGTGGCATAAAAAAATAACTATCAACAAAGCCAGATGTTTTCTCTTACAGTTCTGGATGTTGATCGAGGCACTTGGAAGACGTGGGCTATAATTATTACCATGCTGGGAGTCGTGCTGTTTGATTTTGCTGCTGATTTTATTGATGGTCCCATCAAGGCGTATTTATTTGATGTCTGTACTCATCAGGACAAGCAAAAGGGGCTCCATTATCATGCGCTTCTGACAGGTAAACCTCAAGATAATAGTTCTTCTTCTTCACTCCTCCGGAAATGCGGACGTTGGTCGGTGAGTTTTCCTTCCCACCCTTAAGGTCTCTGCACGGATCAGCTGATTCAGAGCATCATTGCAAGCCTTATTTAGAAAATTAATCTTGTGATTACTGTAGCTGGTGGAAGGGAAGAAAACCTCTTCCAAAATGAACACTGAACACCGATCTTACAACTCTGGAATAGTCTAGGAGTAGTGGATTTTTGGGGTCTTTTTAAAATAATCTGAAGGGTCTTCTCTCTCTTGGCTTACTTTCAGAGTTAGAAAAGATTCAACACTGAAGGTTTTTAATTTGCTTTTAAAATCAAAATTATAGTCCTAGGGCAGGGCTGTCAAACTCGATTTCATTGAGGGACGCATCAGGGTTGTGTTTGACCTCAGGGGGCTAGAGTGGGCATGGCCAGCTCAACATTACTCATGTCAGGGGCACCTGTGGTGGCCCGAGCGCTTTGCCAGTGAAAATGGGCTCCTGCAACCCTCTGCCAGTGAAAACGGAGCTTGGGAGGACTCCCTCATGAGCTGTTTTCGCTGGCAGAGACACTGCGGGCCGATCCTTCGCTGTTTCCAGGATGGACCCGTGGACCAGATCTAAGCATCTGTGGGCTGGATTTGGCCCACAGGCCTTGAGTTTGACATCCCTATCCTAGGGCAATCAACTTCACAGAATCCAATTGGAGTCAAGGAGAAGAGGATTATGCTATATATTTAATCTCACTAAAAGTAAAGAGTCCTGTAAACCAGGTTCATCTGCTGAGGACCCAATAGACAAAAACCATTATTTTCTTGAAAAAAAGAAAACAAGTACCGCGTTTCCCCAAAAATAAGGCTATGCCTTATATCAATTTTTGCTCCAAAAGATGCTTTAGGGCTTATTTTCTGGTTAGGTCTTATTCTGAGGGAAATACAGTACTAAAAGCACCCATCTGACTGACAATCTTAACTGGGGCTTATTTTGGGGGTAAGGCTTATATTGCAAGTATCCTGAAAAATCATGCTAGGACTTATTTTCTGGTTGGGTCTTATTTTCGGGGAAACAGGATAGTTTGCTACATCTTTTTCTATACATTTCCCTTTCATTTTCTTACAAGATTGAAAAGAACACACCTCTGTTCTGAAAAGGTTCCAAATTCTTCACCCTTGAAGCAAAGAACAAATTAGGCCATACTGTTGCCCAAGCGTCAAGCCAATAATCAAGAATTATTTCCGTATCACATTATGTGAATTTGACCTTTTCAGCACATTACAACATGTGTGTGTGCTTTGCTCGCGCCTACAAAAACACAATTATAGCAAATATTATATTTACGACTTCAGATGAAAGAAGCTTGAGTCATATGATGTTAATGATTGTGGTTTCATTCCCTGAATGGCACTTGAATAACTGCAAGCATATTGTTATACTTGTTTCCTAAAGCTTCCTGTCTATGGAGATATAAGAATATATTTTCATTCTTATTTTAGGCAAAGCTATGGAAATGCACTTTTCAATCCCAGAGAAAATGTTGTCATATCTACCTACCACCATTCCAGGTTCCAAACTAACCCACTGCAGCTCAGATTCGTTTTGATTTGAAGTTAATGTATATTTGCAGCAGAAGCAGGATTTTGCTCATCACAGTTTGATTTCTTGAAACTACCAGTTGTTTTTATCACACTCATGCTACTTTTACTTCCTTGGTACACCAAATGACATTAGTCCTAGGTCAAAATCTACCAGTTAAGATTTCTGCCCATTGGCAATTACCAATCATGGCTGGGAGTCAAACCAGGTTGGGGGCTAAGCCTTTGTAATGTAGTGTTTAGAATGCTGGACTAGGACTGTAGAAATACAGTTTAAAAAATCCACCCTCAGCCGTACAGTTGGTGACAGTTGCTCTCTATTAGCTTGACTTTATCAGTGCTGGGATTCAGCCGGTTCTCTCTGGATCGCGCGAACCGGTAGTGGCAATTGTGGGAGGCTCCGCCCACCCACCCAGATGTAATGCGCGACTACTGCACATGCACAGAAGGCCGTGTGCATGCGCAGAGGTGGTGCATGTAAGCAAAGCAAGTGTGAGCGCGCACACACTCACATTTGCGAACCGGTAGGGAAGGTAAGTGAATCCCACCTCTGGACTTTATCATAAAAGCATGAGAGCCAGTGTGGTATAGTGATTAAGAGGGGAGCATCCTAGTCCTGCCTTAGGGACAAAACCAGCTCCTTGAGTCAGTTCTTCCCTCAGCCCTAGAAAAGAGGGCAAACCACTTCTGGAAAGATCTTACCAGAAAACTGAAGGGATTTGTCCAGGCAGTCACTAGAAGTCAATGCTGATTCAAAGAGAGATACACACAAACATACCTTAAACCAGGGGTCCCCAACCTTTTTGGTTCCATGGACTGGAGGTGCTGGCTTCAGCAGTTTCAATGGTGAGGGAGGGAATGGTTTCACGTGTGCAACCTAAATCCTGTGCATGCACAAATGAAGCCTCGCGTGTTTGCTTGCTGCTTCGGCAGCCCGGTTCTCAATTGTTTAAGGCAGGGGTCCCCTGGGGTTACACAGAAAAACCTCCAAATGGCCTGAATGACTCTCAGAAAGACTGCTAATGACCAGATGATTGCAAGGAATATAAATCCTTCCATCCTCCACCATTTACTCAGACCTAAAGAAGCTTCTTGGATGAGAAGTGAAACAACTGCATCCAATTTTGGTCACCACGATGTAAAAAAGATGTGGAGACACTAGAAAGAGTGCAGAGAATAGCAACAAAGATGATTATGGAACTGGAGGCTAAAACATATGAAGAACGGTTGCAGGAATTGGGAATGTCTAGTCTGATGAAAAAAAGGACTGGGGTGACATGATAGCAGTGTTCCAATATCTCAGGGGCTGCCCCAAAGAAGAGGAGTCAAGCTATTCTCCAAAGCATCTGAGGGCAGGACAAGAAGCAATGGGTGGAAACTAATCAAGGAGAGAAGCAACTTAGAATTAAGGAGAAATTTCCTGACAGTTAGAACAATTAATCAGTGGAACCACTTGCCTCCAGAGGTTGTAAACGCTCCAACACTGGAAGTTTTAAAGAAGAGGTTGGATAACCTGAATCTGAAATGGTGTAGGGTTTCCTGCCTAAGAAGGGGGTTGGACTAGAAGACCTCCAAGGTCCCTTCCAATTCTGTTATTCTATAATTCTAACTTCAAAGAAAAAACAAAGTCCAGTTGCCTTTTGAAAAAGCATCTTTGGGATATCAACGATGTTATTCTTCTGAATCAACTCCAGAGATTAAGACTGGGTGGCACTGTTTTGTGCTGGTTTGCCTCCTTTCTCCAGGGTTGATACCAGTTAGTGATGATTGTGGGAGGGAGAGAAATCCCAACCTCAGCCCCTCCCGCTCAAGCAGGAGACCCTACACCATTTCTGACAAATGACAGTCCAATCTCTTCTTGAAAGTCTCAAGTGATGAAGCTCCCACCACTTCTGAAGGCAACTTCTGTTCCATTGATTGATTGTTCTCACTGTCAGAAAATTCCTCCTCATCTCTAGGTTGAATCTCTCCTTGGTCAGTTTCCATCTCTTATTCCTTGTCTGGCCTTCAGGTGCTTTGAAAAACAGCTTGACCCCCTCCTCTCTGTGGCAGCCCCTCAAATATTGGAAGACTGCTATCATGTCTCCCCTGGTCCTTCTCTTCACTAGACTAGCCATGCCCAGTTCCTGTAACCATTCTTCATATGTTTTAGTCTCCAGTCCCCTAATCATCCTGGTTGCTCTCCTCTGCACTTTTTCTAGAGTCTCAACATCTTTTTTATAGTGTGGTGACCAAAACTGCCTATGTTAAAGTGAGCAGCATTTTTCTTTCTTTTTTTCTTTTAGGTCTTGGAGGTGCTCTGGGATACCTGACGGGGGCCATTGATTGGGGAGCAACCATTTTGGGAAAATATTTGGGGTCAGAATTCCATGTGATGTTCTTTTTTGGTGCCCTTGTGTTCCTGCTCTGTCTTACGGTACACTTGTGCAGCATCCGTGAATCCCCTCTTGTTCACACCAGTGACGAGAGTAAAATCCTGGTGAAAAACTCTCAGCTTGATCAATATGGTGCCATAGAAAGTGTCAAGAATAACAGTGAATACAGTGAAATGCAGATTTCATCCAAAGAGGAGAAACTCACCACAAAAGCAGACATTCAGGTAACAGCGTTTTTTAAGTTTACCATTTATTTTAATTATTGAAATGCTGTCTCCCATCTCATGAAAAGTTCATTGGGAATGTCATGTGATCCAGAAAAAGCCCTAATCCTGAATCGGGATTGGAATCTTTGCAAATGTGGGTTTGTTGTGGGTTTCATTGTTGTGAGCCACCCTGAGTCCTTTCGGAGATAGGGCGGCATATAAGTCCAAATAATAAATAAATAATAAATAATAAATGGGTAGTATATAAATAAATGCAATAAATAAATGATCAATTGTCATGAATTATTCTTTTTGTCTGCACAATTCAGAAAATGTCATCACGACAGCTAGTCCTCGAGTTACAACCTTTCATTTGGTGGCCGTTCAAAGTTACAACGGCACTGAAAAAAAGTGATTTATGACCATTTTTCACACTTGCAACCATTGCAGCATCCCCACGGTCACGCGATGAAAATTCAGAAGCTTGGCAACTGACTCATATTTATGACGGTTGTTGTGTACCGAGGTCATGTGATCACCTTTTGTGAACTTCTGGCAAGCCAAATCAGTGGGAACGGCAGATTCCCTTAACAACTGTGTTACTAATTTAATAACTGTAGCAAAAAAGGTCGTAAAATGGGGCAAAATTCACGTAACAATTGTCTCGCTTAGCAACATAAATTTTTGGCACAATTGTGGTCGTATGTCGAGAACTACTTGTATAAAAAACAACTGGGATGAGATTTAATCCATTTTTCTGAATGGAATGTATCTGTAGCGTAGCGTTAACTTTGATGACATGGTTTCATCTCTACAAGTTTAGGCTAACTGTCTTTGTTGGTTTGTTGTTGGTTTTGTTGACTTTGCTTGACTCTTCCCAATGGATTCTCCAAGATATTACTATTTTGTGTACATGAAAGGTTTGTGCTTGCCATGTGATTGTGAAAACATGAGAAATGTTTCTCTCTCTCTTTTTCTCTTTATGTGTCTGATTGACAGAACTATTTTAGAACTATTTAAGATAGGTCTGATGTCCTCCAGATGTTTTGGACTGCCACTTTGATATTTCTTGTCACAAATAACATAAAAATGTAAAAAAGGTATTTGTCATTAGCCATGTGGGCTAAACCAAATGGCAGCTGCCATCCCAATACATCTAGGGCCGTGATGGCGAACCTATGGCATGCATGCACTCACAGCCATCTTTCCGGGCATGTGAGCTGTCACCCAACTCACCTGCAGCTGCGCATGTGTGCATGCCCCAGCTGGTGTTTGGGCCTTTGGTGCGCATGCGCGCAATTCAGGGGACCCAGCTGGTCTTTGGAACGCACCTGCACATGTGTTTGTGCATGCACGCATGAGTACTTGCGAAAATGCACAGATGGTGTGATTGCGCACGCAGCACATTGGGGCACGCGCAAAAGCTGTGTGCATGTGCAGATGATGTGGTTGCACGTGCAGCACACGTGGGAGGAGCCACGCATTAGCAAGAATAGCATGCTTGCGCGTGAAGCGCGTACCTGTTCAGCATTCGGTGAGTAAAAGGTTCGCCAGCACTGATCTAGGGAATATCAAATTATGGCAAGATGGCTCATACAGTAGAATTCTTAGGAATTACATTCCTAATTCCTGAGAAACGGAAAATTGGTCATGTCATATAATAGTAATAATAAAAATAGCAACTCTATTGAGAAGGACTCAAAAGGTAAATAAAACTGCCAAGTCCGGTCTAAACGTCTGGCTGACTGTGCAACCAACCATAATAATTTGTTAAACTTTTATGCTGCCCAATTCTCAGCAACTTGGATGGCTCACAACAATCCAAAAAATATAAAAAAAAATCCTCTCAACAAAACTTAAAAAATAAAGATAAAAGATGGCAAGGGTGATTAAGCGAGGGGCCCTACTCTCTCTTGCTGAAGACCTTCCAGGATTCAGATAAGAGGAAATTAAAATCAGCATTACAGAAATTACTCCCAAACAACACATATATTGGCATCCTTCAGTCTCAAGAGACTATGGTATCGTGCTCTGGAAAGAGGTCCTAAAACAGCATCTGGTGTGAGTAAAAAGGCCAATTCGAGAGTGGCAATCCCTTCCACACTGAGAGCAGATACATTCTGTCCCCTGCCCAGCCCCCAGATTTCGCTGGTTCCGGGACTGCCTCTTTGCCTCAGCCTGCCGAACAATTGGAGAAGGCCCTGCTGCGTCTTTAGCCTTCAAGCTGAACAATCGGAGGTCAAGATTTCCCAATAATTAATGTCCATTCCCAAGGCCTTTAGATCCCTCTTGCAGATATCCTTATATCGCAGCTGTGGTCACCCTCTGAGGCGCTTTCCCTGCACTAGTTCTCCATGCAGGAGATCTTTCAGAATCCGACCATCAGCCATTCTCACAACATGCCCCAGCCAGCGTAGACGTTGCTGTTTCAATAGTGTATATATGCTAGAAATTCCAGCACATTCCAAGACTGCGCTATTTGGAACTTTGTCCTGCCAGGTGATGCCAAACCACACAACTCCTTTGTAAATTGGTGTTAGAAGGAACAAAACACAACTATTTACATTATGTAAACTTACCAGTCTGTGTCAGGGTTTCAAGTAACAAACCCAAAGCAATTAAAACCCTGTGGCCTAGAGTTTCCTCAAAGCATGATTTTATTAGGAATGTCATATTGGCACAGCTGGTGAAAACCCGACTCTGAAGGACCCGAAGTTTTCCCCACCCAAATCAAAACCCAAAGTTCTTTCTCCCAGGTCACACATCCATCACGTGGTCCAATCAGGTTGCAGTGATGGATTGTCTGCTAAAATAAAGCCAGGTCATGGCACACACTTGAAAGTAAATCTAGAAGCCTGTAATTGTGGAATCTGTCTGGCAAGAACAAAGATTGCTTATCCACAGGAAATATGCATGTGTAAAGCTTTCAACAATTCTGGGTAGTTAGAAAGCTGATAAAAGTAACAAGAGTTAGGCAACTTGCACACCTCAGCTAAAAGTTAGGAATAAAGATGGCCTGCAGCAAATAAAATGTGCATTAGAAAACTCCTGGGGCATTCATTAGCCAAGGCTTAGAAATAAGGACAGCTAGAGACCAATAGAACAAATTGTAGAATTATTACTAAAATGTTTATTAGATGATATTTCTTGTTATCCTGCCTTGTCCCGCCTTCTCCTTTAGTGAAAATGTATAAAGCTTTCTTAATCCTTTGTTCTGGGCTCTCTTGGCATTTTGGCCAGGAGCCCTTTTCTTTGGGGTACCCCAATAAAAAGCAATCAAAACCTGCACCTCGTGTCTGGTGTCCTTCATTGGCCTCGGCACCAGGCTCAGACCTGAATTGGGGACAACAGCAGTCCCAACTCCAGCTGGCTTTTGTCTACGCCCTCCAACACCTGATAGAATGTCCTTGGCTCCCATGGGAAGGAATGCTATTTTGGCTACACATCCCCCAGCTATGTCTATCTCCTTTCTCACATTCCACAGCTCTACCCAGCCTTGCAGTGGCAGCCCTGAAGATGCTTCCAAAATGGCCTCAGGGCTGACACTTTGATAGTGGCCAAATTCCCTTGATTCCAGTCTTAAATTCTTCTGGATTATATTCCACAGATCACGAGACTTCAGATATCATATACTCCTAGAAAAAACAATCAAGATGGTGACTGGGCTTACAGGATTGAAGCCCCAGCCCTTTTTATGAATACTGCACCTGCAACACACACATAAAAAGGGGACCAACCTTCAATTGAAACAAGCACAGTCATTGTCTTGACTTTTTAAAACATTTTGGAAATGCCCCTGGAAGAGGTATTGCTCTTGATTGGTGCAGTAGGCCTCAACATGGGTAAAGTAAAGTATAACAAAGAAAAAAGGCCTTTCTGGATGTTATTTCAAATCTTAGCTCCCTCAAAATCTGTGAAGGATGTCTCAAAAGTCATCTGCTAAAAATATTTTATTGGTTTTTGCTGTATAGCAGGTGTGAGGCGTGGGCATCAATAACATCGGCTATGTGTCAACTTGCTTATTCCCCTTTTTAAACCTATTATGTCAATATCTGCTAATCCTACATTAATGCAACTATGAAGATAGAAGCTCTGCTCAATAAAATCTTCTGTTTTTAATTTTTGAAGCTAAATCTTTGGCATTGGTTCCAGAAAAGCAATATGTGTGCTTGGCTACATTCGTTTGCTTGATTACTTTTGATTTGATTTTATGCTTTGCAGTTGTGGAAAGAATGAATTTTGCAAAGTTGTGCTATATCATTCAGTTAGGCACTCATATGAAAACAGTGAAAAAAAATCAAATTATGCATGCATATTTTGATTTTACATTACAGTAAATTTTAATCCTAGAAAGCAATGGGTTACATCAGGGGTGTCAAACTCACAGCCCGTGGGCCGGATGCATCACGCACTGGCCACGCCCACTCCCATTTTAGCAAAGGGGGGAAAGTTGTGATACTTCATGTGACGACAACGTGATGACATGGGTTTGACACTCTTGGGTTACATTGTACAGTAGATGAAGTCTAGGAAAAAAATATTGATTTATTTTATTTATTTTAGTTTGTCGAGCATGTATGAGAAAACAAGTATAAATATGAATATAACATAAGTATTTTATTTATTTATTTATTTCCAATTTCTATACCGCCCTTCTCCCTGAGGACTCAGGGCAGTGTACAGCCATAATTAAAAACATGCAATACAAATATTAAAAAACAATTAAAATATATATAAATTTGGCCCAAAAATTAAAAATCACTACCAATTAAAACATTTTAAAAATTTCTTCTTCAGCCAGCCCGGCTTGCTGGAAAAAATGGGTTTTAAGGGCACGACGGAAGGCATGGAGGTCTTGGATTCTCCTTATCTCTGGGGGCAACTGATTCCAGAGGGTAGGTGCCCCCACAGAGAAGGCCCTCCCCCTGGGGGTCACCAGCCTGCATAGTTTGGCTGATGGCACCCCGAGGAGGCCCTCTCTGTGGGAGCGCATGGGTCGATGGGAGGTCGTCGGTAGCAGCAGGCGGTCTCGAAGATAGCTAGGCCCTATGCCATGGAGCATTTTAAAGGTGATGACCAACACCTTGAAGCGCACCCGGAAGACCACCGGGAGCCAGTGCAGCTCACGCAGGAGCGGTGTTACATGGGAGCGCCATGCTGCTCCCGTCACTACCCGTGCTGCCACGTTCTGGACCAGCTGGAGCCTCCGGGTGCTCTTCAAGTGGAGCCCCATGTAGAGAGCGTTGCAGTAGTCAAGGCGAGAGGTGACGAGGGCATGAGTGACTGTGCACAGGGAATCCAGATCAAGAAAGGGCCGCAACTGGCGAATCAGGTGAACCTGACAGAAGGTCACCCTGGTTACAGCTGTCAGATATTCCTCCAAGGACAGCTGCATATCCAGGAGGACTCCCAGATTGCGAGCCCTCTCTGTGGGGGCCAAAGACTCACCCCCAATAGTCAGTGATGGGGTCAACTGACTATATCGGGATGCTGGGAGCCACAGCCACTCAGTCTTGGAAGGGTTGAGCTTGAGCCTGTTCCTCCCCATCCAGATCCGTACAGCCTCCAGGCACTGGGACATCACTTCAAGGGCATCGTTGGGGTGGCCTGGGATGAAGTTGTACAGCTGGGTGTCGTCAGTGTACTGGTGGTATCTCACCCCGAAGCCACAGATGATCTCACCCAGCGGCTTCACATAAATGTTGAACAGAAGTATAAACAGGTATGAGTATGAATAAATGGGAACAGTAGGACAGGGACAGTAGGCATGCTGGTGCACTTATGCACGCCCCCTTACAGACCTCTTAGGAATGGGGTGAGGTCTACGGTAGACAGTCTAAGGTTAAAGGTTTGGAATTTGAGGATGTAACAACAGAGTCCGGTACTGTATTCCAGGCATTGACCACTCTGTTGCTGAAGTCGTATTTTCTGCAATCGAGTTTGGAGCGATTTCCTTTGAGTTTGTATCTATTGTTTGCCCTTGTATTATTGTGGTTGAAGCTGAAGTAGTCATTGACAGGTAAGACGTTGTAGCGGACAATTTTGTGTACTAAGCTTAGGTCAGATCGTAGGCGGCGTAGTTCAAGGTTATCCAAGTCCAAAATTTCAAGCCTGGTGGCATAAGGGATTCTATTGCGAGCAGAGGAGTGGAGGACTCTTCTCGTGAAATACCTCTGGACTCGCTCAATTGTATTAATGAAATACAATTAAAATGAAATGTTAATATGCATTTTGTTATGTATTGATACTTTTGAGCGGGAGTTTCAAACCTGCATGAGTTCCTGATTGGCTGACAGTCCCTCCAGGATTGTATATAAGGAGGGCTGCAGCCTCTGAGTTTTTGCTGAAGTCTCACTATATATTAAAGAGCTGTTGTCACTTGCTTGCTTGTGCCTCTCGTTATTCCCGAACCACTTCATTGGCGACGAAGGTGGGATAGAGGCTACAAGAAGCCGACCAGTGAGACCACGAGCTTCAGCTAGGCGACGAGGCGAACCACAGGAGGCATACGAACATGTCTGCCTACGTTCCGCCCAAGCCTTTTGATCCGACCCACGAAAAATGGGTCTCGTACTTAACCCGATTCGAATGCTCGCTCGAAGCCAGCGACATGCAGGGCCTCTCCGCTAATCGAAAGAGAGCCCTCTTCCTTAGCCACTGCGGACCGGACGTGTTTGAGATGGCCGAGTCACTGTGCGAGCCAACGCCGGTTCAAACCGTCTCCTGGGACACCCTGATGGCAACTCTCTGGGCTCACTACGCTCCCGTGCCCTCCAAGTTCGTGCAACGATACCAACTCAGACAGCGCGTCCAACGAGAGGGAGAACCGGTCAGCGCGTATATGGCCAGCCTGAGAAAAGCCGCAACTCATTGCGACTATAGAGACTTGGACGATGCGTTGCTCGAGCAACTCATCTGTGGTATTCGGGACATTAGGCTGCAACGGCGCCTGCTCGCCAAGCCTGATTTGACACTTGCTGGAGCCCTAGACGAAGCCAGGGCTCATGAAGCCTCCACAAAAGCCGCAGAAACGCTGCAGCGTCCGCTGACCAGCAAAGACAGCCCCAAGTCTGCCCCAGTGCACAGAGAAGACGCCGGATCCAGCTCGGAGTCCGAGTCGGATGAGGACGTCTTCCGAACGGAGCACCAGAGAAAAGACACTCGCAGCCCCCGGCGAAACTGTCCCAGCTGTGGCGGGCACCATGATAGACTGTCCTGCAAATACAGAGAGGCTATTTGCAGGCGCTGCGAGAAAAAAGGGCACTTGGCGCGAGTCTGTAGAGCCATTCTGCCCAGAAAACACCAACCACGTGACCGCCGCAGCCAACCGGAATCAGCGCGCCAGAAGCAGCCAACGAGAGAAGGCGGTGCGAAAAAACGGCGCGAATTTGAACCGCGAGATGGCCGCAGCACACACATTGACCAGGCCAGCACGATGATCGAGGACAAAGTCAGCACGGTGGTCGAGATCAACGGAAAGCCTTGCTCGATGGAGATCAACACCGGATCAACTCTCTCCATAATGTCGTGGGCGACCCTAAAGACCCTCCTGCCATCGTTCCGGAAGGACCAGCTCTCCAAGCAGAGACTGCGCATCCTAGACTACCAGGGGAACCGAGTCCCCCTCGAAGGCGTGGGCACGTTCCGAGTCACCTACGGAGACTACGAAAGAAACCTGCCGCTGACCATCGTCTCGAAGCAGCTTCCTAGCCTCCTGGGCATGGGGTGGTTCTGAGCCCTTGGCATGGGCTTTACCAGCGTCCACCAGATGTCCAAATCAACCTTGAAAGACAGCCTCCTGTCCGAGTTCCAGGACGTCTTCGGGGACACGTTGGGCAAGTATGTGGGGACCCCTATTTCTCTAAACTTAGACCCCAACGTAGCCCAAATAAGACTTAAGGCCAGACGGGTGCCGTTCGCATTGAAACCGAAGATCGATGCGGAACTGGACAAATTAATTAGGCAAGGGGTGTTGGTTCCTGTTGACCATGCAAAATGGGAAACCCCTATAGTGACCCCAGTTAAGTCCGATGGCTCAATAAGAATTTGCACTGACTACAAGTGCACGATCAACAAGGCTTTGCAGCCGAGCGCCTATCCGGTGCCGATCGTGCATCATCTACTACACTCCCTGGGGCCCGGAAAATTTTTTGCCAAATTAGATCTGGCCCAAGCCTATCAGCAGTTACCGGTTGATGACGCCACGGCAGAGGCGCAAACAATTGTAACTCATAGGGGTGCATTTAAATGCACCAGGCTCCAGTTTGGGGTGAGCGTCGCACCCGGCCTATTTCAAAGCACCATGGAGTGCCTTCTGCAAGGACTCCCTGGAGTGGTGCCCTATTTCGATGACATTTTAGTTAGCGCCCAGGACGAACGCCAGCTGGGGGACAGAGTAAGAAACGTCCTGACCAGATTCAGAGAAGCGGGACTCAGACTCAAGAAGAGTAAATGTATGATCGCTGTCCCCTCCGTTGAATTTCTGGGGTACAGGGTGGACGGCACAGGCATCCACCCTACCGAAAGCAAGGTGAGAGCAATTAAGAGCGCACCTGCCCCCAAATCTAAAGCGGAGCTCCAAGCCTTCCTTGGACTGCTCAATTTTTATTCGATGTTCTTAAAGGACAAGGCCACGGTTGCTGATCCCCTGCACAAACTCCTAGGGAAGAATGTACCATGGGTCTGGGGGAAACCACAGGCAGCCGCTTTTGAGGCAGTGAAGAGACTCCTATCTGAGGACAGCTTCCTGATTCAGTACAACACAGCACTGCCTCTTGTTTTGGTTTGCGACGCCTCCCCCGTAGGAGTTGGTGCCGTCCTAGGCCATAGACTGCCGAACGGCCTAGAGGCGCCTATTGCGTTCTACTCTCGCACCCTGTCCAGCGCAGAGCGGAACTATAGTCAGCTGGACAGAGAGGCTCTGGCTGCGATTGCGGGGGTTAAAAAGTTCCACGAATACCTCTACGGCCGAAAATTCGAACTTGTGACTGATCATAGGCCCTTGCTAGGACTTCTGGCAGGCGATAGGCCAACCCCCGCTGCCCTTTCCCCCCGTCTGACCAGATGGGCCATTTTTTTGTCGGCCTACTCGTACCAGCTCGTCCATCGACCCGGCCGAACCCTGGGTCACGCGGATGCACTTAGCCGCTGCCCCCTGCCCGACCTACTTGACAACCCAACGCCGGAAGCCTCCGTTCTATTGTTGGACACTTTGACTTTGGGCCCTATATCCTCTAGCGAGGTGGCAAAAGCCTCGGCTAGAGACCCAATCATCCGTACTGTTATGGGTTGGGTGCTGAAGGGGTGGCCGGTCAAGGTGGATGGGGGAGAGTACCAAGGTTTTGCTAACAAACGCAACGAACTGTTCATGCAGGGGGGTTGCTTGCTGTGGGGCGACAGGGTGGTAATCCCTTCGAAGCTTCGTAACAGAGTTTTAGAGCTGCTGCACGAAGGGCATCTGGGCATTGTTAGAATGAAAAGCTTAGCCCGCAGTTATGTCTGGTGGCCCAACATGGACCAAGTTATCTCCGAGTGGGTGGGGAAGTGCAGGCCCTGCCAGGAGTCTCGTCCCGATCCCCCAATAGCGCCCGTCCGAGAGTGGGAGAAACCAAAAGGCCCATGGGGGAGGATCCACATTGACTTTGCCGGCCCTTTCCATGGGCAAACATTCCTAATCGTAGTCGATGCCTTTTCAAAATGGCTCGAAATAATTCTGATGCCATCTACCACAGCCGAGGCAGTTATCAAGGCCCTTCACAAGCTATTTGCCAGACACGGCCTACCGGATACCCTAGTATCCGATAATGGCCCGCAATTCACGGCAACCCTTTTCGAGGGCTACCTGGCCGGACTGGGCATCCGCCATGCCCTATCAGCTCCGTTCCACCCGGCTTCTAACGGATTGGCTGAACGTTTTGTTCGGACAGCCAAAGAAGCACTGTCCAGATTAGACAACGGGGACTGGCAGGCCAGGATAGATCAGTTCCTAGCAGTCCAGCATGCCACACCATGCACAGCAACAGGGAGAAGCCCAGCAGAGCTCCTCATGGGCAGGAAGCTTTGGTGCGTGTTAGACAGGCTTCACCCTAACTACTCGCACGAGAACTTCAAGGGAGAAACCTGCGGCCTAAGACAGTTTCAGGTTGGATCCTCGGTGTTCGCTCGAAATTATGCCAGCGGTCCTCTGTGGGTTGCAGGAACCGTAGTGGGCGTAACTGGCCCAAAATCATATACGGTAGACGTAGGGGTGGACAGACTCTGGAAGCGCCACATAGACCAGCTTAGAAAAAGGGTAGTTGGTGAAGCAAATATTAATTTGGACATCTCCGAACCTAACTACAACGACTTTCCCAAAACAGCTAACTCAAGCCCGGGTTCGCGAGAATACTTAGCTGACAAGCCCTGGTTCCAGCGCTGCCCCAGCGAGTCGCCACTCCCAGCCGGGGATAACCACGCCCCGGACAAAATCCAGGAGGTTCCATTGGTGGAGCCGGGAGAGACTGCGAGTCCCTCCGACCAGCTCGACGCCCCTCCAGACACTGAACTGCGCAGGTCAACTAGAGCGAGAACTCGTCCTAGGCACCTGCGAGATTTTGTGTGTACATATGTAAATTTCTGAATGTTAGTGCTTTCTGGGAAGGGAGGGGTGTTATGTATTGATACTTTTGAGCGGGAGTTTCAAACCTGCATGAGTTCCTGATTGGCTGACAGTCCCTCCAGGATTGTATATAAGGAGGGCTGCAGCCTCTGAGTTTTTGCTGAAGTCTCACTATATATTAAAGAGCTGTTGTCACTTGCTTGCTTGTGCCTCTCGTTATTCCCGAACCACTTCACATTTTATTTCTGAAAGACAAATAAAGATGTTTTTCAGATCACCTTCCATTCAAATCTGCATATGCCACCACCTGCATATTTGGCCTAAATTTGGTTTAGGCTAGTGGGCCTCACCTTATGTTGTTCTAATCAAAACTAAGCTGTCAAATCAAGGAAGAAGAGTGCACAAACAATGTTCTGCAATCAATAGCCACCTTGACCTTGGGAAATTACAGCATTACAAAATTGAACAGACCAGTGTTGACTTCTGTATTAACTTTGCAGAAATTTTGTAATTCTGTGACCGTTGTCTTTGTTGTGTTACACTCTTGCCTGTATATTTGTGATCTTCAAGATCCTTGACAGTTGAATGACAATAATGGTTTAGAGAGAGAAAAAGGATTAATATGGAAGGAATATTGAATGACATTTGTATATTGTACAGCTTGCACACCCTGACATAGCATCTATAATCTAGGATTAATTCTCCTGGTATCTGTGGGTTGGGAATTTTGCATTGTGCTTTCAATATAGTACATCCAGAAATTGCAGGTTCAAGAAGGCCAGTCCAGGGAAAATAGGGCATGCCTTACAAAGGCCAAGCAAGCAAGTCAAAGAGTTTCTACAAATCTCACAGTGGGGATTTCGACCCACAACCCAATTCACATCTGTCTCAGCAATGGAGTCTCAGCAATGAAATGGGCTGCCAAAGTCTATGCATCTTAAAGTTGGCAAGGTTGAGAAACTCTGGTCTATGTGACCTCCATTGCTGGACTGGGACATTTAAGAGAACAAGGAGAAAATATATTGCAAGTCATCAGTGTGTCAAATATACATTAGCTAAATTTGCTAGCTGGAGAAAACGCATGTATTCTTTAGCAAACTGCAGCAAGGGACTCAGATTAGGGAATGCAAGTAGGTAAAGGTTTAGACACATAGCAGCATATACATACAGAAACTTTCCTTAGACTCTTCCATATTTCTTAACTATTCATTTATATCAGTGATGGGATTCAAAAAATTTTTTGGAAGGGATTGGGCTTTTTCAAGAGATGAAATAATTACCCATTTCATTCCTTAGCTCCTTAAAAGACTGACTATTTCACCCTGTCTATTTGACAGGAAATTTGGATGCCAGAAAAATCAGTTTTGGGGACTGAATGTGAGGTTTGACCCTTCAGCTATGAAACCTAAATATAATTTATGTAGCTAGAATTTTAATGCACTCTTCTATTATTCATCCATCCATCCATCTATCCATTCATTCATTCACTTAACATATTAATATACTACTTCCTGTGTCAAAGTATCTTATTTTAAATCATAAGTCATAAGTTTATTTGTCAGGCATATATAAGATAACAGGTAAAAATATAAACATAATTTGAATACATGAAAAGAATAAGTAAAAAAGAATATTAGGACAGGGACGGTAGACACGCTGGTGCACTTATGCACGCCTCTTACAGACCTTTTAGGAATGGGGTGAGGTCAACAGTAGACAGTCTAAGGTTAAAGTTTTGGGAGTTTGGGAAAGAAACTACTGAGTCAGGTAGTACATTCCAGGCATTGACCACTCTGTTACTGAAGTCATATTTTCTGCAATTGAGTTTGGAGTGGTTTAGTGGTTGAGTTTGTATCTATTATTTGCTCATGTACTGTTGTGGTTGAAGCTGAAGTAGTCGTTGACAGGAACGACATTGTGGCAGATAATTTTATGTACTATGCTTAGGTCAGACTGAAATTGGCATAGTTCTAAGTTGTCCAAGCCCAAAATTTGGAGTCTGGTGGCATAAGGTATTTTATTGCAGTTAGAGGAATGGTAAAACATAATGGCAAAACTGTAAAAGAAGAAATAAATACTTAAAGCAATATATTAAAATACTAAAAAGCAACATTAATTAAAGGGTATTCATTAAAACATTGGAGCAAGAAATGACTGGATGAAAAGGTTAAGTTTAGAAGTTTTTCAAATTTCAGGAGGCTCTTTGGGTAGTTGCTCTGTAGACACAACAATGGAGATTGGTGTGGCTCACAATAGGTTGAGCAGTGGGGGTTGGATTGGCATTTGAAACCAGGCATTTATTTTAGATACTTCAGCAGACATAAAACAGATCTTTCACTGGAGAATATTTGACTATCTACTATCCAGATGTTTACAAGGCTTGTGCATTTTTCCCCTTTCCAGGTTCAAAGGCAGATAACCATTATGTCTCTCCTAGAAGCTCTTATAAACATGCCACCTCACTACCGCAGCTTATGCCTGAGTCACTTGATGGGATGGACAGCTTTCCTTTCCAACATGCTCTTCTTCACTGATTTTATGGGACAGGTAAAGAAATTTAAAAAAAAGTTTTGGAGCTAGAAGGTCCTTGATAGGTGACTGATCCAATTGTGGGCTCAGTGCAAGAATCCAGTTAAAAGTATCTATACTATAACAAATGTCTCTTCAGCTTCTGAGTTTCTGAATACATCATCCTGGGAATAGACCAGGACTCTTCATTTACAGAAGATACTTGTATTTTTGTTGACAACATGCAGAATTATTCATTAACAGCTCAAGCAGTGATCCCAGGGGAATAGATGACTTCAGGCTTTCTATATAGATTTGGGTAGGCTGGGTTGCTGGGGAATTCATTTTTATTTTATTTGAAAATCTTTGCTTTTTTTTATCTTCCATTTTCTCCAAAATATGAAATGTCAGCGAGTGTTTAAAATGATGATTCCCTGGAGCTCCCAAACACATGCAGTTCCACTTAAAAGCTGAGAGATGGACTGAAAATGTACTATTGACCCTATTTTCTGCTTTTCATCAGTAGTGATAACATCTCTTTTGAATCAACCTCAACTGAAGACTTAATGGATATATTCATGTGATTTGCTTGGGGAAAATAGGGAAGTAGTTTGCAACTGTCTACTGGGAAGTTTATTCAACTTTCTAGTCTATCTTACAATTCTAGAATTTTCTTCTTCATTCTAAGAAGGGACTAGTTGATCACATGATAATCACACCACACCATAAAAAAGATGTTGAGAATCTAGAAAAAGTGCAGAGGAGAGCAACCAGGATGATTAGGGGGCTGGAGACTAAAACATATGAAGAATGGTTACAGGAACTGGGCATGGCTAGTCTAGTGGAGAGAAGGACCAGGGGAGACATGATAGCAGTCTTCCAATATTTGAGGGGCTGCCACAGAGAGGAAGGGGTCAAGCTATTTTCCAAGGCCAGACAAGGAATAATGGATGGAAACTGATCAAGGAGAGATTCAACCTACAAACAAGGAGAAATTTTCTGACAGTGAGAACAATCAACCAATGGAACAGCTTCAGGGGTGAAATGCTCCCGGTTTGGACCGGATCCAGTAGCGGTGGCGACGGGTGATTCGGAGAACCGGTAGCAAAAATCCCTGCCCCCCCTCCCATGCCCAGCTGAGCCGCGAGATCATCAGAGGCTTTTTTTTTTTTACTTTTAAAAGCATTTTTTCTACAAAAAATGCTTTTAAAAGTAAAAAATAAAGCCTCTGAATATTGCACGGCTCAGCTGGGATTGTCATAGCCTTTTAAAAGCATTTTTTTTACAAACTCTTCAGCCAAAGAGGTTGTAGAAAAAATGCTTTTAAAAGTTAAAAAAAAAAAAGTTGGCCACACCCACCCAGTCACATTACCCCCACCAAGCCACGCCCACAGAACCTGTAGTAACAAATTTTACATTTCACCACTGAACAGCTAGCCTTCGGAAGTTGTGGGAGCTTCATCACTGGAGGCTTTCAAGAAGAGACTGGACTGCCATTTGTCAGAAATGGTGTAGGGCAGTGGTGGGATTCAGCCAGTTCGCACCACTTTGGGAGAACCGGTTGTTAACTTTCTGAGCAGTTTGGCAAACTGGTTGTTGGAAGAAATCATCAGGGCAGAGAACCGGTTGTTAAATTACTTGAATCCCACCACTAGTGTAGGGTCTCCTGCTTGGGTGGGTGTGGGTGGGTTGGACTAGATGACCTATAAAGTCCCTTCTAACTCTGTTAATCTGTAATCTGTAATCTCAGTCCTGTTTAGCTTGTTGTGATCAACCAAGGTTGGTTGGAGGCTGTCATCTAGCAGGCAGTAGATAACTAGTAAGCAGTCCTGCTTTAGAAAAACAAACAACTAAAACTAGTATGAGCAAATAAACAACGATATAATATAGTCCTGTGCAGGGTGGATTTGATTTAAATCGAGTTGATTTAAATCACAATTTAAATCGTGATTTAAATCACTAGTAAAAAGGCTTGATTTAAATCGATTTAAACCATAATTTTTAAAGAGCAACTGTCATCTCTGCTACTCCTTTGACCCACTGTTGACTCACCGATAGTCCCAGTGTTGCAGAATATACAGCCTTGTGCTACATAACTAAGCTCCATTTCATGCTGAATAAACTAAATTATTTATGTATCTTAAATAGAAAACTATTTTACGATAGATTTTTACCCCAAAAGTTTTTTATTAAAATAAATTCGATAAAAATAAAAAAAATCCGATTTAAATCAAAAAAATCCGATTTAAATAAAAAAAATCTGATTTTTTTGATTTTTTTTAAAAAAAATCATTGATTTTTATCCACCCTGGTCCTGTGCATACTTACCCAGAAAAATATTGTGCTGACTTCAACAGACGTCATTCCAAGTCTGCACAAGGCCTTTTTCTTAGATTTTCTCTTACAATGAGAAACTCTATAAAATATATAAATAACTTTGTGATATATCCTAAAAGCTAATCATTGTGGGGGTTTTTTTTGGGGGGGGAAGACTTCCAGTTTTACATAAATTCAGATGGCCACATTTCTTTTCATTAAAATGAAAAAATTCCTGATCAATTACAAAACGTTTTTCCAGGAGTAAGCAGTCCTGCTTTAGTAAAAAAAATTGCCAAGATTTGAAGTTAATGGAGCATTCAACCCATTTGGATTACCAAAAGACTTTTTTGCTGAACATGGCAGCATTGCAATGAATGTCATTGATCAACTCAAACAGGCAATGATTCCACTTATTCCATACTGATGTGTATTTGCAGTATACATGCCGCACTGGGCAATTATTTACTTGGGGACTGAGCAAGGTATCCCAAAACTAGATGAACCAAGAGAAAACTATTACAGATATATTGTTCTGATATTTCCATTGCTTCAGTGGTGGGTTCCTCCCAGTTCGGCCCGGTTCGACCGAACCTGTAGCGGTGACAATGTAATGTCACCGAACCGGTTCTTCCCACCCGGCCCCAAGTTATTCCTACTTTTATTTCTTCTTTTTTAGTCCAGCTGCTAGGTGTGGCAGAGTGGATTGCCACACCTCAGCTGAGCAGATACCTAATGTGTTGCGCAGAACGCAAGTTTGGCGCACATGCAAGCTAAGCGAACATGCGCATGGCGATCGCCCGCAAAGTGCGTGCATGAAGAGAACCGGTAGTAATGCCGGTTGGAACCCACCACTGCATTGCTTTGTATTTCCAATTGTCTATTTTCTAGATCAGTACAGGTAGTCCTCGATTTACAACTATTAGAATAGAATAGAATAACAGAGTTGGAAGGGACCTTGGAACAGGGGTGGATTCTACTTACCTTTACTACCGGTTTGCAGTGGGGCCACACGCTCTTTGCTCGCACGTGCGCGCGCTCTTCTGTGCATGTGCAGAAGCGTTTTGATGACATCGGGGTCGGTGGGCGGAGCCTCCCGCAGGTTTTACTACCAGTTCTATAGAACCGGTGTGAACCAGGGGCAACCCACCACTGCCTTGGAGGTCTTCTAGTCCAACCCCCTGCCCAAGCAGGAAACCCTACACCACTTCAGACAAACGGTTATCCAACATCGTCTTAAAAATTTCCAGTGTTGGAGCATTCACAACTTCTGGAGGCAAGTTTTTCCACTTATTAATTGTTCTAACTGTCAGGAAATTTCTCCTCAGTTCTAAGTTGCTTCTCTCCTTGATTAGTTTCCACCCATTGCTTCTTGTTCCACCCTCAGGTGCTTTGGACAATAGTTTGACTCCCTCTTCTTTGTGGCAGCCTCTGAGATATTGGAACACTGCTATCATGTCTCCCCAGTCCTTCTTTTCATTAACTAGACATACCCAGTTCCTGCAACTATTCTTCATATGTTTTAGCCTCCAGTACGTTAATCATCTTTGTTGCTCTTCTCTGCACTCTTTCTAGAGTCTCCACATCTTTTTTACATTGTGGCGACCAAAACTGAATGCAATATTCTAAGTGTGGCCTTACCAAGGCATTATAAAGTGGTATTAACACTTGATCTTGATTCTATCCTTCTGTTTATATAAATGAATGTTTATTCATTTAATGACTGTTTGAAATTACGGAGGCTTCCCCCCCTGAAAAAATCACTTATGATCTAAATTTGCATTCAAGAGTGTTGCAAATTGTTGCACTGTTTCCCATGATCATGTGATTGCAATTTTGGCACCTGGCAACCAGTTCACATTTATGGCTGATTGAAGCATCCCACAGTCACATCATTGGGATGTGTGATGTCTTTTGCTGGCTTCTGGCAAAAATAACCACCGGGGAATCTAGACTCTCTTAACAAGCATATGATTGGTTTAATGACTGTGGTGTCTTGACTAATGACTGTGGTTAAAATGGTGATGTGACTTATTGACTTATGACTGCGACAACATGTGATGGAAATCCTGGTCCCAACTGTGGTCATAAATTGAGGATTAGCTGTATATTAAATTCTGGTCTTTGGGATTTCTACTTTCTTTAGCAATGAAATTTGGATAGGTTCCATGTCACAACCACTTTTTAATCCTGTCTTTTTGATGCTTCTCAGATTGTGTTCGAAGGTGATCCTTATGCCCCTCACAACTCCACTGCTTATCTGACCTATAAAAAGGGTGTAGAGATTGGATGTTGGGGTTTGTGCATCAATGCCATTTCTTCTTCAGTCTATTCCTGTGAGTATCATTTCAATTTGGCTGAAATTCCTGAAAGCAAGAGTTAAATATATAGGGCTAAACATCTGCCTGTCTGTCTATCACAGTGGTCGGCAACCTTAAACACTCAAAGAGCCACAAAGGTCCTAACCAGAAGCCCCCCATTCAATTCTGGAGCTGACCGGAAGTCTGATTCCCCCACTATAGAATCTCCTTCTAGTGCGGCGTCCATTTCCTCCACCTGTCCTAACCGAAAGCCCTATCAATTGTGGAGCCAACCAGTGACAGGGAGCCACAGCAGAGGGATGAAAGAGCCACATGTGGCTCCAGAGCTGCGGGTTGCCGATCCCTAGTCTATCATATAGCTATCACATTTTATAACCACCCATTTCCCTCATAGCGGGACTCTAGGTGGTGTACAAATGAAATATTAATACATAAAATATATAATTTAAACGTTTAAAAAGAGGAGGTTGTATAAAAAATTAGTGTTTCAGGGTGCTGGCCAGCCCCACAATTGTGCACCCCAAGCAAGGCTGCAGAGCCAGGTTTTCATACTTTTCCAGCAGGCCAGGAGACTGGGGGCCTACCTCACCTCTGGAGGGAAAATGTTCCACAGTGAAGGGACAATGGCAGATAAGGCTCTTTTCCTGACCCCTATCAGTTAGAATTCTTTAGCTGATGGGATCTGTAATATGCCTTCTCTGCCTGACCAGGATATAGCTTTTTTGGTGGTGGGGAGAGGAGGAGGCAACTCTTTAGGTAGATCAGTATCACTAGAAGAGCGGTGGTGGTACAGTGGTTAGAATGCAGTACTGCAGGCTACTTCTGCTGACTGCCGGCTGACTGCAATTTGGCAATTCAAATCCCACCAGGCTCAAGGTTGACTCAGCCTTCCATCTTTCCGAGGTGGGTAAAATGAGGACCCAGATTGTTGGGGGCAATAGGCTGACTCTGTAAACTGCTTAGAGAGGGCTGTAAAAGCACTGTGAAGCAGTATACAAGTCTAAGTGCTATTGCTATTGCTATCTTTTCATTCCAGTTATAAGGATAAAGCTTGGGTCTGAATATGCTGGTGTGTTTGCTAAGTGCCACAATGAATGTGCCCTTAAACTCAGATGACGATCTCCCTCCAGGCAGAATGTGATGCTTTGATGGATTGTGAATATGATATCCACCTCCCTTTTCATTGGCCAGAGAAGTGCTTATCCCGACTCCCGATTGGCTAAGGAGCCATGTTTCCTGCTAGATCTAATTCTCCTGTTGCTTGTCTATCCACCATGGAGCAATAGCTAGATTCATTAGATACCCTTGGAAAACTACAGCAGCTATTTTTCTGCTCTAGATAGCTTTCTGAACAATACCTTATTCTGAGGACTGCACACTGTGAAATATTGGGGGCAAGATTACCTGGGCTTGACTGCCAAAATAATTCCAGAGTTCTGGAAAAAAAGCTCCCCTTGCCTGCAGCTGAAAACAAAACTTCAAAAACTGGATATGGAAAATACATGTTTGCATGGCAACATCTCACAGAGGTAGAAAATTTAATAAGATGTGCCTTCCATCATTAAAATATTCTGAAGTTGTTTTGTTAAACAAAAATCCTCCATTTTTGTATATATTTCATCTATTCATCAATATTTTGATGGCATGTGTAATGTACTGTATATGCTAGGCAGAGTTGTTCTGTCAACAAATGTGATTAATAAATAAAATAAAGTAAAGAATTACATTTTGATGTATGAATAGATGCTTAGTTTCAGAAGTGGACTTTCCTATCCCTTTAGGGTTTCTTTAGTTCTCACTGTTGATATAAATACAAAAAGAAAAATTGAAACGGACTTCTACTGGGCAAAGAAATGTCCAGTATAGTCCTCTACATTGATTACAGTAAAAGTCCCCAAATCCCAAAGATCACATGGAAAGAAATGTGGAAGATAATAATAATAATAATAATAATAATAATAATAATAATAATAATTTGTCAATCATATTTGTGAAACATTTTTCAATGTTCAATTGACTGAGTTTCATGTTTAATGAATAAAATAATAATAATAATAATGTTGTGGCCCGCCAGCGGCCTGCACGGATTGTAGCTGATTCTGACGACGAGGAGGCTGGTGTGGTGGCCAATTAGCCCCAATCTTTACTCTCGAGGAGACCTCCTCCTGAGGAGCCACTCCTGCCTTTTGGCAGCTCTGCGCGCTCCTGCATCGAGAAGAGGCTCCTCCTCTTCGTCCTCTTCACTTAAGGGAGCTTCTGGAAGTCCTAAAGGCCCTGGCGGAATCCCCGCCTCTGGCACCACATCTTCTCCAGCCTCCTCATTGTCTGACTCGAGTGCCAGCTGCACAGGCTGCTGGCGCAGCACCACACCAGCCTCCTCGCTGTTGGAATCAGCCACCAGCTGCACCGGCTGCTGACGGCCACAACAGGTTGTTAAGATCACCATGTCCTATTTTACAACTTGTTTTGTAATGGTCGTTAAGCAAATCCATTATCTGTAATGGGTGTTTTCTGCCAGAAACCAGAAGTAAAACCCCAGGTTCTGGCAAAAAATGTAAAACGCAGTCATGTGACCATGGGACAGTGCAAACAGTCATAAGTCTTTAGTGCAGGCTGGTTGCTGAGCATCCAAAATGTGACCACAAGGGAAAACCAGCTCTTGGAAATTTGAAACCGGGTCATAATTAGTTCTGGGGCATCCATTCGAACAGTCGCTAAGTGTTCCGTCATAAATCAAGGATTACTTGCAACCTAAAACAGTGTTTCTTAACCTTGGAAACTGGCTTGAGCATTCTTAAAATTGCCAAGGTTGAGAAACACTGACCTAAATCATCTTTCAATAAAATGAAATGAAAATCTGTTTTCTAAAAAAAAAGAAACTGTTATTAACAACAAAAAAAGGTGGAGCCATAAAGGTTTTCATTAATATTCAACAGAGGTAAAAATGGCTGCCATTTTAATTTCTTTTCACAATCTTTTTTCTTCCACCAGATGTTCAAAGAGCTCTGCTACCGTTCCTAGGATTAAAAGGACTCTATTTTGTTGGCTATCTCCTTTTTGGATTAGGCACTGGATTTATTGGGCTGTTTCCCAAAGTCCATCCTACTCTGACTCTGTGCTCCCTGTTCGGTGTCATGTCCAGCACACTGTACACGATACCATTCAACCTTGTTGCTAATTACCACAAGGAGGAATTGGTGAGTTGAAATGGAAGGCTGTTGTCTTATTATTGGCTGTGGAATCCTTCATTGCAGCTCACTTCAAGTGGAGGGAAGTGGGTGAATGAAGATGAAGTAAAGGAAAGAGTCCAACCAACTTTCTTTACTGCTAATATCTTAGAAACCATCTGACTGCTCTTGAATCCAGTTGTAGATACTGCTTAGATCAGGGGTGTCAAACTCAAAGCCTGGAGGATGGACCCGGACCGAGGGGTGCTTAGATCTGGCCCACAGGGCCACCCTGGAAACAGCAAAGGACCGGCCCATAGTGCCTCTGCCAGGGAAAATGGAACTTGGGCTCCATTTTCCTTGACAGAGGGTTGCAGGAGTCCGTTGCAGCCGAAAACGAAGCTCGGGAGCCCATTTTTGCTGGCAGAGCGATCGGGCCCCTGACACTAGTGACGTTGAGCTAGCCACACCTACCCTGGCCATGCCCACCGTGGCTCCCCAAGGTCAAACACAACCCTGATGCGGCCCTCAATGAAATCGAGTTTGACATTCTTGGCTTAGATTCGCAGGCCAAGGATCGATGTCAGAGGTGGGTTTCAGCATGTTCTGACCAGTTCCAGTAGTGGAAATTTTGTGTAGTTCGGAGAACTGGTAAATTCCACCTCTGACTGGCCCCGCCCCCATCTATTCTCTGCCTCCTGAGTCCCAGCTGATTGGGAGGAAATGGGGATTTTGCAGTAACCTTCCCCTGGATTGGGAAGGGAATGGAGATTTTACAGTATCCTTCCCCTGCCATGCCCACCAAGCCACACCCACAGGACCGGTAGTAAAAAATTTTGAAGCCCACCACTGATCGACGTGTTTCATTCTTACCTGACCCTTACCTGATTAGGAGAAAGCAATAATCCACTCCATTATCTTTGCTTCCACTTTGCACATGGATAGAGGTAGTCCTTGTGTTACAACTGTAATGGAGCCTGCTGAGTGCCAAATTGCACAGCAGGCTCCATTAACTGTGGGGTGCCCTGGCCATCAGAGCTTCAGAACCAGGTCGTAAGTACTGTACCTCCAGGAAGGCCCATCATAAATTTGAATGAGAACTACCTTTATTTTGAACAAACCAAGCAGTGACACCTCTCATAATGCTACTGTTATGGAATGATGGGACCAAACAACATTCCTGGTCAGCCAGAGACAGTTTATTGCGCAGTTTCAGAATCAGATTTGTATCTGCAATTCTGAACCAAGAAGAGCTCTGATACAACTGCTTTTATACATATCCAAGACAAAGGATTTTGTGAGCACAGCAGTTTTCCATATATGGTTAACATACATTTGTTACATGATAATTGATACTTTCTAAATTACTAAATTCCTACATTATTTTCTAGTTCATAAGATTATCTTAGCTAAACAACCTTCCTCAGTTCTGTGATTGCTGATGCGTAGATTCATGGCTGCTTTGGATAATAAGTAACTTTTGTTTCATATGGATGTCCTTGCATTCTTGACAACTAGGCCCCTCAGAAGATATATATTACCAAGAATGAAATTTAGCTGACTTAGTGTAATCTCTAAACAAGCACATTTCTTTCTTATAATAATGTGAATAAAGAGGGTCCTTCAGTGTTCATATAGCTGACCCTGTACTATTTCTACATCATTCACATTACTACTAAATGCTGTTTCAAACGGGGTTGCGAATTTAAAATAACCCACAAAGCAAAATATCACACTGTCTGCAATTTCTTCCCCACATTTATGTAATGCTCTGTTTTATAACCTGTTATCTACTTCCGTGTCATTACTGCAAGATAAGACGCAGAATGGGATGGAGTGTATTGTTTATTTCATTTACATGTCATTAACATTCTTGAACAAAGCAGCCTTAATCTTCAGGCTCTTCTGAAAGCGAGTCAAGATAACTACCCTACAGAATGCCACATCTTTATAGATTCTTGGGCTGAACATGTTCTCAACCTCTCTGATGTGACCAGAATAAAGCCCAGGATGAACTGAGAAACAGTTTCTGCCCCAAAGTCGTGCAGTAACCTTCCATGGCTCACGATGAACTTGGCTATTGTGCTGTGTTGAACATACAAATTGGACATGACCAGAATCAATAATCAGTGCCTGTGTGTGTGTGTGTGTTTTGGAGGAATCGAATGGAGACTTTCTCTTTCTTTCTTAAATATGCTAAGCCTAAGTTTAAAGTGTCTCATATCTCAGCGTGACAATCAGAGAATTTTTACTTATTTAATCAATTTCAAATAAGAACGGTAACTTGAAAGAATCTTCCATCTAGCGCCACTTATATTAAAACTTTCATCTAGTGAGGAAAATAGCAGAGTTCTTTGTGAACTCTGATATCTGCCCGTTTGATTGCTTGATTTTTATCCCATGGAAAATAAGAGTTTAAATTATCCATTATGGGGTTTCTGAGGAACAAAAAATAACTTTGTAGATTAATGTCAATTACCATCTAATTTTATAAGCTGTTAGAAAGAACACTTGAAACAAGACTTTCTCATGAAAATCTTTTGAAAACGCTTCTCAAAAGTGGTTAGGAAGGTTTTCAACATGTCTTTTTAGTTTCATGTAGAATCTAACCATATTTATTTACCATGTACTGATATTTTAAAGTAAATTAGTTTTTACAAAAATTATTTTCTAAATACAAATTTTTCCATGAGAAAATGCATATTGCCTCATTAACAAATAATGGAGCACTATCAAAACCAAGGGAGTCCAACGTTGGCAACTTTAAGACTTATGGACTTCAACTCCCAGAATTCCCATGGCTGTCTAAGGAATTCTGGGAGTTGAAATCCACAGGTTTTAAAGTCTAAATCAATGGGGACATTTCTCCTGGAATAACATTTCTCCAGATCCTTTAAGGTATATTTTATTTATTTATTTATTTTATTTCCAATTTATATACCACCCTTCTCCCTGAGGACTCAGGACGGTGTACAGCTAGAATTAAGAACATGAAATACAAATATTAAAAAAACAATTAAAAATATATATAAATTTGGCCCTAAAATTAAAATCACAAACCAATTAAAACATTTAAAAAATGTCTTCTTAAGCCAGCCCGGCTTGCTGGAAAAAATGGGTTTTAAGGGCACGGCGGAAGGCCCTGAGATCATGGATTCTCCTTATCTCTGGGGGCAACTGATATCCCTCAGCATATGATATGGAGCCAAATGTTATCCTGTCAACATGTCAACATGTTTCTTCAAGCCAGAATCATTCCTGAGGTAAATCTTAAACAAAAATTTCATCTTACAAAATTTTCCTGGGGCTATGATCCACTGAATAGAGTGAAAATTCTGAGCACAAATGGCAAGGAATGGAACTGTTACAGTTTTATCCATACTGAATACAGTTCTCTCAAAACCAACCAGAGATTTCCAGTGAAAGTGCACAAGACTATAATTAAGAGCTTTTGTAATTTTGAAAATCTTTCTAACAATTTTTAAGAAGCTTTCTTAAAAGATTTACATGAGAAAGTTTGATTTCAACTATTCTTTTTAAACTATCCCCAAAATAAAAGATTTAAGAGAAAAATGGATCTTTTCCTCCAGAAACATTTCTACGTTATCTTTAATATTTATAAACTTCTATGGTAAATGAATTTGTATATATCAAATTAAGATCACTCAGAACTTTTTAACAATGGAGTTATTCTTGTTATTAAAATTATTTGCTTTTCAGCATTGTAAAACAATTTAACCTAGATTTTTTTTTTTAGAAAAAGAAAACTAAATGCTTAATCTTACATCAAGAAATAATTTCTTCCCTGATTTCCAATATTAACACCCTCACAAAATTCCTAAATAGAATAAAATCATTATAGTAGTATGTGGGAATTGTTATGTAATGAGAGTGAACTGCTTTGGTATTTTCCATAGTCACTGTCTTTTTCTTTCTTTTACATTTATACTCCATCTTTCTATGTACACATTACTGAAGTTTATATAATACTTGGTTCCAAATGGTCTTAATATTGATGTGCTTTGGCTGCGTCATCACCTTTTAACGACCCCATAATTCCTTGCGGGGTGGAGTCTGGGCAATTGAATGGAGCTAGCAGAATGCTTATGGCCAGATGCCCTTCCTGTCACCAATGCGGAGTTTTGTTCAGCAGATATATTCTCATTGTGCCCAGAGAGAGAAATATCTGCCTCTACCTAGGATCGAACTTTGGCTATGTGACACCAGTGAATAGACAATGATTAGATGATCTGAATGGTAATATTGATTCAGTTGGCTTCATATCCTTCTCTGTTTGCTTCCAGAATCAGAAAAACGATGAAGCTGCAGACTCCAACCGAGGAAAGGGTATTGACTGTGCTGCTTTGACCTGTATGGTCCAACTGGCCCAAATCATCGTTGGGGTGGGCCTGGGTCTCCTGGTCAGTGCTGCTGGCAGTGTGGTGGTGGTAGTGATCTCTGCCTCTGCGGTTGCCTTGCTGGGTTCCTGCTTTGTAGCCTTGTTTGTTCGGTACATTGACGAAAGCAATAAATAGTTGATTGGTGGCAGTCGTTGCTCCTTTTCTTACCTCAAAAAAAAAAGAACAGTGGTGTATTTTGGTCAATAATATTTAAGACAGTCCTCACATGATCTCTTAGCTGTCTTTTTGGATTTGTGTGTTAAATGGACCCGGAATTGATGCCTTGGTTTAACAATATGAGAAATCGCTTCTTGAATCAAACCACGATGCACAAATCTTTTGGGATCAGTAGACATTAAATCATTCATTGAAATTGGAAGATTAGATTACGGATGGGTTGTGATACCCAGAATAAGGCATCAGCATCAGAGGTGGTATTCAACAGGTTCTGACCAGTTCTAGAGAACCGGTAGCGGAAATTTTGAGTAGTTCGGAGAACCGATAAATACCACCTCTGACTGGCCCCGCCCCCAATTATTCTCTGCTTCCCGAGCCCCAGCTGATTGGGAGGGAGATTTTACAGTAACCTTCCTCTGCCATGCTCACCAAGCCCGCCTACCAAGCCATGCCATGCCATGCCCACCAAGCCACGCCTACAGAACCGGTAGTAAAAAAAATTGAATCCCACCACTGATAGTTATAGTTTACTTTATTGTCATTGCACATGGTACAACAAAATTAAATGCCGTCTTCAGTGTACATTATAACCGTAAAAATAAAAACACAAACATACATTCCTTTAAATTCTATATAATTGAAATTGAAAACCTGATATTGCACTATACCCTAGAATTCAATATGGTTATTGCCCTGGGATAGAAGCTGTTTTTCAGCCTATTTGTCCTTGTTTTTATTGATCTGTACCGTTGATCAGCGTGTGCTATACATTTATTTATAGAAGTTATCATCAAGTTCTTAAAGAGGAAATTGAGTTTGGAAATTGGTTAGTATAATACATTATTATGATCATTTGTGTGTATACAGAAATTCATGCTTTCTTCTATATGTCGCTAAGTCAGCACAGGGAAGCCATCTATGAAGAAGGAAAACAAATGTGGTATGCTTGGCTGGAGTTCTTTTATAATTTCTTCAATTGTGTTAGAATTTTATTTGAATTTAATATTTCCAGAATTAATTTTATGTCCCCAAATGTGGTCTTAAAGGATTACTTTTGAGAAAGGCACAACAGAAAATCCTAGAGAATTCTAACAAGCCTTATTACTGCAACTCTATACGCTGTTCTGTTATTTAGAGGTTTATCTTTCTCCTCATTCTACAACTAAGTATTTTAATTCTTAGCCTTAGCAACACTTAATTTTATACATGTATGTATATCACAAGGGACGTGGTGGCTCAGTGGCTAAGATGCTGAACTTGTCGATCGAAAGGTCGGCAGTTCAGCGGTTCGAATCCCTAGTGCCACGTAATGGGGTGAGCTCCTGTTATTTGTCCCAGCTTCTGCCAATTTAGCAGTTCGAAAGCACATAAAAAAATGCAAGTAGAAAAATAGGGACCACCTTTGGTGGGAAGGTAACAGCGTTCCATGTGCCTTCGGCGTTTAGTTATGCCAGCCACATGACCACGGAGACGTCTTCGGACAACGTTGGCTCTTCAGCTTTGAAACGGAGATTAGCAACGCCCCCTGGTGTCGGGAACAACTAGCATATACGTGCAAGGGGAATCTTTATCTTTACCTATGTATATCATGATGGTGCTATCACATTCTGGATCAGGGGTCAATATTTTTCCTGTCTTATTAGATTGTTCAGATCATGATATCCTTCTCATCAATCTCTGTTTTACATGAGAATTTTCAGTACTTTTTCAAACAACAGAAGGTTTATTCTTAAATACATAAAAGTTGATATAAATTTGTGGTTAAGAATTCATTTCTCAATAATGGTAAAACTTGGGATAAAACTTTTTTTTAAAAAAAATGTTGGTAGATCAGGATGAAATTCGAGAAATACTTGTTAAGGGGGCTCCTGGGCGGGGTTCCCACCCATGCTATGAAAAATATTTCACATTCAGATGCTTGATGAAAATATGCAGCTGTTTAATATTTCCTGGTAAATGTTGCAAATTGATCAATACATATCAGTATAATTTTATTGGCAAAACTCAGCATCACCAGAATTTTGCCTGTAAACTCCTCTGATTAAGGGTATATATGTATGTATGTATGTATGTATGTATTTTCCTGCCTTTATTATTTTTACAAATAACTCAGGGTGGAGAACATATCCAACACACCTTCCTTCTTCTATTTTCTCCATAACAACAAGCCTGTGAGGTGGTTTGGGCTGAGAGTGACTGGTCTCAAATCAGCCAGCTGACTTTCATGGCTAAGGCAGTACTTGAACTCACAGTCTCCCACTTTCTAGCCTGATGCCTAAACCACTAGACCAAACAGGCTGTGTAAATGCGTCAAACTGGATACACTGAGGACTCACAGAAATCACCCCTTAGTCACTGTATCTTTGTCCCAGCATGACAGCATTATACATTCTTCGAAGCAGAGGCAGGACTTTCTGATCAGGATGAATCCTGGTACAGTGTTGTGGCAAGAAATATCCATCTGGTTCAGTTCCAAGCCGGGAGAAAGGCATTGGAAACAAAATGGAGGCTGGAGGCTGATTGGAAAGAGGGTCCATTTATTGATGAAACAAAACCACCAAGCACATGGTTCTAGTGCAGCTGACCACATGGAGTCGAGAGTGGAGTGGGGGGGAAGTTTATACCTTCTCTTGGGCTTTGCACTTGAGCTTCCTGTTCCTGTGCAAGAACTTGTATTCTATTGGCTCTTGTCAGACTCGCATGTGGCCATTTAGGGGTTATGTAGGGGTCATAGCTGGCTCAATAGGCAAAGTACAAATCCTAAGTGTTTGTCTGAGCTACGTTTGGTTGACGTTCCTGAGGGTGATGCAATGAAGGGGTGTTGGGCAATTCCTATTGTGGCTGAGGGCTAATCCTACCTTTGTTCATACCTTGCTGCAGGGAATTTCAAAATATCCTGCCTTGAATGAATTTCTGCCTGCAGTATTTGCTTATGAATAGAGCTATCTATCTCTTCATCTCTTAAATGCTAACATCTCCTGTGGGCTATTAAGAAAAGGTGAGGGCTGCTTTCTCCCTCTATAAAAACTTCTCATCCAGGGAAATATAATATTCTGCCTTTTTAATATTTCTCAAGATACAGTATTTCATTCTTCTAGGAGAAGGGTGGGCACTAACTTTCTACAGTGTGAAGACTGATCACACCACAAACCAGAAGTAAGAGCATATTTCATATTTGAAAAGTGCAATAGTGCCATATTTCTTTATTCAACTCCTATGTGGAAACCATTAACTGATGTTGGGAATTGTTTTCTCTCTTTCAAAATGTCCTTGATTAAAAATCTAGCCAAGAAATACCAACTTCCATTCTAATATTAAAAATCTGAAATGTAAACATACCGGGTGAAAAAAAAATCATAATTACTCTGAAAGTAACCACGTACAGCAGAGATCCTCTCTCTATATCCAGTGTTTTCTCCTTCAGCTTTTGAAAAATGCTTGCAAACATGAAAATCAAGTTTCCTCTATCTTATATAAACTGCTTTCAGCAAAGCTGACACAGAACTGGAGTGTGTAAAGAAAGGAATACAAAAATAGGGACAAAAAGAGGGGTGAAAATATATAGACAAAAGTTGAGTACCAATTAAGGAACATAACAAATTAAATATGGAATTTATCATATTCCTTTATATGTAAATACAGCATATAGATATATAGATAAGGATATAAAGACAGTCTACCGGTGTGACAACTTTAAAAAGGAAGTTGTAAGACTTGATTTATGTTTATTTGTTTTGTATGTTGTATGTTGTATCTATGTTTGTTCATAATTTTTAACCAATAAGAATTAATAGAAAAAAGGAAAAAAAAAAGAAAATGACCTTGGAGATAAAAGGAAGAGCCACAGACTAAACAACAATCCTGCAAAAATATCTTGGTCCACAGAAGAGAGAAGACTTGGGAAACTTGGTGAAGTTTTGGTGAAGACTTGGTGAAAAAAGTAAGGTTCTACAGTTAGGCAAGAAAAACAAATGCACAGGTAAAGTATATATGGTACCTTGTTCAATAGTAGTAATTGTGAGAGGGATCTTGGAGTCCTAGTGGACAACCATTTAAATATGAGCCAGCAGTGTGCAGCAGCTGCCAAAAAAGCCAACACAGTTCTGGGCTGTGATCGAATCAAGATCACGTGAAGTGTTAATACCGCATTATAAAGTTTTGGTAAGGCCACACTTGGAATACTGCATTCAGTTTTGGTCGCCACAATGTAAAAATGATGTTGGGACTCTAGAAAGAGTGCAGAGAAGAGCAACAAAGATGATTAGGGGCGGCCCCCAGGGGGACAGCATTCTCTGTAGGAGCACCGACCCTCTGGAATGCGCTGCCCACCAGCCTCAGGACAGTCCCTGACCTCCTCTCCTTCCGCTGTGAATTGAAGATGTGGCTTTTTCACCAAATGGGCTGAATCCGTAGGGGTGATTTTAAATAATTTTAATTAATTTTAATTTGATTTTAATGTTTATGTAACTTTTTGTTTATTCTTGTAAGCCACCTTGAGTCCTTCGGGGAAAAGGCGGCATATAAATTACATAAATTAAAAAAAAAAATACAGATGCAAACAGATAAAATACACAAACAAACAACAATATAGTATAATTTTACAGCTTTCTGTATCAGCATGTATGTTCTGCTTTTATAATTCACTATTCAATATTTGCCTTCTCATATATTTTTACAATTCTAGTAATAGTATAATAATTATATTGTAATAATAATATAATATAGTATATTCTGATTATATGTGTATACAGTTATCCTTCTATTATAGTCAGCTTCATTAAAGCTTCATTAGCAGAATCTTATAAAACTGTTTCCCCCTTGTCTTTACAGCCCAAGACACTAGAGAGGGTTCCTTCCGAGGGCTCAGCTGCCCCCCCCTTTTTTTAATTTGATTTATATGCCGCCCTTCTCCGGAGACTCAGGGCAGCTTACAGTGCGTTAAGCAATAGCCTTCATACTTTTGTATATTTATACAAAGTCAGCTTATTGCCCCCACAAACTGGGTCCTCATTTCACCTACCTTAGAAAGGATGGAAGGCTGAGTCAACCTTGAGCCTTGGAGAGATTCGAACCAGCAGTAAATTGCAGGCAGCTGTGTTAATAACAGGGTGCGTAGACCACTGTACTATCAAGGCTCCAACCATTGTCTATGGCTATGGCTCTTCCCCCTAAGGACATTCCCACATACCATTGCAGACATGCTGGGTCAGGTAGTCCTCGACTTACGACAACAATTGAGCCCAAAATTTCTGTTGCTAGGGGAGACATTTGTTAAGTGAGTTTTTGTTCCATTTTATGACCTTTCTTGCCTCAGTTGTTAAGTGAATCACTGCAGTTGTTAAATTAGTAACACGGTTGTTAAGTCAGAAAGTTGCAAAAAGTGATGACATGATCCCAGGACACTGCAACCGTCATAAATAGGAGTCAGTTGCCAAGTGTCTGAATTTTGATCACATGACCATGGGGATGCTGCAATGGATGCGTGAAAAACAGTCATAAATCAGTTTTAGAAGTGCCAAATGGTCACTAAATGAACTGTTGTAAGTTGAGGACTACCTGTACTTTCCCTTCTTCCCTTTCAGTGTCTCTGTTTCAATTTCAGTTCTACCAGTACTCACCACTTCGATGTTGCGCGCAAGGCTTCTTCAAGTCAAACCCAATTGCAGGCAGCTTTGTGGATGCCTCCATGTAATTTTCTTGGCAGCGACACAGAACTGATTTAACTCCTGGAACAGGTCCATGGCCTTGGCATTTCCCGGTGGCCTCCCCTCCGAGTGCTAAGGAGGCTTGAGACAGTTTAGAGTTCCAAGGTCAGTTTAGGCTGGCCTGTTGCTGCCAGCTACTTGCTCTCAAAGTGATGCTCTAAAATGCCATCAGCTAATGTGCAACTCTAGTCTTAATTATCTTAAGACCTCTAATTCCATATTGCTTTAAAAGGTGCTAAGCAGGCCTGCTGCAACTTTTGCTTTTGCTAACTCGACTAACAAAGCTTCTTGCATCCTGCCCCAAAGTCCTGCTTAATGGAAGACAGAGATGGCTGGAAAACAAGGCATGCCAGAAGATATCCAGGAAAGGGCAAAAAGAGCCAATATAAGGCCTGCTGAGAGAGATTCTGTACCAAGGCAGCCCTGTATACAGCTTAATTTAGGACAAGCTGAAACTTCGGCATATTTTTCCTGGATAAAATAGGCAGGGCTGCATCATCGGTTGTGGAACAACTGAGATTTTTCTCTCTCCTTTGAATAGTGTTTAAAAAGTAAAGGTTCCCCTCACACATATGTGCTAGTTGTTCCTGACTCTAGGGGGCGGTGCTCATCTCCGTTTCAAAGCCGAAGAGCCAGCACTGTCCGAAGTCATCTCCGTGGTCATGTGGCCGGCATGACTAAATGCCAAAGGCGCATGGAACACTGTTACCTTCCCACCAAAGGTGGTCCCTATTTTTCTACTTGCATTTTTTATGTGCTTTCGAACTGGGACAAGTAATGGGAGCTCACCCCGTTAACGCGACACTAGGGATTCGAACCACCGAACTGCTGACCTTTTGATCGGCAAGCTCAGTGTCTTAGCCACTGAGCCACCACTGAAAACCTCAAGAAAGGGAGATCCTTTTCAGAATCTAACTGAAAGGCTAAAGCTAAGGAAGTGTTTCTCTGTCTTGTAAAGTTTAAGATATATGGACTTCAGTTTCCAGACTTTCCTAGCCAGCATGCTGACTGGGGAATTCTGGGAGTCGACGCCCACATATCTTAAAGTTCGCAAGGTTGAAATACTCTGTGTTAAAATGTCTATGGTTCACATCCTGGAACAAATGCTTGCCTGAACTTCTCAATCACCCTTCCAAGTCAAAATAAATTATTGTTGGAGGTTGCATGATGGAAACATTGTGTAATTACACACCCCTCTCCCCATTTCCCTGAGTAGTAGGATAGCAGTAGAAGCTTATTCCTTGCAGAGACCTTTGAAATGAAACACCAGATGCAGATTGTCCCCTCTGAAGGCAAATTATATAGGTTGAGCACCTGCTCAACCACTCCATGAGATAAACTGGGTTGAAAGATTAGAACAAATTCACCCCCTAAGCTTCTTCAGTTGAGAGTGGACTTGAAGCTGGATCTCTATGGTCCTCCTAGCCCAACATCTTAACCAGCATCATTCTGGGCCTCTTGATGTTGTAACTTTCCATTGGTCATGTTATGAATTCATCATGTAATCCTCTGTCTCACCCATTGAATTTTATGGAGGCATATGTCTACAGGGTCTTCTTGATGTTTTCTCATCATTTTCCCCAACCCCTCCAGAAATTGAGGATGACCTTCACAGGAAAGGAGCACAATGCCTATGGATTGGGGACACAGAAATGGCCCTTTCAGTAAAACCCCAGGGCTTCCGATATTTCTATGAATGGGTTGATTAGTCCATGACCAAAGACTAGACTGTTTGCTGATAGGACATCAAAGTGCTTTAAGCTTGACATGTGTGATGCCATTTGCAAATGGCTGAGAAACGACTCCAGATTACATTTTTAGTGTAAAATTAGAGCAATTCATATTCAACATGACTGCAGTGGACAAAGGGGAATTACTCTTCCTTGTGATTACAATTGTTTGTTGCAAAATGCATGATGTATTAACAGGGTAGGACTCACCATTTTCTGTATTTTGCTTTGTTTCTTGTACACTCCGAGGAGGAGGAAAAAGTCTTGTGTTCTTGCATTCATATCAGAATAACTTAACTTTTTCCTGCCTAGTTCAGCTTGGCATCCCTATTCATAATAATGACAAAAAATACTTGAAATTACCAGCTATACACAAAACTTCTTCGTTTTGGTTCTTTCCAGTAAGTTGCATAATTGCTTCTTTCAGCCATCAGACCTTTCCCAGCCATAGAATCACCTTGTTTTTGTAAAGACGTGACAATGTGAATACAGAGATTTAATAGTTCACATGTAATGAGACAGCCTTGATACAGAAAATATACTGTTATGCCTCCTTCTTTCTTCAATCAGTTATGTCCCATCCTTAATCATCAGGCCAGTCCTTCAATTTACAGGAGGTATTTGCTCAAAGGTACAAATATTGCCAGTTGCAAAGGCAATTGATACCACCACCATGTTGTTGCTAAATGGGGAATGGAGTTTAAAAGATCATTATCTGGAATCGGAGCTAGGAAGGAACATCTTTCTAGATAAAGTATGGCGAAGGGCATATTTTGAATGTCTTTAACTCATATCCAGATAGATCTGCCAACACTCAGAATCATAGCAACTATATAACACTTCCATATTTCTAATTAGGTGTCATCAGTAGTGAGTTGCAAATCCCGTCCCTACCGATTTGCTCGTGGACGCTTACAGACCCGTCTGGGCGGGTGGGTGAAGCCTCCCACAGCTGCCGCTACAGGTTCGCCTGATCTGGGGCAAACTGGTAGCAACCCACCACTGGGTGTCATCTACCTAAACAGAATAGACATCAGCCTGAACTACCATGAGTATCTTCGACAGTCTTAAATCCATGCTTGCCAGGTAAAGTTTGTTAATGCCAGTTCTTGGGGTTTTTCTTCAAAGCCTCTTTCACAATCTGCCTTTGACTTTTATCAATCTTTTGAAGTCCAGTCTGTTTCCCCCACAGTTTTACAAATGAAATCATTTCAAAATAAATGATGGACAGGCAGTCCAGTGGCAGAGCAATAACATCCTGAAGTTACAAGGACAATTTCTCCTGTTTTCAATCTTAGATTCAAGAGCGGAACAATTTAGCAGAGCTGCTTTTTCCCTCTTTTGTTCTCTCACTCCTCCATTCCTCCTTCTCTTCTTCTATACTTTGAAGAAACTAAAAAGAGCTTAGTCCTAATACATGAAATCCGAATATAGTTCATCTTAAAATCCTGTGTTCCATCCTATGAAGATGGAATTGTTTTAATGAGGATCAACAATAAACATATCCCCCCCCCCACATTTATGAATTATCCCCTCTAACTGGGATGAATGAATTTCCAGACCATTCAACTTAGCCTTTCATTTTTCTTACGAGGAAGGGAAACAGAGTCAGGTGGAGAGGTTTTTCTTAATTCCAATGACCAGGATAATTGGAGATGCAAATATTATTTTATCTGGACTAATCTAAAAAAAAAAAAAAACCTTCCTTAAAGCACTCAATTTCACACCCCATTACTGTACTCATAAGCCCATAAAAACAGTCTGCCTGCTGGATTGGATCAAAAGCTCACCTAATCTGAATCAATTTAATGTTGATTCAGTTACTCTTCAGTTACTCGAACAGCAAGCCAGATGCCTATGGAAAGCTCATAAGCAGGATATGACAGCAAGGGCTTTCCTCACTATTATTTCCTCCTTGTTGTATTCAGAAACATTGCTTCTGAAGGTACTGTGGACTCATTATGCCTAGCTTTACCCTTCGCAAATAAAATTGTTGAAGGTCATGGCCATCATGGTGTCAATCTCACTATCAAGATACTTATTTTATCCAGCCTGACTCTCCCATCATCCTTTGTCGTTGTCTAGAATCCTGACTTTCTCCTTGCCCATTTCTTCCGTTCCATGCCTAATTCCACATCCCCTTCCCCAAATATAAAGAATTGCAAACAATTTCCTCTTGTTGAAGTTACTTCAAGCTTTGATCATTCGGGTCACTCTTGTCTGCACTTTCCCCACTTTTACTGTTATTAAGGTGCAGCAGTTGACATTACAAGTGAAGCCATCCCATAAATTTCCCTGCACTCCCACATTGCTTCCCTAAGTGCTAGAATGCACCGTCCTCATTTTCTTCCATGCTGATAAACACCCAACTACCCAAAAAGCATGGCTCTTCAGACATGGACCTACTCCCCATCCCCGTCCCACAACAAGGCAGTTCCAGGAATGCTCCAACACAGGAAACCACGTCAACTGATTCAGGGGACAGCAAGCAATTTCTTTCTTCCTCGGTGCCAGTCCCTCAGACTCAACAGCGCATCTCAGTGGAGGTGATGGAAGGAAAGATATTGGAGCAGCTACTGTACATCACCACCCCAGGAGGATAGCAGACGGCATCAGGAACATCTCCTGCTCTAGCAGAAGGAGGATGAGGAGCAGGAGCAGAACTGCTTGCGGGTTGAATGGTCATTAGGTTCTTCAGTGCCTGCTCTTCCTGCTCCGGCTTGGTGGTAGCAGTGAATGGGCGCATGGTGGTGGTGGAGGGTGAAGCAATTCTCCACAACAGCTTCTTGAGGGCTTTACGGAATTCCCTGCGCATGAGGCAGTAGAAGATGGGGTTGAGGCAGCTGTTGGAATGTGCCAGACAGACGGTGATGGGGAAGAGGTATGCCTGAGAGAGAAAGTAGGCATGGCTGAAGTGCAGAAGGTTCAGTTTGATGAGGACACCCCAGGTGGTGAGTGCCTGGTTGGGCAGCCAGCAAAGGAAGAAGGACAGTACCACAATGGTCACTGATTTGGTCACCTTGGATCGGCGCTTAGTGCTTGGCCCACAGGAACCGGCACCCACATGTCTGTCACTGATGAAGCGCACCAGCAAAAGGTAGCAAAGGGTGATAATGGTCAAAGGCAATAGAAAGCCCAATAGGACCTTCTGGGCATGGTAGAGCCCCAACCAGAATGGAGTATTGTTGCCTTGGCTATCAGGTATCTTGACCAGACAGAGTTCCTCACCGAAGATAGTGGAGGTGGTGGAGAAGATGCCATTGGGCAGAGAAGCTAGAATGGCTAGGATCCATATGAGGGCACACAACCATTTAGCTGAAGAGCAGCCATCCAAGAGCCCTCCTTGCCTCCTGCTTTTCAGGGCAGAGGCCACCGCATGGTAGCGGGCAATGCTCATGGCAGTGAGGAAGAAGACACTGGCGTACATGTTCATGGCTGTCACATAGGAAAGCATCTTGCACATGACTTTGCCAAAGAGCCAGGTGAAATCCAGAGCATTCTCCACTGCCCAGAAAGGCAAAGTCAGGACAAATTGGAAATCGGTCACTGCCAAACAGGTCACGAAGAGATTGATGGAAGACTTTTTCCATTTGCTTTTCATCAGGTAGAGCACCAGCACGTTGCCAACTAGACCGAGGGCGCACACCACAGAGTAGATGATGGAGATGAAGATCCGTAGGAGGATAGAACTGCCTCCCTGTAATCCATCTGCTCTCTCTAGGTTGAGGAAGCTCCTCCAGAACTCCTGCAGGGACTCGTTGGTGCCATTGCTTAACAGCCTCTCTTCTAGCCGGCTGGGGAAAGCGTTGAGTTCTCCGGCTTCTGCTTCCTTCATGCTAGCTGCAAGCGAGCAGTAGCTGTATTCACACAGGGCATCCATCCCATGGCAGAGGGGGAAATGTTTGGGTCTTCTCAGCTCCACCTAACAAGCTGCCACTGCGAGACACCTCCCCTCTCCCCCGAAAAGTCTCTCTTTCCAGAAGTCCCCAATCAAAGGAAAGACTCCTTTCGGCCGGCCAGCTGGCAAGTCCACCTTGGCTGCGAGATCTTTGGCAGGGACTTGGGGAAGAAAAGGTACGGAGCGGGTGGCAGCGCGAAGAAGATCACAGCTGATCTTGTCGGGAGCGAGGGAGAGAAGACAGCGCAAGCAGCCGGACTCCCAGACCCGATCCAAAGACGGGGAACCAGACACAGACTTCGGGGGAGCTCCAAGGGAAAGTCACTCACTGTTGGGGTAGATGTAGCGGCGGAGCCTTCCAGACGTCGCTGCCGGCTACTCAGCTCGTGCGTGCAGCTAACTCTAAGCCAGGTTGAAGTTGAGCGCGGCTCTTCTTCCAGCCATCTCCCAAACAGCGGCGTTTCTTGACCCTCCTGTCCAACCTGCAACTACGGCTCAAGACAAATCTTGCCTCCCGCTCCGGTGCGGACGCTTCTACTGCGTATCTGACTCCGCGGGCTGCTTTTTTTTTTTTTTTTTAAAGGTGCGCGCGCAACAACTCGCTCCTGGTGCTCTCCAAGGTGCTGCAACGCCCGCGGGCCCCTCCCCGCTTTTCCTCTTACAACCAAATTACCCGTCACCGAGATAGATATCTGTTTTAATCTAAACTTCCAAAGGTTTCTTAACTGTACCGTATCTTAACTGGGCAAAACTCTTTTGAACTGTTTCGTATTGTTTTTGCAGTTCTCTTCCCTTCATCCCGCGACTGCTATCCCCATTTCATAGGTACGTGAAATGTGCTTTTTTAAAATTTATTTATACACCCCCAAGTTATTTTTTCAAGAAAGGACACAAATATGCTTTAACTTGGTGGGCTGTGGTAGTGATGAGATTTTTTTTTTTTTAATGGACAGTGGGAGTGATGGTGAGGGGAATTTTTTTTTTTAATGTGCCAAGTGGAAATACAAAAATTTAGACAAACAAGCAATTTTTGATTTCAGTTATTATAATGTTTTACTTATTTGTGGAACTTGGATTTCCGCTATTATATTCACTTTTAAAAGGAAAGTGGAAAAATACATTCAAAAACGACTGGTGAATAAAATATTTATTAGAACCAACCAAAATGAAAAAAAAATGTGCAAACTTCAAATGTTTTAGAAAATCAAAGAATGAGGAAAATGCAACTACATATTCCACATCTACCCATTTGGGTAACCAACATAATTCAAAGCAAGTTACTCTGTTCAATGCCTTGCAATGTAATCTTACTGTATATAAATTAGTTCAAAAGGAAGCCCCACTGAATTCAGTAGGATACACTTCAGAAGTCAGTGCAATCATAACGAGCATTTTAAGAAGCTAAATGGGACTTATTCTGGCTATGGGCCTGTGGACAGAATGCAATCAGCATGTAAATATATATGCAATCTGATGCAAAAAGTTTAAACTGGATTTGAAAGTGGGCTCAAGAGCACATATAAAGTAATTTTTTTCATTGTCTTGCTCCAGAATGACTTTGATCAACTGTCCGGATTCTTTGCTATGCAAAGGGCTTCAGAGACTTGATACAACTGTCTGGTATATTTTAAAAATGATTAAAATCTGTCCTTCACAATGCATTTAATTAAAATCTTTATTGTCAGCACACAACATATGTACAATGAGATTGGTGGAACCCCCAACACAATGCAACTTACAGTGAAGACAGAAAATTCCTAACCCAATAAATCATATTAACAATCACCCAGTCCTATTGCACCAGCGTGAACATGTTACACATTGCGCTGGCCCTGCAAGTCCATCGGACTATGTAGGTACGATGTTATTTCTCATTCAGGAGTCTGACAGCCCATGGGTAGAAACTGTTCTTCAGCCTGTTCATGCGGCTGGCTATGCTTCTATATCTCCTTCCGGATGGTTGGAGGATAAAGAAGTGATGACCAGGGTGAGAGTCATCCCTGAGGATTTTCCTCATTCTTCTAAGGCAGTGAGCCCTAGTGATCTCATCTAGTGGTATCAGGGGATAGCCCATGAAGTTTTGTGCTGTTCTCCTCACCCTCTGTAATGTTTTTCTATCCGAGGCTGTCAAACCGGCATGCCATACCGTGATGCAATAAGTGAGGACGCTTTCTATTGTGGACTGGTAAAAGGAGGTCATCAATTTTTGTTTCACCCTGTTTTCACGCAAGACCCTAAGGAAATGGAGTCTCTGTTGGGCCTTCCTGGCCACCTGGATTTTACTTACCTGCATAAAATCAGGCATAATGTTGGTAGCGAGACTGAAAACACAAAATTCATTTAACACCTTTAATTAAAGTGAGACAGTTTGATGTTTCACTGTAATTAAAGTGAAACAGTGTTAGGAAATGACTATTACCTAACTTGTTGGGTTGGCAATATATAAACCATGAATATAGCTTTAAGACTGCTGTATTGCTGTATGGCATCATACTGTGTCCTCATTGGTTAGTTCTGTAGCCAATGTCCTTAAGAGGGAGCTAGAAACCTGGTTTATTTCTCTGCTTCTTTTTGCTGATATCTTTGCTGATTTTTGCTGTGTTTGCTACTGTTTGCAAATATAGAAGAACTGTTATTCTGTATGACTACAACGACTGGTAAGAAGACTTTGTTATTGGATTATCCCTGGACTATTGTTTGATATCTACTGCTTTATACGTGTATGATGGACGTATAATGTTTAATGGACTGTGCCTTATTACTATTTCCTGAAAGTAAACACAACCCAGTGTATCTCTGAGAGTATCTCTACTCTCAATCGCTTTTCATGTGCACACCCTTGCTACTCAAGGGTTGCTCTGCGAATTCCTCAACAAACAGTTTGATCATAAGAAAGATATTGTTCAACTATGGCATTCATTAACAGATATTTGAGCTCTGATTGGAAATCTTTAACTTCTTCCAAATTTCCTTATACTTGCATGAACACCTATCTGACTACAGTTTATTCAGTAAACACCGCTGATGAGTTTCATGCAAGTTTAAACTCAGTTTTCAGATCCTAGTATTTAGGTTCATGCAACGGATTCAGTCCAAACTAACCAAACCACATTCTGGCTTTGCATAGTAATGTAAACTCAACCCAATTCTCAGAATCAATCCCTTTCTCATTCTTAAAATGGGCAGCCAATGCAAAATGAATGATCATAATCAATCATTATGTAATTTGTTTAGTTTTGGCTTAACTTGTTGTGCACTGTAATATGTAAATGGGGTTATAAATCTATGGCTTAGATTTATGCAAAAACTAGGACACTATGGCAAAGCCAGCTATGTAACTGCAATTGGAGATCACTTCTGCCACAACTTTGTATTCTAAATCAGGGGCCTCCAACCTTGGCAACCTTAAGACTTATCCACAAGTCTTAAAGTTGCCAAGGTTGGAGGCCCCTGCTCTAAATTATTCCACAGCTTGGGTAGCACTAAGAAATGTGCTAACAATTAGCATTTTTGTGTTTCACACTGCTGGAGTACAATGAAAGATTTATTATGAAAACTGCTCTAAGAAGGTTTAAAGTATGTAGATTTAGAAGGTTGACAGATATGTACTAGTTCCCAGATGCAAGTCAGTACTAATAGCTAAAGCTCTACATATCCTGTAGGGCCATCTCTGAAGGGCCATCTATCAGCTTCCCTATTCTGGTAGAATCTAAGGCAGAGATTGACATAAGAATTAAATCAAATGGCATTAAAGAGGAGAAATTTCCTATGGTAGCCTGTACTTCTATAATGCTTTCCTAATTATGATTATGCCTGGGACCATCATTGTTTTAATAATGATGCACCCAAACCATGTCTTTTTGCAAATTTTCTTAAACTTGTATAAATAGTGTATCTTAATCAAAATAAATTTCAAATATTTTTTGTAGTAATACAATTTAATTAAAGCCCACCCCTCAATCTCTCTCTCCTCCCCTCTCTCTTTATCTATATAATTTTGATATGATTATCCTTTGATTTGGTTGCTTAGTTTTATTGAGATTACTGTTTTTAGCTTTAGTATTTGTTGGATAAAGGACACGGTGGCTCAGTGGCTAAGATGCTGAGCTTGTCAATCGAAAGGTTGGCAGTTCAGCAGTTCAAATCCCTAGTGCCGCATAACGGGGTGAGCTCCCATTACTTGTCCCAGCTTCTGCCAACCTAGCAGTTCGAAAGCAGTTCAAAAAAAATGCAAGTAGAAAAATAGGGACCACCTTTGGTGGGAAGGTAACAGCGTTCTGTGCACCTTTGGCATTTAGTCATGCCAGTCACATGACCACGGAGTCATCTTTGGACAGTGCTGGCTCTTCAGCTTTGAAATGGAGATGAGCACCGGCCCCTAGAGTGGGGAACAACTAGCACATATGTGCGAGGGGAACCTTTACCTTTACCTTTATTTATTGGATATTGAATTTTTTAATTGATGCTAAATCAGTGGTTTAAACTATCTTGGGCAACTATAATTGGAAAATAAGTTAGAAATATTTTTATAGGTTAATGTTAAGGCCACCATAGAGTATATTTTAGAACATTCTCCAAAGCCCAGCAACCTCCAGTGAAACTGGGAAGAATAGAAGAGAGAAAATAGATATTCTTTGCATTTCTGGATTTATTTTCTCCATTTCTTCTTCTGATTACCAGGATTAAAAATAATTGAATAGATCATTAATGATGGTTGGAATAATTATTCCTTTGGCAGAGATTACTTAAAGGATCCAGGAGGTGTTGGAATTGAAATGTCTTGGATCCAGTATTATCCTGCCCCAGTTTCACTCACTGTTGGTACAAAAATTGGGGACTGAGTGGCTCTTTAAGGGTTAGAAATGATGAATATAAATAAGTTCTATGGCCCTTGGGAGGTTATTCAAAATGCCATACGATTATACCCTAATTAACAACAGTTGAATAAATTAAGCCAATTTCTTGAATTGATTCTCTATGTATATTCAGAATGAATATGAATGGAATAAATATTGACTGGTTCAGCAAAGGTAAAATTTCTCTTGAGTTAGGATCAAATACTGGACACTTCACAAACAAACTTATGTTGGCAATACAGAAATGGATTTGCCATTGCCTTCTATGATGCTTGTTTGTCTTCTTAGTCCAACTTGATCTGGGATGTTATAATTTTCCACTCAAATTCTAACCAGATCCTATCCTAGTTGGGTTTTCTGGGATCAAGCAAAATCAGATAAGGGTCTTCTAAAATTCATCAACTATTGAAGGATTTCTAAAAATTCTCAGGTTCTCTGTCTCTCTCAGGTTCTCCCTCTCTCTCTCTCTCTCTCCCAAATTTTCAGAATATGATTTCTTTTTAATACTGTTGCTGGAGAACAAGTGCTGATTACAGGCCATCTAAAACAGGGGTCACCAACCTTTTGGACCTCAGGGACCACTAAATTCATAATTTTAAATCCCGTGGACCACTAATATGATCTGCCTAATGACCGGTTGTGTGGGTGTGGCTAGGTGGTCATGTGATTGGGTGGGTGTGGCCAACTTGATGTCACTCACGTCGAGGGGTGCTTCGCCAGCCTCTACTCAATCCTCCCCTCCCAGCCACTCCTCACTTGCCCACCAGGGCTCCTTAGGGCCCCAACAGGAAGCAGTTGTAGGAGCTAAGCAGCCACCATGAGAAAGAGTTGACAAAACAGCTGGCTCAGTTCAAATTGCATCTGACTGAGAAGAAGGCTCAGCAGAAGCACCTCACTGAGGACTATGAGCATAGGCTTTCCAAGCAGAGGGAAGACCTGTGGGAGTGCAAGGCCAGGTACTGGCACCTGGAGGCTCAGCGGGCTGAGATGGTCAGCCAGTTCCAGGCCATGATACAGTCCCACTGGAACAAGGCCCTCCAGTTCTTCCTCACCAGCAGCACTTCCCTCCAGCCTTCGCCCAAAGCCCCACACCAGGAGGCCAAAGCAGACCCCAAGTTGGAATTTCTGTCCCACTCCGACCCTCACAAAAAGACCTCGAAGAGGGAGACTCTCTGCAGCAACACAAGTGTTCAATGCACGTATCCAGCCCAGGAGCTGTAGTTTGAAGATCCCTGATTTAGTGCAATATAAAAAAATGCAAATAATTTTTCTACAGACCACCAAAATTTTCTTACAGGCCACCGGTGGTCCACGGACCACCAGTTGGTGGCTGCTAATCTACAGAACAGAATGTGGGATAGTCAGAGCTCTTAGAAACATAGAAAACTAACAGCAGAAAAAGACCCAGCAGTCCATTTGAGTTTTTGTTGGTTGGTTGGTTTTTGTTTTCTTTGTAATTTATTTATTTATTACTTATTTTATTTTTTATTTATCTTTACATTTTTATCAGATGATAGACATGTGTTTATCCCTTGTTTGAGGAGTCTGTTTATAAACATATTACTAAAATGTTAAAATAATTTATATCAGTAGAGTAATAATTTTCAGTATTCAGAACTTATGGATCTCTTAGAGAACATCCAGGGAGTTAAAGGGATGAATGCTAAAATTATCGAGTGGAAAATCTTTTCATGAGGTAGATTTTGGAATTCAATCTGTATTTGGAAATTCTGGGTGCTGTTCCAGCACTGGCCCCTAGAGGTCACAGGAGTTACAGAGGAACTGAGGAAAGTAATAATATATAAATTAATAAGAATAAATATCCATCTCGCAACCTGCTGTTGCGTTCGTTATAACATTATTACAGATTACCACAGTTCTGGAAGGGGCAATATTGAAATGTTGTATTGTATTAGCTATTCATTGTTGCAGGCTTGAAAGTATGAAGAAAGCTTTGCTTAACATTACTTAAACTTTCAAAAATCCTTGTCGGGGGCTCTTTCCAGACAACATGAAGCAAGACAACATGATTCAAGGCAAAGTTTGAGGGCTTTTTTCCTGATCTAAAAGGCAAGGTTTTTGTCACTTGACAAATGATTGGAGGACCTCTCATGGACTATGAATGTTAACATACTTGTGAAGAAGGCACAGAAGAGGCTGTACTTCCTGAGAATGCTCAGGAAGATAAATCTATCTCAGCATCTACTTCTGTCCTACTATCGCAGCACCGTTGAGAGTGTCCTGACATACGGAGGCTTCCGGTTTGCTGCTGGCCGCCGCCAGACGTTCCTTTGGGATCGTCAGCTTCCATTCCCTGTCAGAGCCGCCGTTACAGCGGATGGCGGCTCGAAAAAACTCCGTTTCCAAGAGGAAACGGAGATAGAGCCAGCAGGGGTGGGTAGAACTCTCCGCAGAGTCCCAAAAGTTTTTTTTTAACTTTTGGGACGGAGCGGATGAGAAGCCCCATATCCCCTGCCGCTGCTCCGGGCTTTGGGAGACCTCTGCTTATGCAGAGCCAGGCGTCAAGAGCAAGCCTGCGAATTTAACAGAATACTCAAAGAAAATGCGAGCTGGACCCTTAATACTGAACCGCAAGTATTTCACCTTTCCAAAATCTATCTAAGAGAAAAGAGGAGAGGAAAAGAGGGAAAAAGAATCTTTTAAAATGGCGTCTGCTCTGGCTGGAGAAGGGCTAAAAGGGAAAGTCCTTCCGTTTCTTCTTACTACAATGTAGCGGAATAAATATCACTGGCTACATTTGTAGATAAAACCTCGCTCCTGTGCTGTTGATTGAAAAGAAGTTTTTTTTTTCCTTTTTTAAGGGAAAGTTCTTTTGTTTTCTATTTCTTCTCTCTTTTTTGCTAAATCTTGTCTGTGTGGGAAATGGCATCGGGACTTACACAGCTGGACAAATGGGGGGGGAACTTCCCCTCTCAAGAAATTGCGCCAACAAATTTCAACTCTCCAGCGTCAGAAACCCGATTTTAATATATTAGAATTTATCCTTGAAGAGATTGTAAGAAGGGATGAGATTGTGAACCAGCAACTTGAAAAATTTAAGCAGGAAATTAAAGAAATTGGTGAATTGGTCAAATCAAAGTTTGACTTTTTGAATCAAAAGATTTTAAAAGCTGCTAATGGTTTATCAGGCTTTCTGATTCGGGTGGATGCAAAGACTAAATTATTAGAGTCTAAAATGAAGGAAATTGAGGAGAATTTGGATGACATGACTCAAAAAATTAAAAAGGATTTGATAAACATTCAGGATAATAGCTCGGAAGACAAATCTAAAATGGAGACTGACCAAAAGATTGGTAATGAAGAAAATGTACAACAGAGGATTGAAAGAGAAGTTTTAATGATTCAATATAATTTTACAGAATATGCAATTAGACTGAGAGGTTTGCAGGAAAATAATAGAGATGATCTAAGGAAAATATCTTCTGAAATTCTGGCTGGGATCTTAAAGGTTCAACCTGATGAAGTGTATTGTAGGATTGATAGAATTTACAGAATAAACTCCTGGTTGGCAAAGCAAAGGCAATTGCCTAGAGATGTGGTGATCTATTTTACAGATAAAGAAATTAGGAATAATATTGTGCAGAACTCTTTTAATTCTACCTTGCAATTTCATGGAAGAAAGATTTGGATTTTTAAGGAACTCCCGCCCAAGATGTTAATGGAGAGGAAGAAATTTGGCTTTCTAGTGACTGAATTAAAAAAAAGAAATATCCTATTCAGGTGGGACACCCCAGTTGGCCTAATATTGAGATATCAAGGAATAAGATATCAATTGCATACTGTTGAAAAAGCGGAAGATTTTTATCAAAAAATTTTAAAAATGAATTTAACACCTTTAGGCATAATACAGGATAAGCAAAAGGAGTTGGAAACAAAAGGAAAACATCAAATTACAGAGGCTGTGATGGATAAATTGTCTTTGGACTTCTTGGATACCCCAGCTGGACTGTCTATAAATAAGAGAGCAGTGTCATCCGACTCCAACGTGATGAACCATCAAGTCACAGACAAGTGCGCAAATCAATCAGTTGATATACAAGTGATGGAGAAGAAAGATGAGATGATAAAACTAACCCAACAACAACAATACATAAAGCAGAATGAAAATCAACTAGCAGACAAACAATTGGTAGGCAAGAAACGAGGATGGAAATTCAACCCGGAAAAGAAAAAGAAAAGAAATAGATCGCATAGAAACAGCAATTTCTAAACTATGCAACAGTGATGCCAGGGACTTTAAAAAATGAATGAATATTTGAAAAGATAGTGGAGGCGAACAATTGTCTGATACTATCCTGAGGATTGTGGCAGATCTCTGCAAGGCCATGATTTTGGGATGTGAAAAGAGCCTCACTTTGTTGGATTTGAATCATCTAAAAATTTTTTTTTTTTTTTTTTTTTTGGTAAATATATTATAATCATTTTGAGTTATAAGGCAGGAGAGTCTCGCCGGGGCATGCAGAAGATCTGGATGTTACTCAGTAGGATGATGGGAATTAATAATCCTGATGAATACCACAACTATAACCATATGGATATAATTATAATTATAATGTCACTCGGGTGGTTGTTTTTGCTTTTATACAGATGCGAGGATATCTACTACTGATGGGGGCAGAAGATGACTGGAGATTTTGAACAAACTGTTGCACCAGCATGTTATTTTACCCTATTATGGGTGATGGATTTAACAATCCAGAGGAAAGACATCAAAGAAGATACTATATGGATTATAAATTTAAAGTTATTGTTTTTTCCTTTTTTACAAAATGGAATGCATATATAGATATGTGTATATCTTAGTAATGTGGGCAGTGGATTATATCTAGAATTGTACTGCATGATTTTGTAGGAATTGAAGGGTTGAAATAGGTTAGTTTACTGATTGATTAGTTTAAGAAAAAGGATTCTTAAGTCATATATTTAGGGGAGTGGAGGACTTAACAATTCAGTGGAAAGATACTAAAGAAGATATATTTTTTTCTCTTCTTTTTTTTTTTTTCTCTTCTTTTTATAAAATGGGATGCATATATAGATATGTGTATATTTTAGTAAAGTGGGTAGTGGATTATATCTAGAATTGTACTGTATGATTTTAAGTCATATATTTAGAGGAGTGGAGGAATTGGACAGAATTGAATAAATGTTAAATTTGGATGCAGGGAGAAGGTCGTTTTAAAATGTTATATTAATATATCTAAAAGATTAAAGGTTAAATTGTAATAATACTCAATAAGCTTAACATGTTAAGGGTCAGTACCTCGAGAAGGGATTAAGGGAAAGGAAAGATATTATGTATGTAACTAGTTATGAAATAGCCTATTGTTGTGAAGAAGTCACAGGGGGGGTTGGGTGGAAAGGGTGGGTTAGGGAAGAGGGGGGGGGAAAAGGGGGAAAAACTTGTATTTGAAAACTTTTTCAATAAAAAAAAAAAAAAAAAAAGAGAGTGTCCTGACATACGGCATTCTTGCATGGTATGGGAGCAGCTCTGTAGCGGACAAAAAAGCTCTACAGAGAATCATTCAAACTGCCCAGAATATCATCGTGCTCCAGCTACCAGCCCTGGACGACATCTTCGCATCTCGCTACTTGAGGAGATTGCATAACATTCTCAGAGACTCTTCCCATCCTGCTTACAATCTTCTTGGACTGTTGCCTTCTGGCAGAAGATACAGAACGATTAAAACTCGGACCACACGTCTTCCGAATAGTTTTTATCCCAGAGCTATAATTGCACTCCAGGGGTGGGTTTGTTGTGGCTCCGTTGCCTGAGCCTGGGCTATCGAAAGATGCAGACTCTGAGAATGAGGGAGAGGAGTTGGCAAGGCCTCCCTCTCCAGGACCCTCCTCTCTGGCAATGCCTCCGGAGGACACCGAAGGCCAAAAGATAGGCTCAGAGCCAAGCACGTACCCGCAGCCACAGGTGGACAGCGACGAAGAAGATAAGTGCTGGCTGGACCCTCGGCAGAGGCGCAGGGAGAAGCGTGTGCAGCAGAGGGGAAGGTGTGCCAGAGATTAGCTGAGTCACTGGACCACACCCCACAGGGTATAAATGTGGGTGTGGTGGCCAGTTCAGTTTGTGACGAGCAAAAACTGGAAATAATCCATGATCTCTGCGTTACTGGACTTTGCCTGCTTTATCGGACTGCATTTGGATTAATCCTTGTATTGTTGAAACTCTGCCTGTTTTATCGGAATGCTTGGAGTCTAATCTTTGTTTTGTGTGAGTAAAGTCTGAATTGGCAGCTAGCCACTGGGTTGCTGCCAGCTTTATCTTCAAAGAGTTTTGTTGTGTGGCTTATTAACTCCGGGCCGTCTGTGGGAGTGCGTGTGTGGTACGGGGACAGAACAGGGTTCTACTTACTTTTACTACCGGTTCGCAGTGAGGCCACACACGTGCTCACTTCTCTTGCACGTATGTGCTCTTCTGCGCATGCGCAGAAGCGGTTTGATGATGTCGGGGTCAGTGGGCGGAGCCTCCCACTGGTTTTACTATCGGTTCTATAGAACTGGTGCAAACCGGGGGCAACTCACCACTGTTGCACTCAACAATGAACTAAAGGGCCACCATCACTGAGCTGTTGGTCTGTTGTGTGGATGTTTGGGTGGTTCAGGGGCAGGGAATTTGTGGTGTGTGTGTGTGGGGGTGTTTGAAGACTGTTATGTGTATTGAGCCTGGTCTTTAGGTGTTATGTGAATTTCGTTGTATGGGTATACTGTGTATATATGTACAATGACAATAAAGTTATAATAATCATCCAGTGACATTAAAACCTGAAGAATCTGTGTGGATAAAAAGAGGATACACTTCTTTAGAGGGTACAAGAAATTTAACAACCACAGGAAACATAGAGAGACCCAAACATGGACTATATGAGCCTTGAGCCTGGTGGCGCAGCAGACTAAAGTGCTGTTAAGTAACACCAGCTGCCTGCAATTACTGCAAGTTCAAATCTCACCAGGCTCAAGGTTGACTCAGCCTTCCATCCTTCCGAGGTAGGTAAAATGAGGACCCGGATTGTGGGGGCAATAAGCTGACTTTGTATAAAAAAGAACACCGCTTTGGAGGTGGGGGGCAAAGCCCTACTAAGCAGTATGAAGTACTAAAAGTACTAAAAGTATGAAGGCCATTGCTTAATGCATTGTAAGCCGCACTGAGTCTCCGGAAAAGGGCGGCATATAAATCGAACCAATAAATAAATAAATAAATAAAATATATTCAGACTATCTATCCATCGTTTGTCAGATCTTCTTAACAATCCTGGAGATAATTTTAACTCACTTTCTCCAAGCTTAGCAAAGCTTGTATATCAAAAGAAGTTTTGTAGAAAGTTGGGAACCCCCCCCCCCCGAAGAATGAAATATTTTAAGAAATATTAAAATGGCAGAATATTATATTTCCCTGGATGATAAAAGAAGAATAATATTTTAAAGACAGATATTCAGAGCCTCAGCTCCCTGCTCTCCCCCACCCCCACCCCCACCCCCGCCAGCAGATACTGAGTTTAGGGCAGCTTTAGAAATGCAGATTTGGTAATCCTTTACTGCCTGCAGCAAGGTCTAGCTCTGAACAAAGGTAGAACTAGCCTTCAGCCACAATAGGAATTGCCCAACAAGCCCCTTCATTGCATCACCCAGAAAGCTTCAACCAAGCTTGACTAAGACAACCCACAAAGTTAGCTATGACCCCCTACAACAGCCAATAGAATAGATGTTCTTGCACAGGAACAGGAAGTTCAAGTGAAAAGCCCAAGAGAGGGTATAAATAACCGCCTCTCTCTACTCCATGTGATCAGCTGCACCAGGACCATGTGCTTGATGGTTCTGCTTCATTAAACCATCTTTCCAATCACCCTCTATGTTTCCAGTGTCTTTCTCCCCGCTTGGAACTGAACCAGATGGATATTTTTTCCAACAGTCTGATAACTAGAGTCTAGTTATCTCTGCTGACTAGAGGCAAAAATGGGATAAGAAGGCAAAATGTGACCATAGATGACTTATGCACTAACTTTCTCTAAAACGTCTCCTCCCTGGTTTCTGCATGACGTTAAGATCAAAATCAGACCTAACATTGGTTGTATTTGCATAATAGAAATGATATTATGTTAAAAACTTATGAAGAACAGTTGCAGGAATTGGGTATGTCTAGTTTAATGAAAAGAAGAACTAAGGGTGACATGATAGCAGTGTTCCAATATCTCAGGGACTGCCACAGAGAAGAGGGGAGTCAGTCTATTCTCCAAAACACCTGAAGGCAGAAGAAGCAGCAATAGGTGGAAGCTAATCAAGGAGAGAAGCAACCTAGAACTAGTTGGCTGTTTCGTAACATCCTGTGTGGCCGAGGTCCTAGCTGTGTGCCCATTAGGCTTTTGCACTAATCTGCAAACATCAAGTCCATCAACTAATCAAGATGTAACAACACAGCCAACCAACTTGCTTACAACAACAAAGCCAGCACTCCCCACCTCCCCACCAGTATTTATAGAGAGACAGCATCTCTGATCACGCTTTGCTCGCACATGCATGAAGCCGAAGACATCAGCCTGAAGATGACGAGTGGCACCTCGTCGAAACGTCGCCAAGATACTCTCAATCTTACACGGGAAAGACCTGAATACACCAAGGCTCAAAATCATCTAAAATCCTAACAAAACACTTTGTAAGGTCTTTTAAAACTTTGGCTAAAATCCTAACCAACACTTTAAAGTTTGTTTGGTTTTTTTGGCAACGTTTCGACAAGCTCTCTAACTTGTCATCATCGGGCCCCTACTTTCAGTTTAGAAGCTGTGGGTATGCTGCGAGATCGGAGTTGGCGCTTTTCTCTGTTCGCTGCTGCTGACGTATACTGGTTAGCCTGCAACTTTGTGTCCTGATTGGAGGGCAGCCGTTTTTTTCTCCTGCTTCATTATCATAGCTGCAGCCTGAACTGTGTGTTAAAGGCCCAGCTTTCTCTGGTTCTCTATTACTAACTGTCAACTGCAAAGAGGGAAGAATTCTGGTAGGCATCACAACACCACTGGTTGCCTGTTGAGCTTTCAGTCTATTTAATGACTTTTAATGACGCAGGAAAACACCCGAGATTTTAACTTTTTACATACACACACCCGCGAAAACTTGAGAAGACACACACACACACACACACACACACACACATATATATAATATAATATAGATTATATATAAGCTATAATATTATAATATACTATATATATAATATTATATATGAAGAACGTCTAAGTAGGTTACTGTAGATGTAATACCACATAAGGTAAGAGCCAGTTGTCATATATATATTTATACAGTTATATATATATTATAGTTATAATACTATATAACTATATATATATATATATATATAGTTCGGAGAACCGATAGTAAAAATTCTGACTGGCCCCGCCCCCATCTATTCTCTGCCTCCTGAGTCCCAGCTGATCGGGAGGAAATGGGGATTTTGCAGTAACCTTCCCCTGGATTGGGGAGGGAATGGAGATTTTACAGTATCCTTCCCATGCCACGCCCACCAAGCCACAACCACAGAACCAGTAGTAAAAATTTTTGAAACCCACCACTGACACACATACACACAATATTTGGAGGTTGCCTAGACATTACTCAAGTAGCAGCCACGTATACTATTATTTATTGCAAATCCTGAATATAGCAGTACAGACATTTACTAAATATAAACTCCTTTTCATCCATTCGTTCATCTTCTCTTTCTTTCAAGCAGCTCCAGGCAATACAGATAAATTCACCTCTAGCTAACCTCTCAACTGTTTCATGGCTTGCTGTAAATTATTCAGCCCTAGGAAAGAGGTCAGGGCAAGCCACTTCTGAAATCTTGTCAAGAAAACTGTAGGGTTTAGTTGAGGCAGTTGCCTGGAATCAATACTAATTGGACCTAAGGGAACCCTGGTTGATAGTGCCTTGCTTACAAACAGAATCGTGGCCTGGGTTTTTCTATTGAATGGAATATATTTAAGGTAAAGGTTCCTCTCGCACATATGTGCTAGTCGTTCCCAACTCTAGGGGGCAGTGCTCATCTCCATTTCAAAGCCGAAGAGCCAGTGCTGTCCAAAGACGTCTCTGTGGTCATGTGGCCAGCATGACTAAACGCCAAAGGCACACGGAACGCTGTTACCTTCCCCCCAAAGGTGGTCCCTATTTTTCTACTTGCATTTTTTACACGCTTTCGAACTGCTAGGTTGGCAGAAGCTGGGACAAGTAACAGGAGCTCACCCTGTTACACAGCGCTAGGGATTCGAGCAACTGAGCCACTGCGTGTTATATATTTAACACTTTACTAAAGCTGGTCCTCTTTCTCCAACTTCTTTTTCTTTGGAAAAACAGATTGGCTGTGAGAAACTGTTGGCTCGCAAAGCATATAGTCTTTGAGAGTAGAGGTAGTCTTCAGGTTATGGCCATAACGGAGCCCAGAAGTTCCATAATAAGTCATTATGTTCATCAATTGTAGCTTCAAATGGTCACTAAATTGACTGGTCATTAAGCAAGGACTACCTGGATGCAGTTGTTCTACGACGACAGCAACTGAAGTATCATCTTGCTCCGTCTCGCACAATCACAAATGCCAAATGTATCTACTCACATTCTTCTCATTTTGTTAATTATGAGGAAACTATTTTGGGTGCATGCAATTAGAAAAGTTCCAAAGTGTTTTGAGATGCTTCATGTAGCATGATTTTCTAGATGACTAATTTGTTTGGAAATTAAAATGAAATGGATGCATGTGCAACTGATTTTTGAGTACGATTCCTGCAGGGATCTCACTTTGTTATTGATGCATTTTTTTTAAGGTGATGGGGAAGCAATATTTAGAATACTGGTAGTCCTTGATTTATGGCTGAACAATGGCCTTGCTTGATGACTTCAGTGTTCCCTTAACAACTGTGGTGTTTGCTTAATGACTTGCTTTATGATTACCGTTTGCTTTATGACCGCCATGTTTCTTTAAGGACTGCTGCAAAAAAGATAATAAAAATGGGTCTGGTTGCATGGTGACCTGCTTTACAAACGTTGTGATTTATGACCATAATTGCCAGGTTCATCAGATATACTGCCATCTAGGGATCACCTAGAGCCGTGATGGCACGCAGAGCCATATCTGTGGGCACACGAGCGTTGTCTTAGCTGAGCTCCAGTGCACATCCGTGCGCCGACCAGCTGATTTTTGGGCCTTCCAGTCCCACCAGAAGTCAGGAAACGGGCCGTTTCTGGCCTCTGGGGAGGTGGGAAAGGCCGTTTTTGCCCTCCCACCTCCCACCCAAGAAAGCCTCTGGAGCCTGGGGAGGGCAAAAAACCGGACTACTGGGTCCACCGCTAACCCTTTTGGTGTTGTGTGCCAAAAGCAGGGGGAGGTCATGCGTGCATGCGTGGGGGCATGGGGGGCATTGAATTATGGGTGTGGGCACACGCACGCTCCCCCCACGCGCACCCCCCGCTTTTGGCACGCAACGGCAAAAAGGTTAGCCATCACTGACCTAGAGGTTTGCACATTATACCCTGTCAAGATCAAGCGAGGTACTAATAGCACTCTATAAAGCCTTAATAAGACCACAACTCTAGAATATTGCACCCAGTTTTGGTCACCACACTATAAAAAAGATGTTGAGACTCTGAAAAAAGTGCAGAGAAGAGCAACCAGGATGATTAAGGGGACTGGAGACTAAAATATATGAAGAATGGTTACAGGAACTGGGCATGGCTAGTCTAGTGAAGGCAAGGACCAGGGGAGACATGATAGCCATGTTCCAATATTTGAGGGGCTGCAACAGAGAGGAGTGGGTCAAGCTATTTTCCAAAGCACCTGACAAGGAATAATGGATGGAAACTGACCAAGGAGAGATTCAACCTAAAAATAAGGAGAAATTTTCTGACAGCGAGAGCAATCAACCAATGGAACAACTTGCCTGCAGAAGTTGTGGCAGCTTCATCACTGGAAACTTTCAAGAAGAGCTGGACTGCCGTTTGTCAGAAATGGTGAAGGGTCTCTTGCTTGGGCATGGGGTTGGACTAGAAGACCTCCAAGGTCCCTTCCAACTCTGTTAATCTGTGTCTGTGTTTAATTTGACTACTATAAATGTGCTCAAATTTGGGTTTACAGCAGTGGTGAAATCCAATTTTTTTTTTACTACCAGTTCTGTGGGTATGGCCTTGGTGGGTGTGGTGTGGCTTGGTGGGCGTGGCAGAGAAGGATACTTCAAAATCTCCATTCCCATCCCACTCTGGGGCCAGCCAGAGGTGGTATTTGCCAGTTCTCCAAACTACTCAAAATTTCCGCAACCACTACTGGTTCTCCAGAACCTGTCAGAACCTGCTGGATTTCACCCCTAGTTTACAGCAGTTGAATCCTCTCTGTTTCCTTGGGTTGACTACATTGATGAGAATCCTAATGAAAGAATGGTTGTTTATTGCAAAGTTCATTGTTTGGTCATTGTTGTTGTTAGTTGCAAAGTCATGTCCAACCCATCATGACCCCATGGACAACGTTCCTCCAGGCCTTCCTGACCTCTACCATTTTCTGGAGTCCATTTAAGCTCACACCTATTGCTTCAGTGACTCCATCCAGCCACCTCATTCTCTGTCGTCTCTTTCTTCTTTTGCCCTCAATCATTCCCAGCATTAGGCTCTTCTCCAGTGAGTCCTTCCTTCTCATTAGGTGGCCAAAGTATTTGAGTTTCATCTTCAGGATCTGGCCTTCTAAAGAACAGTCAGGGTTGATTTCCTCTAGGACTGACCGGTTTGATTGCCTTGCAGTCCAAGGGACTCGCAGGACCTGTCCATCTTGGGTGGCCTGCACGGCATAGCTCATAGCTTCATTGTGTTATGCAACCCCCTTCCACCACGACAAGGCAGTAATCCATGATGGGGTGTTTGGTTATTACAGGTCATTATTAGTTCTCTTGTCTCACAGCTAGTAAAATATCTATATCCTATTTCTGGCCAAATACTTGTAAAATGCAAAGAACTAGAAAAGAAATTTAATGTCAAGTTTCGTGGTCGTCTAGAATAAAATGCATTTCAAACAGAATCTTTGCAGAAAAAACTCCTTTTTATTGAGCACAACATCCTAACATGACTCCATACGAAGCCAACACTGATGTCCAGCCCCAAAACCCTCCTTTTCCATTCCCCACTCCCCTGCACTCATTGGCCATCTTCCAAGTCATTCTACCCCTAATCTACTCCAACTCAAAGGAATTCCCCCCTCCCATCTCATCTCCTCGGAAACATTATCTCCAGAGAAAATAAGTAGGTGAAAAGTCAGCCCTCTCTTTCCAAACGCCTTCGCTTCTCCTTCTTATGTCAGCACTAGAGTAAATGCAGGTTGAAGTGCTGACATTTAAATTCTTATAAAAGAAAAATTCACCATATGTGCCTTACTCTCCAATGGTGTCCTTGCTGGAATCCCTTTTAAATTGCCTTTTCACAATTACACAAAAAAAAATATGGTAACCCTGATTGCATCAAGTCTGTACAGAATAATAACATTTATAAAGGTCTCACTCCCATTGGTTAGGTGCAACATCATACCCAAGTGCCCTTACAAGATTGCCATTTCACTATAAATGCATGAATAGAATAGAATAATAGAGTTGGAAGGCACCTTGGAGGTCTTCTAGTCCAACCCACTGCTTAGGCAGGAAACCCTATACCATTTCAGACAAATGGTTATCCAATCTCTTCCTAAAAACTTCCAGTGTTGGAGCATTTACAACTTCTGGAGGCAATTTGTTCCACTGATTAATTGTTCTAACTGTCAGGAAATTTCTCTTTAGTTCTAAGTTGCTTCTCTCCTTGATTAGTTTCCACCCATTGCTTCTTGTCCTACCCTTCATGCTTTGAAGAATAGCTTGACTCCCTCTTTGTGGCAACCCCTGAGATATCGGAACACTGCTATCATGTCACCCCTAGTCCTCCTTTTCATTAAACTAGACATACCCAATTCCAGCAACAGTTCTTTATATGTTTTAGCTTCCAGTCCCCTAATCATCTTTGTTGCTCTTCTCTGCACTCTTTGTAGAGTCTCAACATCTTCGAATGTTGAGAACATCTTAGCCTAGAACTGTGTTGGCTTGAACATTGAAGAAAGCCATCACACTATTTTTGCTTTAGAAATTTTTATTTTTTATTTTTTGGACCTTTAAGTCAGTATTATTTTTTTTTTAATTTGATTTATATGCCGCCCTTCTCCGGAGACTCAGGGCGGCTTACAATGCGCTAAGCAATAGCCTTCATCATCCTTTTGTATATTTATACAAAGTCAGCTTATTGCCCCCACAACTGGGTCCTCAATTTACCTACCTTAGAAAGGATGGAAGGCAGAGTCAACCTTGAGCCTGGCGAGATTCGAACCTGCAGTAATTGCAGGCAGCTGGTCTTAATAACAGGGTGCTTTAGACCACTGTACTACCAAGGCTCTTTGTAGTATTGACTTCCGATTTCAAATTTTTCTGCCGTTTTCTTGGCAAGGTTTTTCAGAAGTCACTTGCCATTGCCTCTTTTCCAGGGCTGAGAGAGAGTGACTGGCCCAAGGTCATCCAATTGGCTTTCTGCCTACAGTGGGACTAGAACTGCCATTTCTCAGGTTCTAATCTGATGCCTTAACCACTGCACCAAAGTGTCTCTGGTGAACGATCTTACATCAGAATAAATAGGAAGTAATACTAATTTCTTTTTTAATAAGATGAGGTTGTGCTAAATCTAAGTGTTAATTTAAGTTCATGCTTGTATTGTTCAGTAAGAGTCTCAAAGGTATAATGCAGAATGGATCACATTGTCCTACCTGAAAGGAAGAATTGGCCTGTCACTGTGTTGATTAGAGTTATTTATTGTAACCCTTAGTAAATTATTTACAGATTAAAAACAACAAGCTATTTCCTCTGCATATTGGAATATTCCTGTTGTTAGATTTGACTTTCCCTTGCATGGGTAACCCTTTTTTCCCTCACAATTTGTTTCTCTGACAGCCCTTCACATTTTTCATCAATTGGAACGTTTCCCGCTCATTTGCCATTTCCCTTTGAAGCATGTTTACATTGCAATCCGTATCTTAATGAATTTTATAGTGTGTAGTACAACTAATCAATTTCCGGGTTGTTAATTAATACAGATCTTGTGGTAATACTGATCCTGTGATTACAGGAATTAATCCAAATGTTACATAAATGCTAAGGGATTGCATGTGTGATTCACTGCAGGAGGTTGAGGAAAAGAAAAAAAACACCCAAACCACCTGAAAATAATTGTATTTTAACATGGAAATACAGAAATAACTGTGTTAGCTGGTTTTTTTATAGGTTATTGGTTAGCTGACCAATACCCTTATATAAGTCTATACCAGGGGTGTCAAACTCGATTTCATTGAGGGCCGCATCAGGGTTATGTTTGACCTCAGGAGACTGGGGTGGTTGTGGCCAGGATGAGCATGGCCAGTTCAACGTGACTCATGTTGAGGGCGCCTGTGGTGGCCCGAGCACTCTGCCAGCGAAAATGGGCTCCCAAGTTCTGTTTTCGCCTGCAATGGCCTCCTGCAACCCTCTGCCAGCGAAAACAGAGCTCAGGAGGGCCACCCGTGGGCCTCGTGAGCTCCTTTTTCAGCTGCAACGCAGTGATTGGTTGCCCCCGGTTCGCACCGGTTCGATAGAACCGGTAGTAAAACCAGTGGGAAGCTCTGCCCACTGACCCCGACATTATCAAAACGCTTCTGTGCATGCGCAGAAACTTCTGCACTTGCGCAGAAGAGCACATGCACATATGTGTAAGCGAAGTGAATGCACACAAGGCCCCGCTGCGAACTGGTAGTAAAGGTAAGTAGAACTGCGATAAAAACTATTCAGAAGACATGTGGTCCGAGTTTTAATTGTTCTGTATTTTCTGCCAGAAGGCAACAGTCCAAAAAGATTGTAAGCAGGATGGGAAGAGTCTCTGAGAATGTTATGCAATCTCCTCAAACAGTGAGATGCGAAGATGTCGTCCAGGGCTGGTAGCTGGAGCCCGATAATATTCTGGGCAATTTTAACGATTCTCTGTAAAGCTTTTTTGTCTGCTACAGAGCTGCTCCCATACCATGCAAGAATGCCGTATGTCAGGACACTCTCAATGGTGCTGTAATAGTAGGAAAGAAGTAAGTGCTGAGATAGATTTATCTTCCTGAGCATTCTAAGAAAGTACAGCCTCTTCTGTGCCTTCTTCACAAGCATGTTAATGTTCATAGTCCATGAAAGGCTGTAACAGTTGTAAGTGTAAAAAATGGTCATAAGTAACTTTTTTCAGTGCTGTTGCAACTTTGAACAGTCACTAAGCGAATGGTTATAAGGAGGACTATGTATACGTTGAACAAAATTTTATGGCTTGATTCATACATCACATTAAGTTGTATATACATGAAGTTATATATATTAAGTTGTATGTTCTAGAGTAATGTAGAGTGAGCGTAGAAGCAGGTAAGAAAATCTGCAAAGTTGCAAATCAACAACGCTCTTGCCTTTTTAAAAACAGAAGAATTCTGAGCTGTCCACCGGTGTCATGGACAGATCATTCGCTCCTTCACTTGGGCTTTCCAGCCGCTTACCCCCCCGCCGCAGGGAGACGGAACTGACCAGATGGTTCCATCCCAGGCGCCTGATGGTGATCTGTCCCCGTCCCCACACACACACAAACACAACCAGCCGAGGGTTAAGGAAACACTTTGGAACGCACCCAGGTCTTATCTCCCACTTGGCAGCGATAGACACACCGTCTGCCAAATGCCTTTATTTTCACAAACAGAAAGATAAGATACTTAACGTACAAAAAGTCCAAGCAGAAATAATATTTCTCCCAGCAGTTCCGGACGAGGCTTTAGTGACTATCCAAGGTTTACTTTTGTTCGTCACACGGATCACTGACCACTACCCTCTATTATATAGTCTCTGGGGTGTGGTCCAGTGACTCAGTTCTAATCCCTAGCACGCCTCCTAAGCTGCTGCAATCGTTTATCATGCCTTCGGAGGTGTGCGTCCAGGAATGATGTTTCTTCGTCACTCTGATCCGAACCAGCTGTCTCCCTGCTAATCTCCTCTCCTTCGGCTGGCACCTGACACAATGCCAGAGGGGAGGGGCCTGGAGAGGGAGGCCTGGCTGACTCCTCTTCCTCATGCTCGGAGCTTTCTTCCTCCGATGGGACAGGCTCAGAGGGCGGGGCCACAACAGATGGACCCCGAAAGGTTCCTGACAGAGTTTGAGCCGTTTCCTGAGACTCTGGCACATGACTCGACCGAAGACCTGGTGACCGCCTGGGAGAGTGCAACCACCGGAGCTTTGGACCGCGTCATGCCTTTGTGGCCTCCAACCCGATGCCGATCTCAATTGGCTCCTTGGTTCTCCAAGGAGCTGAGAGAGATGAAGCATTGGAAAAGACGCCTAGAGAGCATCTGAAGGACTAGTCAATCCGATTCTGACCGGACATAGGTGAGGTCTTATATCAAGACCTACCTAGTTGCGATAAAAGCGGCAAAATCTAACCATTTTTCTACTCTTATCGCATCTGCAGAGAACCGCCCAGCCGCTCTGTTTAGGGTGACCCACTCCCTTCTTCGGGGGGGGGAGTGCGGGAAGATCCCTTGAAGGGTCGAGCTGAGGATTTTGTGCAATTCCTGCATGATAAAGTCGCTCGGATTCGGGAAGGCTTGGACTCCGATTGGATGAGTCCGGGGGAGGAGACGAGGGTAGGTCTTGAGAATATTATCTGGGAGGAGTTTGATCCTGTGGCTCCCAAGGATGTGGACAGGGTTCTGGGTAAGATTAGTGCCGCCACGTGTTTATTGGACCCGTGCCCCTCCTGGTTGGTACTGGCCTCCCGGGAGGTTACATGAGGCTGACTCCAGGGGATTATAAGTGCTTCCTTGAGTGAGGGTGCCTTTCCCACCACCTTGAAAGAGGCGGTGGTGAGACCCCTCCTCAAGAAGCCTTCCCTGGACCCGGCTGAATATCGAACTACTGTCCGGTCTCCAACCTTCGTTTTGTGGCGAAGGTTGTTGAGAGTGTGGTGGCACGACAGCTTCCCCGGCACCTGGATGAAGCAATCCATCTGGACCCGTACCAGTCTGGCTTCAGGCAGGGGTACAGCACAGAAACGGCATTGGTCGCGTTGGTGGATGATCTCTGGAGGGCTCGGGACAGGGGTTGCTCCTCTGTCCTGGTCCTATTAGATCTCTCAGCGGCTTTTGATACCATCGACCATGGTATCATGCTGCAGGTGGTTGAGCAGGTTAGAAATAGGGGGCACCGTACTGTGGTGGTTCTCCTCCTTCCTCTCCGACCATTTGCAGTTTGTGTTGGCAGGGGGCCAGAGGTCGACCTCGAGGCGCCTCGCATGGGGAGTGCCGCAATGGTCCGTTCTCTCGCCCCTTCTGTTCAACATTTATGTGAAGCTGCTGGGTGAGATCATCTGTGGTTTTGGGGTGAGAGTCCATCAGTACACTGATGACACTCAGCTGTACATCTCCACCCCAGACCACCCCAACGATGCCCTTGATGTGATGTCTCGCTGCCTGGAGGCCATGCGGGTCTGGATGGGGAGAAATAGGCTCAGACTCAACCCTTCCAAGACCGAGTGGCTGTGGCTTCCGGCATCCTGATATAGTCAGCTGGTGCCATCGCTGACTATTGGGGGTGAATCTCTGTCCCCCACAGAGAGGGCTCGCAATCTGGGCCTCCTCCTGGATGCACGGCTGTCTTTAGAAGAGCATCTGACGGCCGTGGCCAGAGGGGCTTTTTATCAGGTTCACCTGATTTGCCAGTTGCAGCCCTTTCTGGACCGGGACGCCTTGCGCACGGTCACTCACGCCCTTGTCACCTCCCGGCTGGACTATTGTAATGCTCTCTACATGGGGCTCTCCTTGAAGAGCACTCGGAGGCTCCAACTGGTCCAGAATGAGGCCACGTGGGTGGTTATGGGCGCAACCCGTTTTGCCCAGGTGACACCCCTCCTGCGCGAGCTGCACTGGCTCCCAGTGGTCTTCCGGGTGCGATTCAAGGTGCTGGTTACCACCTTTAAAGCGCTCCATGGCATAGGACACGGGTACCTTCGAGACCGACTTCTGCCACCAATAGCCGGCCAGTCCACTCCCACAGAGAGGGTCTCCTCAGGATGCCATCAGCCAAGTTATGTCGGCTGGTGACATCCAAGGAGAGGGCCTTTTCTGTGGGAGCCCCTGCCCTGTGGAATGAACTGCCCCCGGAAATGCGTAAGATCTCTGACCTCCATGTATTTTGCTGTGCCCTCAAGACCCTGCTGTTCCGCCAGGCCGGCCTATCAATGTAATGATTTTAAATTAGGTGTTTTAAATTTTGGGGGTTTTAAATTTGAGCCGAAACTATTTAATAATTTTAATTATTTTTAATTGATGGTTGTCTTTGTGCTTTTAATAGGCTGTACACCGCCTGAGTCCTCTGGGAGAAGGGCGGTATAGAAATAAAATGATGATGATGATGATGATGATGATGATGATGATGATGATGTGTACCAATGAGGCTTAAGATATATTTTCTTTTAGAAGGCTTTCTTTGAAGAGGCAGCATAAACAACCTGATGATGCAGAGCTCTTCTTTTTCCAAAGTGTTGGAACAGAAAATTTCCATTCTGAACACCATTATGGTAATAATAAAAATGAAAAGCTGCTTCCATCCTTTAAGAGGCTTTAAAAGGAAATGCAAAGTGATAGGAATGAATAATACGTGTTTGTCGTAGGCATTTTGGGAAAAAGAACTGTGTGGGAGGATGGCGAGAGAAGAAACGGGCTTTTCATTTCTTGTGCAGATTAGCAGATGATGGCTCAGTATAGATGCGAACAGTATGCTTTCAAAAACTTGTTTAGATCATAGAGAGCCATCTTGGTTAATAGTAGCAAAAAATCAGGGGGAAGTTGGTAGCACCTTTCCCCACTAACACATTTTATTAAAATGGCTTTTGTGTGCAACCAGATTCCTTCTGATATTTTTCAGGTAGTTGAATCCAGGGGTGGGCTTCAAAAATTTTAGCAAGGGGTTCTCTGCCCGGTTGCTGGGTGGGCATGGCCATGATGGGTGTGGCCTAGTTGGCCTCCTGCACCATGGCAGGGGGGCGTTTTTACTTTCCCTGGGCTCTGAAGGCTTTCCTTGAGCCTCCGGGAGGGCGAAAACGGCTTTCCCCATGCTCTGGAGGCCCTCTTCCTGAACTTCTGGTAGGCCCATTTTTCACCCTCCCCAAGTCTCTGCACTTTCCTGTATCCAAAACGGGCCACAAGGGGACTCCTGGGAGGGGTGGGGTCAGCCAGGAGTGGGATTTGGGGGTTCTCCAAACTGCACAGAATCTTAGCTAGAGGTTCTCCCGAACCCCTGAGAACCCCCAGTAACCCATCCCTGGTTGAATCCTAAAGCTGAAAATGGGATTTTAGGCCCGTGTTGCTCAACTTCAGGAACTTTAAAGTCAGTGGACTTCAACTCCTAGAATTCCTTAGCCAGCTGACTGTAATTCTGGGAATTGAAGTCGACCCATCTTAAAGTTCCTGAGGTTGAGAAATACTCCTTTAGGCCATCAAAGTTTAAACCCCTACTTCTCCCAATTAAAATATTCCTGGCAGATAGTTGTTTAGCCTTTGCTCCAATGCACCCAGGGGAATTTTTTGAAATATTTAATTATTAATTCTTAGATTAGATTATACAGATGATAGAAAACAAATAACTTGGTCATGTAAGTTTGTAAAAGTTGAATTCTCCCTTCCACCTACCCCAATTGAGTTCCCAATTGTCTACGGTTATGTAGACCAGAGCATATAACAAAGGGAATACTTAGCTCTGTTTAACTGGCTGAACTGGAAAACTGGGGCAAACAAATTACGCTTGTCCTATTTTCCAGAGCACTGAGAAGCATCAGAAATGCAACAGATGTTAGAGGTCACTGGAGGTTGTTTTCAATATTTGTATTGATTTGCAATTATACAGGTTGCAGAAGGCAGAGGCTGTGCTTACCCCTAGTTTAAAAAGGTCGAATAAAGATCTAACAGATGGATTTGTACAATAGGCATTTATATAATGGCTCCTGGACTGTTGTTTATATTTTATATTATGTTATATTGTTTTTAAAAGTTGTAAGCTGCCCACAGTCACTATTATGAAATGGGTGGCTACATAAATCAAATCAAATAAATGAAAAATAACTATATTTTGTATGACATGTGGTGTCAGGGTTCCGACAGATGCCCTAATTAACTCATGAGCCTCGAGCCAAGTTTCAAAAGAAATCCAGTTATTTATTTGGAGCAACATGTCAGCAACTTCCCAAGTGTAGTCAACTCTGCCACATGTAATTTATGGCTCAACTCTGACCCTATTTCCCCCACTCCTCTCTGGCTGTGTCATAAATCACATTCTCCAAAGAGGCACTTTCGCGGGCTGTAGAAAACATGCCTCACAAGCCGGCTCTAGTAATCTGAGATCTAACCTTGGAGGAAGGTAAAGACCTCTTAGAAATGGGGTGAGGTCAACAATAGACAGTTTAAGGTTAAAGTTCTGGGGGTTTGGGGAAGAAACTAGAGTCAGATAGTGCATTCCAGGCATTGACCACTCTGTTACTGAAGTCATATTTTCTTCAATAGAGTTTGGAACGGTTTACCTTGAGTTTGTATCTATTATTTGCTCGTGTATTGTTGTGGTTGAAGCTGAAGTAGTCATTGACAGGAAATACATTGTGGCAGATAATTTTATGTACTATGCTTAGGTCAGACTGAAGTCGGTGAAGTTCTAAGTTGTCTAAGCCCAAAATTTGAAGTCTGGTGGCATAAGGTTACATAGTATGCCCCAAAACAATTGTTTAAGCAGCATCTTTGAACATGTTTCAAATCATGATAATCTGCATGGAGAGAACTTCTCTGGGTTGGAAGAGTTTCAAAGGAAACGCACCCCAGTTTTTCTTTTATCTCTTCCTGTGCAATGAGAAGCAACAACTTGCTTGGTTCATGTGGAAAGCAGCTTTTGCTGAAATCTGGAGTTATTAAAAGAGGATGTAGAAAAAAAAATCTGGTTTTTCCTGTGATGCATCCAGAAAGGAAAATTGTTCTTCCGAAGTTTCAGATCTGTAAAACAGTCAATTATGGAAAGTCCTTCTTTTCAAAGTTATAGTTGTTTAAGAAATCCCTTTACCTTTGTGAGCTTATCCATTTCCGCACACTCCATAATTTTTCTAATCTCCTTGTCTTCTGATGGTATGTCATTGTTTTTCCAGTTTTGTGCGAAAACTATTTGTGCTGCTGTAATTGTGTGAATAATTAAGTATCTTATTTCTTTTTCATACAAGAAAAAGATGAAACAGAATATTACTTAGTCTGGGAGAAATAGTATAAATGGTTGGAGGAGAAAGGGGCGGGGGAAGGAGGATAAAAGAAAACTAAACAATGGTTAAATTAGGTGGAGGAATATGGAAACAAATGGGAAGATATAAATTGTGGAAAGGAAATTAGGTACCTGTTTATGTTAAATGTAAATAAAATATTTAAAGTAAGAGAATATATTATAACGGTATATATATCTATATCTATATCTATATATCTATATCTATATCTATCTATATCTATCTATATCTATCTATATCTATCTATCTATCTATTTATGTATCTATCTATCTATCTATCTATCTATCTATCTATCTATCTATCTATCTATCTATCTATGATATACTAGAAATATATGTATAAAAGATATATTAAGATAAGAAAGAGAAAATGTATAAATATGGATTACTGATGTGAAGATGTTGAAAAGCAGAAGATGTAAATATCTGTTTTTATTTGTTTGTTTTTGTTTGTTTGTTTTTAAAAAACTGTTTAATAAAAATTATTAATAAAAAAAAAAGAAATCCCTTTACCACTCTATTCCCGATCTCAAATGCCCACATTCATCTGAATTATGGCCCCATGCATATTAAGCCAACATGACTAAAATGGTTTCCATCCATCGGTATAAGATTTTTACCAGATGTAAACAAACAAGGGGCTGAAAGTCTGTAGAAATTCTCAGTCATCCAGGTCATGGTTATCCCAAAGCTTTTTCAGGAGACAACTGGACTTGCTTTTTTTTTTCTTTTGAAGACGTTTCGCTTCTCATCCAAGAAGCTTCTTCAGCTCTGACAGGACAGTGGGGAATGGAAGAAGCTGCCCTATCTTTAGGAATTGTGAAGGAAAGAATATTATAACTGCTGCTTTTTTTTTAATTACAGTAAAGCCACTGTACTTTCTGAAATATTATCCCTCCGCATTCAGAATCCTTTCCCATTGGCTATGCTGACTGTGGCTCCTAGGTGTTGGTAGTAAAAACTAGCATCCAGAGGTCCACGGTTACTTCTGCTGTAATGTAAAGTAATCTTATCTTTTCTTTTATGTACACTGAGAGCATATGCACCAAGACAAATTACTTGTGTGTCCAATCACACTTGGCCAATAAAATTCTATTATATTCTTCTATTCTAAAGTAAGAACAAGTTTATATAATTATATTATATCAGATTATATCAGCAGAACAAAGCTTCTCTAAAACCAAATAAGGCAACATTTAATAAATAGGATTAGAAATATAACCAACCTCTGTTTTTTATCCCAAGGGTGGAATCAAAACACAGGACTCAAAGCAAGTAATCAAGGCCCACTGAAATGATTTATTAGACAGTACTACTGGAAAGATTTCTCCCCCAAAACGAATAGTAGGAGATACACCCCTGAAAACAAAGAGAGGCACTCATATTTATACATCTCAGAAAGGAAAGGAAAATAGCGCAAGCATACATATTCATAAGCAGTGATGGGATTCAGCCAGTTCGCACCACTTCGGGAGAACCGGTTGTTAACTTTCTGAGCAGTTGGCAAACTGGTTGTTGGAAGAAATCATTAGGGCAGAGAACCGGTTGTTAAATTACTTGAATCCCACCATTGTTCATAAGTAATAACATAATAGATCTCAGGTTAATTCCTGTTTTTCTGTTATCTACAAGAAACAATGGTTTTAGTTGGGTGGGTGGGGGCAAAATGCATCTTGAGAATCAGGGGTTGCTATGGGAACGTTCTGATAAAATTTACCACAGGTTGCGGTGAGCTACAAGGACACATTCCTTATGTCTTAATTTGTCTGTTAAACAGTCCCATTGCTGCCTGTGTAGATGTTGACCTTGAGGGATGCAATAAACCAGTTCAGTTGCTGTATGTATGGACTTTTAGCTGCTCTATTAAGACAGTACATTGTCCAGGGTATCATAGAGGTACCCTTCATACCCTAAGTGTAACATTATCCCATTGTGACTCTATGGCCCCATAAACCATTATTTGGGTTTTAACTTAATATTTTATCTCACATATTGTATTCTCCACATACCTTATATATATATATATATTTGCTGATGCTTTACTTATAATTATATTCATGCACCTGTGATTGCATGACCTCTTAGGTCATGCAGGAGTGGGATTAAAAAAATTCAGCAACTGGTTCACTGCCCAGTTGCTGGGTGGGCGTGGCCATGGGGGCACTGCCTACTCGACCTCCTGCACCGTGGTGGAGGGTGTGGTGTTTTCACGCTCCCCACGCTCCGGAGGCTTTCCTCGAGCCTCCAGGAAGGTGAAAAGAGCCTCCCCCGGGGAATCAGAGGTCCTCCGGAGGCCGGAAAGGGCCCGTTTCCAGACTTCCAGTATTTATGGTAGGCCTGTTTTTCGCCCTCCCCAGGCTTCGGAGGCTTTCCTTGAGCCTCCAGGAGGGCAAAAACAGCCTCCCCAGGCATCAGAGGCCCTCCAGAGCCGGAAACAGGCCCGTTTCCAAACTTCCAGTAGGCCCGTTTTTCGCCCTTCCAGAGCCTCCGCATGTGCCCTGCACTTATGTGGCATCCAAAATGGGCCGCGTGGAGACTCCTGGGAGGGGAGGGGCGGGGTGGGAGGGATCAGCCAGTCCTTGGAACAACTGGTTCAGCGAACCAGATTAAAATTAACATCGGGTTCACCCGGACCAGTCCTAACCAGCTGAATCCTACCCCTGCTTAGGTGCCACATGGTAAATAAACAAATAAATAAAAACTGTTCCATTAGTCTGAAAATTGTTTTTTCCAAACCAGTACACCCAGCTCCAGATCAAGCGTCTGGAATATGATAACAATAGGTTCCACTCAAGCCAACATGGTCAGTAGTGGGAGATGCTGGAACAGCCATTTGAATGGCCAATGGTTCTCTGTCCTGATCTCAGAATTAGGAAAAGGAGCAGATAGAAGCAAATCCTAGTCTAGAACTCTTGTCGATGTGAAAAGTGTCACTTGCACTCTCTGCCACGCATGAATGTCCAAAACTTTCCTTTCATTTAAAAACGTCCCAATTTTCACGGTTAGCTTGCTTTTATCTCAGCCTAATTAAGAATTGGCACAGCAGAAGGAAGACATTTCTGTTACATAAAGTCAGCAGTCACTGAAAATAGGCAAAGTTATAAAAAAGCAAAGAGTTTAGTTTTGTAGGCGAGGTCCCAAGCTGCTTGTTAATGATTCTGGAGAGAGATTCAACAAGACTGAGCAAAGAGCTTTTATTGGCCCGTGGGAACTGCTATCAACTTGTTTTAATCCCATTAGTCTAACTTCTTAGGTCGAGTCCTTAAATGTCTATGAAAATGATAGGGGCTTATTAGATAGTATGAATGATTTATAGCAGGAAATTTAGCTTGGCTTTGTGCTCTGGTTTTTTCTCCAGCCACGAACAGAGTTGTAGAAGGTCATCTTTGGGGGGGGGGGGGTGTTTGTAAAGCAGAGGTGGTATTCAACAGGTTCTGACCAGTTCTGGAGAACCAGTAGTGGAAATCTTGAGCAGTTTGGAAAATCGGTAAATACCACCTCTGACTGGCCCCTGCCCCCATCTATTCTCTGCCTCCTGAGTCCCAGCTGATAGGGAGGAAATGGGGATTTTGCAGTAACCTTCCCCTGGAGTGGGGAGGGAATGGAGATTTTATAGTATCCTTCCCCTGCCATGCCCACCAAGCCACACCCACCAAGCCACGCCCACAGAACTGGTACTAAAAAAAATTGAATCCCACCACTGTTGTAAACACTTTCACAGATATACTGTACTAATGGAAAGCTATATAATAAATGTCTTTAGAGTTTCCTTGAAGGGACTTAAGCTGATTAGCAAGCATGGTTTCTCATTGTGAATTTTATGGACAAAGCATACTTGGTAAGCATACAAGCTTGAGCTGATGATCTCTTGAGTTCATATTCAGAGTGCCGAGGACTGCACTGAATGTAATCTAAATGTGTTGGCAAAGCCAGCATAGAAATGGGGCATCACGTTCACACAAGACAGCAAAGCTGAGGCCTGAGAAAATGAAATCCCGAGCAGCATTTTAAAGGCTGTCTACTCACGTCATTATCGGAGAACTCAACACTCCATTAATCCAACCATATTTTCCATATATGGAAGTGAAGTTGCATCCTGGTGTATCATCTGTAACAATCCCAGAAGGACCAGAAAAGTAATAAAAACTTGTGAAGTTCGAAAGTTTTCAAAGCAATTTAATTTAATCGCTGGAAAATTAGTCTACTTCAATGGTTGGTGAAGTCAACATTTCACTGAATTGCAGTACACTTTCAAACTTTTTGCATCACTCTGATCTATTTGTGTTGAGATTATATAGATCTAGGTAAGATACTTCCTAAAATTTAATGTAATGTTCAGTCTTTTAAAATCCATTAAATCCCACCAGTGTAAAGGCATATATCCTAAATCTCCTCCTAAACTATAGCACGGAAGAGGGCGAGTTTCACCTTTGATTATTTCTCTGTTTAGGGATCACCATAATTAACTATTGATGATATTGAAACATATCTGTGGGTGGGATCTGCAAAATATCTCCCACTGAGAAAGTAAGAGTGATGGAGTTTTGTCAGATGCAAAGAACCAGAACAACACAGCGAGCTGATCAAAATGGCTTCTTTATTGTTGCTTACCTACTTACAAGAATCTCACCAGACTGACTAAATTCTCTTGGGAACAGGCAGATAAAGGCTGCAGGAATTCAGGGTGGGGTGGGGCTGTCTGGCCTCTGTCACTTCCTTCCATGCAAAGATTCCAAGCTCATCAGTCTTTTCACTCCTGTTCCCACTCTAGCTGGAGATTTCACCACACTATTCTCTACTGAATTAGAATGAACACAACTTCACCAGTGGGTTTCAACAGGAAGTTTAACTATCTAAGATACTTTGTTTGAATAACAAAAACATATTAATCTCACGACACATGGCTAAACTCACCAGGATTTCAACTGCAAAACTGTTAGCATCTTAGACAAAGTCAAATCAAAAAATATTCGAGAATTCATGATAGCTTGGCATTCAGATAAGTCAGCCATCAACAGACACATAGAGATAAACCACATGTACACACTATTAAAAAAAGACAAAACAAAACTAGGAAAAAACCCAGAAAGACTACAAAGCATCCTCTTCAGCAGCTCACATTCAAATAAGGAGGGACCAGACAAATAATCAGGCAGAAAACAATACAGTAATTAAGAACTCAAGGAAGAAATCCCCCCCCCCACTCCAAAACCCTGGCAGGGTAACCTACTGCATATCAATTGGCAGTAAACTCACACTGATGTTGATGTTGGGTAATGAAATCAGCCAAGTTGGTCTATTTGTTAAGGTAACAGACTAGAAACTAGGAAACTGTGAGTTCTAGTCCTGCCTTAGGCATAAAAACTGGCTGGGTGACTTTGGGCCAATTACCAGGAGATTGGCTAGAACACCAGGAGTTCTAGTCCCACCTTGGGCATGAGAGTCTGCTGGGTGACTTTGGGCCAGTCACTCTCTTTCTTAGCCCAACCCATCTCACAGAGCAGTTATGGTGGAGAAAATATGAGAAATAAGGACTCTTTGTTTGCTCCCTTGAGTCATTTATTAAAAAAAAATAACCAAAGTGGGATAAAAATGAAATAAAGACAAATAAATATCTGCAAGCAAAACATCCAAGCTCTGGAAGCACCCAGAACTCCAATGCCCACGACTTTTCCTGAGTACAAGCTGCAAAATAAATAAGTTAAAGGAAGGAATATTTTGGTTAAAGATTAGGAAAAATATCCTCCTAGCAGGCGCAGCAATTTGGCAAAGAAACCAGGCACCCTTGGTGGGGCCTGGCTTGATATTAATATAATAACAGAGTTGGAAGGGACCTTGGAGGTCTTCTAGTCCAACCCCCTGCTTAGGCAGGAAACCTTACACCATTTCAGACAAATGGTTATCCAGCATCTTCTTAAAAACTTCCAGTGTTGGAGCATTCACGACATCTGGAGGCAAATTGTTCTACTGATTAATTGTTCTAACTGTCAGAAAATTTCTCCTTAGTTCTAAGTTGCTTCTCTCCTTGATTAGTTTCCACCCATTGCTTCTTATCCTACCCTCAGGTGCTTTGGAGAATAGCTTGACTCCCTCTTCTTTGTGGCAGCCCCTGAGATATTGGAGCACTGCTATCATGTCTCCCCTAGTCCTTCTTCTCATTAAACTAGATATACCCAGTTCCTGCAACTGTTCTTCATATGTTTTAACCTCCAGTCCCCTAATCATCTTTGTTGCTCTTCTCTGCACTCTTTCTTTCAAGAATAATCATTCTGGATATTTTAAGCCAAACTGAAGAAACTCTGCAGCCTTCCTAACTGTGTGTTTCTATGATGCTTTGGATTTTAGCCAGGAAGAAACATTTCCTAAGAATGCACGCCCAGCCTTGGCAATTCTGGGATTTGAAGTCCTCCAGGTTTAAAGTTGCCAAGGTTGGAGTCCCCTGCCCTAGAAGACAAGCTGAAATGAGGTGGGTGGGTTTCTTTTCCTTTTTTGGTCCAGCAGCCCTGCTTTCTGCCACATGTGTATGAAAAAGGACTCCCTACCAGCTGCCTCTTAGACCCTCCTTCTCCCCCGAAATCAGACACCAAGACTTCTAATCACTCCTCCTGCCAGGAAAAACAAAAAACAAAAAACCCAACCAACTCTGTCTTTTCTCTTTAAGAACAGATTCTTCTCCTCTCCCTCCTCCCCCCCCCTTTTTTTCTTTGAGCATTAATTTTCACCCTCCTTGGCCATACAATGTGACTGGATGCCTTCCTCCCCCCCACCACCACTCCTTAGTCATTTTTAAATAAAGGAAGGACCGTTTGGGGTTTCCTGCATCCAAAACATGTCATGTACCCAAAGAACTTGGATTGCAAACTTTTCCTTTTGGGTTCACCTCCTTAGTATCCAGGCGTTTTGCTATGCTAGAAATCCTCCACCCGGGAGATTTGTCTTCCCAGACCAGAAGCAAGGTCAGTAGCTTTTTGTTTTGATTTGTTTTGTTTTAAAATTACAATCGCTGGTTAAAGCGGAGGAAAATGGGGCATCTTTTCTTCCACATTCCTGCGCTCTGGATCTTAAATTTTTCAAAACAAAAGGACTCCCTCAGCAAGTAAGTCGCTAAAATTTATCCTCTTCCTCTGAATGCATCTAAGTTCTTTGGATTTCTTTGGATTCTGGATTTATTTTATATTATGTAACTTTTTTCTTCTCTTGTAAAAAAAAACAAAAAACAATCACTGCCCACCACAGCTTGTTAAGTGGAGGCAGAAACATTGTAGAAGATTTAAACCGTAGAGACGTTCACAAATCATTTCCCCTCCTACAAAATTGGAGCTTGGTTGAAATTGTAATTATTATTACCCATCTTCTTTGCAGCCAATTAACGGGTGACCTTGTCTCTTCCAAGCTGAAATTACAAAATAATAAATAATAATAATAAATGAAATGCTCATTGATGATCATTTTCCTTAGAAAAATCAGCTTTGCTCCAGAAATCACTCTGAATGGGATTTTGAGCAACTGTTTTTCCGGTTGCTGCTTTCTAAACTCAGACCGAGTTTGTGCAGTTGATTCATCGGTCTTTTTTTTTTAAGTATCTAACTCAAGGAAAAAGTAATAATTAAGAAAAAGGGCTTTTTGTCTTCCAATTTCGGTTCCAAGAAACAGTTTTATTATGATGAAGTCTACAAATTGCACAAATCCAGCAAAAAGCGATGCGAGAGCTGTTTATTGTTCATAGCCATTTTGCATGAACGAGGAATTGTTTTGACATTTTGAGGCCCTCATTTGCAAGTCCTGGGACTTGCACTTAAAAATAATATGGATGGGGCTGGCTGATATTTTCACAGCTGTTGATTGTACAATGTGAACAGAATGTATGACAGTCAGGTGCTCTGGGGATGTTGCACGTTGTAATGGATTTGATACTGCTAAGAATCATCTGCAAGGACCACTCCATTTCTTGAGTTTCGTACAGGTAATCCTTGATTTACAACAGTTCGTTTAGTGGCCATTCAAAGTTACAACAGCATTGAAAATAGCGATAGCACTTCCTTATATACTGCTTCACTGTGCTTTGCATCCCGCTCTAAGCGGTTTACAGAGTCAGCATATTGCCCCCAACAATCTGGGTCCTCATTTTACCGACCTCAGAAGGATGGAAGGCTGAGTCAACCTTGAGCCACTCAGGATTGAACTGCTGGCAGAATTAGCCTGCAATGCTACATTCTAGCCACTGTGCCATCAAGGCTCCTAAACGGTGACTAAAAAGATGGCTAATGGCTGTTTTTCAGACTTACGACCATTGCTACACTTTGAACCACGTTGTACAACAGGTCACCCAATGGAGCTTGCGGTCTCTAAAAATGCTAACTGTCCAGAGCTCCTGGATGCTCTGTCAGTAATGCCAATATATTAGCAACGTTTACACATGTATTCTTCAACTCCCAGAATTCTCTGTCATGAAATGTTGGCTGGGGAATTGTGGGATGTGCCAACATTGAGAAACACTTTGTTAGATTTTTATAAAGAAATGTTTCTCAATCTTGGCAGCTCAGGATTAGGGTTAGGGTTAGGGTTTAGGTTTAGGGTTAGGGTTTAGGGTTAGTGTTAGGGTTATGGTTATTGTTAGGGCTAGGGCTAGGGCTAGGGCTAGGGTTAGGGTTAGGGTTAGGGTTAGGGTTAGGGTTAGGGTTAGGGTTAGGGTTAGGGTTAGGGCTAGGGCTAGGGTTAGGGTTAGGGTTAGGGTTAGGGTTAGGGTTAGGGTTTGGGTTTGGGTTTGGGTTTGGGTTTGGGTTTGGGTTTGGGTTAGAGTTTGGGTTACAGTTATGGTTACGGTTACGGTTACGGTTAAGTGGTGTCAGTGGCCTAAACTGTATCAGCTTAAGCAATAGCATTTAGATTTACAGGACTCTCTCAGTGGTTTATAGAGTCAGCATATTGCCACGTCCTAGGTCCTCATTTTACCAACCTCAGAAGGATGGAAGGCTGTTAACGTTGAGCCGGTCAGAATCAAACTCCTGGCAGTGAGCAGAGTCAGCCTGCAATACTGCATTCTAACCACTTGCACGACCATGACACTAGCCTGTTTTCCTAGGGTAGCCTTAGAAGAAAAAGCAAACTTTATATAGTACAAACTACACATTATGAACTCTTGGAACAAGGGTTTAGCATTAATAGATTAACAGAGTTGGAAGGGACTTTGTAAGTCATCTAGTCCAACCCCCCACCCAAGCAGGAAACCCTACACCATTTCCGACAAATGGCAGTCCAGTCTTTTCTTGAAAGCTTCCAGTGATGAAGCTCCCACAACTTCTGAAGGCATATTCAGTTGCCTCTGAATGCATTGGCTAGAATGCATAAATGTTTTAGATGTATTTCTAATTGAAGGAGCTAATCTATAACTAGCTTACTCTGACTTTTGCCAACCTGCTGCCTTTCAGATGGGATTGGGACTGTAATTGCCAGAATTCCCAAATAGGGTAGCATGCCACTGGGAATGTTGGCAGTTGCAGCCCCAACATATTTGAAAAGCTGCATTAACTTCTGTGCTACGCCAGTGGTGAAATTCAGCTGATTCTATCTGGATCGCATGATCTGGTAGCACCAGCTGCAGAAAGCTCCGCCTACCCACCCGGACGTCATCACATACTGTTTTTGACCCTCTGAGCATGTGCAGAAGGCTCTGCGCATGCGTGGAGGTACGCGCTCACATTTCTGAACTGGTAGCGATAGGAAGTGAATACCACTCCTGCGCTACACCTAGAAGACTGGAAATCACCATTATTACCAATATCTGGTCCTTGAACTTTTGGGGCCAGCAGTTACTACTAGAGGGTATCAGATAAGAGAATGATGCTCCAAGTAGTTCCTACAGTATGTTGTATGTGCAATACAAATACATACAGATTAGATCTGTTCATAATTTACTATTAATACACATAGCATTCTGTTTACTAGCCTCAGTAGTGTTCTAATCATATAGAACAGGGATCTGCAACCTTAAACACTCAAAGAGTCATTTGGACCTGTTTCCCACAGAAAAAAAAACACCGGGAGCCACAAAACCCTTCTCGTGCCTGACTATTTCTTGAGCGGCCACAAAACTAGCATGTGTAGTTGAATTAAACGTTGTTTTCTTCTGAAACTTTTCTTTTCTTGGATTTATCCATGGTTGGCCTACCGGGGATTGAAAAGCTCAATAAATCGCGTGCTGGTGGGTGTCACACATTGGCAGTTTTGACGCATATTTTGAGTGACAGGGAGCCGCAGCAGAGGGGTGAAAGAGCCACATGCGGCTCCAGAGCCGCAGGTTGCTGACCCCTGATATAGATAGAGGACTTGGTGTATCCCTCATGACTGATTTCAACATGTATTTGAAAGTGGGACTAGGTGTAAGAAAACAGAAGGAGAGATTCCTTTCTCCATTTCTTTTAGTTCGGATGGTAAGTACTCAAGATGATTTAAGAATATCTCAGCTAAAAAAAGGTTTAGGGGTACTTAGCATCAGTATTCATCTTTGAGCTGAACTCAACCCTTGGTGATTTCACTGGCAACACTAAGTCACTGCCTTGTTTGGAATGTTTCTTTTTATTTCTCAGTCTAATTCTGGACTTTCACAGTTGTCTCTCACTGAAATATTACTCAAATAGAACCCTGATTATATTAGTGAGATTATTCAAGGGCAACTAGGTGCTCCCATTTTTTTAGAAACCTAGCATGAACTACATAAGAGGAAATTATGCAAACAATAATTTTAGATGGAATTCATCAAAACAAAATGACTTGATGAGGACAAGCTGAAGTTCACGGGGTCATCATGAAAGTATTTTCTTTATATATTTGAAATGAAACGTAGAAACAAAATATTCTCATGATGACCCCATAAGGTTCATCTTGTCCTATACGTTATTTACATTGTCCTTTAGGTAACGTAGAAAATAAAAAACAGTTTAAGAATTCATTATGCCAATTCAAAAAATCATTAAAGTAGAAAGTAAAACACAAAACTATTACAAAGCTTGGCTTGTCCTCCAGATATGTTGGCTAGAAATTCTGGAAGCTGTAGCTCTAATATTATCTGGAGGATCATAAGATGAGGTTAGCTGACCTTAAAGAATGAAATATTTCCTAGAGATGAATTCCAGACAATGAAGAAACTGTGCTAAAATTAAAGTGTAAAAGGCTAATCTTTGTTACATTGATTATATCCATAATTTATATATTTATCTACCGCATTTTTCGGAGTATAAGACACACCTTTTTTCTCCCTAAAAGGGGGTGAAAATTTAGGTGCGTCTTATATACCGAATGTAGCCCCGCCCACCCACTGGCCCCCACCCTTTGGCTTCTGCCTTGCAGCAGTTACCTCCTTGCAAGCAAACAGCAAGACAAAACAGCTCCTGTCAGCTTCAGCACAGCCTAATTAGCACAAGTTGATTGGATCGGTGTCCCAACTCTCAGCTGATATGCTCTCAACTGATTTGCACAGGGCTCTGCTGCCTGCTGCAATGAGGTAAATTGCTGGAGGAGATTTTTTTTTTCTCTTGTGCTAATCAAGCTATGCTGAAAACGAAAATGAAAGTAAAGCAGGCTGCTTGCTGTTTGCTGCAACGAGGCAAAATTGCTCAAAGGCAGAGGGAGATTTCTTTCTCTTCTTTTCCTCACCAAAAAAGGTAGGTGCATCTTATACTCCAGTGCATTTTATACACCAAAAAATATGGTATTTGTTAAATTTATTTGCTGCCCATCTCATATCTCGCCGTGAGGCATTTCTGGGCAGCTTACAACAATAATGCAGGGGTAGGGGGAGATAAAACATGTAAACATAACAATAGCAAAGGAATAAAACAAAAATAAAAGATGAAAATAGCAATAACAATAGCACTTAGATTTATATATCACTTCACAGTACTTTACAGCCCTCTCTAAGCGGTTTACAGAGTCAGCACATTTCCCCCAACAGTCTGGGTCCTCATTTTACCCACCTCGGAAGGATGGAAGGCTCAGTCAACCTTGAGCTGGTCAGAATCGAACTGGTGGCAGTCGGCAGAATTAGCCTGCAGTACTGCATTCTAACCACGTGAGCCATCACGGCTCTTGTACAATAATATGAAATTAAAGAAGATGGCGGAGCAGGAGCAGGAAACACAGGTGGGAGGTGGGGTCAGCTAATTAGTCCAATAGCCACCTCCAGTGTGGAACTCTCCAGGGGTGAAGTTCAGCAGGTTCTGACAGGTTCTGGAGAACCAGTAGCGGAAATTTTGAGTAGTCCGGAGAACCAGCAAATACAACCTCTGGCTGGCCCAAGAGTGGGGTGGGAATGGAGATTTTGCAATATCCTTCCCCCAGGAGTGGGGCGGGAATGGAGATTTTGCAGTATTTTTTCCCTGTCATACCCATCAAGCCACACCCACAGAATGGGTAGTAAAAAAATTTGAATTCCACCACTGGAACTCTCCCATTTGGTCCCTAGGCCAACTAGAAGAGCCAGGCCTTCAGGCCCTTTGGAAGGATAGGAGGGTGGGGGCAAACCTCACTTGGGGGGGGGCAGGATGTTCCAGAAGGCTGGTGTTTCAGCAGATAAGGTTCTTTTTCAGTCAGAGTTCCTTGATTCACAGACCAATAATAAATGAAAAGTTTCTGAAAACGTTGGGCATTTAAAAGTAACAACAATCTTGCCTCACAGCTAACTGATCTTGCTTAGGAGCTGCCACATGGCACCCTGAAGAGAAAGATCTCATTTACCATCGACCTATTGGAAATCAGATCACAATTAATTTATTTCAATAGACATATTTTAAGCAGGATATAAACCCAACGTCTCAAACGTGCTTCAATGGTTCAAACATTGACTTTGGCATGGGAATAATGGCATAAATGTTATACACTGTAAATATAATACACTCTAATATTAATAGTGTCACTTTTTAAAAAGCTAAGTTTTGACTCTTTTTTTTTTTATTCCCTAGATCAATTTGTTAAAGCGCTGGAAGATTACCAAGTGGTTAGCCCAGAAAAAGTTGATGGAGATGGACATTTTCTCTCCTACCATTTACATCTCCATGCTTCAAACTTCAGAGGGAAAAGAGACTCCAGGAGAAGGGAAAGTAAAGCATATTATAAAATTAGGCACAAAAACAAGGATCTCTTCTTTGACTTAACTCTTCACCGAAAACTACTGTCCAATAATTATGTTCTGGAAAAGCGCTATGGCAACTATCTTGGTGCTAAGATCACTCCAAGCGTAGCCACGTCATGTCACCTTCTTGGGACGGTCATGGATTCTGATTCCCGGAGTGGAACAGCAGCGATCAGTACTTGCAATGGGCTAGTAAGTGACTGAATTATTTGGAAATCTTTATCACCCTTTGTAATTATAAAAGGAAGATATTCTGAAACCAGCCCTACCTTAGAAACTATGCATAAAAAAAGAAACTGATTTTAAAATTGACCAAAATAGCATTATAGGAAGAATTACCTGATACCTACAACTGGATTTTGTAGAAAAAATTTATTTTGAGGCCAGTTTAAATTACTGTATTTTTCAGACTATAAGACACACCTTAGTTTTTAGGGAGGAAAATAAGAAAAAAGCTGATTGGGGGTGGATCGGCCTCCTGGAATACCCCCAAATCAGCCGTTCCCAGAGGTGCACTTTAGCAACAGGTTCATTGGTTGTGAGCTCTGCGCCTTGCTTTTTTTTCAGCCCCTGAAACCTCCGTTTCAGTGGCTTTTTTCCCAGCCTCTCAAACGGAGGTTTCAGAGGCTTTTTTCAGCCTCTGAAACCTCTGTTTCAGAGGCTGGGTGGGGCTACATTCGAACTATAAGATGCACCCAGATTTTCACCCTCTTTTTGGGGGTAAAAAGGTGCGTCTTATACTCTGAAAAAATACGGTATGTTAAGCCATAAGAATTGTGTAAGAATGTGAGCAATTGTGTGTACTTGATGGCTGTTGTCCTAGGATTATTAGACTGTGGGGGCTGGTAGTTATCTTTAGAATTCAGAGAACATCACTGCTTTCATAAAAGCACTGAGGGAGATGAGTGATTTAGAAATAGGAAATAAAAACAAAATAAAATATTAAAATAAATAATTGTTGTTATGAAAGGGCTTCTCCGGTACTATTAAAGAAGCCACGTGGATTGAGATTGTGAATATATCACATCCATTTGGGGTATTCAGCCGGTTTGGGCAGGCGAACCGGTAGTGGCAACCTGCAACACTATGCCGTCCCATTTAGCCACGTTTGCTAAGCCGCCCGCATGCGTGCAAGCCGCCTGTGTGAGCCAAGCACATGCGTGGACAGCCGCATGCAAGTCGGAAGGCACACACATGCCTCCCCAGATGCTTGGCAACTGACTCATATTTATGATGGTTACTGTGTCCCGGGGTCATGTGATTACCTTTTGCGATTTTCTGACAAGCAATTCCCATTGGGGGAAGGCAGGTTCACTTAACAAGCATATTGCTAATTTAACAACTGCAGTGATTCACTTAATAACTGTAGCAAGAAAAGTCGTAAAGCGGGGGGGGACTTAATTATCTGACTTAGCAACATAAATTTTGGGCTCAGTTGTGATCATAAATCGAGGGCTGCCTGTATTTGTATCAAATATAAGAATAGCTGTGTAAGATTGGAGTGGAATTTCACGGAACCTGTTTTTAGGTGACCAATGAGATAGTTTTTGAAAAACTTGAAAAATCAGTGATCAAAGGCCCAGCTGACACATGCTTCCAGCTTGAGGCTCAAATGAGCTCTTAGATTTGATGCAATATAGCTTCTATAAATCATAAGGAAGGCTGAGTGCCAAAGAATTGAGGCCTTTGAACTATGGTGCTGGAGAAGATTCCTATGAGTACTTGGACCGCAAGGCGAACAAACAAATCAGTCCTAGAGGAGATCAACCCTGACTGCTCTTTAGAAGGCCAGATCCTGAAGATGAAACTCAAATACTTTGGCCACCTAATGAGAAGGAAGGACTCACTGGAGAAGAGCCTAATGCTGGGAAAGATTGAGGGCAAAAGAAGAAGGGGACGACAGAGGTGGCTGGATGGAGTCACTGAAGCAGTAGGCATGAACTTAAATGGACTCCAGAGAATGGTAGAGGACAGGAAGGCCTGGAGGAACGTTGTCCATGGGGTCACATGGGTCGGACATGCCTTCACAACTAACAACAAGTTTCTATAATGTTATCCAGTCTTTTCTTTATAGCGACTTAAGATCATCCTACCATGTCTTAGTTTCCTTTTCTGTTCTTTCCTTTTCTTCTTTTGTTCCTTCTTTTCCTCGTGTATAAGAACTAGAGGTTCTGCTACATAGCTGCTGATCCCTATTTTTGCAGCTTCTGGAGATGTTACTCTTCGTGGTAGACAAGTTTAGGAAAGGGGGGTTATAAGAAGTCTTGAAATATATTAAGTTTTGGGGTTTCATAACAGAATATTGAAAGCCTATCAAAGCTACTCTCAGCTTCAACAGATACCCAACACAATCAAGATAGAATTGTGCTGAGTTTCTTTCCCACACTTTTTACTTTCCCAGGATTCAACGCTCTTTTCTGTAACCGCCAGGCATTCCCTTCCTCCTTCTGTGAGTCAAACCTACATTCTGTCATTGGGACCCATTCCAGCCTTAATTACTGAAAATCCATGATTTCTGTTCTTTTAAGACAGGAAACATGAAAAGTCACATAAAACCAATAGGCTTAACCTCAAATTCCCAAGAAAAAAACAAGAGAAGAAGAATCATGCTTGGCTCAGTCATTAGACTTAGTCATATGTCCTCCTTCATCATCTGATGGATGTCCTGATAGCCAAAATAAGGAGCCAGATTGTTGGGGACAATAGACTCATATTGTAAACCAACCTGAGAGTGCTGTAAAATACTATGGGGTGGTATATAAGTCCAAGTGCTATTGCTATTGTTATTACCATCATCTTAAATCATTGTGGTTCTCAAGGAAGTTTGTGATGTTTCTGGCTCTACTATAAATTGCTGTTCCCCTTTCTGTCATCTCCAGATACTTGGGGATATAGCAATTGTAATAATCACTATACAGTAAATGTAAAGGTTCCCCTCGCACATATGTGCTAGTCGTTCCCGACTGTAGGGGGCGGTGCTCATCTCCGTTTCAAAGCCAAAGAGCCAGCGCTGTCTGAAGATGTCTCCGTTGTCATGTGGCCGGCATGACTAAACGACAAAGGCGCATGGAATGCTGTTACCTTCCCACCAAAGGTGGTCCCTATTTTTCTACTTGCAGTTTTACGTGCTTTCGAACTGCTAGGTTGGTAGAAGCTGGGACAAGTAACAGGAGCTCCCCTTGTTATGTGGCATTAGGGGTTCAAACCGCTAACTGCCGACCTTTCAATCGACAAGCTCAGCATCTTAGCCACTGAGCCAACTCATCCCCTTTATTGTTATTGACATCATCTTAAATCATTGTTGTTCTCGAAGAAGGTTGTGATGTTTCTGGCTCTACTATAAATTGCTGTTCCCCTTTCTGTCATCTCCAGATACTTGGGGATGTAGCAATTGTAATAATCACTATAGGTATATAGGCATTTGGAGGAAACCTTAATACCATGTGTATCATAATGTCATTATGAAATTGCACACTTAATGTCATTTGTGCAATCATGTCATAACACATGTGACATCCTTTTTTCTCCAGAGATGCCCAGGATTAAAAGTTTGCAGTTCCAACCTATTAGGGGTTGTCAGATTTGGGAAAATGTACCCTTATTTTAACATTGAATGTCAAGGGTCCTTTGGTGGCCATGCATTTCTTTGACAATAGAGATACCTCTAGACAATTTGGGTTTCTATCACCATAGTAACCTGGTTTATACACTCTGAAAACTTAAGAGACATGTCTTCTGGGGCAGAAAAAGAAAGACGGAATTTCTCTTGAATTTTCAAAACAAGGCATTCGGCTTGGCTCAAGGCCAGCCAGAATATCTGGAATATGGAGAACGATTTGAGTTTTGGCCTAGTCCGTAATAAAAAAAACGGAGAGAGACTGCGCTTAGTGAGTTGGCAAGCAGCTGCAGCCTGCCAAATTCCAGCCACAAGTATGTTCTTGATCCTTAGCTCTTCCTTCTTTCCACAGATTAAACAAAGCCAATGTAAACATTTGAGAACATTCCCCCCTCCCTTTTGGCTTCCACCCCATTAGAGAGAAATGAAAAAGCTTTGCTTCCTGGCAGGTCTATAAAATCTCCTGGAGCTGTGTTCAAAAGCATACTTGAAAAGAGGGCCTGATATGGATAGAAACATTGTCTGTCTTGTTAGCTCTGTACAGGTAACTATCATAAAAAGTATCTGGAGAAAACCTTCAAATAAGAGTATCAAAGAGTTTGGTGTCAAACATTGCCAAGTAAAGGGGCCAGGAACAAAGTGCAATGGCAAAGACAGCCCCTCCCAGTCTGGGGCACTCCAGATGTGCTGGACTACCATTCCCATAATTTTCAAAATAGTTGGAGAAAACTGGCATAAGTTTTATTCTGCACACACCGCAGACTGAATAACCAAACACTTATTCCTGTCTTCTGTTAGTAACAAGCCTCAAGGTTTTCAAAAGGATTCTGAATAAAACTGAAGTTTTTTAAAATTTGCAAGCCAAATTTTTAAGGGTTCAATTATTGTTATTGTTGTTGTGATTGCGGTTGTTGTGGTTGTATAGTGTTGTGGCAATAACCAGGAGACCACAATGCTATTGAAGAGTAATAGCTTGCTAAAGTACTGTTGTGACCTAGGCCCAAGTAGTTATTACCAGACGGTCATAAATAAACATATTTTAATAGAACAGCTGAGAATTATTTCATTCTCAGTTTAGTCAAAATTAATTCCAAAACAAGTCCTTCAGAAAAAGTCCTTCAGCCTTATCAGAAAACTTTTTGTCTTCTTTGGCACCCTGCCAAAAGCTTTTCTTGGCAAAGCCCCACGAAGTAGCAATGTTGCTTTCCTACAAAGAGCCCAAGAGCTGCGTAACTTCAAATGGCTGCTAAACAAAGTCGTGGGCTACCTCCACAACCACGCATACATATAAACACGCTCAAACCTTGATTTAGAATACAGGTAATCCTCGAGTTATGATCACAATTGAGCCCAAAATTTATGTTCCTAAGTGAAACATTTGTTAAGTGAGTTTGCCCCATTTTACAGGTTTTCTTGCTACAGTTGTTAAGTGAATCATTGCATTGGTTAAGTAAATAACATGGCTGTTAAGTGAAGCTGGCTTCCCCCTTGACCTTACTTGTCAGAAGGTTTGCAAAAGGAGAATCGCATGATCCCGGCCGGGACACTGCAACTGTCATAAATATGAACCACTTGCCAAGCCTCTGAATTTTGATCATGTGACCATGGGGATGCTGCAACGGTCGTAAGTGTGCAAAAATGGTCATAAATCACATTTTCACATTGCTTTTGTAACCTTGAATGAACTATTGTAAGTTGAGGACTACCTGTAATGTATTTTAAAATGGCTTGCAAGGCTAATTTAAAACCAAATATAATGTATCAGGAGTAGATTGTATAATATGGATCCTTTAGGGCAGTGTTTCTCAACCTTGGTAGCTTGAAGATGGGTGGACTTCAACTCCCAGAATCCCTCAGCCAGCAGCGCTGGCTGGGGGATTCTGGGAGTTGAAGTCCACCCATCTTCAAGCTTCCAAGATTGAGAAACACTGCTTTAGGGTTTCCTGCCTAAACAGGGGGTTGGACTAGAAGACCTCCAAGGTCCCTTCCAACCCTGTTATTCTATTCTAATTCTATTCTTTTTTAATGCATATTAGATTTCCTATTTGTCCTCTGAACATCTCTTGAACACCTGCCTAGCCCAGACCCAATGCTGTTAATTCCAGATTATGAAATCTATTTGTAAATCTTCAGTAGGCAGGAAAATAATCTCTCTATGTGCTCATGGACACTCTCTGTCAGCACTTCAAGCTGCATTTACTCTAGTGTTGACATAAGAAGGAGAGGCGGAGGCATCTGGAAAGGGACGTTTGACTTTTCACCTACTTATTTTCCCTGGAGATAATATCCCCTAGGTGATGGGATGGGAGGGGGGAAATTCCTTTGAGCTGGAGCAGTAGATTAGGGGTAGAATGACTTGGAAGATGGCCAATGAGTACAGGGGAGTGGGGAACAGAAAGGGAGGGTTTGGGGTCTGGAAGTCAGTGTTGGCTTCGATGGAGTCGGGTGTAAAATGTCGTGCTTAATAAATAGGAGTTTTTCTTGAAAGACTTTGTTTGAAATGCAATTTATTTGAGACGACCTCGAAACCTGACTCTCTTGCTATATTAATGAATTCCCCTTAGGTAATCTAGTAGGCAGTAGGACCTGTGTATTTTTCAAGAATTCAATTTGCTAATTAAAGAAATGCAGAGTTCTAATATTTCAATGGTTCCCATGTTTCTGTTTTTGTTTTTCATGATAGTAAATGACATTTAAGCAATATTTTCCCTCCCTTCCCCGTAGACCAAGATCGAAGTGGTTCATATGGTATAAAAATGTTAATTTAGCCTTGAAGGAATAATCAGTAAGGGGCTGTTTTCTAGGTAATCCTTGCTTTCTGAGCTAAATCTTTGCAAGCATTTCCTACCCACTTCTGTATACTCAGTAGGCTTTGAAAAGTGGTGTTGAGTGGGGAAGAGAAATCAACCTGTGGGAAGAAATATCCACCTGGTTCAGTTCCAACCCGGGAGAAAGACACTGGAAACATGGAGACTGATTGGAAAGATGATTTAGTGATGAAGCAGAACCACCAAGCACATGGTTCTAGTGCAGTTGACCACATGGAGTTGAGAGCTGGGGATTTTTATACCTTCTCTTGGGCTTTGCACTTGAGGTTCCTGTTCCTGTGCAAGAACATGTATTCTATTGGCTGTTGTCAGACTCCCATGGAGCCATGTAGGGGTTGTGTAAGGGTCATAGCTGGCTCTATAGGCAAAGTACAAATCCTAAATGTTTGTCTGAGCTACGTTTTATTGATATTTTTGAGGGTGATGCAATGAAGGGCTGTTGGGCAATTCCTATTATGGTTGAGGTCTAATCCTACCTTTGTTCAGACCTTGCTGCAGGGAATTTCAAAATATCCTGCCTTGAATGGATTTCTGCCTGCAGTATTTGCTTTGCCTATGAATAGAGCTACCTAGACACTTGACTTCTTTCAATAAGCTCTTTATCTCTTAAGTGCTGACATCTGTTGAGGGCTATTAAGAAAAGTGGGGGCTGCTTTCTCCCTCTAAAAAACATGTTTCTCCATTTCTCATCCAGGGAAATATAATATTCTGCCTTTTTAAATATTTCATTCTTCTAGGAGAGTGGTGGGCGCTAACTTTCTACAAACCCCACACACCTTTAGCCGTAGACCTGCTTCTGAGATTTGAAGGCATGAGAATAAAACCTTGCATGCAACGAGACTGATTACTGTACAGACCTGGCTCAGATCAAAAGAAAACAATGCTGGTCCTTACGTGGTTTATATTGTTGAAAGATGAATCCTCTTGAATCGTTTTCCACGGTCACAGCAGTGGTGGGTTTCAGCAGGTTCTGACCAGTTCTGGAGAACCGGTAGTGGAAATTTTGAGTAGTGCGGAGAACCGGTAGTAAAAATTCTGACTGGCCCCACCCTCATCTATTTTTTGCCTCCTGAGTCCCAGCTGATCAGGAGGAGATGGGGATTTTGCAGTAACCTTCCCCTGCCACACCCACCAAGCCACGCCCATCAAGCCATGTCACACCCACTAAGCCACGGCAACAGAACTGGTAGTAAAAAATTTTGAAACTCACCACTGGATCACAGTTGGATAAACCATGGAAATTGACAAAGAGGCAAGGGCAAAGGTCACATTCCCTATCTGTCCTTAGACATTTTTGATCATGGAAATGAAAGATTCAACTTTTCTTCTCTTTTTTTGGATCTGTGTCACAGAAGTCTTTGCAACAACCCAACTTTTTTTTTTTTTGGAAACTACTTTCCCCAGGAGGTGAGAGTTATTTTCCAAATGAACCACCCTTTTCCCTCCCTCCCTCCCTGAAAAATTCAATCCCAGTTCACAATGGTTATCTTGCCATTGTAGCAGCTCCCATCAGGTCTATCTCCAGTCTCAGTGAACAACTTGGGAGCTCTATTAGTGTGTAAGAAAAGAATTATGTGGCTGTGAGCTGTTAGGATTTCCAATTGAAGGTGCAATGTTGGAAGTCGGATGAGATAACTCTCCACGGACACATAACAGGGACTAGTAGCTGCAAGCAATTAGGATTCATCCTAGTACAGGGCAATACCATTTCAAGACAAGGAATTGGAAGGCCAAGATCTTTTTTTTTTAATAAAAAGTTTTTTATTAAATATACAGTTAAAAACATTGGACATAGTGCGACTTGTCTAGTTCCAACATTTACATCAAATTTTCCCTTACAACAACTACAATTAATATTCAATATATACCTTTGTACAATCTATCAAAATTCAGCTACATAAATCTCCTCTTCTATAGAAATTACATTCGACACCAATACAATTCCTACCTATCACCTAATACTAACATAATCATTCTTAAACTCTTGATTTGTCCATATTTCTCTATCCCAACATTTCTCCTCCTCTCCAGCCATTGATACATTTTATTCCAGATTTCGTGATATTCCATTTCACCCTTGTCTTTGAGTTCCAGAGTCAGCCTGTCCATTTCTGCACAAATCAGTATCTTATTTATTATCTCTTCTTCAGGAGGAAGGCCAAGATCTTATTGTAACATACTTGGTTGTGTAGCCTGTTTTCTCAGTGGAGAGGATTCTTGATTCACTCCCCCATCCAGTGATGGCTAACCTTTTTGCTGTCGCGTGCCAAAAGCGGGGAGGAGCGGGGTGGGTGGGTGGCGCACACGCGTGCCCATACCTATAATTCAATGTGTCCCACTCCCCCACACATTCACGCGCAACCCCCCGCACTCCCCCTGCTTTTGGCACGTAATGGCACAGTGGGCCCGGTAGGCATGTATTTTTGCCCTCCCCAGGCTCCAGAGCCTTTCTAGGAGCCTGGGAAGGCCGAAAACGGCTTTTCCCACCCCCCAGAGGCCCTCTGGAAGCCGGAAACAGCCTGTTTCCCAACTTCTGGTGGGCCCAGAAGTCCTGAAAATCAGTTGGCTGGCGTGCGCATGCACACTGGAGATGAGCTAGAGCAAAGCTCACATGCCCACCGATATGACTCCATGTGCCACCTGTGGCACGTCTGCCATAGGTTCGCCATCACATCCCCCATCCAACTTTGGTGAATCCACTGTGGCAGCATAGCAGTGCAATTTGATTTAAAAGACCCAGTATAGGCTTGTTATCATGCTAGCATTAAGAATTTGGAAGGCATCTGAGTTTAGTCACTGCAGCAATTGTAGAAACATAGGGAGTTGCTAGAAACCAATACTTTTATTGTTAGGATGGAGATGTGTGTTTAAGATACAGCTCTGAAGAGGTGGAATGAGGCATTCAAGTTACTGGCTGGCAAAGGTTGACCATTTTCTGTGCTCAAATGTTGGTTCCAATGCAGTGCTAAATGGACAGTGATTCTCCGTGACAGACTCATAAAATATATATGCTTGATGTCTTGATGGCCAAATAAATATAATAATGGTCAAGCCAGTCTGGATCACTCTTTAAAACAGTCTGTGTTTTAAATTAGAAGAAGAAAAGAAGGAAAAGTTGATCACCTGGGAGAATCCATCATACATGCAATCTTGCTAGTTAATTCTCTCAGCTGCAGGTTCCCCCCCCCCCCAAAAAAAACCAAAAAACAATTCCAGTTTTTCCAAGAACAATTCTCTAGTTTCCTCAGGAGGATGGAATTCCTGTATGTGATGGAAAAATCATTATTGCAACTTCTAGGTTTTAGAGAAATTTTGTTAGATAAATTGATCGCATGCACTTCAAGCATTCTGTAAGCCTTGCTGGCATAATTTTTTGCTGATGTTTCGAGGTTAGATACAAGTCAGTCAGTTCAATAACTGTTCTGTCCCCGTCTCACACACACACACAAACAGACAGCCGGGGGTTAAATAAACTGTGAGACAACCAATTCTTCCGATAAGACGCTTGGCAGCAACCCAGTAGCTGCTTGCCAAGAACTTTTACTCAATAAACAAAATACCCATAGTCAAGATTTGTCCAGTTCGTAAAATAAATCCAAGGCCGATAATGTTGTTTCCAAAGATGCAATGTGACTCGATAGTAGTTAGTTTTGTCCGTCACAGAGTCTGAATGGCCACCTCACCCCCTTTTTTATCCTGTGGGATGTGGTTCAGTGACTCAGCCTAATCTCTGGCACGCCTTTTCTTCTGTTGTGCGCGCTTATCTCTGCGACGCTGCTGAGGATCCAGCCAAGACTCATTACCCTCATCACTGTCCACCTGTGGCTGCATGGACATGCTTGGCCCCGGCCCTATCTCTTGCCCTTCGGTGGACACCGAAGGCATTGCCAGAGAGGAGGGTCCTGGAGAGGGAGGCCTTGCCAACTCCTCTCCTTCACTCTCGGAGTCCTCTCCTGCCGATGACACAGGCTCAGGTAACGGAGCCACAACAATAACAATGAATATGAAAATATCATGAAGGTGAACTTCAGGTTTTTAAGAGCTGTTAAGTTCAACCAGTTCATAATTTCTAATCTTTATGACAGTTTTGGAGTTCTACCGAGGACGTCATAATGAAAACTGATCTGGGACTTCATTAAAATTTATTATCATGTTTGCAGGTTGTGAGCATACGGTACATGTTTGCCCCTTCTTATTTCTCCCAGGTACAGAGACAATTAACAACAGATGGTATTGTGGCATTGCTATATTATGTGAACTTATTTGAGAAGAACCAGACAGTAGAAGGAAGTTTGTTTTGTTCACATTTTGTTCTCTGGGTTATCCTCCTTCAAATAAACAAGGGTTCTTAGTTTCCATTATATGCTATATAAAGCATGCTGAGCAGTGGTGAAATGTAAAATTTGTTACTACCGGTTCTGTGGACATGGCTTGGTGGAGGGTAATGTGACTGGGTGGGCGTGGCCTTTTTTTTTACTTTTAAAAGCATTTTTTCTATAAACTCTTCGGATGAAGAGGTTGTAAAAAAAATGCTTTTAAAAGGCTCTGACGATCCCAGCTGAGTGCGTGATCATCAGAGGCTTTTTTTTTACTTTTAAAAGCATTTTTTCTACAACCTCTTCGGCCAAAGAGCAATTTTATTTATTTACCAGCTGCCAAATTGGTGCCTGTACTTGCATCTGTCAATGTTTCTAAAATACCAAAATATATTTTTCACATTTCTCCTCTTAAGTCTGCACTTCTTTTTTGTTTTGGGCATATTTAGCAACAGAACAATTGATCAGAATCGAGAATGGACACGGTGAGATTGCCTATCGATAAGTATCTAGGCAAGAGACTGATTTTCTCCCCTAACCGGCAATCAATGAACCTCCTGCTGATAAAACATATTCCGTCACCAAAATACGATAAATTTCATCTATTTTTGTCCATGAAATTTATTCTGGTGTTATATAAAATAGAAATAATAAAGCAGAGGAAAATCTTTTTGCATAATAAGAGATTTACTTACTTAACAGTGACTCTATTTATTTACTAAATCCATAACATCTCTCAGTGGCATGCAGATTTTAAAAACAGAACATTTAAACAAAGGAAAACATCCTCCAGAGCATAAATATTCAAATTGACTTGTGAAATCCCATAAGAGGCTTTTTGCTGTATAACCTAAAGCCTAGGGGAAACAGCCAGATTTTCAAAGACTTGTCAAATGCTGTCATAACAATATTTTAGGTAAATTATATAATGATACCTGGACTAGCATATATCCACCAATCTTGTTTTCTCCTGTCCATTAGTGGTGTGTAAATACTTGTCCTTTTATTCAGAAATATATGTAATTCAAGAGAACTATATACCACTAAATCTCTTGTGTCTATTTGTTTGCAACCTTAATTGGGCAAAACGGTATGTCATAGGGCAACAATTATAGAACCAAGTCACTTCAAATTGGTTAAATTACAGACTGCTGGTTGCTTCAGAGCTGTCGTGCTGGGGCTGCTTCAGCACCGCTATTTGACTTTCAAGTTCTTTCAAAATTCTGTTACAGTATTAAACTGCCTCAAAATGTAGACTAATCCTTGTGGAGTCTGTTTACTGACCTGGCATTTCTACTGATATTTATGCAATGCATGATAAAGATAAGAAGCTTAGCAGATTGTCATGAAGCCAAGTGGGGGAAGGAAAAAAAAGAGCAGTAGAGAATGTCATTTCCTGCCACTTAGCACTTCCAGCAAATTCTGGATTTTAGCAATTTGTCAAACCAACCCAGCGTGGCTCTTTCTAGCTGTGCTCTGATAGATCTCTGGAGAAAACGTTGCCAAGATTTATTCTTTAACTAGAAATATCAGAGCTTGGGGCTGAGATTTGTTTTTTTTTAAAAAGCAGTTCAGTTCTTACAGCTGAATTTGATCCATGCACTCCAGAGGTGGGTTTCAGCAGGTTCTGACCAGTTCTGGAGAACCGGTAGTGGAAATTTTGAGTAGTTCGGAGAACCGGTAGTAAAAATTCTGACTGGCCTCGCCCAGTGGTGGGTTCTTCCTGGTTCGGTCCGGTTTGGCTGAGCCGGTAGCGGTGACGATATGACATCACCGAACCGGTTCTCCCCCCCACCCTCCCCCCCACGTTATTCTTACCTTTTATTTGGTCCCACCCCCAATCTATTGCTGCCTCCTGAGTCCCAGCTGATGACTAGAGGGAAAAAAACTGTTTAAACTCTTGCTGTGGGGCTTCAAAGGGCCATCCTACAGCTGATCAGTGTTAAAAGCAAACAAATGAGTCGGGTCGTAAGTGCGAGCACTGGTCGTAAGTGCGAGGACCTTCCAGAAATGACTCTGACCAGCTAGCCACGCCCATCTAGTCACATGACCTCCAAACCACACCCACAAAATAAGCCACGCCCACAGAACCGGTAGTAAAAAAATTTAGAACCCACCCCTGGCCCCGCCCCCATCTATTCTCTGCCTCCTGAGTCCCAGCTGATCGGGAGGAAATGGAGATTTTGCAGTATCCTTCCCCTGGAGTGGGGTGGGTATGGAGATTTTACAATATCCTTCCCCTGCCATGCCCACAAGCCATGCCCACAGAACCGGTAGTAAAAAAAAATTTGAAACCCACCACTGATGCACTCGTGTTACCCCTGATTCATTACAAAATATGCAATACTTCATGTTGGAGAGTTGGTCTTTTCGAAGCAAGATCCCTCGGTAGAAGGTATAAGTTGAGGCATGTAACTTTTTCCACTGCTGATTTTTTTTTTTTTAATTTGATTTATATGCCGCCCTTCTCCGGAGACTCAGGGCATCTTACAATGCGTTAAGCAATAGCCTTCATACTTTTGTATATTTATACAAAGTCAGCTTATTGCCCCCACAACTGGGTCCTCAATTTACCTACCTTAGAAAGGATGGAAGGCTGAGTCAAGCTTGAGCCTTGGCGAAATTCGAACCTGCAGTAATTGCAGGCAGCTGGTCTTAATAACCAGCTTAATAACAGGGTGCCTTAGACCACTGTACTACCAAGGCTCTGATTCCTGAACATTTTGGGGTCACCCTTGAAAACTTACAATGGGAATAGAGGTAATCCTTGATTTTAAAACAGTTCATTTAGTGTGTTCTGACCCAGCTCCCAAACACGACAAACCCTCTATATTTAAATCAATGACATTAAAAAAGATTTTGCAAATAACCAAAAAACAAAAATAAAAAGGAACATCTTACCCCAATTTTTTTTTGAAATGGCAGAAGAATTAAATCTATTAGACATCTGGAGATTTCGTAACCCAGAAGAAACAAAATTTACTTTCTATTCCAACCCCCATAGATCCTGGTTGAGAATCGATATGGCCTGGATATATGGAGATTTAGTTAAAGATGTTGAAACTGTAGAGGTAATGCCAAACATCTGGGCTGATCATAATCCTCTCAAAATAATACGGAAAGGGCAAAAAAGAAAGAAACGCAGATGGACAGTGAATCCACAAATTTTAAAAGAAAAAGAATATGTTCAAAAGATTCTAAAAGAATTGGAATTATTTTTTAGAGACAACAAAAAACACCACACCTCATTGTAAAATCTCTGGGATACTATGAAAGCATATTTAAGGGGGATTACAATAGCATATATTGCAAAAAGAAATAAAGATAAGTGGAGTAAATCAATGATTCCTTTATTAGGAACACTAGTAGGCACAGCAAAATTTCTCTCTCACTGCAGGCTAATAAGTCCATCCGGCCAGAAGATGAAAGTTGTCTGCCACATCTATTCATCTCCGCCCCCTGCCTTTTATCCCCAGAGCTAGGTTGGGGCTTCAATAGCAGTGGTGGCTCTTCCGTCCCAAGGATCGGCCCATAGATTTCCACTGGTCTCCTCTCCTCTGCCTTCTGCGCATCTGCATGTCAGAACTGGACCCAGCTGTTCCTCCTCTTCCTCATCAGCCATCTCCAGATCTGGGGGCTATTGACTCTCCATCTGAGGGCTGATGGACGGCCCAGGCTCCGCCTCTCTCTCTCTCTCTGCCAGGTCTCTTCCCCCTTGGAGCTCTCAGGTTGCCTTGATGCTGACCCTGACTCCCATGCCTCCTCCTCATCTGATTCAACTGCCTCCCCATGGGTCACATGATCAAAATTCAAATGCTTGACAACTGACTCGTGTTTATGACGGTTGCAGTGTCCCAGGGTCACGCGATCCCCTTTTGTGCTCCCCTGACAAACAAAATCAATGGGGAAGCCAGGTTCACTTAACCGCCTTGTAACTAATGTAACATCTACAGTGATTCACTTAACAACTAAGTTGTTAACTTCACTTTACAAGTAAGGTTGTAAAATGGGATAAAACTCAATTAACAAATGTCTCACTTAGCAACATAAATTTTGGGCTCAGTTGTGGTCATTGGTCAAGGGCTACCTGTATAATATATCTCTAGAGGTAAACAGTTTTCACACATGCTCATGATCCAGAATTTTCTGCAGTAAATTCGGGTGGGGGACCTAGATTTGTTTATTGCAGGGGTCTCCAACCTTGGCAACTTTAAGGCTTGTGGATTTCAACTTCCAGAGTTTCTCACCAAGCAAAGCTGGCTGAGGAACTCTGAGAGTTGAAGTCCATAAGCCTTAAAGTTGCCACGGTTGAAGACCCCTGGTCTATTGCAATGTGTAGAATTTCTCTTGGTATTGAACAGATGAGTGCAGGAATGGTCTCTACTCAATGTTGTTGAGGATCAAGCATGTAAATTACAAAATGTTACATCACAGAATTAGCATTCAGATTTCTTTCCGTCAAGAATGAAGCACAGCTGCTTTGACAGCTACTGCATACCTGACTGACAGCCCAAATATTTTCACAAAAAGTTGGGATTTAAACCTAACCTTGGGTCTAAAGCTATAATTATTCACTTCCAACAATGTCAGTTCTACGTCAGTCCCTATCAGTTTTAATTTAGCGTTTTATATGTATGGTTAAGCTATTCACCACATCTGATAGGAAGTGAAACTTTTCTAAGTCTCAAAAACTGAAATATTTCCAGGGATTAATGGCCTTATAGAGGATTTCCAGACAAGGCTTTAGGTATGGAATTGCTGTATCTCGTTTATGGAATTTTTATGAGGCATCCAGACCTCCTCATCTTACATTCAGAATTCACTAGTGTTTTCTTACTGATTCCTTTGATTTGTGTGTGTGTGTGTAGGGAGGGAAAGTAACAGAAAAAAAAACTCACCATGGAAGGAAAGAAAATAGCTGCATAATGTCTTTGGGTCAATACATTGTGGATAATGTTTGAGTTCCTGAAAACATTTAATTGCAATAGCAGTTAGATTTACAGTATATACCGGTTCACAGTTCTTTAAAATCCTCTCTAAGCTGTTTGCAGAGTCAGTATATTGCCCTCAACAATCTGGGTCCTCATTTTATTGATCTCGGAAGGATGGAAGGCTTAGTCAACTTTGAGCTGGTCAAGATCAAACTCCTGGCAGCAAGTAGAGTCAGCCTGTAGTACTGCATTTTAACCACCATAGCTCTTAAACTTTATAACTTTATAAAGTTGTACTTTATACTGAGCTTATTAAAAAGATTTTGGAGGTAGATTGCTTAATCAATACAGTAAATGTCTATGGAGATTCTCAGTCATCCAGGTCATAGTTGTCCCAAAGGTGTTTTTTCAAGAGGCAATTGGACTTTCTGGATTTTCTTTGAAGATGTTTCACTTCTCATCCAAGAAGCTTCTTCAGCTCTGACTGAATCCTTCCATTCCCCACCATCCAGTCAGGGCTGATGAAGCTTCTTGGATAAGAAGCAAAATATCTTCAAAGAAAAGCCAGAAAGTTTAGCTGCCTCTTGAAAAAGCACCTTTTGGACAATCAATACAGTATTGTATTGAGCCTGAATAGCTCAGCAGACTAATGCATTGTAATTTAACTCCAGCTGTCTGCAATTAGTAAGTTCGAATCTTGCCAGGCTCAGGGTTGACTCAGCCTTCCATCCTTTCTAAGGTAGATAAATCGAAGACCCAGTTTGTGGGGGCAATAAACCGACTTTGTAAAAATATACAAAAGTATGAAGGCTATTGCTTAATGCATTGTAAGCCGCCCTGAGTCTCCGGAGAAGGGCGGCATATAAATCAAATTAAAAAAAATAAAATTGAGAAGCTGAATTGAGTAATTGGTCTAAAGTTTCTAAGTGAGCTGAAGATGAATCAGTTATTAGGTGTGTTGCATTTTAGTTTATGAAACCTTTAAACTTTTCTCTGTAAATGCTTTGAATGAATACATGAAATCCATAAATAAAATATGACATGAGTGGAAGATAGAATGTCAGTATAGGTAGTCTTTGACATACAACCATTTGTTTAGTGACCGAAATTACAACAGCACTGAAAAAAGTGACTTATGACCGTTTTTCACACTTATGATGCCCTGGGTCTCCGGAGAAAGGCGGCATATAAATTGAATAAATAAATAAATAAATAAATAAATAAATAAATAAATAAATAAATAAATGACTGTTGCAGCATCCCCATGGTCACATGATCAAACTTCAAACACTTGGCAACTGGTATGTATTTATAGCAGTTGCAGTGTCTCAGAGTCATGTGATTCACTTTTTGTGACTTTGTGATAAGCAAAGTCAATGGGGAAGCTGTCATGTTACTAACTTAACAACTGCAGTGATTCACTTCACAACTGTGGCAGGAAAAATCGTAAAAAAATGAAGCAAAACTCACTTAACAACTGTCTTACTTAACCATGGAAATATTAAGCTAATTGTCAAGGACTACCTTTATCAGATTACTTCTTAATGGCTGGGCTGAAATATTATGCTGAATACTAAGTAGCTTGTGGTTTTGACTTTGTCAGAAATACGAATCTAGCTCTTGCCTTTTGCAAAGCATATTGATGGCTTAATTATCTAAAGAGTTATTATCAAAATTATCTAAATCTAAGGCCACACTTGGAATACTGCATTCAGTTTTGGTCGCCACGAGTTAAAAAAGATGTTGAGACTCTAGAAAGAGTGCCGAGAAGAGCAACAAAGATGATTAGGGGACTCGAGGCTAAAACATATAGAATGGTTGCAGGAATTGGGTATGTCTAGTTTAATGAAAAGAAGGACTAGGGGAGACATGATAGCAGTGTTCCAATATCTCAGGGGTTGCCACAAAGAAGAGGGAGTCAAACTATTCTCCAAAGCACCTGAGGGCAGGACAAGAAGCAATAGGTAGAAACTAATCAAGGAGAGAAGCAACTTAGAGCTAAGGAGAAATCTCTTGACAGTTAGAACAATTAATCAGTGGAACAACTTGCCTCCAGAAGTTGTAAATGCTCCAAAACTGGAAGTTTTTAAGAAGAGGTTGGATAACCATTTGTCTGAAGTGGTGTAGGGTTTCCTGCCTAAGCAGAGGGTTGGACTAGAAGACCTCCAAGGTTCCTTCCAACTCTGTTATTCTATTCTATTCTATTCTATTCTATTCTATTCTATTCTATTCTATTCTATTCTATTCTATTCTATTCTATTCTCTTAAATTATTGTAGCTTCTGAACTGTCTGAGCCCAGCCAAGAGTCTTTGTATTTTCTTTCTGTAATCAATGCCTTTCTGAAGTTTTTGTTTTGTAAATGAGGGCACCCTGGATCTATTTGAGAATAAGCTATAAGAAGCAGTCTTAACACTCTGCAGTTAATACTGGAGTATGAGAACTATGGAAGCAACTTATTAATAATTCAGTATATTATTAATTTTACTGCCAAGGGGAGGAATGACCCGGATTTGACTGGCTTTCGTTAATAATATAATGTTTGTATATTCTTGTAAGCCTCCTTGAGTCGCCATGTGCGAATAGGCGGCAATATAAATTTCCTCAATAAATAAAATAAACATTTGTTCTTGCACTTCAGGCAAATACTATGGACATACTCTCCACCTCATTTATGGCTTTAAGTCTCTGAAATAATCTGTGTAATTTAGTCTCATACACCCACCAGATATGTTGAAGTTCAACCAGGTTGGGAAAAGCTGGTAGATCAAATGCTCAATTAAAGTTCCTGGACCAGAAGCTGACCAGAGTTGCTTCAAGAGTGAGATGGGCAGCATATAAATGTAATGAATGAATGAATAAATAAATAAATAAATAGAGTAGGAATGATTCCTCTTTATCTTACTGGCAAGCAGGGGTGAAATGCTCCTGGTTCGGACCGGATCACCTGATCCGGTAGCGATGGAGGCGGGTGGTTCAGAGGACCAGTAGCAAAAATCCCTGCCCCCCTCCCATTGCCCAGCTGAGCCGCACAATCATCAGAAGCTTTTTTTTTTATTTTTAAAAGCATTTTTTCTACTATCTCTTCGGCCGAAGAGGTTATAGAAAAAATGTTTTTAAAAGGAAAAAAAGCCTCTGCCGATCAGGCAAGTCAGCTGAGATCGTCAGAGGCTTTAAAAAAAAAGCCTCTGCCGATCAGGCAAGTCAGCTGGGATCGTCAGAGGCTTTAAAAGCATTTTTTTACAACCTCTTCAGCCGAAGAGGTTGTAGAAAAAATGGTTTTAAAAGTTAAAAAAAAAAAAGTTGGCCACACCCACTCAGTCATATTATCCCCCACCACCACCACCAAGCCACGCCCACAGAACCGGTAGCAACAAATTTTACATTTCACCACTGCTGGCAAGTCTTGTATAAGACCCATGTTCAGCCATGCGAAGGTACTTATAAATTTTTTAGGGGACTTCCTCATAAAATAATAGCCAAAATAATCCTTCCTTCAGTTTTTGAAGGCCCATGGACCAACAACAGAGACAGCATAATTTTTTCCCATCAAGTGAAGCAGTTAATACATAAATGAGCGGGAAAGCAACAGGGTCTGAAAACAGGCCCTTGCTAAGCAGAGGAATCTGTTTATAACCATCCTGTCTTCCGCAGCTGTTTTAGGCAGATCAAGGGACTGATACATGAAATAACATTGTTAGCCAGGATGTGTAAAATGTCAAGCATCACACTAGAAATGAGACATTTAGAGACCTGGATGAAAAGATCTACCTGTCCCAGAACTGTTTGTTAGAAACATTTCTAATTAAAAATGACAAGCAAGAAGAAAACAGTTTTTGCTTCAGATCAGTGTTTTTAAAACCTTGGCAACTTTAAGACATGTGGACTCTCGGCATTCCCAAATCAGCATGCAAGCTGGGGGATTTTGAGAGTTGAAGTTCACATGTCTTAAAGTTGTCAAGTTTGGAAATCACTGCTCTAAATGCTAAAACAACGTAGGATACGGTTTCTGAATTTTATAACATTAACAGTTGCATTCGGCATTGTAGCACCAAGTGGTTTGTCAACATGGTTCTTCATACAAATGGTCAGTTATCAGTAGCAAGAGTGTTGCGTAGCCCCCTATCCTTTTCCTAATTTTCTTTCAAAATTAAAGTATAATCCCATTAACCTAGGAACTATTGGCTTTGTGATTACCACCAAAACCTTTCCTGAGTTATCTATGGAGATTCTCAGTCATCCAGGTCATGGTTGTCCCAAAGGTGCTTTTTCAAGAGGGATTTTTCTTTGAAGATGTTTTGCTTCTCATCCAAGAAGCTTCTTGGATGAGAAGTGAAACAGCTTGGAAGAAAAACCAAGAAGTCCAGTTGCCTCTTGAAAAAGCACCTTTGGGACTTTCCTGAGGAATAAATTCTTTTGTTTTCTCTTCCTGAAGCAGTGCGATTAGACTGAATGTGGAGAAAATAAAGAACAGCATCGACATTCTGTAAACATTCAAACAATAGATGAGCTTTTATTCATAATTTAAAATGGAATGTAAACAGGTTCCCTCAATATTTCAATGTATCTCTGGACTGTCAATCACTGCCTTCCTTGGAACTAAACATAAACCTGTCACTCTCTGACAGATGAAATTTCCTAGCCTGGGATGGCAAGCTTCCATCGTACCTATCTACACCTCCCAATTTTTCTCTTCATTTCCCCCTTGTGATTAGGAAAATAAATTGAAAGGGGGAGGGGCTACATTAACCTGTTTTGAGTGAATGTTATAACACCCAATCAATCATCATCATAAGCATTAACTTGGTATATTTAGAAAGAGAAACAAATGAATCAAATTAATTCAGAATTAAACTCCTTTGCCAAGGAGAAATCTCATTCCACTCAGAACTCTTCCTCTTCTTGTTGTTTTGTTTAGTTTTCCTTGCATATACAGGTAATCCTCATTTAGTCATAGCCTCATTTAGTCACCATTCGCAGCTATGATGATGATGAAAAAATAACTTTATGACCAGTCTTCATATTTATGAGCTTTGCAGGTCTGTAAAATGAAGAAAAGCTGAAGGAAGATTAGAAGCACAGTTGCAGTTCCATTTAGTGATTGCTTTGCTTAATAAGAGAATTTCTGGTCCCAATTATACTCATTTAACCAGGACTAATTGGACATCACTGGCTTTTTTGGATGAAAATAATGTTTCACAATGTTTTCCCTCCTTTGAGTCATAAGTATGTGCAATACACAAATACCTTTAATGTATTCAGTTTTCTAACTCTGAGATGATAACTACACAATCAGTCACCTGTCCAAATATTGTCAGATTTTCTCTGGAATCATTAGTTACATGAATTTGCAAGCCTTTCTGTTTTGCAAAGAATTTGTGAATGTGATAGGGATTAAGGGCACAGCTAATCATTTTGAACCATATTTAATCCTGCCTGTAGCTCTAGGTCAAAAGCAATAATATGGGGTATATCTTGAAAGAACTGATTGATCATAGGCATTGAGACATGCAAGAGCCTTGATAGTACAGTGGTTTAGTGAACCCTGTTATTAACACAGCTGCCTGCAATTTCTGCTGGTTCGAATCTCTCCAAGGCTCAAGGTTGACTCAGCCTTCCATCCTTTCTAAGGTAGGTGAAATGAGGACCCAGTTTGTGGGGGCAATAAGCTGACTTTGTATAAAATATACAAAAGAATGAAGGCTATTGCTTAACGCATTGTAAGCCGCTCTGAGTCTCCGGAGAAGGGCGGCATATAAATCAAATTAAAAAAAAAAAAAGATACATCACACCAATTAAAAACCAGGATCCACGAACGCTGGCTGGCAGTCAAACACCACGATCTCAAATCCTTAATTTCTACCCACACCGGCACCAAACAGCATGAGTTCGATTGGAGCAACACAAAGACCATCGACCACGCTACTACACGCCATGCTTGTGAATTTATCAAAGCCTGGCATTCCACAAGCAATTCCCTCAACAGACTCATTGACCTACAACCAGTCTACGAACCCCTCAGAATACAAATCAACCACACAGCCAACCAGAGACAGCACCAACCCTCAACCAACCCATGCTATTCCCCCCCACCAGGAGTTCACCTCCCAATGACCATGACCTGAGGTAATCTAACAAAAATCTGACAATTTTCCTGACAGTTAGAACAATTAATCAGTGGAACAACTTGCCTCCAGAAGTTGTAAATGTTCCAACACTGGAGGTTTTTAAGAAGAGATTGGATAATCATTTGTCTGAAATGGTGTAGGGTTTTTTGCCTAAGCAGGGGGTTGGACTAGAAGATCTCCAAGATCCCTTCCAACTCTTTTATTCTATTCTAGTCTGTTCTGTTCTGTTCTGTCCTGTTGTTCTGTTCTGTTTGTAATTGTTGATTCATCCAGCACACATTCAAGGAATTGAGCAGGATTCATAATATAGAAAAAAACCTTCTTTATCTACTTTATCTAAAATTTCTTTATCAGGAAATTTCTTAGTTCTAGGTTGCTTCTCTCCTTGATTAGTTAACATCCATTGCTTCTTGTCCTGCCTTCCGGTGCTTTGAAGAATAGCTTGACTCCCTCCTCTCTGTGGCAACCCCTGATTCATATAATGTATGAAAATTCCTCTGGTCTCTGCAGTTTGAAGAATGACTGAATCCCCCCTCCCCCCCGGGAACTACAACCTGGTTAGCAGAGGAGGCATCATAGTCTCCATGAGCAATATCAGAGGGAATTATTTCAGCTCTGTTGTCTGTTTTTGTGCCATCTTATAAGAAGTGAGCTGCAAATCATAGGCAGGAGTTATACAACATAGCATACTCAAAAGCCTGAGAAGAGAACAGCTTGTATATAATAAAAACATTATCTTAAATTGTTCCCTTTGCAAGTATAATCACAGGCTGATTTTTCTGTTTTGGTTTTGGATCCTCTCCATCTCATCAGACACTTTTGTTTTAATGATATAGAACTGCCGTATCACAGAATAGCTAATTTACATAACTTACTTTTTTTTTATTGTGGTGTGTTCTGCTGCTTTTTCTAATAGCTATTGGTGTTGCCAGCTTTTTAAAAATGGTACCCTATTAAAGTGAGAAGATAAAATAAGAAAGCACATAACAAACTTTTTACATGCTATCTGGAGCATAAGAACACAGCTATTTATGGGAATTAGTACTGCAGAAGGATGAGGAGGAGGAAAAGAGGAAGAGGAAGAAGAAGGAGACGAAGGAGAAGAAGAAGGAAGGAGAAGGAGAAGAAGGAGAAGGAGGAGAAGAGGAGGAGGAGGAGGAGGAGGAGGAGGAGGAGGAGGAGGAAAGAAGTCAATTCTTTTTTCTGTCCATTCTCCCATATGTGTTACACATTGCAGCTGAGACTAAATGAAGTGATCAAGAGCCTTAAAATGTCTACTTCAGCCCTGATGGTTGTCATTAAGTTGTGCTCTGTACAAAGATTCATCATTGCTTTTGAGAAATAAGTTCTTTTGTTTTGGATTGTTTTCTCTGAAACCAAGTCAGAAAATGCTGCTAACTATGCCCAGACAGGATGGGCTGTTGCATGAAATCCTGTGGGACCTTCTTTCAGAAGGATGTGTCTCTGAAAATAACCTGTACTTGTCCTGCCTTCAAGAAGGTCCACCTATAGAAATGATTCTTAGCTGTATGTGCATTGCCTGAAAATCCCAATGGTTTATAATGCAGCCCTGAGAACCCAAAACCCACAATGCAATGCAGTTCTGCATAGAATAAACAAGGCTATTAATCTCCTTGGTTGTAAATGTGGTTTTTGTTGGGAGATTCTAGCCTACTTGGGGAGGGATTTGAGGGGGTATTTTGTAGAACATCAAGTCTCTGATACGTGATAAGTAGAGCTCAGCTGGAATTTAGCCCACCACATTAATATATAACAAATCCACTGTTATTGTAGAATTGTAAGGTTAATTCAGTGACAGTTCATAAAAGAAAAATATGCATACCTATGATTAAATGTACCTAGGTGTTGATGATTCATTTGTCTGGCTGGGCAGACTTCAAAAGCAGGAAAATATGTATTAGATGAAACATGTATAATCAATCTTGGCTTTGCAAGCTCTATAATCGTCACTTCTAAGCTTCTGAAGGTCCCTCAAGACTTGCTTATGGCAGCAGGCCAGGAGACTCCAGGACATGATTAACTAGTGAGGCAGGTCCATTGCTATCATTTTTCTCCCTTTAGCTTTTTAATAATTTTTTAAAAATATTTTCAATATTTGTTAAAGATGATGATTTTGGATATTAGTTGTTTTAGTTGTGTTTGTATGCTGCTCGGAGTAACCTGATTGTGAGATGGGCAGCTCTATAGATGAAATAAGGAGAGAACCAACCTAGAAATAAGGAGAAATTTCCTGACAGTGAGAACAATTAATCAGTGGAATGACTTTGCTTCCAGAAGTTGTGGGTGCTTCATTACTGGAGGTTTTTAAGAAGAGATTGGATAACCATTCATCTGAAATGATATAGGGCACGCATGCCATAGGTAGCATGAGGAGCCAGATTTTTGGGCACGCGAGCGTTGCCCTAGCTCAGCTCCAGCATGCATGCGTGTGCCGGCCATCTGATTTTTGGGTGTTTTGGGCCCACCGGAAGTTGGGAAATGGGCCATTTCCGGCCTCCAGAGGGCCTCTGGGTAATGTGGATAAAAGAAAGGAATCATACAGAGTCAGATACATGAGCTCTAAAGGACCCTCTCTATTCACATTATTATAAGGGGAAGATGTGCTTAGATACATGAACTCTGAGAGACCCTCTCTATTCACATTATTATAAGAGAGAAAAGTGCTTGCTTGGAGATTACATTAAAAGCAGCTAAACCCCATTAAGTGGTAATATATCTTCTGATGAGACCTAGATGTCACGGAAGGACAGCCATATGGAAAACATCTGAGTGACCTCACTGTGAATGACACAAGGATATATATGTTACAAAGAGTTACTTAATCCAATAAATTTACCCAAGGACAGTAGTAAATTTCCCATTAGCAACCACAGCACTTAAGAAAGGTTGTCTAGCTAAAGGTAATCTTATAAACTAAAATTAATGGTTTAGTAATTAGATGAACATATTATCAAACGTATGTAACCATATAGGGAAAATCGGATGTATGATCTCATGTTAACCATATATGGAAAATGCATGATCTCACCGAATCCTTTGTCTTGCAAATGTATAAAAACAGAGATATCACAGTTCTTTCCTTGTTCAAAGCTTCAGGTACAAATCTGGCTCTGAACCTTGCACAATAAAACTGTCTCTGGCTGACCCAGGAATGTTGTTTGGTCCCTTCATTCTACAACATGGGGGGGTTGGGGAAAGCTGTTTTCACCCTCCCCAGGCTCCTAGAAAGCCTCTAGAGCCTGGGGAGGGCAAAAGGCAGGCCTACCAGGCCCACTGGGCCATCACGTGCCAAAAGCAGGGGGACCGTGGGGGGAGGGTCACGCATGCATGCATGGGGGGGCGCATTGAATTATGGGTGTGGGCACGCACGCACGCGACCCTCCCGCGGTCTCCCCCACTTTTGGCACACAACGGCAAAAAGGTTAGCCATCACTGATATAGGGTTTCCTGATTGTGCAGGAGATTGGATTAGAAGGCCTCCACGTTCTTTTCCAATCCAGTTATTCTGAAGTTGGAATTTAAATAAATAAATAAATCCCAAGCTTAAAAATGAATCTTAAACTAAGGACCTATACCCTACATGGATGTACTATCAAGTAATTATTTTATTAGAAATTTTGTTGTTTTTTTCAAGTGACTCAGCAAACATTTTTCCTCCACACTGCATCAGAAAAACAGCCACAAAAAATACCGTTCAAATGAATGACTCTCAAACGTACAGTAGAGACTTAAATGAAATTCTGCGTATGCGGTATTGATTAAGGACATAGTGGAATGATGACATAATAAAGCGGTTTCTCTGATGATAACATTTCTATTGATTTTAATTTGAGGCCAGAGATATTCAAGCCAAGCTATCTGATAGGAATGATCACAAAATTGCTACTTTCTTTTCTCTTTTTCCTTCATGGAGCTGTTGATCCTTTAAGCTAGGACTGGGATAAATATTCTCTTATGGAATGTTCTGAACTTCTGACACTGAAATATTCACAACGGCCCCTTTCTGAGGTTGGAGTAGATCCATAGTTACAAAACATTCTCTCATGGTATGTTCCGAACTCATAACATTTTGAATATGCCTGTTTTAAGGTCAGAACAGCCTGTTTAGGCTCAGAACAGTTGCATGTAAATTGTTCAGTCCAAAACCCAGTTAACTGGCAGCATTTAATCAACTTTGGCCAATGTTAAAAAGCTAAGAAAATCAAATCAGTTTAGTGAAAGGGAGGCCATCAAAATTTTCTTGGTTTGTAGACAACATAGGGAAGCAAAAAAATGTCCTAGAAGACAATGGGAAATCACTTCCATGTTTCATAGGCATGTCCGTAGAATAATCAGGAATCAAATTTCATTTAAGAGAGTTTTTTTTAATTATAGTCTCATGTGACAGGTAGAAAGGCAAGTGATGGAGCTTTCATCATCAATGGTTCTCCATATTGAATATGGAATGTCACTTATTAAAACTGCTATGGATTCCATCTGAAAGAGGAATGCAACACAGCGGAGAAAAATGAGCTTTAAAGGAGAATATTTGTGGCTGACCGTTGAAATGAAGGGCCCTTGCTACTCTCTGAGCTTTGTTGCAATGAGGGTGGGGTACTTGCTTTAGAAGAAAGAGGGGCACCAAACAAGAAATCAGGTTAAGGTCTACAAAGATCTGATTTGCCGGCCAGTTTGGGAAGCTAGGCAAGTTCTTGTCAGGGTGTTTGGGATTATTTCTAGAGTTTGACAATGTGAATCCTTTTAGGAAGGCATTAGAGATTAGGAAATCCATTGTTAAAGGGGATGGAATGTGGAGATCATCAATTGATGGAAGACGGAAGTCTCTAAGTTGCAATTTCCTTTATTAGGGCTGCCCCTGGGTTATGATGGGGAATCTTCTATTCTTTGGTCGATGGCCTTTATCTGGACAGAGTAGGTCCATTTGGGTCTCATATAACAAAGCAAAGAAATAGACTTATGTTACATTTTTATTATCTTATAAATTACCACTGTTTCTACAGAGCAAACTGTTTGGCATTTGCCACATTCTTTTTCAAATCCTTTCCTCATTTATGACTTATGAATTTCCCAGGAACTCGTAGTTTTGCTGTGTGAGTCAGTGGCTTATCAGTCATGGCATAATTTATAGTGACATTCTCATTCTATGCTGTCTCCCTTATTCCTGCTAGTTAACTAGATGTGCACTGTGTCAAAAATGTCATTTTTTAAAATAAAAATAATAAAGTTTAGACATAATGCAACTTTATAGTTGTACATACTCAAATTCATTATTGTGCAATAAAACAGATTGACCAGTAGAGCTAACCCTGCAAAACTAATCTGTGTTAGTCTGCACTGCATATTTTTCAAATATACTTCTCAACCCATGATCCATTGGGTCACTCACTCAAAGATATTTCCTTACCTGAATGAGAAACAGAATGACCATAGATGGACAAACAAGCAGTAGGAATATGAGCAACTTTTGACTTCCTGCCAGCTTCCCCACTGACTTTGTGGCAGATATCTTAGAAATTATTCCTCTTCTTTGGCTGACCAAAGAATTGGATGCAACATTCCAAGTGTGGCCTTACCAAGGCCATCTTGGTTCATCTGTCAATTGCCAGCACCTCCCAGCCAGCCCTATTTCACCAGCATTTCCCCATCCACTGCTGTTAAGAGATTTCAGATTTCAGGCTCAGTTCCAAAGCAGCCAATCGTCACTCACCTATCAGGCTTTGCTGCCAGCCAATTGGGTGCAGGGGACAGAGGTAGGTGCAAAGAGGGTGAAAATATACCTTCCACTTTCCCTTGCACCATGCAACCCACAGGTTTTTGGGAAGGTAGTCAGAAGGCACAGTGGTACTGAAGCAGCCACAATTTCCCCAAATTTCATGCCCATGGGAGTAATGGGTCCTGTCATTCTGTAAGTTAGCCCATTTGAGTTTCCTTGGTCTAATAATTGTTGCCCTATACCTCCCAATTTTACTTAATTTAAAGTTACAAACAGCCACGAGAACATTAACAGTCTATAAATGTAGCTCAGAACTGGGGGGAAAAAACTGAATTAATTCATTGATTTCTAGGCCTTTGCTGGAGGTTAGAAGGGCAGAATGAACAGATCACTGAGTTGCACAATGCAGAATTGCTCTGAGTTGCACAAGGATTCGTTCTAATGATTCCAGCCCAGGCTGTAATATTTACTCAGCAATATGAATAATTCACCTGTGGAGTTGTATATACAGCACGAGAAAAGGGTCATTATGGGTCCAGAAGGAGACAGAAAGCCAATGGAATTGACATAAAATTAGAGTTATGTATTTTTTTTCTCCAGCAAACATCAGTGGGTAGGGAAAAAAAAATCTGACTGCACATTTTTGGATCAATTAAAACAACAGAGACAACCTCTGTAAAGAATATATACTACTCTTATAGGATATATTCTAGTCTATTGGTAACTGAAGCACAAATAGTTGAAACCAAGCTGGTCTTCAGAGGTCAAACAACAACAAATTCATTCCTTCAGTACCGAAGAAAAGTGAAGATGTTATTTTGGTTTCATTATTTTCAGTGTCTCAGAAAATCTGAGACACTAATAAGCGCCGTATTTCTTAAATTTATCTTTAATTTAGAAAATCTCCAATAAAAAGAGCAATCTTCTTATTTTCAGCATAGGTAAATTTATTTCTTAGTAAAATATGTGATATTTACAGGAAGTGCAATTGGAAAGAAAGCTCCTCAGGGCTGGCTCCATTGAACATCAACAGAAAGAGACTGTAAGGAGCAATCAAAGAGGATTTCAGTGGAGAACGTTTGAAACAGTGGTGGGATTCAAATTTTTTTTACTACCAGTTCTGTGGGCGTGGCTTGGTGGGTGTGGCATGGCTTGGTGGGCATGGCAGGGGAAGGATACTGCAAAATCTCCATTTCCTCCCGATCAGCTGGGACATGGTAGGCAGAGAATAGATGGGGGCGGGGCCAGGCAAAGGTGGTATTTACTGGTTCTCCAAACTACTCAAAATTTCTGCTACCGGTTCTCCAGAACTGGTCAGAACCTGCTGAATACCTCCTCTGGTTTGAAAGCTCTGAAGTGAAGTCATGTTTTAACTGTCATGAATATATCGCTTGGTCTTTCTAGAATTGTGATAGTATGAGGTAATCAAGAAACATAATTTCCTTATTTCTGCTTCAATGCATCTTTTAAACCTTTGGTATTCATCATAAGGGCCTGAAATGGACTGAAGAACATACAGTGCTTTCTTATAATAGGATCTTGCATCTTATGTTGTACCTAATTATGATTTGATGTTTCAATACTGCCCTGAGAGGAAAGGATATGGTGTGTTGTCTACCACAGGAATGAAATCCTTCTTCAGTTAAGGATTTTTTGCCTTTCTATTAAAAATACATAATTTGTTCTTGTCAGGTGCAAGGAACCAAGAATGACACAAGGCGTTTCTCCAGAGCAGTTTCTTTATTGTTACTCGCCTTTAGACAAGAATCTTGCCAGACTAAAGTACAAATCTGTGTAAATATTAGATATACAGGTAGTCCTCGACTTATGACCACAACAGAGCCCAAAATTTCTGTTGCTAAGTCGAGACATTTGTTAAGTGAGCTTTGCCCCATTTTACGACCTTTCTTGCCATAGTTGTTAAGTGAATCCCTGCAGTTGTGAAGTTAGTAAAACGGTTGTTAAGTGAATCTGGCCTCCACATTGACTTTGCTTGTCAGAAGGTCACAAAAGGGAATCACATGAGCCTGGGACACTGCAACCGTCATAAATATCAATGAGTTGCCAAGCATTCAAATTCTGATCATGTGATCATGGAGATGCTGCAATGGTTGTAAGTGTGAAAAACGGCCATGTCACTTTTTTCAGTGCCGTTGTAACTTCAAATGATGACTAAATGAACTGTTGTAAGTAAAGGACTACCTGTACTTTGTGAAATGTTAGGGTTTTTTCCTACCTACCAAAGACTCCACACTGATCTGTCTCTTTGCACCTTGGAAAGGACCCCCTCCTCCTGCGCCTGTGGACTAAATTCCATCACAGTTCTGTCTAAAATGGCGTAATCATTAACCATCCTCTGAATTTACAATATGAGTAATACATGTGACTGACTGCAGGGAGAGGAAATTAAAATATGAATGTATGAATCAGGGGTGAAATCCAGCAGGTTCTGACAGGTTCTGGAGAACTGGTAGCAGAAATTTTGAGCAATTCGGAGAACTGGTAGCAGAAATTTTGAGTAGTTCAGAGAACCGGCAAATACCACCTCTGGCTAGCCCCAGAATGGGGTGGGAATGGAGAATTTGCAATATCCTTGCAAAGTGGGGAGTGGGGAGGGAATGGAGATTTTGCAGTACTCTTCTCCTGCCACAGCCACCAAGTCACACCACGCCGACCAAGCCACGCCCACAGAACTGGTAGAAAAAAAATGGATTTCACCAGTGGTATGTATGTATGTATGTATGTATGTATGTATGTATGTATGTATGAATGAATGAATGACTCAATCAATACTGTAGCTCCTAAAAAGTAAAGGGGAAATGGGAAAAAAAAAAAAACAAAGAAGGGGGAAAGATAATAAAATAAGCACACAAAGCAGGCAAGAAGATGAAAAAGTTTCAAGAGAAAGCAAATCAAGGAGAAACTCAATCCAACCCTTTTAACCTTTTTGAGATCAGGTGAATTGCTCTAGATACTGTCATCCATCTAGGCCAGTGGTCTCCAACCTTGGCAATTTAAGACTTATGGATTTCAACTTCCAGAATTTCCCAGCCAGTTATGCTGGCTGTGGAATGCTGGGAATTGAAGTCCACAAGTCTTGAAGTTTCCAAGATTGGAGAATCCTGATCTAGGTAATAGTTTGTATTAAAACAGGGTTAAGTATTTATTTTATTAAATTCATACAGCCATTCAATTCACAAGAGCCATTCTGGGCTTAAATTTGGTGAAGTGTCTTTTATGAATATATGCTGTTGATTTTGTCATTAGTGCATATTCTCCATGTTTAACTTCCCTGTATCATTGGTGATGTCTCTTTCTCAATAGTTGTAGGCTGTGAATATGTATTTTAGTAAATTGTGATGTTTTCTGTCGATAAGTCTTGGAATTATGCGTCTCATTTAATAATGATCATTTAATAATAAACATTTAATAATTTCATAGTGTGGTCTCATTTCAAATTTGATTTGTAACATTTCCTGAATGATGCTCTGAATTTCTCTCAAATACTTTTGAAAGTTTTTTTTTAAATATGCACCACATATGTTGCTTGTGTTCCAAGGCATTTCAGCATTTATTACTACATGATTTATCTGTCTATATTGCACAGCAAGCTATTTGTTCTGGCTAACAGAATGGATTCAGTACCCAAACAGTAGAACATACATTTTGGAAAGAGTTGACCTAGCTAATAGGTTTCATAGATATTATGGCACAGGGATTAAAGAGGACAAACATTTAAATAGGCATACTATAAGACAAGTTTGATGAATATGTGGAATCTTGAAAATATGAGAAAAATAATATACAAGAAAAATAATGTCCAAGAATTTCATTGCTGGCTTTTTTTTTAAAAAAAATGCTTTTTATGCTGAAGCTAATTATAGTAGGAAAAGTCAGATATGCAGATGTGGTTCATTCACATCCAATGAATAGAGATTAAGGACATAGCAAGATTAGGAGCTGGGGTGGCACAGTGGTTAGAGTGCAGTACTGCAGCTACTTCAACTGACTGCTAGATCAGCAGATCAAATCTCACCGGCTCAAGGTTGACTCAGCCTTCCATCCTTCCGAGGTGGGTAAAATGAGGACCCAGATTGTTGGGGGCAATATGCTAATGCTAAAGCAATATGCTATATGCTAACTTTGTAAACCGCTTAGAGAGGGCTGTAAAGCACTATGAAGTAGTATAAAAGTCTAAATAATAATAATAATTAATTTGGTGGGGGCCAGAACATACCATATACCAGTAATGGCTAAACTTTTCTGGACCAAGGGCCCAAAATGCACATGTGCCTGAACCCCCAAAATGCAATGTGCATGCAGCCCCTGCACATGCGCCCAGCCCCCTACACATGTGTGTGCGGCCCCCGACATGCACCCTCCCTGCGCATGCACGTGTGGCCCCCTCCGTACGCACCCCTGATGCATGTGTGCATGGCCTCGCGCATGCACCTCGTGCATGCATGCCCTCCGCACCCCCTGCATGCATGGCAGAAACCCAAAGAGCAGCTGGCCGGCGTAGGGTTGCCAGGTCTGCTTCCAAAAAATAGCGGACAAGCGTGGGGGGGGGAGGTTTAAGTAGTAAAAAAATAAAAAAAAATTACAATTAAATTATATATTTTCTTACAAACATTTTAACACGTATTAAAATAATCACTTCAAAACTTTACTTAAAATTCAAAACATCAAATATATTATAATAATATGTAAAATATTAAATTACATTTTAATTTCATCATAAAGCTTTTGAATAAAAAAAAATGTCCACTATTTTGTGAAAAAAATAGTGAACATAATGTGAAAAAAGTGGACTGTCCGCTCAAATAGTGGACACCTGGCAACACTAGGCCGGCGGGAGGCACACGTGCATGCATGGTGGAACCGAACTGGGGTGACAGCTTGCGTGCTGTCAAAGAGGGCACTGCGTGCTACCTCATCACGGCCATATACATATAGATTACTAGAACAATGAAAACTGACCTCAAAAATGTGGGAGGCCTTCTAAGAAAAATGACAGAATTGACAACACATATACAGAATCAAGGCCACCTGTTAGGCACATACTGTATAAATAAAATCTGTTACTCAGAAATGACACAGAAACAGAACAAATAAAAAATGTATGATAAAAACGGATACAAAACTTCAAAGTAACAGTCACAGTACAAAACTAGGAAGAATGACTTGTAGACTAACATGGACTGATAGAGTCACAATATCCTTCTTGCTGAATTATTAATTTTGTCCACCTGGTGACCAGACCAAAAGGGCCATCTTGTATTTTAAAATTTCAGAAGGATGATAAGCTGGAACAATAGCTATCGATAAATATGCAGTGGCAATGCAGAAGAACCATTGGTATTTGAAGGAGTTTCGTGACATATTTTGATTTCTCCTTCATTTTAAGAAAAGTCTAGAAATTTAGAGCTTGTTCTGAGCTAACCTGATTGCTTTTCCCTCCTGCTTTCTAATTAAAGGCGAAGGGGAGAGAATTTACATGTAGCTTCAAAGCCTTTCTTGTTGTGGAAGTCTCAGAAAACTTTTCCCATCCCCAAAGTCATATGTGTCAGAGTATATTCATGAACTGGAATAGTAACAGATCAGCCACTGAGGGCTGTTTGGTAACTGAAACATAGTATTTGTTGTATGGTACCATAAGAGACAGTCTGGAGCCTGGGTGTGGCTCAACTGTTCTGTATATAAGCTTGAGGGCACTAGCTTCTCTATTCTCCATTTTGCCTTCTCCATTTTGTGCTGTGTTTGTACTTGCTATTTCTCTTGTCTACAGTGTGGAAAAACCTACAAGGGTATTGTATGCCTTGTGTGTTATTATGTATATAAAGATATTTTGAATCCTGCTTAATAGTCTGCTTGTGTGTGCTGCAACAGACTCTGACAATAAGCTACCCATTCAAGGTCAGGTCTTGTAGTCTTCTGACCATAGCATGGCCATGACGTTCTGGTGCCAGGCTTTGATAAAAACCTGGGGGTTGAGGTCGTTTGTTGTGAGCTTCTCTGTAGAACCTAATGCTGGGTACTTTGGAAATTGGCAGCCCTTGAAGTTTCTCTGCTATTGTTATCAAGGAGCTCCTGACAACCTGTAAGAGTTGTGGGCATTAACTTCCTTGGCATGCATGCTTTTTATGTCATCCTTTAAAATCCGTTTGCTTGAGCTAATAATAAAGTTTTAAATCTCTTTATTTACTGGTGTTACCTATTGTCTCTGGATTCAAAAGAACTGATTGCCTGGGTACTTTGTAGAAAGTTAACACCCATCCCTCTCCTAGAAGAATGAAATATTTTGAGAAATATTTTTAAAAAGGCAGGATAAAATATTTCTCCTAAAAGAGAAATAAAAAATCTTAAGGGAGACAGAAACTCAGAGCCCCAGCTTCCTGCCCCCAAGTAGATACTGGGGAGGCGGTTTTTAGAAATGCAGATTTGGTAATCCATTCAAGACAAAATATTGTGAAACAGAGGCAGGATTAGCCCTCACTCAAGATCCAAACCAGGACAAAACCATTAAGCCATAATAGAAATTGCCCAACACCCTTTCAGAACACAACTCTTCATTGCATCATATCAGTAGTCCAAACTTTAACCAAACTGGGGAGCTCAGACAACCTATAGAGTCAGCGATGACCCCTTCATAACCCCTACATGGCCCCATCGGAGTCTGACAACAGCCAATAGAATACATGTTTTTGCACAGGAACAAGAAGTTCAAGTGCAAAGCTCAAAGAAGGCATAAAACCCCCCCACTCTCAACTCCATTTTGTCAGATGCACCAGAATCACAAAGATGTGGTTCTGTTCATTAATAAATAGACCCTATTTCCAATCAGCCTACAGCCTCCATTTTGTCTCCAGTGCCTTTTTCCTGGCTTGGAACTGAACCAGATGGATATTTCTTCCCACAACCTGATCACTGTCCTGACACTTGGCCAAACAATATAATATATAAACTAAGCTGTGTTTTCCTATTTTCAGATGGGAGTACAGCATTAAAAGGGCTAAATTGTGCATTGCGCAGGATTGCCAAGAATATTCCATGAAAACCAGTACAAATGCAGCATATTTAATGCATCTGATTGCAGTTGTTCCTCATTTGTTTTAATAAGACAACACATTTTCTCTTCTTTCCAGATGTTAACTATAACAAGAATAAACGTGTTAAGCATTATTTAAATATTTGAGAATCAAACAACTTCACAAGTCACAATCCAGAGCAGAAGCTAAGAAATTGTCTGGCAAGTGTGATGTTTACCATGGTTTTCAGATTTGTTCAGAACATTACCATGCCTTTCAGATTTATCGCATTTTCCTGTTTGGAAAGATATGTTAGATTAAGATTAAAGTCTCAGTTTAAAGACATTTCAACATTGATGGGGGAAGACAAAAAAATAGAAGAAAAAGACCATATCCAAAAATATTTTATTTGGACTTTAACTTCCAAACTTTGATTTGGAAAAAAGATTAGCACATTGCTATCATTGTGAATTGTTACAAGTTGATAAACCTTACAAAAACTGTCTGTAGAGATTCTCGGTCATCCAGGTCATGGTTGTCCCAAATGTGCTTTTTTCAGGTAGCACCTGGACTTTTTTGTTTTTTCTTTTCGCTTCTCACACTTTAGCTATACAATTTGGGATGAACACCCTTTGAATGATGTGGGAGTAGGAATGCATTTCCAGAAGAAAAATTGCAGACTACAGGAACCAGGAACCAGGAGTGCTTAGGTGACCCTGAGGAGAGATAAACCTCCAAGAGCCTCAAAGACCCGCTAAAAGGATGCAGATTACCAGCTGCCTGCAAGGAATATAAATCCTTCCATTCCGCACTATCCTGTCATAGCTGAAGAAGCTTCTTGGAATAAGAAGCAAAACGTCTTCAAAAGAAAAAACAAGAAAGTCCAGTTGCCTCCTGAAAAAGCACCTTTGGGACTTACAAAAACTGGGTCACAAATTGTGTTCTATGCATAAGACCTTGCAAACTCTTTTTGAAAAAAAAAAGTAAAATTACTCATTGACTATAAAGAGAAATTAGAGGATTAGAGAAATTGCAATGAATGGTTGTAAATCAAGACTTACCTGTAAAGCAAATTTCCCCTAATATTATGGAGCGGTGGCTCAGTGACTAAGATGCTGAGCTTGTCGATCGAAAGGTCAGCAGTTCAGCGATTTGAATCCTTAGTGCCGCCTAATGGGGTGAGCTCCCATTACTTGCCCAAGCTTCTGCCAACCTAGCAGCTCGAGAGCACGTAAAAAATGCAAGTAGAAAAATAGGGACCACCTTTAGTGGGAAGGTAACATCGTTCCGTGCTCCTTTGGCATTTAGTCATACCAGCCACATGACCACGGAGAGTCTTCAGACAGCGCTGGTTCTTTGGCTTTAAAAACGGAGATGAGTACCGCCTACTAGAGTCGGGAACGACTAGCACATATGTGCAGGGGTGGGTTCTACTTATACCTTTTATTAACGGTTTGCAACGGGGCCGCGTCCGCACACATGCTTCGCTCACGCACGCGTTCTTTTCCACATGCGCAGAAGCATTTCGATGACATCAGGGTCGGTGGACAGAGCCTCCCGCCGGTTTTACTATCAGTTCTATAGAACTGGTGCAAACTGGGGGCAACCCGCCACTGCATATGTGTGAGGGGTACCTTTACCTTTACCTATATAGCTTTGAGGATCTTCAGATTGGGTAGGCATTCTGGTTTCATGGTGTTGTTGAATAAAGTGAACAAAATCGGGCAAGACTGAAGTGATGGCAGTGAAGAGTTTTGGAACAGAATTGAAAATAGTCATGATAGCTAGTTGCCAGTTTTCATTTATGGTAGACCATGCAAATGATGCTGTTATTAGGAAGGATAGTAGCATTTGTAACAAAAACTTTAAATCAGGCAGTCAAATCGATATAGTTGATTGACAATCTCCGATTATTTGAAGTGGCCTGTGTTTCTCTGAGATTCTTTTCTTAAGGGAAATTTTTATTGAATCCTCCACTCAATAAAAGTAGAAGAATTTCCTGAACAGCAAGAAATAGGAATAGGAATAATATGTGTAAATTATAAAAGGGAATTTTTATTTCTTTTTGCAAATGTCTAATGAAATTCATGACATGTCAAATCACCAACATATGGTTATCTCTGGAAAAGTTTATTTTATTATCCTAAACAAGAACCATTTTCCGTTAAACATAACGGAAAATTCTGGAAAGTAAACTATTACTTTTCTGTTGATGCTACAGACATTCTGTTCTACACATTGCATGGATTAGTCAATTGCAGGCTATATTTTCCACTTGCCTGCACATCAAATACAATCAGGATAAAATAAAAATACAGATTTTCATCAGAAGCTTTTCAAAGCAGACAAAAGAACCATCCTCTTAAGAAATGCAAATTACTGAAATCTTTTTATATGGGATATCATGTAAAGTAGGGCTAATTCTGAATACAATTTTTTATTATTATTATAAATGTGCTTTAGAACATAATCCTTTGAGCAATTCAAGGATTTTTAAAAATCTTGTTAAAAAAAAAAGCAAATAGGAGTTCAGGATAATCAGATTTATTTTGCAAATTGAGACAAGATGTAGTTAAATCACAGCTGTTTTTCCTGGGCTATGTCCCAGATTATCTGATAATCATTTGTGAAGTTTGGCTCCATATATCATCTTGGGTGGCAAATGTGCCAGAGATGGCTTTATTTTTAGGAAATCTCCCAAGAGCGACAGTTTAAGGGAGTTTAGGGCCAATCCCCACTAAAATTAAACATTTTAAAAGTTTTGTTGATTGCAGAAGAAGAGTTTCTTCAGCACTGGAACTTGAGTTTTCATATTTGCCACTGTTATAATTATTTAATTGTTATTTTAACCTAACATTTTAAGTGATGTCCAGAGATTTAAAAAAAAATACCAAAATGCCCTTTATTTAGGCTTATCCACAAATATGGGTATGAGCGAAATATGAGCGAAAAGAAAAGCAAACATTGGGGGAGAATTCCAGATTTATTTATATCTGCCTTTCTTCGAGGAGGTTAAGAAGATTTTCCTAGAATCCCCTTGTTAGGATATGGTTTGAGCCTAACAAGTTGTCCAGGCAATATATGTGTTCTACGACTTTAATATGAATATGTATTGTGTGACTTTAAAGTTTTCCTGCTGATTCACTGTAATGCTGAGCCATGCTGTAATTAGATAATCACTAGTTGTAAACATATTTAAGAAAGGTACTGTAACATATTCAGTTGATGATAAACTACCATAGTGTGTGGAGTTGCTACCATTGTGCTATCATCGTTGGATGGTTCTGCTACCATCGTGGTTTGTGAACCAGAGTGAATTTGTTATTCTAACCAACTACTGTTTGTGTGGTAAGAAGAGTTTTTGTATCACTGGACTGATTTAACTGGCAAAGACTTGGATTGATTTAAAGACTATGAGATTGTTTTTCCACTATAAAGTAAAGTTTTGATAAACCAGTTTGCACATCTCTTATTCATTGCTCTCAGCAACGTTTCTCTGTGTTCTACACTCTGCTGGTTGGTAACACACCAATATCCTTAACACACCTTTTATTATTCCCATGAAAGCAAATCTGAGAGATGGGTTCAACTTTGGGAAAGTAACCTGGGTGAGAGCCAGTTTGGTCTACTGATTAAGGCACAAGGCTAGAAAACAGGAGACTGTGAGGTCAAGTTCTGTCTTAGATTTAGCAGTCAGCTGTGTCACTTTGGGTTAGTCTCTCCTAGCCCAACCTCCCTCACAGGGTTATTGCTATGGGTGCTGGAAGAAATGTCCATCTGGGTTCAGTTCCAAGTGGAAAGAAAGACACTGGAAACATGGAGACTACTTGGAAAGATGGTTTAATGGTGGACAGGACTACATGGGTTTTTTGGGTCCTGGGCAAAAAAGAGTACATGGAGTAGAGAGAGGGATATATTTATACACTCTCTTGGGCCTTGCCTTAGAGTTTCCTGTTCCTGTACAAGAAATGAATCCCATTGGCTGTCAGACTCCCAGGGGGGCGAGGGTCTTAGCTAATTTTATAGGTTGTCTGTGTCCCAGGCATGGTTGGATCTTGCTGGGTGATGATGTAATGAAGGGACTTTGGGCAATTCCTATTATGGCTTAATGGTTTGGATCTTGAGTAAGGGCTAATGCTATCATGTCCTGAGGGCCAAGTCTTTTGTGTTGTAGATAAACAGGCCCAGTCTTTTGTCTTGTAAATAACCAAAGTATCTGCTGGGGGCAGGGAGCTGGGGCTGAGTTTCTGTCTTAAGATTTCTATTTCTCTTTTAGGGGTTTAACATTTCCTAGAATATTTCATTTTTCTTGGAGAGGGGTTGATGCTAACTTCCTACATGGGGAAAATAGGAGGAGGAGGGTGTGTTGAATTTGTTTGCTGCTTTGAGTTCTTTGTCAAATAATAAAGGTGGGATACAAATGCATAAATAAAAAACTAGCCCTGAGTTTCCATGCTTGAAGATAAACTTTAATCTAAGTTATTCTTGTCTTGGGTCAATAGCTTAATCTCTGTGCTACATTAGCTCTTGCAGGTTTTATGTCCTCTCTATCACAGAATCTCTTTTTTGAGTCTAGGCTGCAGTTTCCCAATACTTATCCAAATTACACATATCTAGTCCAAAACCAACTCTTCCTTACTTGCAGGAAAGGTGCAATGTCCTTTATGTGTATTGCAAAAGAAAGATAGGTCTATCAAAAGAAATTTAGATTTACAATCTGCAGTCTCTTCTACAGGTGACCACAATTGGACTAGCCTTTCCGTTGCTAAGCAGAGTGATTGTTAAGCGAGTCACGCCTGATTTTACAAACTTTTTTTTGCCACAGTCGTTAAGCGAATCACTGCAGAGATTAAATGAATCATGCAGTTGTTAAGCGAATCTGGCTTTCCCCTTTGTCTTTGCTTGTTGAAAGCCATCTGGGAAAGTCACAAATGTTTATCACTGCTGCAACTGTCATAAATACCGTATTTTTCGGAGTATAAGACGCACCTTTTTACCCCCCCAAAAGGGGGTGAAAATTTAGGTGCGTCTTATACACTGAATGTAGCCCTGCCCACCCACTGGCCCCCACCCTTTGGCCTGTGCCTTGCAGCAGTTACCTTCTTGCAAGCAAACAGCAAGAAAAAACAGCCCCTTTCAGCTTCAGCATAGATTAATTAGCAAAAGTTGATTAGATCAGCCTCCCGACTCTCAGCTGATTTGCTCTCAGCTGTTTTGCGCAGGGCTCTCCAGCTTGCTGCAAAGAGTGTTTGAACAGATTTGTTTTCCCTAGCTATGCTGAAAAAATGAAACTGAAAGTAAAGCAGGCTCTGCTGCAGTGACAAAATGAGGCAGAAAGAGATTTCTTTTTCTTTTTCCTCACCAAAAAAGGTAGGTGCAAACAATGGGAAATTTAGGGCAAAAAAGGAGAGTTCAAGATTTTAAAACACAAAAGAAAAAAAGCTCTATTTAACTAGGGAATTGTAATAATTGAGATACTATTAATTGTATATTGTGTTGAAAGCAGAAATGGTTAAGTTGTGGTTTGGAGGAATATATGGGGGAAATTATTTGGTTTATTATTATTGATAAATATAATTAATTGATTTGTAAGAAATTGGATTACACGGAAATCATTGGAATAGTTTGGGGGATGGGGCCAAATAAAAGTTAAAAATAACGTGGGGGGTAGGTTTTGGGGGGGCAGAACTGGTTCAGTGACGTAATATCGTCACCACTACCGGCTCGGCGGAACCAGGAGGAACCCACCACTGAACACAACCCTGATGTGGCCCTCAATGAAATTGAATTTGCCACCCCTGCTTTAAACAAATGATTGTTCTGAGGATTATCTATAGCTTTGACCCATGAGCTTTCCTCCTGAGGCAAAGCTTTGTTCAGTTGATTGGCTCAGTCCTTTAATTCTGTGACAGTGTACATCAGTAATTCTCCTGAAGAAAGATTGTAAATTCATTTCTGAGCAATATTCCGTACCCACTCAGGGATTTTTTTTTCTCAAACCAGCCAGTCTGTTTTCTCCAAAAGCTTCCTAAGTATGGCACAGTTCAAGGGGAATATTAACCAATTCATAAACACTACATGCATTTTGGTTGTTTCTTACAAGTCCAGCACTGAATTCTGGAAAAGTGCCTACAAACCCACCATCTTATAAACCTTTGTGAGTAGACAGATCTCATTACTGGGGAGGAAAAAAAAATGAAATATTATCTTCCAAACATCAGAGGGAAAAAAGATGCTAAACTGCTCTAGATAACAAAACCTGCTTGAGGTGAACTTTTTTTAAAATAAATTACTGAGCAAAGTCTAGATGCAAAGCTGAAAACAGACTCTTAAACAGAGAAGAAAGTTTTAAATGCCTTTATATAGATGGCTGTATCTTTGGAGGAGATTTCAATGTCTTCGCGTCTGGCCTTGCCAGTGTATAATCTCACAGTTTCTAAAACCTTGGACATTTGAGCTGATTGAAACAGAGTTTTTTGGCAATTGTGCAAACATATGTGACTTTGAACAATCTGTCAGATTGATGAGTGAGCTTGCTGAAAGTCATCTCAGATAGTTTTATTATTTAATAGGCCAAGTATCATTAATGTACAGTTCCAGGTGGCTCATATAATTTTTAAAAATGGCAATCTTTTTTCTTAGACCACCTAAATTGGTAACTTAAATTTAATAGGAGGGTCGGTAAAATCATTTAAGGAAGAATTGGGCTGATCTGTCTGCAGATGCTCATGTTGCTCCTAGTTTTCTGCTCCTATTTGCTTTCCACCTACGCTGAGACCAGGGTGGATAAAAATCAATGATTTTTTTTAAAAAATCAAAAAAAATCAGATTTTTTTTATTTAAATCGGATTTTTTTTATTTAAATCGGATTTTTTTTATTTTTATCCAATTTATTTTAATAAAAAACTTTTGGGGTAAAAATCTATCGTAAGATAGTTTTCTATTTAAGATACATAAATAATTTAGTTTATTCAGCATGAAATGGATTTTAGTTATGTAGCATGGGGCTTATTCTGCAACACTTTCTAAGGTAGGTTAAATGAGGACCCAGTTGTGGGGGCAATAAGCTGACTTTGAATAAAAATATACAAAAGTATGAAGGCTATTGCTTAATGCACTGTAAGCCGCCCTGAGTCTCCGGAAAGGGCGGCATATAAATCAAATTAAAAAAAAAACACTGGGACTATCGGTGAGTCAACAGTGGGTCAAAGGAGTAGCAGAGATGACAGTTGCTCTTTAAAAATTATGATTTAAATCGAGTTGATTTAAATCAAGCCTTTTTACTAGTGATTTAAATCATGATTTAAATTGTGATTTAAATCAACTCGATTTAAATCAAATCCACCCTGACTGAGACACCCTTTTCCCAGCACAGATTTTTTAAATAATAGTATAATCCAATTTCTTCATTTTTAATGGGTGTAGGGCCAGCTCATAAGCAACGTGGTTTGTTGATCAATTAGGTAACAGCTAGCAAAACAATCTGAAACCATTTGCAGCAAGTGTTATGGCCTCACCCAGTGTAGATACTCACATACCTAGTTTTGCACTTATGACTTGAAATATAGTTGTTTTATCAGATTTGCCCTTTGACTCTTTAATTTTGTTCTCCATTTTTAAACAATGTGTCCATTGCTAAAAATAGCATACAAAATTTATTATACAGGGTCATATTGCTTGGAAAAATATATATTTATTAATCAAATGTATATGCTGCCCATCTTGCTGCCCAAAATGACTGAGAGGCTTACAATGTAAGTAAAAATGGAAATATAAAAACACCTATAAATATAAAACCAAATTAAAATTGCAAAATATAGGTGTGAGTTAAAGTTTTGCTTTATTTTTTAAACATTTGAACTGGCAGAAAATTTGAGAAAAACTAAAATGTAGATTTATTAATTCCTACTAATAGATAGGAATATCAGTATAAAATTTTAAGAAAGGCATATAGTAAATGTAGAAACTAATGAAAAGCAATTTGAACCCCAAAAGATATTATTTCCTTATTAAACCCATCCAATTGGGTCTAGGACAGTGATGGCTAATCTTTTCCAGATCAAGTGCCCAAAGCATACGTTAACCCCCAAAATGCAATGTGTGCATGCCCCGCACATGCATGCATGGCCCCCCACACGTGGCCCAACCCCCACATGCCCCCATGCATGCACATGGCCCCCGCACACGCCACACATCCCGCACATGCGTGCATGCCCCCCCCCCACACAGCACATGCGCAGCAGAGACCCGACCACCAGCTGGCCGGCAGGAGGTGCATGCGTATGCGTGGCGGAGCTGAACTGGGGTTACGGCTCGTGTGCCCACAGAGAGGGCACTGTGTGCCACCTGTGGCACGTGTACTCTAGGTTCGCCATCACAGGTCTAGGACAACTCACCATGGCTGACTGGTCCTGGCCTACTTACCTTAGTCATTTCACCACAGGACAACTTGCCGTGGAACAACATACTGAGGGACAATTCAACACGGCATAACTCAAGAGAGGGATAAGTGAATTGCAGCAGGCCACTTGGACTCTACGCTATGGTTCACCCCAACCTTGAGGACTTCTAACTCGAGAAGGTTCAAACCTTAAGCAACACAAGGCCTGCTGCAATTCCCTTGTTCCTCTCTTGAGTTAAGGGGTCCTTAGTGCTCTCTGAGCGTGCTTGTTTCCTTGCAGAAGTTTCATTACCCTTAACTAGGTAACATCATCAGTGCTTGTCAGATGATGATGATCAGATGATGTTACCTAGTTAAGGGTAATGAAACATCTGCAAGAAAACAAGCAAGCTCAGAGAGCACCAAGGACCCCTCATTTCAACTCTCAGCAACAAATATTCTCCTTTGTTGCTTTCTTGAGTTATCCCAATTCACTCGTTCCTCTCTGGAGTTGTCCTGCAGCAAGCTAACCATGGCAAGGCAACTGGGGTGAGTCAGTTGGGGCGGGACAGCCATAGTGAATTGTTCCATTCTACCCAGCTTCTGCTGCAGTCAACCTCCACTTCTGGAAGTAGACTTCGCTTGATTGAAAACTATAATTTTTTTTTACTGCTTTCAGTTTTTTTAAAAATCTGTCCTTGAATACTTAATCCTCTGTAGGAGATATAAAAGTACATTTTGTATTGCTTCAAACATTTTAGAGGAGATTATGGAGGTCAAATAATGACATCAGCAGAGGATGCAGAACTGAATGTTTTGACCTATTGGTTTTCGGAAGTCAAATAAATGTGTTAAAACGTTTAGAGCCTGTTCATGGATATTTAATTTTAAAATGGAAAAAACTACATTTCATGTAGCCTGGAGAAAGGGAACAAGGAAATAGAATTACACAGGCCATAAGTTTTCAGTCCCTGGTTCTTGAGTTGACCATAATCATCTTGTTAATACATCTGGTTAATAACCCTATGAAACAAGATGGTGGGCCATTTAATCAATTTGAAGTTAGCCCTCCACTCGCAACTACAATTGGAACTAGAATTTCCATTGCTAGCAAGGCGGTTGTTTAAGTGAGTCACAGCCAATTTTACAACCTTTTTGCTGTGGTTGTTAACTGAATCACTGCAGTGGTTAACGTGAATCATGAGGTCATTAAGTGAATCCAACTTTTCCCATTGACTCGTCAGAAGCCAGCTACGAATGGTGATCATATGACTTTGGGACTCTGGGACACTGAAACTTTTGTAATTACATGCTGTTTGCCAAATACCTGGATTTTGATCAGGAGACTGTGGGGATTCAGCAATGGTCATAAGTGTGAGGACTGGTCATAAGTCACTTTTCAATGCCATTGTAATTTTGTATGGTTGCTAAACAGATGGTTCTAACTCAAGGACTACTTATACATAGCTGCATCTTTGATCCATCTTTGATACGCTTCTTCTATGCTTACCTTGTGAACCCTCTTCTCCACAGAAATGATTAGCAAATGTCTAGCTCAAGCATAATTCACAGAGCTCTTTGGCATTTCTCTGCTGTAAGCTGGTGACTGGGAGTGACGGTTTTTTTATGTACCATTTGCGCTATGAATTAAGTAAGCAGTGACAGCTTGTAGACTGAACTTGTGACTGATGATTCAGACAACTCGCTTCCCTTGAGCATATGTGAGCTCAGCAAGAATCAGCGTGATGTCTAAGGACAAAAGAAGACAGAATCAGAATCAAAATAGGGACCTTGGAGGTCTTCTAGTTCAACCCACTGCTCAAACAGGATATCCTATTCCATTTCAGACAAGTGACTGTCCAGTCTCTTCTTAAAAACCTCCAGTAATGAAGCTGTTGTAACCAAGGCCCAAGTAGTGATTACCAAACACAATTCAGTCCTCAACAAACTTATTTTATTAAAGCAGCTGAGAATTAATTCATTCTCAACTTAGTCCAAAACAAAATTCTTAATAATCAGTCCGTTGGCCTTATCAACAACCTTTGATGTCGTTGGCAACCTGCCAAAGGCTTTTCTTGGCAAAACCCCTACAAAGTCCAAGAGTCGCTGACAAGAAACACAGGAATCAACGTTCCTTTTCTACAAAGAACCCAACGGCTCGTTGCTGCTCTTTTAAACCTTATGGGAGTGGCCAATCATCTTCTGGCCTTACTCCCGAGTCGTCCTTTTTGCTTCAGCTGCTCTTGCCTTCTGGCAGCACTTCACATGCGTGCACTAGGAACAGGTTCCTCCTGTTCCTCTGCCTCTCTGCTGTCTGCCTCTGGAGGCTCCGGAGTCCGCACATTGCTCCCAGATGGCCCTGGCCCCATCTCTGCCTCAGACGCAGAGCCCTCGTCCGGGCCTTCCCCAGACTCCAGGACTGGCCCATTGTCCTCCCCAACCTCCTCACTGTCTGACTCTGCTGCCAGGTCCACAGGCTGCTGGCAGACCACAACAGAAGCACCCACAATGTCTGAAGGCAAGCTGTTCTACTGGTTAATGGTCCTCCCTGTTAGAAGTTTCTCCTCAACTCCAGGTTGCTTCTCTCCTTGTTAAGTTTCCATCCATTGTTTTTTGTCCTGCCTACTGATGCTTTAGAAAATAAATCGACCCCTTCCTCTTTGTGGCAGCTTCTCAAATACTGAAATACTGGAATATCATTTGCCCCCTAGTCCTTCTTTTCTCTAGACTAGCCAATCCCAAATCCTGCAACCTTATATCATCAACCGATTCTGTTCAAGATGCTAATGTTCACCCTTTTAGTATGTTTTAGTAAGGTTTTAGTATGATACATGTTTTTTGTTTTTATTTATAGGCAGTCCTCGACTTCTGACCACAATCAGGATTTGAATTTACATTGTTAAGCAAGAGGCTTAAATGAGTCATGCCCAGTTTTGCAACTTTTGCAACTGTTAAGGAAATCACTGCAGTTGTTAAGTGAACCATAGGATTGTTAAGTGAATCCAGCTTTCCCCAATTGACTTTGCTCATCAGACACCTGCTGGGAAGGTCACAAATGGTGACACATAATCCCTGGATACTTCAGCTGTCATACATACATGTTGGTTGCCAAATGTCTGAATTTTGTACATGTGACTCTGGGGATGCTCAATGGTCGTAAGAGTGAGGACTGGTCGAAAGTCACTTTTTCAATGCCATTGTAATTTCAAATAGTCACTAAAAGAATGGTTGTAAGTCAAGGACTACTATATATTTTTTTTAATTCTTCTTGCTACAAATCGAATAAAGAAAGAAATGCAGAAGGTCTGAGGTTACCTAGAATCTTAAGTGTCAGGGGGAGAATTGTTCCTGTGCTATCTTTGATGGCTTAGTCAGATTTTCCTTCAGTTTTCCCAATTTTGGAAATTGGGCAATTGTGATAGTTTGGAGAGGCTGTGAAACTGCCTTTTTCTGTAAGAAAACTCTTCTACTTGACCGATATCTTCTAACTGATTCATGTAACTGGCTGGAATATTGGTTAAACTAGCCATCCCTAACCTGATGTTTTCCAGGTATGCCAGACTTCACTATTCCCCTCTCCACTGTCCAACACACCTAGAAGACATTGGGTTGCAAAAGGCTGGGCTAGTAATTGCCCCTTTTAATTGAATTCTCTGTTTACTATCATCTTCTATAATTTTGTTTCTCCTTGTTCCTGTTTTTTATGTTGTGTTAAATACAGTATATGCTTGGAAAATAGTTTAAATAATGAAATGAAATGAAATAAGAATGAAAGAAAGAAAGAAAGAAAGAAAGAAAGAAAGAAAGAAAGAAAGAAAGAAAGATACTTTATTCTTCACTTGAAGCTCTGATTACTGGTGAATATTATCCTTCTCATCTTTCCTATTACCTATTCCTAGCATTTTATGACTATCACTTTGTTGTTTATATCTTATGATTTATGTTGATTGCTTTTATTTAGTATCTTATGACTATCTTATGATTTATGTTGACTGTATTATGATTATGATTTATCACTTGTTGCTTGTATGTGCACTGAGAGTTTATATACTAGAGACAAATTTCTTGTGTGTCCAATCACACTTGGCCAATAAAGAATTTCTATTCTATTCTATTCTATTCTATTCTATTCTATTCTATTCTATTCTATTCTATTCTATTCTATTCTATTCTATTCTATTCCATTCCATTCCATTCTATTCCATTCCATTCCATTCCACTCCATTCCACTCCACTCCACTCCACTCCACTCCACTCCAAGCCATGGTGGCCCAGTAGTTAGAATGCAGTACTGCAGGCTACTTCTGCTGACAGCTGGCTGGCTGCAAGTTCAAATCTCACCAGGCTCAAGGTTGACTCAGCCTTCCATCCTTCGGTCGGTAAAATGAGGACCCAGATTGTTGGGGGCAAAATACTGATTCTGTATACCGCTTAGAGAGGGCTGTCAAACACTGTGAAGCAGTATACATAAGTCTAAATGCTATTGCTATTCCATTCTATTCCATTCCATTCCACAGCACTGACTGGGTCAAAGCAATGCTTTATATCATGTGGATTTTTCCAAAAGAGAAACAAATTATGTATATTCTAAGATGGAGATTTTTCTCCAGCCCTGAGATAGACTTTTTCAACTTGAAAAAGGTTGTGACCCCAGTTTGAATGTTAAAATCACTACTGAACATAATGTACACCTGGAAAAGCTTTTAAAGAAGTAAGTAAATAAGGATAAGTGAAAATCTGCACTAGAGAATACTGATATTTCCATTGCTAAGTAATACCCTTGTTAAGTCAGCCATGGCCAAATTTACGACCTCTTTTGCCATAGTTGTTAAGCAAATCGCTGCACTTGTTAAGTGAATCATATATGCTGCAAACATTACAAATATGTGCCAGTTGCCACGTATTGTTGCACATCAGCAACAATTCTGATTGTTGCTGATGTGCAACAACCGTTAAGTGTGAGGACCTGTCCTAAGTTATTGTTTTTTTAGTGCCTCTAACTTGAATAGCCACTAAATGAATGTTGTAAATCCAGAACTACCTGTACTTGATAGCTTGGATAATAGAGGAATATTGAGCCATGGTGGCGCAGTGGTTAGAGTGCAATACTGCAGGCTACTTCTGCTGACTGCCAGCTGCCTGTAATTTGGCAATTGAAATCTCACCAGGCTCAAGGTTGACTCAGCCTTCCATCCTTCCCAGGTGGGTAAAATGAGGAGCCAGATTGTTGGGGGCAATAGGCTGACTCTGTAAACCGCTTAGAGAGGGCTGTAAAGTACTGTAAAGCGGTATGTAAGTCTAAATGCTATACCTATTAAAGCTCTATTTTAGATGACATTATTTGCCAGTATTTCTCATTCTGAAAATGGAGCAAATACTTCTTTTTTTCATTTTCTTTTCTGGCTTGGATTCTATGACTTTGTTAAGTTTATGATGTTCTCATAATCCAGGTCAATGTTTGTTAGCGAGAGAACAAATTGTATAGAAAACTAATCAACTTCCAAAATAGATTGTGAAGGTTATTACATAGTAAAAAAGGAAATATTTGCAGTATGATCTGGCTGGAAATAGCCAGGTAGTGCTTGAATAGGAAGATCGTTTACACTGAGCAGATGTCTTCTTAATTATGACATTTCGGGCTATTCCAGAGGACTGCACCATAACTAATGAGTACATTATGAGAATTGTATGCAGCAATAAACAGACACCTTTAGCAACTGGGAGTCTGTACAAATTGTACAAAGTGGGTGAGCCAACAAGCAAAAAAAAATAGCTGTGTGGTACATTTTTATTGTTTTGATGTGCTGGTTTCTTAATTTAAAAGAGTTTAATTACCCTTTTACTTGTTAATAATCTTTAAAATGGGTCAAAAGAAATATCAGTATGGCCTCAGTAAGCAGACTAATTGAAAAATTAATCCTTGATGTTTTTATATATGAATACCGGTAATCCTCGACTTATAACAGTTCGTTAGTGACCATTCAAAGTTATAATGGCACTGAAAAAAGTGACTTATGACCATTTTTCACACTTATGACCATTGCAACATCCCCATGGTGACGTGATTTACATTCAGATGCTTGACAACTGTCTCACATTTATGACAGTTGCAGGGTTCATGTGATCACCTTTTGAGACCTTCTGATGGGCAAAGTCAATGGGGAAACCAGTTTCACTTAACATCTGTGTTATTCATTTAACAGCTGAAGCGATTCACTTAACAAATGTCGCAAGAAGGGTCGTAAAATGGGGCAAAGCTCACTTAACAAATTTCTCACTTAACAACAGAAATGTTGGGCTCAATTATAGTCGTAAGTTGAGGACTACCTGTGCATGGACCTGAAATAGAAAACTGAAAGGAGAGGAAGTAATTACTCATCCAAGCCTGGGAATAGGTGAAGGACTCCAGTTGTGGGTAAATGCACAAAGTTTTTATGCCTCAAAATTGTAAAGCTAACGAGAAAGTTATGGGTTAAATGCCTGCTGCAAGCTGTTTAAAAGATCAAACTAACCACGGTGCAAATGAAGCATTTTTTTTTCAAATAAACAGAAGACAGCTGGAGTTTTATCAGTGCTGGTAAATCAGAATTATGACTCTCTTAGCGTAGAAAGCCAAGTTAAAGGATCCTTGAAATGCGACTTTCTAATCTCTGCTGCCACACATCCACTGAAGAGAAGTTTCTTCAGAATAATTGGCTCTTCTGAAACTGTTTTCCCGGTTATTTATTTATTTATTTATTTATTTAGATTTCTATACCGCCCTACTCCCGAAGGACTCAGGGTGGTGCACAGCCAAACAATAAAAACACATACAATACAAAATTTAAAAATAGAATAAAATCAAATTAAATGATTTTGGCCCCGACAAATTTAAAACCCCAAACTTTTAAAACCAATTTAAAATTGAATATATAAAATACTAAAAGATATTTAAAATTTTAAAAATCTTTTATAAAAGAGGGGGAAAATTAGGCCAGGCCGGCCTGGTGAAATAGTAAGGTCTTTAAGGCGCGGAGGAAGGTGCGCAGATCTGGGATCCTCCGTATCTCTGGGGGGAGCTCGTTCCAGATAGTAGGTGCCCCCACAGAGAAGGCTCTCCCCCTGGGGGCCGCCAGTCGGCATTGTTTGGCTGACGGCACCCGGAGAAGCTCCTCTCTATGGGAGCGTACCGGCTGGTGGGAGGCTAATGGTGGTAGTAGGCAGTCCCGCAAGTACCCAGGTCCTGAGCCATGGAGTGCTTTAAAGGTGGTAACCAGAACCTTGAAGCGCACCCGGAAGACCACCGGGAGCCAGTGCAGCTCGCGCAGGAGGGATGTTACATGGGAACGGTTAGAATCTTTTTAAGGAAAAAAAAATTCAGCAAGAATGGACTGTTTTCCCATCTGCTAGTGGTTTTTTGTTTTCTGTTAGAATTGCTTCCAATATCAAAAAGGTGAAATTCATTAAAAGATGAAATTCATTCAAGTTTTCTCAACATGTGGGCAGTTTCAGAGAAAATGCTGAAAATGTTACTGAACAGCTCTATACTGTAAACAAACAGGGAAACAGATTTTAATTGGGCTAAAGAGTTAATAATATAATACTGAAGAAAGTTAGCACCCACCCCTCTTAGAAGAATGAAATATATTGGGAAATATTAAAAAGGCAGAATATTATACTTTCCTGGATGAGAAAAGGAGAAACATGTTTTTAAAGACAAGGCAGCTCCCAGCAGCTCCCTGTCCCCAGCAGGTATTTGGTACCCATTAAGAAAGACTGGACCAAATTATTATTATAATTATAAATTATAAAGAATTTTATGAGGTTTGGGATAAGTACTATAAGTGGTTAGAACAGAGAAACAAAAATGTATAGAAATAAATGTAGATAACTGTAAGAGACACATGACACAGTACTGTTAAAAATGCTTATTGTTATGTAAATTGGAAAGATGGAAAATAAAAATTAAAAAAAGAAAGAAAGAAAGACTGGCCCAGCCTATACAAAACAAAAGACCTCAGCTCCAGAGTGGTGGGATTAAAACATGACCCTCCAGGACAGAATAGGATTATCTATCAGCAGAGCTCACCACATGGCACAACCAAGGCCCTAGATTACATCACCCAGCACAGTTCAACCAAACTTATCTCAGACAAACTCCTAGGATTTACACATGACCCCTACAGCAATCAATATAATACATGCCCTTGTCACAGGAACAGGAAGCTCAAGGCAAGGCCCAAGCGAGGATATAAATATCTCTCACTCTCCACTTCATGTGTTCAGCTGCCCAGAATCATATGTGCTTGGTGGTTCTGCTTCACCATTAAACTAATGTAGGTAATGCAAGTCCAGCTGGATGATCACTGAAGGACCCTCTTTATTCATAGTATTGTAAGAAAGAAAATGTGCTTGTTTGAGAGAAGCAACTATATCCGGTACAAAGGCAGATAAATTCCTTTGAAGTAGAAACATTCTATAAGAGGGGCCTCTCAGTTGTCAGAGATAGAGACATTTGGTGATATACAGTTTGAAGGTTAAAGAGACCAAGGACGACCACATGAAATATCAACAAGAGATAATTTGAATCTATGCTTCGGTGATTTACAAGAAGAATTATGATTGTTTGGCAAGAATAATATGAAATTTAGTAATTAGAAAAATGTCATTTGATGTAACGAATGTCTGCAATGATAAAACTGCTGAATTCACAGAATCCTTTGTTTGAAAATGTATAAAGCTGGGGTCTCAGGATCATAAGTTTGTTCAAAGCTTCATGTACAAACGGGCTTTGAACCTATTGCGCAATACACTGTCTCTGACTAACCTAGAAAAGTTGTGTTGGTCTAATTATTCCACAACAAAACCATCTTTCAAAGCAGCCTCCATATTTCCAGTGTCTTTCTCCCCACTTGGAACTGAACCCGATGGACATTTCTTCCAACAATAATTAGTCCAGGATTTTGTTAACAGCAATGAAATGCAATTATAATGTGAGAATATCATAGCAAAAGGGTGGGTTCCACCAGTCCCATTGAGTAGAGCTAATCTAATCCATTGGGGTTAGGGACAATGTGACATTCTTGAAAACATGAGCCAACTTTAGCAACTATTTTTTTATTAATTTGCAGGGCAAGGGTAGTGAAGCAATAGTATCCTTGGTCGTGTTGGACTTCACAATCAGATTGAAGCTTGTAAGACCTGCCTTTCAGTTTGGAAACAGATTGGCATAATTCTTCCAAGCAATGTAGTTGCTGCTCAAATACATTTGCTCCAGAATCCAAACCTCTGCTCTAACCTCCAAAACAGCTAACGTCATCTACCAAATGGGTCCCAGTTTTGAGCTTGTATGTGTGTGAATATGTATGGGTGTATATGTGCAACTTCAGATTGTTTTATTGCATATTTGGATGTCATAAATATGACATATGATTATGTATTAAATCCAAAAATTTCTTCTTAGACTGGTTACTTCCACTTGCCTGATGGAGACTACTTCATTGAACCAGTGAAGAAATATGAATCAAGAGAAGGGGCACATCCACATCTAATCTACAAGACAAATGACGTCCAGAAGACTCTGCCAAAACAGCAGGACTCCTGGACAGATAAGCAACGGAATTGCGGAGTGAATGGTACACATGTACTATATATGCTTTCAAAATGTGTTTCTTGATAATCTACTTAAAATGAAGAAGCTAAGAACATCTCCCCCTCACCTTTACTTGCATTTTTTTTTGCAACTGATTGGTTTCCTGTTGCAACTGGAAGCAAAAAACAGGTGATGTACTGGCCTTGAGAGGAAGAGGGATACCTGGTTGTTTTTCCCTTCTGCCTCAAGATTGGTGCTTCTGATTGCAGTTATTTATTGACTCGTTTAGCTTGTTTGTATGCGGCTCCAGTCATAACTAACTTACCAGTTAGAGCAGGGTGTCAAACTCAAGGCCTGTGGCCTGGATCCGGCCCACAAGGTGTTTAGATCTGGCCAAGGGGCAGAGGTGAAATTTGATGAGTTTGGACCGGCTCAGGCAAACTGGTAAGGACTATTTGAATTGGTTCGCCAAACCGGTAAAAGCCACTTCCGGTTGGCCCTGCCTACACTCACCTGCTCACCACTCACCCCTTCCGGCCGCTCGACCCATTCAACATTAAATGCTGAAGCAGGAAGAATCTGAACTTTTCTCCCTCCATTCACAGCGGAGCTGCTGCAGCCTGTCCTTTTAAGGTAGTCCCTGGGAGAGAGGGAGCCAGGGTGGGACCATAAAGGGAGCAGCAGCTCCGCTGTGAATGGAGGGAGAAAAGTTCAGTTTCTCTCTACCACAGCATTCACTATGAGCCCTTCTGGTGCTCATACACACATTTTTTCCTCCCAGGTTCTGTGGGCGTGGCTTGGTGGGGAATCCTGTGACTGAGTGGGCGTGGTCATGAGTGACATAGAGTTGGCCATGCCCACTCAGTCACAGGAAACCCCCACCACCAAACCACGCCTACAGAACTGGTAGGGAAAAAAATGACACATATTAAGTGGGGGAGGGAAGGAAGAGAAATCATTGTCCCCCAGCTACAATGCTCCAGCTTTTTATGTGTCAGATTCCTTCTGAATTTAATCATGGGCAACATCTGCCAGCACCAGCTGTTCCTTTCTAACTGCCTGTGGAAATGAATGTCTTGCCTTGCATTTGTGCAGGACATCTAAAGTTCCATTGCCAAATGAAATGTTGAAAGCTAGGGACTTAAGATCTCAGTGTTCTAAAATGAAAGAGAGAATTCTGTGGCTTGTTAATATACATACATTTTTATCCCAGTTCTCAGGAAAATGATAAATTATTTCACTTATCAGAAATGGGGGCAAGATAAGGATACTGAGATATTAGTACAGGGGTGTCAAACTCTAAGCCCGCGGCCTGGATGTGGGCCATGGGGTGCTTAGACCTGGCCTGTGGGGCCACCCTGGGAACAGTGAAGGACTGGCTCACGGTGCCTCTGCCACTGAAAATGGAGCTCTGGAGGGCCACGCACGGCTCTCCCGAGCTCGGTTTTTGCTGGCAAAGCACTTGGGCCTCCACAGGCGCCCCCAACACGAGTAATCCTGGCCACGCCCCCACTCCCCCCGAGGTCAAACACAACCCTGATGTGACCGCCAATGAAATCAAGTTTGACACCTCTGCATTAGTACATCCTAAGCTTCTGATAATTGAAATATTTTTCTTGATAGCTCACTTTCCTTTCTTATGCCACAAAACCTATACGTAGTAGAACAATGCATAATTTGTTCCCCCTGCAAAACTTCGGGTGAAGTTTTCAGGGCCCTCCAGAGTTTTGCTGTTAAATAGTATTTTTTAATATGACAAAAGAAAAACTGATGACATACAGTATAGTCATACTAACTGTGTGTATGAGTACTATATGAATGATTTTAATTAATTAAAATAATTTGTTTATTCTTCACCCATTTCTTGGTACAGGGAGTATGGCTCCCAGTGGTGATGGAAATCCTATCTGAAGAAGTTGAGCTAAATGGAGGGGTTCAGAAAAAAAAATCAGCTTGGTTTATTGAGCTAGCAAAATAATGCAGAGATTACACAAAATTCTAAGGAATGTAGGATGATTGTGATCCTGAAGGTATGGAATTGAGGGCTATTATTTTTGGAAGCGAGAATGCCAGATTGCCCAAGGAAGGGAGGTCACAACTCATAGGCATCGGTTTATCAAAGTCATAGATAGATACCCTATAAATTATTTGCTCATGTTGTTGTAATAGTGTGATGCTTTTTGTTGTCTAAGCATAGAAATTCAGAATACAGGATAACAGAGTTGGAAGGGATCTTGGAGGTTTTCTAGTCCAACCCCCTGCTCAAGCAGGAAACTCTATACTAGGGGTGAAATGTAAAATTTGTTACTACCAGTTCTGTGGGCGTGGCTTGGTGTGTGTGTGGGGTAATGTGACTGGGTGGGCATGGCCAACTTTTTTTTTTTATTTTAACTTTTCAAAGCATTTTTTCTGCAAATGCAAAAAAATGCTTTGAAAAGCCTCTGCCGATCAGGCAACTCAGCTGGGATCGTCAGAGAGACTTTTAAAGCATTTTTTTCTGCAACCTCTTCCGGGTAAGAGGTGGTTTAAAAAATGCTTTGAAAAGGCTCTGACGATCCCAGCTGTGTTGCCTGATCGGCAGAGCCTTTTCAAAGCATTTTTTTAACCACCTTTTTTTTGCAGAAAAAAATGCTTTGAAATGCCTCTGAGATCCCAGCTGAGCCGTGCGATCATCAGAGGCTTTTTTTTAACTTTTAAAAGCATTTTTTCAGCGGAAGAAGTTGTAGAAAAAATGCTTTTAAAAGTTTTTTTAAAAAGCCTCTGATGATCGTGTGGCTCAGCTGGGCATGGGGGGAGGGGCGCAGGGATTTTTGCTACCGGTTCTCCGAACCACCTGCCGCCATCGCTACCAGATCGGGCGATCCAGTCCGAACCGGGAGCATTTCACCCTTGCCCTATACCATTTCAGACAAATGGTTGTCCAATCTCTTCTTCACCTTCACCTTCAGTGATGGAGCACCTCTAACTTCTGGAAGCAAGTCGTTCTACTGATTAATTGTTCTAACTGTCAGGAAATTTCTCCTTAGTTCTAGGTTGCTTCTCTCCTTGATTAGTTTCCATCCATTGCTTCTTGTCCTGCCTTCAGGTGCTTTGGAGAATAGCTTGACTCCCTCTTCTTTGGGGCAGCCCCTGAGATATTGGAAGTCTGCTATCATATCACCCTTAGTCCTTCTTTTCATTAGACTTGACATACCCAATTCCTGCAAATCTTCTTCAGATGGTTTAGCCTCCTGTTGCCTAATCATCTTTGTTGTTCTTCTTCGCATTCTTTCTAGAGTCTCAACATCTTTTTTTATAATGTGGCAACCAAAACTGGGTGTAATATTCCAAGTGTGATTTTGATTCAAACATGTGAAGTGTTGGTACTACTTTATAATGTCTTGGTAAGACCACACTTGGAATATCCCCCCCCCCCCAGTTTTGATTGCCACAATATAGCAAAACTGAGTGCAATATTCCAAAGGCCTGAATAGGTTTATCTATTTTTATAGATTTTTGTCTGAATGAGCATAATTCATCCCATTATAAAGTGGGATGAAGAAAAGCAAGCAGAAGATCAGGACAAGAAAGCAAATCAGAACTGGAGCAGGAATGAGGAAGTAGCTAAAAATCAAGGTAGGGAAGGCAATCAAAAACTTCAAAAACAAAATTAAAATTAGGAAGAGCACAAAATACCGCAGGACAGGAAGCCTTTTATAGTCTGTGTTGCTTAGAAGAATTGTGTGAATGATGGGAGCAATCAGTAAAGGATGTAAATTAGTTTGACCGAGAAGCACCATGATTCATGTTTTGGGACACCTGCATGTTGATGGAACACCTGCTGGTTTTCTGTTTCCCTCCCCAGTGAACTTTCGTACTCTGACAATGTGAAAATAAATAGAAAAAGCGTCTAAGAATCAGAAAGATAAATGTAGCTTCGGTGATACTGAAATGGAGTGTACCAACTGTAATTATAATTTGGATTTTATTATCCCTGGGTCCAGTCTGGCTGTGACATTAAACTATGTTTTTGTCATTTCTTAGATTTATATTCTGCCTCCCAGAACTCAAGCGTGTCATATGTTTTTCCTCCTATTGGCATTTGATACAATGCCAAAAAGAAGATTTCATTTGACTAAAATGAGTGCACTCTGGGAAGAACTAGATCAGGGGTGTCAAACTCAAGGCCAGGGGCCACAGGATGGTTAGATCTGGCCTGCGGGGCTGTCCTGGAAACAGCAAAGGACTGGCCCACGATGCCTCTGCCAGCGAAAACAGAGCTCGGGAGGGCCACACGCGGCCCTCCCCAGCTCCATTTTTGCTGGCAGAGGTTTGCAGGAGGCTGTCGCAGCTGAAAACGGAGCTCGGGAGCCCGTTTTCTCTGGCAGAGCACTTGGGCCACCATAAGCGCCCCCAACACGAGTGACATTGAGCTGGCCACACCGACCCTGACCGCTCTGCCCTCCTGAGGTCAAACACAATCCTGATGCGGCCCTCAATGAAATCGAGTTTGACACCCCTGAACTAGATAGAGTAATTGCGGCCCTAGGCTTCACCTAATCTTTCTGTATATCTGATCCAAGCCTAATGTTTCTTTAGGTGTTCCAGCGTAGTTGTGGAGCTAAGAGTGGAAAGACATGATGGAATTGTAAGGATTGCCTCGCCTTCCAACTTAAGAAAGTAAAGACTCTTGAAACGTGGTAGTTCAAAAGGATCCTTTTATTAAGCAGAAGTGATAGCAACCAAGTTAAAGCAAGATCTGAATACCCTTAGGCAAGACAAGTAGGATTAAAGCAGTGGAGACCCCTCCCTTTAAGTCAAAATGCAGATTTTAGCCAATACACAAGTGTGAAGATGTTTTCTTTACTAGTTTCCTGAGAACCTGAACAAACATGTATTCACACCGTTATCCTTTAAAGTGAAACAACCCACATGGCTATCATAAACATTCCTCCACGTTAATAGGATCTCAGGGTTCTTTGGCGCCAGGATATAGGTTGTAAAATATCTGTTGACACAGGCAATGCTAGTAATTTGAATCCAAGTCTCCCCCTTCTCCCAATTGATTGGCAGTATCACTTTTAGGGTTCTGATAGGAATGCTCTCCAGAGTCCCAGGAGAAATGTAGTGTGTTCCAGAAGAGCAAAAGACAACACAGATTAGATAGTTTGCGTGAGAGAAAAGGTGAAGACAGCTACTCCCTAATAATTCCCAGAGTATATGTTTTATGGGGCAAATAGTCTGCTTTAGTGTGGCAAGATTTTGGCTTATATGTGAAGAACACTTAGAAGAACCACAGTGTGTCTTTTTTGAAATTTGGAGCCTGACCAATGATAAATTCTTCCTATATGTGCTAAATTATAGTATCTTTTACCTTATTCAGTTTTTGCTATTAGCTTCTTATTTTTTTTCAGGATAAAAGCAATACATTTTGTGAAATTAAGAAGGCAATTTTAGGGAAGGAGATGGAAGCGTTGCCATCTGGGAGATGTTTTTGCTACTTACATTTCTTTGCAAGATGACTAAAATGGATTCCTGTGTGCAAGTTGTTGTCCGTTGCCCAGAAAATCTTACATTGTTTATACCTATACATACTATGGGAGCGTGATGGCTTACCGGTTAAAGACACTGAGCTTGTCAGATGGATTACAGGGTCGTTAAAAGGAAAAAAAAATATCGGCTATCAAATCAGTTTTGATTCTAGTGCCCACATAGATCTTACAAATGTTTTAAATGAAACAGTAAGAAAATTAAAAGGTGAAACTCAGTAAAGAGAAAGTATGGATGTAAGTAAGTTATAACTAACACTTATATTCCGTGCTTATACCTATTACTTACTGCAATTTTATAATGCAGCATTGTACTTAGACCCACTGTACTTGTTCTTGATACAAAGCAAGACCAGCAGGATTTGCTTTATAGGGTAGCAAAAACTGCATGAAGTACTATTCTGCCTATCTAGTTATAAGCAAGAACGTGTAGGTGTAAGTGTGGGATGCAGGCACTTTTTTGGCTATGATAGCAGAGCTCCACCGTACTAAAAATTGAACAGCTGCTGCTGTCTTTTGTGTAACGTCGAACCCTTTGTAGCTGGCACCAAGCAGATCCCAAGTTGCAGATTGATCTTGTGCCTCTTCCAAAACCTGGCTGTGTCTGTAAGAAATTCTTGTTGGATTATGGTAGATATCCATAGACCTCTCCCCTTTTGAACATGTGATGAATAAGATGAGAGCCAGGAAGTTAGATATAGGGTATGATGGGTTTTGGAAGGGCAGAGATGAGAATGACCAGGAGCTAGTCCATGGGGTACAAGCAATTTTGCACACCCATGCACTTTCTTTCTCCTTTTGTGCAAGGAAGGGACTATCATGAAATAGTCTGAACTGGCCACCAAAGGACTTCTCAGCTTGTTCCACAAAGGGGCAGAAAATTATTCTTCTATTCTTGCACCATGGTAGCACAGTGGTTAGAATGCAGTACTACAGGCTAATTCTGCCCACTGCCAGGAGTTCGATTCTGACCGGCTAAAGGTTGACTCAGCCTTTCAGTCTTTCGAGGTCAGTAAAATGAGGAGCTGGGGGGGGGGCAATAAATTGTTTAGAGAGGGCTTTAAAGCAATATGAAGTGGTATATAAGACTAACTGCTATTGCTATTGGAATTGGAAATGCATATTGGAATATGCACCATTTAGGATAACTGTTCTATTTTAACTTCTAGACAAAGGATGAGGAGTTCATGAAAGTTTCCACTCCCAAATACCAAAATATCTTTGGATACTCTGCACTGTAATTGGTTTGAGGCTTGAGGTAAATAAATTATTATTTCATCTGAAGGAGAAAAATGAAGCCGGCATTGCTCTCGGCTCCCCCGCTGAGGAGGCCTGGAAACAGCGAGATGATGTACTGTATAGACACCTGTTTTATCTTTGTATAGATTCTTCCCAGCATGATATACTACTAAAAGCTGCTAGTTGATTAAGTGTTTGATTTTCAGCAAGCTAAAAACAACCTTTAATTTAAAAATTCTGCTCTGCCCAGCACATCTTCCCTCAAAAGATTTTTCTCCTCTGTTTCTTCCCTGCCAGTTCCCCCTCCCCCCTCTTTCTTGGATACTTTGCCTTGGATTCTCTTGTCAACTTGAGCCCTGCAACAAAGCAAGAGGCACTCCAAACAATAAGGAAAGGCAATTATTTTATTTTATTGGGTGTTGTTTCTGGCATTAAACCAACCAACCAGAAGCGTCCTCCCAGCAGTTAGTGCTTTTGGAGTCTTGCTATCTACAGAGCAATGAATTGTACGTCGATCTAGGTCTTAACATTGACCATATAGTTTCCAGTCTTAATTTTTTGGCACCTGCATAGCTGTTGCTCCCCAAATTGGACATCTGTTTGAGAAATGGAGACATGGTCAACAACAGCTGGCCGGAATTAGAGCCAAACTTCCATTACAAAAGTAGGAACAGGGCAGTTCTGCATCTCACTGGCTACAGGGTCCTGACAAAAAGCACAGCTGATTGTACTTCACATTTGGAGGAATTAGGAACAATAATTTATAATCTGTTCCTATGAATTCCTCTCAGATCAAGGGTAGAGATGTATGTGGACCTGTTACAGGCCTACCCCATTTCTATGAGACTATGAGTCTGCTGGTAGATTCCTCAGTGATTTGGAATGCAGGGCAAATCTTGGTTAGAGCTGAAAGGTCATTAAAAATATCATTTTACTGATGATTAAAACATTGACCTTCTTACTTGGAGTTTTCTCCTTCCAGGAAATTCTAACTTTAATGCTCTCGGGAAATTAAGTCTCCCTGTTTTTCAGTCTCAGCCCAGGAACTTTTCTTTCCATTTCTTCTTCCGGTTCTGCCTTTATATTATACAAGAACCAATTTTTAACTGACATGGCAAGAATGCTATGCGCTGTTGTTCAGCAACATCTGGTGAACATGGGTGCAATCTCAGTTATGGAGGGCGATTTCTACCATTCTCTTGGCTGCAAACTCCATAATGACAGTTTCTACATATATTGGAACCTGTATGTCTATGGAGATTCTCAGTCATCCAGGTCACGATTGTCCCAAAAAGTGTTTTTTTCAAGAGGTAACTGGACTTTCTTTGTTTTTCCTTGAACTGAAGAAGCTTCTTGGAGGAGAAGCAAAAGGTCTTCAAGGAAAAACAAAGGAAGTCCAGTTGCCTCTTGGAAAAAAACACTTTTTTCTAAAAAAAAGTTGTTACTTCCTCTGCGTAACAACGACAGCTACTGACTGGATCTCCAAACTCGACATTAAACTCTGAAATGTTATTTCTGCTTTCCTCTTAGGTTTTCTTACTGCTGTTTTTCTAATTGTTTTAATTGTTTTAACCTGTAAAAATGAAGTGTTTTAATATTGTGTGTGACCAATAAATAATTAAATAAATCTAAAAAAGAGAGAGAGAGAGAAAGAGAGGGAATAACTTTTGCTTTCAGGATAAAAACTTCAGAAAGTTAGTTTCAAAGCAAAGAATAAGTTTCTTGCTTGAGACTGCTGCAGCTTTATTATGGATTAGAATGATGTGGAGACATCAATATTCCATAAAATAGAAGCAAGTATGAACAAGTATGCTGTGTACTTGTTAGAGATGAAGTGTATTTTCCACTGATGCACTTTATAAAGAGCTCGTTATAGAAAAATAATTATGTACCCTTTTTGGTTTTGTTATATCTTAGGCTCATTATTTTCTCGGTTGTTGCATTCTGGACAGAAAGTATTCTCTGTCCTGTTTCTTTGGCTTCAGTCTTTGTCCTTCTCCCCGAGTTCTTTCTGAGTTGAATTATATTTGATTCTGGGTTTTTGGGTTTGGTTTTTTGTTTTGTTTTTTGCAAAAAAATAATATATAATTTATAAATCATTTATAAAAAAGTGAGAAAAATAAATTATTGGGACAAAAACCTAACAGGCAAGATTGCTTAAGCTATACATTATTAATTAATGATTAAAATATTTTAGAAGCTAAGCATCATTGTTTTTAAGTTAATGTTAATGAAGTTCCAACTTCTTTTTTTTTTAATTTGATTTATATGCCGCCCTTCTCCGGAGACTCAGGGCGGCTTACAATGCTTTAAGCAATAGCCTTCATACTTTTGTATATTTATACAAAGTCAGCTTATTGCCCCCACAAACTGGGTCCTCAATTTGCCCACCTTAGAAAGAATGGAAGGCTGAGTCGACCTTGACTCTTGCCCTCTGGAAGTGTGGGGGATTAATAGATCCTCACTGATGACTGGGAATTCTGAGAGTTGTGGTTCCAAAAAGATTGGGGAAGGTTCTGGTGTATTCCTCTAAACAATGAGCTTGTGATGTAGTCCAGATTCCCAGAATGGAGACACTGCTTTCCAAAGGACCGAGAGACAGCGAAGTCTTCCTCCTGCTGTCATTTAGATACAATGCCAGTGCTGGGTTGCCCCCGATTCGGACCGCTGCCCAAGAACAGGGAGTAAAACTGGCAGGAGGCTCTGCCCACTGACCGGGACGCCATCATAGGTGATTTGTACATACGCGCGGGCACGATACAAACTGGTAGTAAAGGTAAGTAGAACCCACCCCTGTACAATGCTAATAAAGAAAGATTAAAATGCATATTGAGAAGAACTACTGTATATGGAGGAATTGTGGCCCTAGGCTTCACCTAGTCCACTGGTGTCAAACTCGCAGCGTCACATTGCTGTCACGTGACATTTCACAACTTTTATTTCCTTTCGCGGAACGTGGCCTGCATGTGACTCATCTGGCCCGCGGGTTGCCAGTTTGACACCCCTGAATTAGTCTTTCTGGATAACTGGTACAAGCCTAATGTTTCTGTATGTATTCCAACTTAGTTGTGCAGCTAAGAGTGGAAAGACATGATGGAATGTTCTCCAGAGTCCCAGGAGGAATGGAGTGTATTCCAGAGGAGCAAGAGACAATGCAGTTTAGAAAGAGGGTGAAGAGAAATAGAATAGACATTCTATTCCCAAATGGAATGGAATGGAATGGAATGGAATGGAATGGAACAGAACCGAGTGGAATGGAATAGAAGAGCTTTATTTGCCAAGTATGATTAGATACACAAGGAATTTGTCACTGGTGCAGAAGCTCTTAACGTACATGCAAAGCAACAGAGTAATAATAATCATATGATACCAATAAAAGGGGGTAGTTGAGAAGATGAGAATAATATTATAGCCACTTACCAGGCGAATTGCAAAGCTTTCAAGTTGCCATGAGCAGGAGGGAGGGAGAACTGAAGTGAATTCCATACATTTTTCTGATCGCAATCAGAAGGAGGGTGTTAGGTTTCATAGCCAGCCAAAGTGGTTAATTGGAGAATGTGATTTATGACATGGCCAGGGGAGAGAGGAGAGACAGGGTCATAGGGGAACATAAATCTATATGGGGTCAGTCCTGACTGCATCCAAGTATTGCTGGAATGGTGCTCCAAATAAATCACTATATTTCCTTTGAAGTTTGGATCATGGCTCATGAATTAATTAGGACATCTTTCGGAAACTTGACATTACCTTTACTACTGGTGGGTTCCACTTACCTTTACTACTGGTTCACAACGGGAGCGTGCGTTCTTCTGCGTATGCGCAGATTGTCCATGATGACATCAGGATGGGTGGGCGGAGCCTTCCATCACCATTACTACCGGTTCGCAACTGAACCGGGAGCAACCCACCACTGCACACAACATAGGTAAATAGACATAAACAATACTGTGTGGATTGGGTGTTCAGCAGAGTGATGGCACGAGGGGAAAAAACTGTCCACATGTCTAGTTGTTTTGGCATGCAATGTCCTATAGCAGCGTCCCAAGGGGAGGAGTTGAAACAGTTTATGTCCAGAGCATGAGGAGTCTGTAGATATTTTCTCAGCCCTCCTTCTGACCCTATCAATATACAATATATATGTTTTTCAATGGAAGGCAGGCTAGTTTTACGTACAAGTAGTCCACTTTAATTTGGCAAGATTTCTGTCTATAGGTGAGGAACAAGAAAGGAAATTATTTAGAAGCAACTGTGTGTCTTTCTTGGGTTTTGGAGCCTGCGAGAGCTTGAGGAAAGAAAATCTAATGAAATTAGTCCAAGTACTGTGGTACTTGAACACCCTAGCAGAAGAAAGGGTTTTTAGGAGCAGCTGAAGCATAAATTATTCTAGAGTTTTTGTTCTAAAAGGAGAAAAAAGGATACAGCCGCCAGGCTACCCATCTGTTGTTATTTTTGTCCTAAGACTGATGATTCAGATTTATTCCATATGCCTCATTGTGTTGCATTGCTATATGGCATCTCAAAATAGGAACATCCCTGCCTACAGATTTTCCCTTTCCCGGCTGGTTCCCAGAATAATATTTTAAATTTAATTGAGACATGCATCCCTGCAGTCACCAAAAGTTGAGTTTAATATGAGGAAGTCTTGGTTTGCTGGTTGTTTGAAACAGTTATATATCCTCATTGTGATTCTTAGTTATTGTGTTTGTATTTGTTCTGGCCAATTCTTTCAAATGAGAGACTCCACCTCCTGAAACTTCATGCTCTTTTAGTAGACATTCAATATAATCATCTACCCGTGATTAGTGGGCAGTTACAGTCCTTTAAACTAGGGGTCCACAGCTTTAACGGGAGATGGAAAGCTTCACATGACCTTTGAATGGCATGTTACATGGTGGCCGTTTCAAAATAGTTGAAGCCATGATGACATTTTAAGCCATTATTTTAAAATGAATGTAATGCTATTAATGTGATCACATTTGATGTTTTTGAGTCATTTCCCTTTTGCCATACTAAACATTACAATTTTGTGGAGCTGTTTGAAAGGGATACAGGATGTCATGGTATGTGGGACAGGCTTTGGGAGGTGTTGCCAAGGGAACAGCGAGATAAGAGACAGCATAGCGGTATCTGGATAATGGGTGGGGTAAGAGGCTCAGAAAAAACCCTCCCTAATGTCTTGGGCAGTAAAGGAAATGGGGGTGGTGAGGTGGACTGTACTTTCAGACTTGCAAGATTTTGTTAATGTAACTTTACTATGAAATTGAATTAGCTCAACTGGTTGGGATTCCTGTCTCTTTTACCCAACGAGGTCAATGTCAAACTTGCAAATTTGAAAGTACAGTCCTCCCCACCTACCCCCTAATCTCCTCTACAGATGAATATTTGCATGTTCATCGGATCATATTTCCTAGTTTTTTTGTTTGTTTGTTTTATTTCTATGCCGCAATGCGGCATAGAATGTGTTAAGCAATAGCCTTCATACTTTTGTATATTTATACAAAGTCAGTTTATTGCCCCCATAATCTGGGTCCTCATTTTACCTACCTTAGAAAGGATGGAAGGCTGAGTCAACCTTGAGCCTGGTGAGATTTGAACTTGCAGTAATTGCAGACAGCAGATGTAAGTGGATGTCAATAACAGTGCTTTAGTCTGCTGAGCCACCAGAGCTCTTTAGTTTGGTAATGAAATGTCTGCAAGAAGATCAAGATAAGGGAACAGCCAAAACTCAACAAACAGATCAAGAGAAGGGAAAGAAAAAAAGGGAAAAAAGCAGTGCTCAGCAATATATTCCACACATTTACAGCTAAATTAAAATGGGGTCTTGGTGTTATCTGAATTTTCCCATCGTCATCCAGCTTTCCTTTGGTGAACCTCATTATTACTTTTTAGCATCTGCATTTCTCCTTCTAAAATGAAATTTGAAATCCCTTTACTGTGACTGGAAACTTCATCCATCATTATTTATATTTAAATATGAACAAATGAGCAATGGTTTTTCTATAGGATAACTGCAAAAAAACCACAAATACAAAGCAAAGAGTTCTTGGATCATAGCAAGGAATATTAAAGAGTGAATGATCCTTGGTGAACTATAAATCTGATCTTAGCCAGTGGCTGTCACTTCTCTCTCTTTCTAGGCACTTTACTCTAAAATTCAAAAGCAAATAAAAAAATCAAAAGATCTCAAACACAGTCAGATTCTAAAGGCAGCTACAGCATTTGAAAATAATTAGAATTTCAGGACAAAGCTTGACTAAATAAATGTTTGATCCTGTTTTTAAAGATCACCAAAGAGTATACTACTCTTATTTCAATAAATAGTATATAAATGATAAACTGAATGATGTAGAAGGCTTGACTCTGAATTTCCAGCAGACAAACCTGCTGATGATCTGCCCGTTTAAATCAATCACTTAACCTAAGCCAATCACTTAACTTCAGAACCAGGTGGATCAGTGGTTAGAATGGAGTATTGCAGACTAATTTTGCCAACTGCCAACAATTTGATTCTGATAGCTCAAGGCTGATTCATCCTTCCATCCTTCCAGGGTGGGTAAAATGAAGTCCCAGATTGTTGAGGGAAAAAGGCTGACTCTGTAAACTGTTTAGAGTAAGGTGACCAGATTTTAACATTGGTAAAGAGGGACATTGTGGGCGTGGCTTATTTTGTAGGCGTGGCTAGCTGGTCATGTGACTGGGTGGGCGTGGCTAGCTGGTCATGTGACCGGGTGGCCATGGCTATGTGTATAGGATAAGGTGAACAGATTTTAACATTGGTAAGAAGGACACCATTGTGGGCGTGGCTTATTGTGTGGGCGTGGCTTGGAGGCCATGTAACTGGGTGGGCGTGGCTAGCTGGTCATGTGACCGGGTGCCATGGCTATGTGTATAGGGACTACTCAGAGGGCTGAAAAGTCATTTCTGGCAGGTCCTCACACTTTTGACTGGTCCTCACACTTATGACCATCCTCACATTTATGCCCGTGCAGCATTCTTAACAACCATGTCACTCATTTCACAACTGCTTCTCTTCACCATGGTGACAAGATAGGGCAAAAACGTAAAATGTGAGGACAGTCGTAAGTTCGAGGACTGGTCAAAAGTGCAAGGACCAGTCAAAAATAACTTTTTCAGCCCTCCGAGTAGCCCATATGCACAAAAGGACTAACCAGAGGGCTGAAAAAAGTCATTTCTGACAGGTCCTCGCACTTTTGACTGGTCCTCACACTTATGACCATCCTCACATTTATGCCCGTGCAGCATTCTTAACAACCGTGTCACTCATTTCACAACTGCTTCTCTTCACCATGGTGACAAGATAGGGCAAAAACGTAAAATGTGAGGACACTCGTAAGTTCGAGGACTGGTCAAAAGTGTGAGGACCAGTCAAAAATAACTTTTTCAGCCCTCTGAGTAGTCCATATGCATAAAAGGATACAGTAATAGAGGGGGATGAAGGAAGGGAAGGGAAATTAGAGTAGGAGTGACGGTAAGAGAGGGAGGAAGAGAGGAGGAGAAGGAGAAAGGAAGAGGAAATAGGGAGGAGAAGAAGAGGGTGGGGGGAAGAGAAAGTAAGAAGGAAAGAAAAGAGAGGTGGTAGGTTTGAGGAGAAAGATTGCTGTACAATAAAAAAGATGAAAGGGAAGAAAGCCAATCCCAAACAAATATAAAGATATTAAGATAAAGAATGAATTGTTAAACTTTAAAGAATAAAAGAGAACAAATATAAATAAATAGCAATAATTAGAAACACACATACAAACATACAATGTATTTTCTTTGAACAGAATATTTGGCTGGTTCACAAATTTAAACAGTGTTTAGTCATTTCAATTTAATTTACAATTTCTATATTTCCTTTTTGCCATATTTATTCCTCATCTATTTTTTTAAAAAAACAATATTACCCTTCATCCTCATCTCTAATCTTAATCAAATTCAATTTTTCCCTTCTATTCTATATTATACCCCTTCCCATTGTCATCTATTTTATATCCATCCTCACATTGGTTAATTATGTAATATGAGTTGTTTAATACAAATTCAACATTTTAATATAAATCAATTAGTTATATAACTATCTTTTTTGTATATTAATCAATATGAACATGAATATTCCAATTATTTCCATGCAATCCAATTTCTTACAAATCAATTAATTATATTTACCAATAATAATAAACCAAATAATTTCCCCCATATATTCCTCCAAACCACAATTTAACCATTTCTGCTTTCAACACAGTATAGAGTTAATAGTATCTCAATTATTACAATTCCCTAGTTAAAAAGAGCTTTTTTTTCTTTTGTGTTTTAAAATCTTGAACTCTCCTCTTTTGCCCTAAATAATTTCCCATTGTTTGCACCTACCTTTTTTGGTGAGGAAAAGGAAAATAAATCTGCTGCCTAATTTTCCAACGTTGCAAGCAAACAGCAAAGCCAACAGCCTGTTTTACTTTCAGTTTCGTTTTGAGCTTGGTTTGCACAAAGAGAAAAAAAAAACCTGCTGAGCAATTTAGCAAGAGCAGAGCCCTGCGCAAATCAGCTGAGAGGGGGAAGCCGAGCTAATCAAGGTAGGGCGGCCCTTTGAAGCCCCGCAGCAAGAGTTTAAACAGGTTTTTTTCCCTCTAGCCATCAGCGGGGACTCAGGAGGCAGAATGAAAAATCGGGACTTTTTTAAAACACCGCGGGACGCGGGACAAATTGCTCAAAAGCGGGACTGTCCCGCCAAAAGCGGGACGTCTGGTCACCTTAACCTAGTTGGGTAATCAAAAGTTTAAACTTTAAAGAATCAAAAGCTCATGCCTACTACTTCAGTTACTCCATCCAGCCACCTTATTCTCTGTCATCCCATTCTTCTTTTGCCCTCAATCCTTCCCAGCATTAGGCTCTTCTCCAGTGAGTCCTTCCTTCTTATTAGGTGACCAAAGTACTTGAGTTTCATCTTCAGGATCTGGCCTTCTAAAGAGCAGTCAGGGTTGATCTCCTCTAGGACTAATCCATGCAGTAATCTATGAAGGGGATAGTAACATTGGAAAGCTTAAACAGAACTTTCTTGTAGGTAGATAAAAATACCTGTTAAAATTATTTTCCCCCCATCTTTTCCACTAGCAATGGGGGAAAGGAGAGGAGGGAGGGGAGAGGAGAGGAGAGTGGAATGGAGGAGAGGAGAGGAGAGGAGGATTCATTCCCATTTGGCCAAAATTAGTTGGCAGAATTTGAGAACATGGAACTCATGGTTAATAATCATGCTTCAGATTGCATCATAAAATGTTAAAAGTTTCACCATGAAGTAAAGATAACGATCTTTATCCCTGAATTGGTTCCTTCAAGCAGAGTCACATCGCAAGAAATATCTTAATAATATTTTTTCAGTAGGAGTAAAATTGGAAATGTGCTTCCTAGTTATGTCTATTTATCAAAGAGGCATCAGATTGCCATCAATGTCACTTCCCCCTGGGTAAATGTATAGTACATGTCAGTGGAATAAATGTGCAGCAGTTTACTGAGAATGCATGGCTCATGCATATCCATTTATATATATAATTGGGAGGAATAACCAAAGTAATTAATATATTATAATAAATGAATTCTGGAAACCAGAGAAGATCACCAAGTGGGTGGATATGCAAATGTGAGAAAGAGAAAATGTTTTACTCCTGCAAACAGAGTGTTAAAACACACACTGTTAAGGGTCCCCAGTTACAGTTTTGGTAGCGCCAATATATAGCCTGCAGGTTGAAAAGTAATAAGGTGGGAAGGAAATTAGAGGAACTTCAGTGAATCACCAACAGTGGCATCAATGACTTTTCTTTGCTATTAGATGGCTGCATGGTATTTTTCCTGCCCGTTTCTGTTTTTTCTTTTTAAAAATGCCTAGCTGTGGTTTCAAAAGAGATGGGAAAAATACATGGAAAATAATGCAAATTGAAAATAGTAATGGTGACAATCTAATAGAGTGTTTTCTAACCTTGGGACTTTAAGACGTGTGGACTTCAACTCCCCAGCCACCAATGGGTTAGGGTTAGAGGTTACAGTTGGCTGGGGAATTCTGGGAGTTGAAGTCCACATGTCTTAAAGTTGCCACGATTGGGAAACCATGATCTAACAGCAACACTAGTTTACACAAACACATGTTGTCTTTCTTCCTTCTGTAGAAAGTTAGCACCCACCCCTCTCCTAGAAGAATGAAATATTTTGAGACATATTAAAAAGGCAGAATATTATATTTCCCTGGATGAGAAATGGAGAAACATGCTCTTGGAAAGCAGCCCCCACCATTCTTTTTTTAAAAAAGTTTTTTTTATTTTATAAACAAACAAACAAACAATACATAATCAACATTCAATATATCTTCTGAATACATCTTTTAAGTCTTCTTTTTGCTCCTCCAATATTTATCATATCTTAATGTTGTAAACAACCAAACAAATAATACATAATCAATCATTCAATATATCTTCTGAATACATCTTTTAAATCTTCTTTTTACTCCTCCAATATTTATCATATCTTAATATTGTCATTCCCTTTATTATAACATTTCCCCCATTTTTCTTACTTCTCTATTAATACCTTGATCTATCTTTTAATTATATTAAAAATTAGACAACTATTTTATCCCTACACAACCTTCAACCCCACTCCCCATCCCCACCCCCGACTTCCAAGAGCAAAAACAGGGTATAGCATTAAACTAAACATAAGCTAAAATATATTAACTTGCTACAAGATTCAAAACTCCCTCACCCTCTTTAACTCCTCTTTTAAAAATTGTTCATCAGCCTCCCCTTTTAAAATTCTAATTTAAACATTTTAAAACTTTCTTTAAAGCATATCTTTTTAAGAAAAAGAAAAAAAAGGAAAAATTATTTTGCATCCATTCAATTTTAAATTAATCATTTTAGTACTTCATTAAGTTCTTTTTTTCTTTTTCTCAAAAAAAATACTTCAATAAAATATTCTTTAGAATATAACCTTAAAGATACTATTAATCCATTGAGTTTAGTTATTTCTAACTCTTAAATTCATTCTTCAGAATATCAATTTCAAAACTTTCAGAAAACTATCCATTAACTTTAAAATTAACCATTTTAATACCACAATCATTTTTTTAAAAAGCTATCCATTTTTAGTTAAACATTTTTGCTTAAACTTAAAAAAGAAATGCTAATTTCAATAGACTTTTCAAATTTGTTATTAAGATCCTCCCCAAAAGAAATTAATCTTCAATTCTTCCTTTCTTTCTATATTTTTTCCAATCCTTCTTCTTCAATAATACTTTCTCCTTCAGCATTGCTCCTACCCCTGCTTTTATTTTCGAAAATTTTTGAATGTAGATTTGAGACTGATGCATCTTTGAAAATCGCTCTCTCCTAAAAGTTATCTCCTTCATTATGAAACCTTCATTTCGACTCTTCCTGCTTATTTAATCAGTCACTTTCTTCCTTAAAAATTGATTCTGTCTATAAAACCAAGAATTGTCACGATAAAGTTTATCAGTCTGCAAGAGTCTATTTGCTGCTTTTCAGTTAACTGCATAAAAGCCTCTGCCAAAACCTGTTTTCAATGTGCTAACTTCCATCGTATTCCTGATAGCCTCTTTTCCCTGATCCAAAAACAGATTAGTTTGATTTTCTTCCTCTTTTCCAGCCAGAAAATCATTGTTGTTCTCCAGATTATAATTTTGAATAGTCCTTTCAATTGATTCCAGTATAGCAGAAGTATAGAAATTTAAAAGTTCTTGTAAAACCTCTACAGTCACAACTTGTGAATTTGCTGGCTCATATATTAATGATCCTCCATCCTTGATGTCAGCCGTATTTCAATTCCCACTTTAAGTTTATTCAGCTATCAGGTCAATAAATCCAATAATTTTCCACACAATTTACAAGTATAAAGTAGTTGAGGTCAGTAACATAGTCTTTTTCATTTCACTAGCACTTTAAATCTTTTTCTTGCCACATAATCTGGTAGTTTTTACAATGTTGCAGCTTTAACAATCACTTTCACTTGTAAGTTTCGTTTTAACAACCTTAAGCGCCATGTTTTTTCTTTCATTTAAACGGAATTAAAGTTTAATACTTGCATTTTCTGTTCTCCTGATTTGCTCTGCCAGCATCCAGGTTCAAATTTTCTCAGTCCTTAAAATTGCACTGCTGGTGTGGTCGCGACCCCTTGTTCTGCATAGAGCAGAATCGTCCCGGATCCGGAGCACTGAAGGGCTTTCAGGGAGCTCTCACCCTGCAAACCCCAGGCTTAAAACAAAAAGCCTGGGGGTCTAGGGGAGCTCTACCCAGACCCTTCTGCTCTTCTCCCCCCCTTTTTTCCCTGGGGGAGAGTTTTGAGCCGCTAAACAGCTGATTTTCGCTGTTCTAGCGGCAAACGGAATCACGGGGCTGGAGCTCCTAAAGGAGCATCCATTCGGGGAATGCGGAGCCACCAGAAGTCCCAGCCCCCACCATTCTTAATAGCGCTCTGCAGATGTCAGCCCTTAAGAGATAAAGAGATAGCTAGCCCTTTTCATAAGCAAATTCCCTGCAGCAAAGTCTGAACAAAGGTAGGATTATCCCTCAGCCACAATAAGAATTGCCCAACAAGCCTCTTCATTGCATCAGCCCAAACCTTAACCAAACGTAGCTCAGACAAACTGCTAGGATTTATACATGGCACCATGGAATCTGACAACAGCCAACAGAATACATGTTCTTGCACAGGAACAGGAAGCTCAAATGAAAAACCCAAGAGAACTCCCACTCTCAACTCCATGTGGTCAGCTGCCCAGAACTACCCATTTGCTTCTGCTTCCTCAATAAATGGATCCTCTTTCCAATCAGCCTTCAGCCTCCATTTTGTCTCCGGTTCCTTTCTCCCAGCTTGGACCTGGACCTGGATATTTCTTTCCAAACACTTCTGTCGCATGAAATGAGAGTGAAGCAGGAATGATTTAACAACCTCATGAAAGGAGCATTATGGGAGGGAGGAAGCTGATCTACTGATGGAAGCTGGATCTACACATATTTCTAAAAGAGATCATAATATCTTCTACCCTGCAAGTAATAGTTAGCCTTCATGAACCTTAATTATGATTGTTTTATTCTCCAAGAAAGTAAGATCTTGTCAGAGACTGTGGACCAAGATCATCTATTTAAGTGAGTGAACAAAGTGTGACTATTTCATTACAGATACCAAATATTTTAAGTTTAGAACATACTCTATTCATTTAAACATTTAAAACAAGAACAACATCTGATATCTATTTTAAAAAAAACAACTTCAAGGAAATTTTTTCCCTTCCGTTCAATTATGTCTGATTTTTTTGGAGACTGCCTAGACAAGTCACGCAGACATGATCTATGTGATTGCTAAGATCCACCTTGATAGCATATAATCAATCCATCACATGTTGTAAAATTACAACTATATCCCCTAATGGAAAAAAGTTACAAACGATTGCTATATAGCATAAACAAAATTAACTTGCCAAGCTTCACACACAATTTTAGGCTGTCCTGAAGACACACGACCTCACCAGCAAACATACAGATTTAACAAATATTCGTGCTTTACAACAATAACACTCACTTCCTACTCAGGTCATTCAGTTGTTGATGTAGTTACACTGCCATTTGTCTTATTTTTGCACACACCTGAGTGTATCTTATTTGCTCCATAGCCTTTTTTTCTTTCAAACAAACTCTGCTTTTCCAGACACTTCAATGGCAACAGAAAGATTAATCACAAATATTTAACTAATGAAAGAAAGGAAAGGAAGTCTGTAGGCACTTTCCCCTCCCCCACAGTGTTTTGTTGTTATAGTGACAACACAAGACAGTTTTGTTGTGGGGGAGGAAGCAGAGACCGTTGGGCCTTTAAGAATAAAGTCTTAACATAAATGACTGGAATTAGTCTGCTAAATGTACCGTTTCAGGATAAGCCGATGTAGCATTATATATATATATGTCAACTGTGAAACAGGACAATAGCATGCCTGTGAATATTAATTCAGGAATAGGAAACAGCGAGAATGGGATTGTTCTTGTGCCTTGCTTACAGGCTTTTCTTAATTAATTTTTTGTGATAGAATGCAGTGAGGAGGGGGCTTCCCAGGAGGGATGGGGTGAGTTTCAGAGGAGTAAGAGGCAACTCAGCCCAGATATGTGTGAGAGAAAGAGGGTGAAGACAGCCCCTCCCAAACAGTTGAGAGAGTATATTGATATTGTAGATGCTGTTAGTGGAGTTTTTAGTCTGGCAAGTTATGTCTATACAGTAGTGGCCAAAATTGTGCAAACCTTTTGCGAAAAGTGTATTTTTTAAGTTTGATAGCTAATAACACCACTTTTTTTTTTTTTTTTTTTTTTTTTGAGTTTCAAGATAATCATATTCCACTGCTAGAATGGCCTGGGAATAATCCAGACCTTAACCCAATTGAAAATCTATGGAGCTGACTAAAGAATCTTGTTAGTCAGAAGCAATAAAACCCAGCAATAAAACCCAGTTAATAGAAGCAATCATTCAATCTTGGTTTCACATTGTAACAGCTGCAGAACTAAAAGACTTGGTTCACTCCATGGGAAGACATTGTAAGGCCGGAATTCATGTTTAAGGTTACCCAACTAAGTATTAATTGACTTGATAATTTTTGTATATCTCATTTTTTCTACGTGTTTCACTTTTCTTCTTTATATTGTAACTGCTTTTCTAATAGCAAATCCTTCATAAAAGTTACTGCATTATTACATTCTTGATTAAATTATCTTTCCATTGATATATAATTTTATGGTACTACTCCAAAAAAAAAAAAGTGGTGTTATTAGCTGGTTTTAGAAAATACAGTTTTCCCAAAAGGTTTCCACAATTTTGGCCACTACCTGTAGGTATGAAATAATAAAGAAGGAACTCAGTTTGGAAGAATTGCTACCTGTATTTCTTGGTCTTAACGTTATTTGGCGCTTGCAGAAAAAGGGATGCAGGGCAGAGTGTAGCAATCCCCAAAATGGGAGTATTCAAAGACTACACTGGTGTAAAACTGTGCATACAATTAATGGTACTAAATGCAAATGTATAAACCAGAGGTCTTCAAACTTGGCAGCTGTAAGACTTGTGGACTTCAACTCCCAGAATTATGCTATGCTGATTGGAGAATTCTGGGAGTTGAAGTCCATAAGTCTTAAAGCTGCCAAGTTTGAAGACCTCTGGTATAAACCCTACAAACTTTTAAAGTGTAGTACATCTCATGACTCAACCTTCTGATGGGTGGGTTATGCACAAGACAAGGCAATTAAAGGCCAAAGAGGTGAACAGTCAAAATATCTGAGGTGCACCTAGAAGTGGTATTTCTCTTCTCTCCTTCCTGTCTTTTTCCATCTGCTCCTTCATGTCCTAAAATGTCTTGCTGTGCAAAATCAAAATGGATGCTAATGAAGTCTTGAACAAGCTGCAATCAAGATATTTGCCTCCTGCTTGAGGGCCCTATTTCCATCACACAGATGCTTTTCTTCAGGCTCATCGGGATGAAGTTTTTCCAATGATTAGAAATGATTCTCTGATATCACCTCTTTCTTCCAGAACAATTTCTTAGCAGAGTTTATGGGTAGTCTTTGTTTAGTGACTGCCTTGTTTAGCAACTTTTCACAATTTTAGTGGTGATGAAAAGGTAATTTTGGGACCAGTCCTCCCATTTATGACTTTCCCAGGTTTGTAAAGCAAAGGAAAGCTGAAGTAAATCATAAGGACAGTCATGGTTTCATTTAGCGACAGCATTGATGAGCCCAATTGTGTTCACTAAATGAGGAATACTTGTAGTAAGTTATACCCTAGCTGCTAAACATTGCTAGCTTCAGAAATTCTATTCCAGAAAATTGTGCCATTAATTCAAGATCAGAATGCATTGAAAGACACTTCTCTGTCTCATCCTTTCTCTTTCTCTCTCTTTCTCTCTCCCTCCCTCCCTCCACACACTATTCCAGCATTAATGCCTATTCTTTGCTGGTCAAGCTGCTGGTCTCTTTCCCAAGCCAGACTAGAATAGCTGCAGAGAGAAGTGAGACTAAATAGGAAGAGGTATATCAGCAGTAGACTTTAGTAACCATCAGAAAGCATTGTGGTTTTGTTGTTAGTTGCAAAGTCGTGTCCGACCCATCACAACCCCATGGACAACATTCTTCCAGGCCTTCCTGTCCTCTATTATCCTCTGGAGTCCATTTAAGCTCATGCCTACTGCTTCAGTGACTCCATCCAGCCACCTCATTCTCTGTCATCCCCTTCTTCTTTTGCTCTCAATCTTTCCCAGCATTAGGCTCTTCTCCAGTGAGTCCTTCCTTCTCATTAGGTGGCCAAAGTATTTGAGTTTCATCTTCAGGATCTGGCCTTCTAAAGAGCAGTCAGGGTTGATCTCCTCTTGGACTGACCGGTTTGATCGCCTTGCAGTCCAAGGGACTCGCAGGAATCTTCTCCAGCACCAGAGTTCAAAGGCCTCAATTCTTTGGTGCTCAGCCTTTCTTATGGCCCAACTTTCACAGCCATACATTGCAACTGGGAAAACCATAGCCTTGACTATATGCACTTTCGTTGGCAGGGTGATGTCTCTGCTTTTTAGTATGCTGTCTAGATTTGCCATAGCTTTCCTCCCCAGGATCAAGCATCTTTTAATTTCTTGGTTGCAGTCCCCATCTCCGGTGATCTTGGAGCCCAGGAAAATAAAATCTGTCAATACTTCCATTTCTTCCCCATCTATTTGCCATGAATTGAGAGGGCCGATCTTAGTTTTCTTAATGTTGAGTTTCAAGCCAACTTTTGTACTCTCCTTCATCCGCGTCAAGAGGCTCTTTAGTTCCTCTTCACTTTCTGCCATTAGAGTGGTATCATCTGCATATTTGAGGTTGTTGATATTTCTCCAGAATAGCTGCAGAGAGAAGTGAGACTAAATAGGAAGAGGTACCTATATCAGCAGTAGACTTAAGAAGTAACCATCAGAAAGCCCATTAGTCACCTAGTAAATGGCCTTTACACTGAGTCACATTGCCATCAAGCAATAACCTCATGATGTTCATTTTGAAACCAGCCAAGGAGGTAGCTAGCACCATAATTCACGGTGGTGAATTTCAAAATTGAATTGTGCATTGTGTAAAAGAAAAAGAAAATTATTTTTTCCCGTTTCTTCCAGAATTCAAATTTCATTGGGAAACCTCTGGTTTTAATAGATTGGGAAGGGAGAAATAGCTCCTCCTTGTTCCCTTTATCCACAGCATGCATAATTTTCTACACTTCAATCATGTTACCTCTCATTTGCATGCTTTCTAGATTAAAAAACCCTAAACGTTGCAACATTTTCTCACAGAGAAGCTACATGGAGAACTTCATAGGTTACTTTACTCATGCAATAGTTACTCATGCACTAGTCACCTCCTGTATTGACTACTGTTACGCTCTCTATATGGAGCTGCCCTTGAGGACACTCAGAGGCTTCAGCTGGTACAAAATGCAGTCGCACGGGTTGTGATGGGAGAATCCCGATACTCCCATGTAACACCTCTCCTGCACGACTTGCATTGGTTGCCGGTTGCCCTCCGGGTGAGATTCAAGGTGCTGGTGATGACTTATAAAGCCCTACATGGCTTAGGCCCAGGATATTTGGTGGACCACCTGCAGCCAGCAACAACTTCCCATCGCCCGGTTCGCGCCCATAGGGAGGGCCTGCTCAGGGTGCCGTCGGCTAGGCAATGTCGGCTGGCGGCCCCCAGGGGTAGAGCCTTCTCTGTGGGTGCGCCCACCCTCTGGAATCAACTCCCCTTGGGACTCCGGCTGGTCCCTGACCTTCGCACTTTCCGCCGCGAATTAAAAACTTGGTTATTCAAGTCCCCCGGCCTGGACTGATGGGGTTTTATATGGGTTTTTAACTTTTATCTGGTTTAATTAGGTATTTTAACTTTGTACTGTGGTTATTGTGGATTTTATTATTGTGAGCCGCCCTGAGTCCATTGGAGATAGGGCGACATATAAGTTAAATAAAATAAAATAAAATAAATAAATAAATAAATAAATAAATATTTTAACTTCAAACATCTTTTGATTAAAACTAATTCTCTCTTGATTTGCAACAGACTCAAGCCATTAGAGTAGTCTACAACCAGTACGGTGATGTCAAATGGATGAAAACTTGCATGACGATGTCATTGTGCAAGTGGTATGATTTACATACTTGTATTATGTAAATAATCTCATTTGCGTGATGATCTCATCAAACATAGATCGTCATTTTGCCTACCATTCCTTTCCTGCCGGCATCCTTGACTATCGTTGACTCAATTAAGTGTGATATAAGCGTGCTGTGCAATCCAGCTCACCAGAAGTACCGTATGCCTTATATTAAATTCATGGGAAGGAATGGAAGGCTTAGCTTCATTACTTAACAAATTCTGTTCCAGCTGAATGAGATATTGTGCCTTTTTAATAATACACAAAAGTTATTAAAGTCTGGTGAGGAAAAAAAAGGCTTTTGTGCAAAATATTTGATCTCGCAGAGGTGATACATTGAAAATTGTTTAATGATTTCTGGTAATAAAAAAAAAACCAACCCTGGAAATGGAAAATTCATTTTATTTTATCTTGTCAGGTTTCTTTATTTTTCAGCTTACTGAGCAGAATATAATTGAGAGCTGCAGTAAAGTCTGCTGAAATTCAAGCCAGATCTGTTCTTGCTGAAAAACACCTGTGTCTAAGCGTGAGGGTATAAGATCTGTGTGAAAGTTTTTATCAGGATTATTTGAAGCATCCAGTGACTTTGGAGTTGAGGCTTCTTCAAATGTTAGGGGTCCTTAAGGGCATCTGAGCTGGATTTGTTTTCTTACAGATGTTTCATTATCCAAACTAAGTAACATCAACAGTGCTAGATGTTACCTGAGCAATAAATATTCTCTTTTATTTTTCAGAAGTTGTAGTTCACTAGATGTGATTGTGCAGCCATAGCTACTGAGCAGGGGTGAAATCCAGCAGGTTCTGACAGGTTCTGGAGAACCGGTAGCGGAAATTTTGAGTAGTTTGGAGAACCAGCAAATACCACCTCTGGCTGGCCCCATAATGGGGCAGGGGAAGGATATTTGCGCTCCATGGCATGGGACCTGGGTATTTGCGGGACTGCCTTCTGCCGCCGATAGCCTCCCACTGACCAGTACGGTCCCACAGAGAGGAACTCCTCAGGGTGCCGTCAGCCAGGCAATGTCGGCTGGCGACCCCCAGGGGGAGGGCCTTCTCTGTGGCAGCTCCTGCCCTCTGGAACGATTTGCCTGCGGAGATACGAAGGATATCGGCTCTCCGGGTTTTTCGCTGTGTCCTAAAAACTTTTCTTTTCCAACAAGCAGGGCTGGCGTGAATCCCCCCCCCTTTTTTAGTCTTTTTAGCTTCTTAAATTGTCAAATGGGTTTTAGTTTTCAAAGTTTTTAAATTTTTGGGCCACAGTTATTTAATTCTTTTAATAATTTTAAATTTTGTATTGATATGTGTTTTATTTCTGGCTGTGCACCGCCCTGAGTCCACTTGGAGAAGGGCGGGATATAAATTGAATAAATAAATACTGCAAAATCTCCAACCCCACCCCACTCCAGGGGAAGGATATTGCAAAATCTCCATTCCTACCCCACTCTGGGGCCAGCCTGAGGTGGTATTTGCTGGTTCTCCAAACTGCTCAAAATTTCCGCTACCGGTTCTCCAGAAGCTGTCAGAACCCCTGATCCTTAGGCATAAGACAGTGCTGTGGGAATTAGGTATTTAGCAGAGTGGAGGAAAACTCTCTCAAGGTCTAGTTTTGGCATGCAATGCCCTATAGTGGGGTCCCGAGGGGAGGAGTTGAAACAGTTTATGTTCAGGATGTGATGGGTCTGTAGTCTAAGGAGATTCTCAGTCATCCAGGTCATGGTTGTCTCAAAGGTGCTTTTTCAAGAGGCAACTGGACTTTCTGGTTTTTCTTTGAAGATGTTTAGCTTCTCATCCAACTCAAGCAGAAATGACTCCCTTGCATATAATATATCACAAAACAAGGCAGCCTTAGAAATTTGAGATTGGTTTTTGGGGGGGGGGAGTTAAGAAGTTACTTTAGAAATAAAATAAACTGTTTAAATAAACATAAGCAACAATCTCTCATATCTCAAGAAAAGGACACACTCCTAAATAGTGATTAATGAACAGAGATAATGGAAGGGAAGGGAAAAGAAAGCTAATAAAAGTTCCTCTTTGAAGATGGTTTATTATCATGATGGTTGACTCAGCTTTCCATCCTTTCGAGGTAGGTAAAATGAGGACCCGGATTGTGGGGGCAATAAGCTGACTTTGTGTAAAAAGAACACCCCTTAGGGGGGGCTGAAAGCCCTACTAAGCAGGTATATACAAAAGTATGAAGACTATTGCTTAACGCATTGTAAGCCGCCCTGAGTCTCCGGAGAAAGGGCGGCATATAAATCGAACCAATAAATAAATAAATAAATGTTATTTCAACATTTTGCTTTTCTATTTCTATTTTTTATTTTTGCTATTAGCTTGAAGAATATAAAGTGAACCTATGTCATGTTATGTTTATTACGAAGTATCATATTATTTTAAAAGGGAAATTGTTCCAGCAGTTTTACTGGGCATATTTGCTCCCTAAATTTTATAAGCGGAGAGCAAATATAGTTGCTCTGATCAGGCTTTGTTTCTCTCAAATAATCCTGCCTGCTTCAGTTGCCTCGTGGCATTGCTAAGAGCCTCTACCCCTCTCTCTCTCCTGATGTTCTGCTTACGGAGATGGAGATGAAGATGAAGAAGATGAAAGTGTTCTTTTCCTGTGTGTGAAAGGGATGAGTGAAGGCAGGGGTGAAATCAGTGGTGAAGTCCACATTTTTTTACTACCAGTTCTGTGGGTGTAGCTTGGTGGGCGTGGTGTGGCTTGGTGGGCGTGGCTTGGTGGGCATGGCAGGGGAAGGATACTGCAAAATCTCCATTCCCACCCCACTCCAGGGGAAGGATACTGCAAAATCTCCATTTCCACCCCACTCCAGGGGAAGGATATTGCAAAATCTCCATTCCCACCCCACTATGGGACCAGCCAGAGGTGATATTTTCCTGTTCTCTGAACTAATCAAAATTTCCAGTACCGGTTCTCCGAACTGCTCAAAATTTCCGCTAACAGTTCTCCAGAACCTGTTGGAACCTGCTGGATTTCACCCCTGGGTGAAATGCTACCAGTTTGCACTGATTTGGGCGAACCTGTAGTAAAAGAAAAAAGCTACCAGTTCATCTGAGCTGTCCCCCCCACCTCACTGTTCTACTTACCTTGTTAAGCTTTCTTTTTCCATGTGAAGCGCGTATTTGGTGCACATGTGCTTGCGCAGCATGCTTTTGACACGCACTGCACATGTGCACACACATGCATGCACACAATGTGCATTTGGCACCACCACGCATGCGTGGGCAGAAAACCAGTGGGTGAAGGGCATCACCTATCACCTAGCTAACTATATCCTATCAAGAGAAGGGCCAGAGAGCAAATAGTCCCTGTTATGTATTGAATATATATATATATAGTTGTATTAAGTCCTGCTAAAATGAAACTAATCTTTAGATGACCCTAACTGTTAACTCCAACTTTTGTGGAGGGAAACTTAGAACATTCATATTTGGGCGAGCTTTTTCAAGTATTATGATTGGTTAAGGCCCTGTGGGCCCAGAGTATAAATTACAGGGATTTGCCTGCAGTTCCTTAATTCCAGTTTTGAGTCAATAAATGCTGTTGTATCTATGATGGTCTGTTTCTTGCCTGCTGAAGCCCACTACAAAATAGTCTCTCTGGTCGCCTGGGAACAAAGAGCAGGAAAAAAATGATCATGGACAAGCAGCAGGAAGAATGACAGAAAAAGAGGGGATATAAGAATAATTCAGGTTCAGGTTAACAGAGTTGGAAGGGACCTTGTAAGTCATCTAGTCCAACACCCCACCCAAGCAGGAGACCCTACATCTTTTCTGACAAATGGCAGTCCAGTCTTTTCTTGAAAGCTTCCAGTGATGAAGCTCCCACAACTTCTGAAGGCAACTTCTGTTCCATGGGTTGATAAATCCTTAATTTTCTTTCTACATCCAGCTAGCCTTTCTGATCAATAGTTTTTGTGATGTTGAAGAGTTAGTGCCACCAAAGACACACTTCTGACAACATGAAGATATTCCCAAGCATTGGATGGAAGAAGCATCTGGTTCTGGATTAGAGTCTTGTGAGTCTAGGCCAAGGATGATGAGTCTATTCCTGCCTTGTCAAAGTTCTGAGGTCTAGAACTACTTACACTGATTCTTGAGACATGTCCTTTTGGTTGTTCCCCATGTCTTGAGGTAGACTTTTGACCAAACTAATCCATGTAACATCATGTGCCTGCGAGAAAGAGAAATCTGTTATTGATGCTACCTTCACAGAAAGTACATTCAACACTATTTGATTTTTTGTTTGTTTGTTTCAGAAACATCCATCTTTTTCAAACAGCAAGAACTTCGAAGGATGAAGTGGGAAAGGAACCGTGTGACGCCAAGAACAACCTATCGGCGTTCTGTCAGTAGAGAAAGATGGGTGGAGACTTTGGTCGTTGCTGACAGTAAAATGATTGAATACCACGGAAGCGAAAATGTGGAATCCTATATCCTCACTATCATAAATATGGTGGGTCACATAATTTGTTTCTATTGGGGTGGATTTGATTTTGATTTGATTTTGATTTTAATTCTATTTGATTCAGTTCAATGAATGTGATTATCCCCTATATTTAATTATTTTCTCCTGTCATCTTCAAAACAGAATGATGCTTTTGTAGAAGCACAGTCCTTTATCCTAAATACGCCTGAAGAAGTATGCCAAATACAGATGGGGAAAACTGTGTAAAATTTGACTCAAAATATTTTAGCAAAAGCAGCAACACTTCCAGTTCATCTAAGCAACTTAGTCCTTATCCATAGCAACCAAAACAAACTCTATATAAGTTTGCCTTGCATTTTGTTTAATTTGCTTCAGTTATTATATGTTCCAGTAATTCCCACTTGACATCTCAGAACCTCTTCCTTTTCCTTTTGTCTCTTCTTCTTTCCCCAGTCATATTTAGTTTGTAAGTTCTTTGGAGAAAGAAATTATCTTTTGTTAGCTGCCAGATACTTTGATGTTGACTGATGGTGTTCATGCAGGGGTGAAATGCTACTGGTTCGCTCCGGTTCGGGTGAATCGGTAGTGATAAAAACTACCGGTTTGGGCGAACCAGTAGTTTAAAAATGATAATCTGAACCGGTATTTCCGATGATCAGCTTTCCTGCGTGGTTTATATTCATTAGAAAGCAGGAAATCCTGCTTTCTAATGAAGCTAAATCACGTGGCACAGCTGTTCCCCTCCACTGTTCTACTTACCCAGTGAAGTCTTCTTTTTCCGCACGAAGCATGCATTTGGTGTGTGTTGTGCATGTGCACATATGTGCTTTTAGCACACACTGCACATGCACACCCATGGTGCACATTTGGCATGCACCACGCATGCGCAGACAGCGAACTTGTGGCGATCCACGGAGGATTTCACCACTGTGTTCATGGGATTGAGGAACATGTATCCAAAAAAGTCAAGATGTTGTTGTGACCCCAGGCCCAAGTAAAAAGTAGGAAAATCAGTCAGTGAAAAAACAAACAAACTTTATTCGAACAGCTGAGAATTACTTCATTCCCAGTGTCATTCAACTAAATTAAAGCAAATTCCTCCCAACACAAATTCCTCAGTCCTATCGCAAACATTGGTCCAATTAGGCAAACTGCCAAAGGCCTTTCTTGGCAAACGTTCAGAAATCACGGATACAAAAATAGATACAAGACGTAGACGAAGAAGAAGACAAAGCTACCAACGTTGTTTTCCGGCAAAGTCCAAATGCCGTTGCTGGTCTGTTTTAAGCCTTATGGAGGGGCCAATCATCTCTTGGCCCTACTCCCGAGTTGTTCTCTTTGCTTGAGCTGCTCTTGCCTTCTGACAGCTCTTCTCATTTGTGCATTAGGAACAGGCTTCTCCTGTTCCTCTGCCTCACTCCTATCAGTCTCTGGAGGCTTTGTGTTGTGGCCCGCAAGCGGCCTGCACGGATTGTGGCTGATCCCGATGACGAGGAGGCTGGTGTGGTGTCGCGCCAGCAGCCTGTGCAGCCGGTGCTCGAGTCGGACAGCGAGGAGGCTGAAGAGGATGTGGTGCCAGAGGCAGAGACTCAGCCGGGGCCTTCAGAACCTCCAGAGGCTCCTTCAAGTGAAGAGAGTGAAGTGGAGGAGCCTCTTCTCAATGCTTGAGCACGCAGGGCTGCCAAAAGGCAGGAGTGGCTACTCAGGAGGAGGTCTCCTCAAGAGTAAGGCTTGGAGTTAATCGGCCACTCCCTTAGCCTATTTAAGTTCGCACACAGATAGCAAATGTTGCTAGAAACAACCTTTTGGTCCTACACACAGCAATTTGAGAGTGAGTTTTTTGTTACAACTTGGTTTCTGGGCTGATTGCCAACCCTTGTCAGACTTTGTTTAATCTCTGTAATTCATAGCAGGCTGATAAGGACATTTGTGGTTAAAGCCTGCATTTTGAAAGGGGTCTGTTTGTATTAAACAGAGTTTTTGGAGCTGTGTATGTATGCTACACTTCTTGGGACCTGTAGCTGGGGCAGAACACTCTGGAGTCTGCACCTCAGTCCCCGATGGCCCTGGCCCCATCTCTGCCTCTTGACGCAGAGCCTTCATCTGGTCCTTCCCCAGCCTCCAGGACTGGGCCATGTTCTTCCTCAGCCTCATCGCTGTCTGACTCCACTGCCAGCTCGCGGACCACAATAGATGTTGGCCACAACTATGCAATCAAAGCACATTTTTTTAAAAAAAGGTGGAGGTTCAATAGTAGGACTGTGCCTGTCATCTTGACTTCTTTGACACTCCTCCATAGAGACCTCGTCACTATTAGGAAAAAATATTGAAGAAGAAGAATTCGCTAACTTCATATTGCCTGGCTTTGATTTAGGTGGCAGGATTATTCCATGATCCGAGCATTGGCAACGCGATCCATATTGTGCTTGTTCGGCTTATTCTTCTTGAAGAAGAGGAGGTAAGAACTTGGTCTCCCAATTAATCCTTGCCTTGGTCATGTCATTGAAGGGAGATGTTCGAAGGAAAGAGCAAGTTTATAGGGCCTTGCAAAAGAACAGAAGGGTTCCTGCTCAGTGAAATTCAAATTTTTTTACTACTGGTTCTGTGGGCGTGGCTTGGTGGCTGTGGCAGGGAAAGGATACTGTAAAATCTCAAATCCCACCCCACTCTGGGGGAAGGATATTGCAAAATGTCCATTCCCTCCCCACTCCTGGAGGACGGATATTGCAAAATCTCCATTCCTACCCCACTCCGGGACTAGCCAGAGGTGGTACGGTATTTGCTGGTTCTCTGAACTGCTCAAAATTTCCGCTACTGGTTCTCCAGAACCTGTCAGAACCTGCTGGATTTCACCCCTATTCCTGCTATCTGAACTTCACAGGGCATGATGTTCCACAGGTCAAGCATTGCACCAGAGAAGTAAGGCATGAATGACCATCACTTGGGCCTCCGGTTCCAGAAATGGGTACAATTGGAATACAATAGATCTAGGATCTACTCAGTCAACTTTTAAAAGAATCCAACTTTTTATTTTTCCTCTTCAGAAATGCACTCTGTAGAAGAAGAGTTAGTATTGATTCCAACATGCCTGCTTTCAAATAAGATAAAATGCTATAAATTTATAATTATGCTGCACCTATCCTTTGGTTTAGGGATAACATCTGTTTCAAAGCTGGTGAAATCTAAAATTTGTTACTACCGGTTCTGTGGGCGTGGCTTAGTAGGGGAGGTAATGTGACTGGGTGGGCGTGGCCAATTTTTTTAAAATTTTAAAACCATTTTTTACATGTAAAACCATGTAAAAAAATGCTTTCAAAAGGCTCTGACGATCCCAGCTCTGTTGCCTGATCATCAGAGGGTTTTTTAAAAATCCTCTGCCGATCAGGCAACTCAGCTGGGATTGTCAGAGCTTGGCTCCTCAGAGTTTGGCTCGTCAGAGGCATTTAAAAGAAAAAAGCTTCTGATGATCCCGTGGCTCAGCTGGGCATGGGGGAGGGGGGCAGGGATTTTTGCTACCGGTTCTCCGAACTGCCTGCCGCCATCGCTACCTACTCGCCTGAGCTGGTCCGAACCAGGAGCATTTCACCCCTGGTTCTAACTTAAGAAAGATATTGCAGTTTCTTTTTGTTTTTTTTCCCCATCCTGTGAAGACTTTTTCCTATTGTATTGGGGTTTTTTCCTCCCCTGATTTTTCTTCACTAATAACCCCTTTTTTAATCATATGCCAGGATTCAATAAATTACTATTATAATCACGTCTCTCACCTCATGCAATGGCAATATTTATTAAAACTAAATTAATTTGCCAGGCTTTGTAATTATTGCAGATACTGATAGGCTTCTGACAAGATAATTCATTTCCTCATCTATTTATAGCAAGGACTGAAAATCACCCACCATGCAGAAAAGACTTTAGCCAGCTTTTGTAAATGGCAAAAGAGTATCAACCCGAAATTGGATACAAACCCACTTCACCATGATGTAGCTGTACTTCTTACCAGGTAGGATATTCTCCTTATATATGGGGTTCTTGTTCTATTTCTGAATGAGATACGGGTGGTCCTTGTCAGCGCAGAGCCTTGGTGGCGCAGCAGACTAAAGTGCTATTAAGTAGCACTAGCTGCCTGCAATTACTGCAAGTTCAAATCTCACCAGGCTCAAGATTGACTCAGCCTTCCATCCTTTCTAAGGTGGATAAAATGAGGACCCGGATTGTGGGGGCAATAAGCTGACTTTGTGTAAATATACAAAAGTATGAAGGCTATTGCTTAACGCATTGTAAGCCGCCCTGAGTCTCTGGAGAAAGGGCAGCATATAAATCGAACCAATAAATAAATAAATAAAAGGTGCTTTCTTTTCAGGAGACAACTGGACTTTCTTGTTTTTTCTTTTGAAGATGTTTCACTTCTCATCCAAGAAGCTTCTTCAGTTCTGACTGGATGGTGGGGAATGGAAGGATTTATATTCCTTGCAGACAGCTGGTCATTTGCATCCTTTTAGCAGGTCGTTGAAGCCCTTGAAAGTTTATCTGTGTCCTCAGGGTCTGCAATTTTTCCTCTGGAAATCCATTCCTACTCCCACACCACTCCAAGAGTTTTCATCCCAAATTGTATAGCTAGAAGTCTGTAGAGATTCTCAGTCATCCTGGATGACTTTTAGCTATTCAATTTGGGATAAACACCCTTTGAATGGTGTGGGAGTAGGAATGGATTTCCAGAGGAAAACAATTGCAGACTACAGGAAGCAGGAGCACTACTTAGGTGAGCCTGAAGAGACAGATAAACCTCCAAGGGCTTCAATGACCCTCTAAAACTGTTGTGACCTAGGCTTACTGAGTCATTACAAGACACAAATAGTCCAAAATAAACCTAGTTTATTGTAACAGCTGAGAATTACATTCATTCCCAGCTGAGTCCCAATTAGTTTGCAAAACAAGTCCTTCGGAAGAAGTCCTTCGGGATAATCACCAACCTTTATCTTCTTTGACACCCTGCCAAAGGCCTTATTTGGCAAAGCTCCACAAAGTTCAGAAACAAACAAGAGATGCTGACTGGAAACGGAGTTAGCAACGTTGCTTTCCTGCAAAAAGGCCCAAGTGCCTTTGTTTCTCTTTTAAGCCTTATGGGAGGGGCCAATCATCTCCTGGCCTTACTCCCGAGTCATCCCTTTTGCTTTAGTTGCTCTTGCCTTCTGGCAGCTCTGTGCATGCGTGCACTAGGAACAGGCTCCTCCTGTTCCTCTGCCTCTTTTCTGTCTGACTCTGGGGGCTCCAGAGTCCATGCATCCCTTCAAGATGGCCCTAGCCCCATCTCTGCCTCCAATGCAGAGCCCTCATCCGGACCTTCCCCAGACTCCATGACTGATCCATGTTCCTCCCCAGCCTCCTCACTGTTCGATTCCACTGCCAGCTCCGCAAGCTGCTGGCAGACCACAACAAAAACAGGGGTGTCAAACTCGCGTCGTCATGGCATTGTCACATGATGTATCGTGACTTTTTCCCCCTTTGCTAAACCGGGCGTGGGCGTGGCCAGTGTGTATCACATCCAGCCCGCAGGCTGTGCGTTTGACAGCCCTGCTCTAAAAGGATACTAATTACCAGCTGGCTGCAAGGAATATAAATCCTTCCATTCCCCACCATTCTGTCAGAACTGAAGAAGCTTCTTAGATGAGAAGCGAAACATCTTCAAAAGAAAAAACAAGGAAGTCCAGTTGCCTCTTGAAAAAGCACCTTTGGGACAACCATGACCTGGATGACTGAGAATCTCTACAGATGGGTAGTCCTTGACTTACAACCACAATTGAGACCAAATTTCTGTTGCTAAGTAAGGCAGTTGTTAAATAAGTCATGCCTGATTTTGCAAACTTTTTTTTTTTTGCCACAGTTGTTAAGCCAATCACTGGAGTTGGTAAGTGAATCATATGGTCATTAAGCAAATCCAGCTTCCCACATTGACTTTGTTTGTTGGAAGCCAGTTGGGAAGGTCATATGATGCTGCAGCCTTCATAAATACATGCCAATTGCATTCATGAATTTTTATCAAATGTCCGTAGGGATGCTACGAGAGTCATTAGTATGATGACCTGTTGTAAGTCACTTTTTTTCAGTGTCGTTATAATTTGTTAAATAAATGGTTGTAAGTTACTATTTAGCTTTTCAGAAGAAACAGGAGTAGGGAAAGCTGGAGTTCTCAGTAGAATTACTATAGTTGAAAACAGCTTTATGGACTATCTAATGTTTTGCCTCATATACTTTTATGTATTTTACAATACTTTGGTACCTTGCTTGAGCCAAGAACTATGCAAAATTGGATAACTGAATTCCACACATCAGAGGAGAAATTTCGCAATTCTTTTGCTTTCAAATATACAAATGATCAAATGAAGTTTGCCAAAAGAAGCAGTCAGGCTGCTGCTCTGGTAAACTTCACTTGATCATCCGAATTACAACTTCTAGTATCCTTCACCATGACTATTGTGGCTGGAATTACTGTGGTTCTATAACATCTGGACAGGCAATTTTTCCCATTCTTATCCTAAAATATCCTTATTCCCTTCCTACTTTTAATTATGAATGTGTGTGGCTTAATTACAAAGATCCGTACATCAAAAAGTTGTGCCTTTGAATGTCACCTCTTTTTTGAACGTATGAGGTAGTCTTTGCTGTGCCATTCTGTTGAGACTCTCCCTCTTTATGCATACGTTTGCAGCAGAGGGAAGCACACTGTTCTCTTTTAATCATTCTTTCATTAGAATGATTGCAATATGACACTGTACATCTCTCTTGTGTTATATTGTATTGGTGAGAAAGAAACAGTTGTTGTTGTTAGTTGTGAAGTCATGTCCGACCCATCACGACCCCATGAACAACATTCCTCCAGGTCTTCCTGTCCCCTACCATCTTCTGGAGTCCATTTAAGCTCATGCCTACTGCTTCAGTGACTCCATCCAGCCACCTCGTTCTCTGCCGTCCCCTTCTTTTGCCCTCAATCTTTCCCAGCATTAGGCTCTTCTCCAGTGAGTCCTTCCTTCTCATTAGGTGGCCAGAGTATTTGAGTTTCATCTTCAGGATATGACCTTCTAAAGAGCAGTAGGGGTTGATCTCCTCTAGGACTGACCAGTTTCATCGGCTTGGCAGTCCAAGGGACTCGCAGGAGTCTTCTCCAGCACCATAGTTCAAAGGCCTCAATTCTTTGGCACTCGGCCTTTCTTATGGTCCAACTTTCACAGCCATACATTGCAACTGGGAAAACCATAGCCTTGACTATAGACACTTTTGTTGGCAAGGTGATGTCTCTGCTTTTTAGAATGCTGTCTAGATTTGCCATGGCTTTCCTCCCCAGGATCAAGTGTCTTTTAATTTCTTGGCTTTGCATTTCCTCCTTTTTTATAACCACATTCTTTTGATTGTACCATATCCAGAAGCTATGTGGGGTTGGTTTTGTTTTTTTTTTTCGGTTCTTTTCTTCTAATTCTTAATCCTCCTTTCCATAATATTCAAGTATCATTCGCTCTTATCCTCTCTTAAATCAGAAGAGTAGGAAGGGGACATTTAGGCTACTCAATCCTACCTTCAGCTCGATTCAGGAATCTAAAATCTAAATTAAAGCATCTTCAACAGCTTCTGCTTGAATCCATTTAGTAACTGAGAACTTGTCATATCTCCAGCTCATTAATTCACTTTCAAACAACTCTTACTCTTCAGTTTTTCCCCCTAACTTTCTCTCAGTATTTGCTCATTTGAATCCATTATTCTCTGGCTGTCATTACTCTGCTAAGCACTAATTTACCAAAACACCATTTGGCATATTGTCACATCGTCACCATCAGGTATAAGGCAGTCCCTATTATACTTGTCTGTCTTTAATCTGTTCGCGATTGGGTGGTGGTGATGACTGCTTATCCACCCATTTGGATGACAAATTCCTCTCCCCCCAAGCTTTGGGATAGGGTGAGGTTAGAATGGAAGAGAATGGGGGGGGGGGTTGCATGAGAGAAATGTAGGCTGTGGTTTTTCTATCTTTGAGTATATTAGTTTCATTTGTTTTTATTTTAGATGTGTCACTTTATTCTTGGTTGTAAGCCACACAGAGGTTGGTTTAAGATCTTGCGGGGGAGGGGGGCTGTGCAAATGTAATCCATCCATCCACCCACCTATCCATCCATCCATCTTTTTGGCAGTTCCCCAAACACCCATTCACCTAGAAAGATGGTGGGGGGAGGAAACGCCAAGTTTTCAACCCCCATGCATACAGATGTATCATCTGACCTGGTCATCAATAATGAAACTAATCTAGCATGGTCAAGGCTATAAAATTACCTCAGAGTAAACCAGTTCCTAGGTAAAAGATTATGCAGGATTTGTGGTGAAGATTTACACTCATACCTCTGGTAATTTCTGGATTATACTGCCTAACTTTGCATCAAATTATATTCAAAAATCTTAACAAATCAGAGCCTAATCTACTAAAGGACATAAAATGAAGGGGAAATGTTTTTGGAAAACAACTCCTGTCCTTCAAAACTCTTTCCCAGATAGATAAATGCAGAAGCAAATATTTTTGGTTCTTAATTATCAGTGTTGTTTGGCTACAGTAATCACAGCGCTGTCTTGCCTGCGACTTTTCCCACAACAGTGCTTGTTAACAATAATTGCGCACTTTTGAATACTGCTATAATGACCTGAAATCTGTGACTCACTTTGCATTTTGTAAAAAGATGATTCCATATGCTATAATGCCTCATTTCTAATTTAGGAAGTTATAATTCAGCTTCTGAACACAGTTTATGGTAAAGGATTACAAAGAATGAGAATAAAAATATTGTTAGACCATGGAAAATACTGACCAGAGGGAAAAAAAGCTGTAACAGATACAGAAGGACATTTGTTTAAAAAGTTCATTTAGGGCAACTAATCAAGGAGAAAATCAACTTAGAACTAAAAAGAAATTTCCTGACAGTTAGAACAATTAATCAGTGGAATAACTTGCCTCCAGACGTTGTGTGTGCTTCAACACTGGAAGTTTTTAAGAAGAGATTGGACAACTATTTATCTGAAATCATATAGGGTTTCCTGTTTGAGCAGGGGGTTGGATTAGAAGACCTCCAAGGTTCCTTCCAACTCTGTTGATCCGTTATTCATATTAAATAAACAAGAGTATCTATGAGATTATTATTAACATTTTTAAAAATTTCATAGCCCCTTCTCTTTCTTTCTATTATTTAGGGGACACATAAAAAGAATGTGGTTACAAAAAGGAGAAAATGCAAAGCCAGGAACTCTGGAGGTTGAACCTCTAGATTTCTGATGAAATATGAATCTTGGTAGATCCCCAAAAGTGATGTTTGCATCAACCTCTTTGTGTATACTTTTTTAGAATTAAGAGCACTAAAAACAGTGGCTTTATGTTCTGAGTGTGGGATTACCTCACTGATGAAATCCAATTTTTTTTACTACTGGTTCTGTGGGCATGGCTTGATGGGCATGGTGTGGCTTGGAGGGCATGGGGAAGGATACTGCAAAATCCCCATTCCCTCCCTACTCCTGAGGGAAGGATATTGCAAAATCTCCATTCTCACCCCACTCTGGGCCAGCCAGAGGTGGTATTTGCTGGTTCTCCGAACTGCTCAGAATTTCTGTTACCTGTCAGAACCTGCTGGATTTCACCCTGGATTACTTTGAATACACAGGGTTTTGTTTTGTTTTTTTAACATCAAGTTTTTTTGCTGTGGTCACAGAAAAGACATTTGTGCCAGCATGAATCAACCCTGTGAAACCTTAGGCTTGTCCCATCTCTCGGGAATGTGTCAACCACATCGGAGCTGTAACATCAATGAAGACTCTGGCCTACCTTTGGCCTTCACAATTGCCCACGAACTTGGACACAGGTAAGAATAAGTTGGAAGTCTTGTGGAGGTGGGGCACAATTTTCGAAGTATAAAATGCATCGGAGTACAAGACGCACCTTAGTTTTTGGGGCGGAAAATAAGAAAAAAGCCGATTGGCAGGTGGATCGGCCTCCTGGAATACCCCCAATCAACTGTTCCCAGAGATGAATTTTAGCAACAGGTTCCTTGGTTGTGAGCTCTGTGCCTTGCTTTTTTTTTTTTTTTTTTTGCTTTTTTTTCTGCCTCTGAAACTTCTGAAACTCTGTTTCAGAAAAAACTTTTCCCTGCCTCTGAAAGCCTCCGAAACAGAGCTTTAGAAAAGAAGCCTCTGAAGCTCTGTTTGGGGGCTTGTTTTAGTTTCTGATGCTTTTTTCAGCCTCTGAAACCTCCATTTGAGAAGCTGGGCGGGGCTACATTTGGAGTATAAGACGCACCCAGATTTTCACTCTCTTTTTTGGGGGGAAAAGGTGTGTCTTATACTCCTAAAAATATGGTAAATAGATTTTTTTTAATTCATCAGGCAGAAATTGCATAAGACTAAAGATACACAAAACAAAGTAGAAGATAATTAGTAAAAATGTTATGCCTTCTCCACTTCCCTTCCATTTATTACTTCAACTGCTAACCCACTACCTATATATTTCCACTTTGACCTTTAAACATATTGGAAGACTTCATAAACAGAGGTGTCAGTGGAATCCTTGTTGCTCTCCTGGCTTGATTGTTTTCTTGCAGATGTTTCATTACCAAACAAGAGAAACATCAGCTAGAAAAGGGAGTGGAGTTTGATCTCTGTTTATATACAAGTGGCTTGCCTTGTCAATATGGGTGAGAGGCAGTGGTGGGTTCCAACCAGCTTTACTACTGGTTCTCTTTGTGCACGCACTTCGCGCAAGCGTGTTAGAAATATGCCCAGCTGAGGTGAAGCAATCTACTCTGCCGCTTTATAGGTCAATACCAGCACCTTGAATCTCACCCGGAGGGCAACCAGTAGCCAATACAAACCGCGCAGGAGGGGTGTAACATGGGAGTATCGGGATTCTCCCATCACAACCCACGCGGCTGCATTCTGCACCAGCTGAAGCCTCCGAGTGGTCCTCAAGGGCAGCCCCATGTAGAGAGCATTGCAGTAGTCAATCCGTGAGGTGACCAGCACATGTGTAACTGTGCATAGGGCATCTCGGTCCAAGTAGGGACGCAACTGGCGCACCAGACATATCTGGGCAAATGCCCCCCTGGTCACGGTCGTTATCTGGTCTTCTAAGCTCAACCGTGAATCCAGAAGGACGCCCAAGTTGCGCACCCTGTTTATAGGGGGCAAAGCTTCACCCCCAATAGTCAGCAATGGCACCTCTCCCCTGAACCGAGATGCCGGTACCCACAGCCATTCGGTCTTGGCCGGGTTGAGTTGCAATTTGTTTCTATCCATCCAGACCCGTACCGCTTCCAGGCACTGGGCCATCACATCGAGGGCATCACTGGGTTGGTTCGGGGTAGAACCAACAATCCCATTTGGTCACAGTGGTTACTTGGGAAAAGGAGTTAAGAATGTGCAAATGAGCAAAACTTACCTAGAGGCTAAATCATACAATGAACAGCTAAGGAAACTAGGTATGTTTAGCCTAATGAAGAGGAGGCTCAAGGGAGACATGATACTAGTCTTCTAACACTTGAAGGGTTGTTTATAGGAAAGATGACGTTAATTTATTCTCCATAGCTCCTGAAGGCAGAACAAGAAGCAGTGGGTGGAAGCTTGTCAGAGGGAGATTCAACCTGGAAATAAGGAAGAATTTCCTGATAGTGAGATGATTAATCAGTGGAACAGCTTTTCTCTGGAATTGTGTTTGTTCCATTGCTGGAGATGTTCAAGATTGGACAACCGGTTTGCCTGGGATAGCATAAGGACTCCTACCTTGGGCAGGCAGTTGGACTAGAAGATCTCCAATGTCCCTTCCAGTCCTATGATTCTCTATGAAATAAACTAATCATTATTTATTTATTTATTTATTTATTGGTTCGATTTATATGCCGCCCTTTTCCAGAGACTCAGGGCGGCTTACAATGCGTTAAGCAATAGCCTTCATACTTTTGTATCTACCTGCTTTCAACCCCCCCTCCCCAAGCGGTGTTCTTTTTTATACAAAGTCAGTTTATTGCCCCCACAATCCGGGTCCTCATTTTACCTACCTCGAAAAGATGGAAGGCTGAGTCAACCTTGAGCCTGGTGAGATTTGAACTTGCAGTAATTGCAGGCAGCTGGTTTTACTTAACAGTGCTTTAGTCTGCTGCACCACCAAGGCTCTTAATATTAACCATTAATAGCATTATGTAGCATTATTGATAATTAAAGTGTAGGAAATGCAGCTTTTATTTCAAACAGTACCGCCAGGATTGTGCTGATTCTATATGTTCCCTTCGTGTCCTTATAAATAAAAGGTCAGTCCTTTTTTTTTCGCTGTATCATCCTTAAAGGATGTTAGGAGATTCTTTGAATCATTCCAATATTTGCACAGCCTTCTTTTTAATTTAAAAACTGTTTGCCATTATGAATTGCCTTTAATGTAATCTGTTAATGGTAACCAAAATATATTAAAACCAACTTTTTCTATTTACATAACTCTCTTCATCCATTCTCTGAAATTCAAGTATTATTTTTTTTAAGAAAACGCAAACAGGATGCTAAAGAGGGTACCCAAACGAATTGCAACATCCAACAACCTGCAACAGGTTTTTCCTTCTTTAGGCTATTTGGGATCAGCTTTAGAGAATCGCCTGTGGGCGGCAAAAAAATTAAATTACTTTATTGTCATTGCACCTCGTAGAACAAAATTAAATGCCATCTTCAGTGCACATCATACATAAGAAAACTATAATCAATCAATCAATCAATCAGCTGTCCTGTCCTCATAAACTTCCATGGCAGAACTTTGTTTTGAGATTTATTTATTTATTCCTTGGGTTTCCTTCTCTTCAGTTTTGGCATCCAGCACGATGGAAAAGAAAATGACTGTGAACCAGTGGGAAGAAGGCCGTACATTATGTCTCGGCAGCTCCAGTATGACCCCACACCTCTTACCTGGTCACGATGCAGCAAGGAATACATCACCCGTTTCTTAGAGTGAGTCAAAGTGACATTTTGAAAAATGGAACAAAATGGCTCTAAGCATCTTTCAGCTACCTTGGTACTCATATATTGGGCTATAGGCTTGCAAATGGATAAAGGTGGATCTACAAATATAATTTTAGGAGCCAGTATGGATTTTTCTAGAGTTATACTGTAAATCTTGTGCTGACATAACAGTTCTTAAGTCAGGCTTTACACTGTCTCAGTGATGGTTGGATAATATATGTACTATATTATCTTGAATATACTGTTAGTCACTACAGGTAATAATTTAGGGATCACAGTGGGAAGGAGCAACTTGGTTGTTAAACAAAGAAGTTGCTAAGTGAAACAGTGACTGTGCTTACAATCTTACTTTGACTTTCCTTTGTTTTACAGACCTATGAAAGTCATAAATGTGAGGATTGATCACATTACTTCTTCATCACTGCTGTAACTGTGAATAATCATTGTACTAGGCAGCCAGTTGGTGATAGAGAACCAATTGTTATTGGAATGCTCCCTTTGTTGATTAATCCTACCTGTCTTATTCTGGGTAAAAACTAACCCAGCTGTACTCTGTGCTATAGAATAAATCATTTCATAATAGGGTATTTCATGTGCAAAATTAATTTCCCCTGCAATATCCCACAGAGTTGGCCTCCTCTGGGTCCCGTCAGCTAAACAATGTCGTCTGGCGGGTCCGCGGGGGAGGGCTGTGGCTGCCCTGGCTCCCTGGAATCAGCTACCTCCTGAGGCCCAGAGCACTCCCACCCTACTGGCCTCCTGGAAAATGGTGAAAACCTGGCTTTTCCAGCAGGCTTGGGGCCGTTGATCTCGCCACTGTGATCTTGCGAGATCTGGTCATGAGCGGTGTGTATGGGTTTTTTTAATGTCTTTTAATGTATATTGTTTATACTGTCTTTGTTGTAAGCCGCCCAGAGTCCTCGGAGAGTTGGGTGGCATAGAAATACGAATAATAAATAAATAAATAAATTTTAATTTCGAAATAGTCTTGCTACCCTGTTTCCCCTAAAACAAGACATGCCCTGATAATAAGACCAATTGGGCTTTTGAGCGCATGTACTAAAATAAGCCGCCCCCCCGAAAATAAGCCCTCCCCAAAAATAAGCCCTCCCCAAAAATATTTAAACGCATGTGCAGCTGGTCCCTGCCATTTCCTCTGGTTAGGTTAGGGAGACAGAGCTGGAAATCAGGTAAGATGGCAAGAGGAGCCCCGTCTTGCTCCACGTGCCCAAAATAATAAGACCTCCCAGAAAATAAGGCCAAGCACTTATTTTGGGGTTCAAAAAAAATATAAGACAAGGTGTTATTTTCGGAGAAACACGGTAGGTGAAGCCACCAAGACTGCAAATGCCACACTTTTCTTAGGCATATGAAATCCAAGATCACATCAGTGGACTTCTAACTGTATAAATTCCTCCTATTTTCCCACTGTAGTTCCCAAATCATCTGTCAAATGCCTTCCAGATTGTTGAGTGATGCACTAGAAGACATTCTGAGAATTCTTCTAGGGCTGCAACAGGAGTAGGATAACACATCCCTGCCAATTTCACTGATGCAATTTAACACTCTGTTAGATTAGATCCTGTAACAATGAAGGTCTATCTTGCTGACTGACAAGTGATGAACTATAAATCTTATTTCACTGATATGTCATCTTCTCCTCCTCCTCTTCCACCTCTTGTAGTTATCAATGATTCCAGATAGCAGGCAGTGAAATAACAACACAATTTTTAGGACTTTCCCCTCTTCATCCTTTTTTAGATGATTCTCCCCACTCTGAAAATGTATTTAGTTTGTGGAAACTTTTATTTTACTTAACTGTCCGCACCAAATAGGTGGACATTTGTGCTGTTGTTACTTGACTGCTTATATGGCAAGGGCAGCAGTTGGCCAATCATGGTTAAACTCAAAATAGCTAAGTAGGGTTAAGCAGTCTTCATATATGGAAGGCATGGTACTGGGAAGTCTGAGGGCTATAGGCTAGACTGGGTAATTTAAAAAAACATCCTTAAAAAAAAAGCAAAGGCCAAATATTTTCATCCTGTTATCAGGAAAACATGTGGATGTGTCCTTAGGTCACCACAAGTCAAGCTTAATTTATTAGAGTCTGATTTTAATTGACATTGAATTTTGCTGATGTGACCTTGGGGCAATAGGGGAGGCCATAAAAGGGCTTGGAGTTTTTATCTACTGCTTTAAACAAAATATTCCAAGAGCAACATTTCCTCACATGTGTTGCCTCTTAAATCACATCATCGTACTCTGAATCATCTCATTAGCTTATTAGAAAATGAACTGATCAAAACAGGATGCTCTGTTGAAGCTGTTGCCTGACCAGCACTGAACAGAACAGTATCTTCACCTCCTACACGCAGTTACATATAATATTTTTTGCAGTAAGGGATCACAGGAGCCATCCTGGGCAGTCTGGCTTGGAAGGATTCCTCCATCATCAATTTCTCCATTTTATTATTTTTATTGTAAGTACTGGATTAGCCATTCAAACAACTACTTCTTTAGTCTCCACCATCTAGTAGGTGTGTGACTTGTAACACAAGACATTTAGAAGGAACCAAGTTAGTGGTTGACAGAGAAGATAAGGAGTGGTTGATATTTCTGTCCTTCCTTGAAATAAGATGATATTTTATTATAGTTGCCTCACAATAATACTGAACGCTCCCTTCTGCCCTCATAATTTGTGAAGAATTAATCCTAGATGTCCATTTCAGCCAAGGATGGGGCTTTTGCCTGGATGATGCTCCCAAGAAGAAAGATCTAAAGCCACCATTTATTGCACCTGGAGTCATTTATGATGTTCATCACCAGTGTCAGTTACAGTATGGACCCAATGCAACGTACTGCGATCAAGTGGATGTAAGTTCATGTATCCAGTATTGATGGGGATTGTCATTTAAAAGAAAACAGGAATGATCATATTTTATTCTTACATTATTGATATAGCAAATCTCTATACCTATACCACTCACCTGCGTGACTCTGTTTTACAACAAAACCATACAATCATATTAAAAAACGTAGTTCAGGGGTGAAATGCTCCCGGTTCAGACCGGATCACCCGATCCAGTAGCAGATGGCAGTGCATGGTTCGGAGAACTGGTAGCAAAAATCCCTGCGCCCACACCCTCCGCCCAACTGAGCCGCGCAATCATCAGAAATGCTTTTCAAAGCATTTTTTTCTGCAACCTCTTGGCCGAAGAGGTGGTAAAAAAAATGCTTTGAAAAGTCTCTGATGATCCCAGCTGAGTTGCCTGATCATCAGAGAGGCATTTTTTAAAAAGCCTCTCTGACGATCCCAGCTGAGTTGCCTGATCGGCAGAGGCTTTTCAAAGCATTAGAAAAAATGCTTTGAAAAGTTAAAAAAAAAAGTTGGCCACGCCCACCCAGTCACATTACCACCCCCCAAGCCACACCCACAGAACCGGTAGTAACAAATTTTACATTTCACAAAAACAAAATTAAATACAGACTCAAAACAAAATTAAAAATGGAGCAGTTGAAAAGTTGAAAAGGTGGAGGGAGCACTTTCAAAAGAACCAGCCCAACCATGCTTAGTACTAAAGAATATGAGCCAGCGGTGTGCTGCAGCTGCCAAAAAAAAAGCCAATGCAATCCTAGGCTGCATTAACAGAGGGTTAGAATCAAGATCACGTGACGTGGTAATACCTCTGTATAATGCCTTGGTAAGGCCACGCTTGGAATACTGCATCCAGTTTTGGTCATCATGAGGTAAAAAAAGATGTTTTTTTAAAAAAATTTAATTTTATTTCAAATTTATATACCGCATCTTCTCCCGAAGGACTCAGGGCGGTGTACAGCCAGATTAAAAAAACATACAATACAAACATTAAAAACAATTAAAAAGATATATATTAATTTGGCCCCAATTTAAAATAACAAACCAATTAAAAATATTTAAAAAATATATTAAGCCAGCCCAGCTTGCTGAAAAAAGAAAGTTTTAAGGGCACGGCGGAAGGCACCGAGGTCTTGGATTCTCCTTATCTCTGGGGGCAACTGATTCCAGAGGGTAGGTGCCCCCACAGAGAAGGCCCTCCCCCTGGGGGTCACCAGCCTACATTGTTTGGCTGATGGCACCCCGAGGAGGCCCTCTCTGTGGGAGCGCACAGGTTGATGGGAGGCCGTCGGTAGCAGCAGGCGTCTCGAAGATAACTTGGTCTTATGCCATGGAGCGCTTTAAAGGTGATAACCAACACCTTGAAGCGCACCCGGAAGACCACTGGGAGCCAGTGCAGCTTACGCAGGAGAGGTGTTGTATGAGAGCGCAGGAGAGGTGTTGTACCTGCGCGACTGCATTCTGGACCAGTTGGAGCCTCCGGGTGCTCTTCAAGGGGAGCCCCATGTAGAGAGCGTTGCAGTAGTCCAGGCGAGAGGTGACGCGGGCATGAGTGACTGTGCACAGGGAATCCTGTGAAATTCTAGAAAGAGTGCAGAGAAGAGCAACCAAATGATTAGGGGATTGTAGGCTAAAACATATAAAGAACGGTTGCTGGAATAGGTATGTCTAATTTAATGAAGAGAAGGACTGGAAGAACAACTTGCTCGCAGAAGTTGTGAATGCTGCAACACTGTAAGTTTTTAAGAAGAGATTGGACAACCATTTGTCTGAAATGGTATGTAGTCTCCTGCCTGAGCAGAGGGTTGGACTAGAAGACCTCCAAGGTCCCTTCCAACTTTGTTATTCTGCCATGAATACCAAACCACATAGAAATGTTGTTTCAGAACAGTGGATTCCAAACTCTGAAGCAGAAATTTCCCGTTGCTTGTGAAATGTAGCAATTGTATAGCCAATATAAATGCCAGATTAGAGGAAGCCAGTGTCTTGAGTAAAATATGCCTACATATCTGCCATAGGATACATGTGACCCAGAGGTGAAATGCTCCCGGTTTGGACTGGATCGCCCGATCTGGTAGCGATGGAGGCGGGTGGTTCGGAGAACCGGTAGCAAAAATTCCTGCCCCCCCCCATGCCCAGCTGAGCCACACAATCATCAGAGGCTTTTTTTCTTTTAAATGACTCTGACGATCCAAGCTGAGTTTTTTAAAAACCCTCTGCCAATCAGCAACTCAGCTTAGATCGTCAGAGCCATTTAAAAGAAAAAAAAACTTTTTTTCTTTTAAATGCCTCTGACGACCCAAGCTCTGATGAGGCTTTTGAAAGCATTTTTTTACAACTTCTTCACCGAAGAGGTTGTAGAAAAAATGGTTTTAAAAGTTAAAAAAAAAATGGCCACGCCCACCGAGTCACATTACCCCCCCACCAAGCCACGCCCACAGAACCGGTAATAACAAATTTTAGATTTCACCACTGATGTGACCTAAAGTGGATGAATAACGGGGCATCTCAGGGTTTGAGATAGTCTCTCAAAGGTATTTTAAAAGAAGGTAGAAGTAATGAAACATACGGCAAATATTCAGTTTAACTGTTTTTATCCCTTTTAATTATATATGAATTTAAAATAACATAATGCAGGTAGTCCTCAATTTATAACCACAATCGAACCCAAAATTTCTGTGGCTAAGAGAGCTATTTGTTAACTGAATTTTGCTCCGCATTACGACCTTCCTTGCCACATTTGTTAAGTGAATCACTGTGGTTGTTAAGTTAGTAACATGGTTGTTAAGTGAATCTGGCTTTCCCATTTTGCTGGTCAAAATGTTGCAAAAGGTGATCAGTACACTGCAACCGTCATAAATATGAATCAGTTGCTAAGCATCAGAATTTTGATCACATGACCTCAGATAGTCACACTTGGCCCTAAGCGTAAAAAACAGTCACAAGTCACTTTTTTTCAGGGCAGTTGTGACTTCGAAGGGTCACTGAACGAACTGTTAGAAGTCAAGGACTGCCTATATTTTTACCTTTTCACATGTTAGTTTATATGTACGTCCAGATGGAGTCTGATTTAGTTTAAATCTGAACTATTTAACCATCATGTAAAACGATAATGTAAGAAAATATTTGAAAATCCTTCCCTAGCAATATTTTTGGATAATTTTAAAAAGCTGGAAAAGGGCATATGGAAAAAAATGAAAAAGAAGATATTTGTTTTCTTCCTACAGTTTTTCGGTGCTTTCAGTTCCAAATGTGACATTGAGTTGATGGCCAAGATGAGGGATTTTCCCATTAATCCTACCGACTTGAACTGGTAGCCTAAAGTCATAGAAAACATTCCCTTGATGTCACAGACTGCAGTACAAAATTGGCTTTGACATTATCTGTTTCTTTGTGCCTTTTAGCTACTGCCTTATTTCCTCACAAACTCCAGCTGTACGAAATAGCTTTGCAGGTAATAAAATAGCAATAAAATAAAATTATATTTTAAAGCTCCATTAAGTGATGTGACATTCCAAAATCCTACCATTAAATAATAAGAAAAATATGCAATCATTACATACTGATGTCAGCCCTTCAAAGAAGACTAGGTCACCAGAGTTATAAATGAGAGTTATAAATGTTAATATTACTTTATTAAAAGGTTATTGTAACATAATCTTCCAAGTCTGAATGTTCTTTCTCCCTCCATTTATCTTTATTTTCATGTGAACCAGAGAGGGACTGAGGCACTTACTCAAATTTTTTTGTCCCAGATTTGGATTTCTTTTATCTAACTCTTGTCTTGGCTGCAGCTCTTGCTCTGATCCATAACATTATTCCTATTGCCTGTCATGCACCCTTAGGGGTCTGAATCGAGAGGGAAGACGAACAGCTGACAGAGAGTGAGAGAATGACTCTGTTGGCTGTGGAGGAAACTGGGGAAGGGCAAAGTCAGGCTGGGCAGAGCAGGGGAGAGGTAGAACAAAGAAGAGGGGGTTCAGATGAAGACCAAGGCCCACCCCCTCCTCATCCTAGGACACGCAGGGAAGAATGGAGAAGAGAGCAATGTGGGTTGTGTGGCTTACGAGGGAGGAAAGGGCCCCGATTCCAGTAGTGAAATCCAATTTTTTTTAATACTGATTCTGTGAGCGTGGCTTGGTGGGCAGGGCTTGGTGGGTGGAGCAGGGGAAGGATACTGCAAAATCCCCATTCCCACCCCGCTCTGGGGCCAGCCAGAGGTGGTATTTGCCGGTTCTCCAAACTATTCAAAATTTCTGCCACCAGTTCTTCAGAACTTGCTGGATTTTACCCCTGCCCAATTCCCTTCACAAGGTACACCTGGGGATGGAGTTTAAAGGAGAGGCAAATGGGGGGCGGTTGTCAGGAACAAACACTGAGTTCATCTTGTGTTAACTGCTTTATCTGAGTTCCTGGCATCCTCCCAACTGGTTTGATTTACTGCCATGCTACTTCATTTCTGGAACTCCTTATCTTGCTTGCCCTGCCGGATTAATTACCTTATCTTGCTTTGTTGGATTTATAGTTGGAAGTTTTCTGTTTATAACACTTAGACTGGAGTATTTTCAGCCAACGGCTGTTACAGCTTTGTGGGAGAGTTCTTCTCCAGACTGGAGAGTAAATGGGACATTGGGGGCAAAATTGGAGTTAATAAGTTATCTCCACACGAGGGGATGCCTCTGGCTCTTGAGTTGGTCTCCCAAAGGCCTTCCATAAGAGTCAAAGGGGGGAGAATGGCAGCCATTCTTGTCTCAGGAGTGGGTCTGTCCCAAAGAATGCCCAATGTTGGGGTCTCTCCCACCACATCTGCTGGTTGATAGGAGCCATTAGTAAGTGCTATCTGGACATCTGGATTGGATAGGCAGAGGCTCTTTGGAAAATATGGTCTCTTAGATAGCCAGGTCTTTTTTTTTTTTTTTTTATTGAAAAAGTTTTCAAATACAAGTTTTTCCCCCTTTCCCCCCCCCCTTCCCTAACCCCCCCTCACCACCCATCCCCCCCTGTGACTTCTTCACAACAATAGGCTATTTCATAACTAATTACATACATAATATCTTTCCTTTCCCTTACTCCCTCCTCAGAATACTGACCCTTAGCATATTATTCTTATAACTCCCATTTTTACGATAATCTGCCCTTTTTCTCCTCCCCTAAACTTATAGTGTATTATTACAATTTAACATTTAATCTTTTATATATATTAATATAACATTTTAAAGCAGCCTTCTCCCTACATCCAGATTTAACGTTTATTCAGTTCTATCCAATTCCTCCACTCCCCTAAATATATGACTTAAGGATCCTTTTTCTTAGACTAATCAATCAGTAAACTAACCTATTTCAACCCTTCAATTCCTACAAAATTGAGCCAGGTCTTGAGCAGGGATGGGATTCAAAAATTTTAGCAACTGGTTCTCTGCCCGGTTGCTGGCTGGGCATGGCCATGGTGTGTGGGGCCTACTCGGCTTCCTGCACCACGGTGGTGGTGGGGGGGGTTGCCCTCTCCAAGCTCTAGAGGCTTTCCTCAAGCCTCTGGGAAGGCAAAAATGGCCTCCCCTGGGCTCTGGAGGCCCTCTGGAGGCCGAAAACGGGCCCGTTTCCAGACTTCCGGAACTTCTGGGAGGCCCGTTTTTCGCCCTCCCAGAGCCTCCACACAGACACTGCATTTACCTGGCATCCAAAACAGGCCATGTGGAGACTCCTGGGAAGGGCGGGGCAGGGTGGGCAGGGCCAGACAGTCCTTGCAACTACCGGTTCAGCGAACCAGATGTAAAATTAGCATCCGGTTTGCCTGAACCAGTCCGAACGGGCTGAATCCGACCCCTGGTCTTGAGCCATATAGGGCTTTGATGATAGCAATCAGGCTACAACAAACCTGAATTGTACTTACAAATACAGTAGTTCCAGGGCAGTTCCATTAGCAGTGATGTCGTATGGTAGAACCAAAATCACTTAGATTTCTGGCTGGTCTTCAAGAGCAGTTCTATTTGAAGTTAATTACAGTAACTTTAAACCTCAGCAATATTAAACTGCGAAGGCTTCAACTGCCTGAATTCACTAGGGAACATTGCAGTAGCCTAGCTGGGAAATGACAAGGGTGACTCACTCAGGAAAACTCGTTTGCCGTTTATAATCCTCTGCTTCCTACAAAAGATTTTCTGTGCTGTTCTGCAATAATGGGAAAGCATTAAAACCAAAATTAAAACCCAGTGGAAGAAATATTTATTAATGTTATTATTATGTGTGATTTATTCACACCGTTCTAAAATCTGAGACCACTTTAGATTATACAGGAAATAGCGGGTTTTTTGTGTGTGTGAAAGATGCTTAATAAATCAGCGTAGCAGATTAGTGAAGGTAGAAAGCAATTTCCTCAAGGACTTGGCAAAGTATTAGAGCTAAATAAACAACGAAATAACGACGACTGTACAATGAGCAAAGAATCCTTAACATTTGTGTGCATGGTGGAAAACAAAACATTTTGAGAGTAGAAATTGCTGGCATGTGATCAGCAATTTCTACCATCAAGATGTTTTGTTTATATATATGTAATATACATATAACATTTATTAGAAAAGTGATTGATACCAATTGAAATAGAGTATAGTATCAATTCTTTGCTGTTTCGTCTTATTTCAGTAGAGGTGAGGTCTATCCATACTGGATTATTACACCACAATTAGCTGAGACCTGTGTCAGCAAATCACTTTGAAGTTGAGGAAATTGTAAGAATTGGACATTTTACAGTTTACCATTTTTTTTTAACTTTCATAAAAATAACTACTTCTTAATTTCTTCCCAAATTTCTAGGCAGCTAGATCGCACACTGCTACTTCTTTCTCTCACCAAATCCTTGGGAGCAGCCTTAAGGCAAGCCAAATTGTAACGGCCTTCACTTCTGCTTCCTTAAAATGCTATCACTGTCTTAACCTGACCTGTTATAGGTTTGGCAACAGTACAAATGCCTTCCTTTTCTGGAGGACTGCCTGTCTCTTTGGATGCCATCTAGGGTTTGCCCAGATTTTTGTGGTCCAGGGTTGAGAGCCACCGTATGCCAAAAAAAGGACTGGTAGAAGGGAGGAATCTAGTATCTTGATGACTATGTTGAAGGCAAGATAAAAATTTTATGCCTGCTGTTTTTGACTAACCTACTCTGAGAGAGGAAAAAACCCATCAAATTTCTCTTATAGGTCAGGGCCTGGAATTAGGAGCTGAGGGTGTAGGCGAGACAAGGAATCCCTTCACTGAGGAAGCAAGCACAGCATTTCAAAACAAGCAAACAAAATTCTAGCTTAAATTTGTTTCAGCTACAATACTGCCGAGCCAGAACTTCCCAACTTGTTGTTATTGTTGGAAAGGGTCGTTCCAGATTCCTTTCAAACTGATGTAAAATCTTCATGCAGAAATGCCCCCTATTTTCCATTCTGCTTAGCTTAGATTCAGTGATTTAATGGGATGAGAAATATTTTCTCTCCACCCCACCCCTTTCCGTTAATGAGATGTAAATACTTTCATGGACTTTTCTAGATTCCCCAGAGTTCAAGAAACTATGTTTGCTGCTCAACAGGAAATGAGGAGTATAGGATTGGAATAAAATGCCGTGTTTTCTCTCCTGGGAGTTTATTCTGTTATTCATTTAATAAATCTACCAAACGACTAAGTTTAAGAAATAATTGTCTCCTGTGCAACTCCTGAATGAACTGAAAAGCACGGATATCTTCAGACTTCAAAAAAGTCAAAATGGTGACTATGATTGCACAATCAAAGACACCCCCCTCCCAGCCCTTTTAATGTTTATTACACATGTTGCATGCATGTAATAAAGGGCCAGGGCTTGGAGTATACAATCACATCTGTTATTGTGACTTTTTTTGACCCCAGTTGACAAGGGAAGAACGCTTGGTGCAATCAGTGGCGGGTTGCTACCGGTTCACACCGGATCAGGCGAACCGGTGGTGACAGTGGTGGGAGGCTCCGCCCACCCGCCGGGATGTTTCTGCACATGTGCAGAAGCTTTTGCACATGTGCAAAAGCATTGCGCGAGTGCGCAAGCGCCCATGAGCAAACCGGTAGTGAAGCGAACCCGATTGCACCTCTGGGTGCAATATTGCTTCATTGTTCTTTGTTCCTACATTTATCAAAGGATAATCCATGACATTCTCTTGGGATTCCATAAAGTGTTTATTGATGTGTGTTATTATTACATTTCCAATTATTGTTCTTTCAGAATATTTGCCAGACTTTGTGGTGCTTTGTGAAGGGTTCTTGCCGTTCCAAACTGGATGCCGCAGCAGATGGGACAAGATGTGGGGAGAATAAGGTGATGATAAGATGGAGAAGACAAAAATGGGAAAGGTAGCTGGGTCTCTGTCTGATTTTTATTAATGCTGCGAGAATTCAAGCCAAACCCTGGTGGCCTCTTATGCAACATGTTCTTTTCCTGCGTCTAAACTTTGCTTTCGTTCAACATTTCTCCCAACAATTTCTCTGCTGTGAGTTCAATCTGAAATCTTGATCCTCGTCTGAGTATTGTCATTTTCTTCACTGGTGAAACAAGACCTTTGCTCTTTTTTTTAAACCGGTGCCAGATCCTCCGTCCTCCTGTAAGAATATAAATTCCTCACTGCTGCAGATCAGGGATGTGTTTTTGATATGCCTTATAGCAGTGACAGCTCAATGAAGAAGTTTCAGAATCTCGCCTCCGTTCCAGGTGTTTATTTGTGTCAAATGCAGAAGTATTTATTTCTGCAATATAAATGGTGCGTTCTCCCAACAGTGTTCTTTTCTTTGCCTTTTCTAACTTTTTTCCATAGTTCATCCTTTTTATTGCAATAACTGACTTTCCCCTATCTCTGGAAGATCCAAGTTTGTTTTATACCTGAGCAGATGAATTTTAATACTTTGTGTCTACGGGATTGTTCACATAAAATATTCAATAGGTTTTTCCACAGGAACTTTGATTTATTCAGAGTCAACGGATGCGGACTATTCTTATGCCAAGCTATGCCTTCATTTTATAATGAATGGAGTCATTTCTCTAAGATGTCTTTCAGATGCATTCAAATTTCCAAGCGGCCGCAGCCAGGGTAATTCTATCACATCAGAAGGACAGCAGGTTAGGAGAGACTCATGCACACATATGTAGTTTGGCAGGTTACATTTCAGAACATTTTCTTTTTAAAATTAGATCAATACATCTTGTACTGAAGAATAGAATTACATGAACAGAACTTTTAACAGTTGCAAAAGGCTTGAGTACCTTTGGGAACAGGGCTGAACTTTTTCAGAAGACATTTTGGAAGGAAGGAAGGAGAGGGAGGGAGGGAGGAAGCAAGGAAGGAATTTGACTTACTCAAGGGAGGTGAAGTGAGGGGAGGGACAGAGGGAGGGAGGAAGGGAGGAGTTTGATTTACCCAAGGGAGGTGAGGTGAGGTGAGGCGAACTGTGGAAGGAAGGAAGGAAGGAAGGAAGGAAGGAAGGAAGGAAGGAAGGAAGGAAGGAAGGAATTTTACCAAGGGATGTGGAGGTGAGGTGAGGTGAGGTAAGGTAAAGTGAGGAAGGAAGGACGGAAGAAAGGAAGGAAGGAAGGAAGGAAGGAAGGAAGGAAGGAAGGAAGGAAGGAAGGAAGGAATTTTACCAAGGGATGTGGAGGTGAGGTGAGGTGAGGTAAGGTAAAGTGAGGAAGGAAGGAAGGAAGAAAGGAAGGAAGGAAGGAAGGAAGGAAGGAATTTTACCAAGGGATGTGGAGGTGAGGTAAGGTGAGGTAAGGTAAAGTGAGGAAGGAAGGACGGAAGAAAGGAAGGAAGGAAGGAAGGAAGGAAGGAAGGAAGGAAGGAATTTTACCAAGGGATGTGGAGGTGAGGTGAAGTGAGGTGAGGTAAGGTGAAGTGTGGAAGGAAGGAAGGAAGGAGGGAAGGAATCTTACTAAGGGATGTGGAGGTGAGGTGAGGTGAAGTAAGGTGAAGTGTGGAAGGAAGGAAGGAAGGAAGGAAGGAAGGAAGGAAGGAAGGAAGGAAGGAAGGAAGGGTTCCTGCTAGCTGAGTTGCAACTGTCTATGAAGATTCTCAGTCATCCAGGTCATAGTTGTCCCAAAGGGGTTTTTTTCAAGAGGCAACTCGGCCAGAAAGTTCAGTTGCCCCTTGAAAAAAGCACCTTTGGCTGAGTTACAACTAAACAAATTGTTGAATAATATATCTTCTCCAAAATTTTCTGGCCACAAAAGTCTTATGTCCTAACCACTCTATATACTTTATCCAATTGATTATGCAAAGTCTGTAACTGGATCTCCCATTTTCTTTTCAAATCCCTAACTTCGTCAAAAGTTTGAGGGAGAGGATCGCATCCCTCTTCCACCATCCAATATGCTATGAGCTAGGCCAGGGTGAGGAAACCAACAGGCACAAGAAGGATTCTATAATCCTTTTCCCGCAGCAATTCCTCTGGATCAGCATGGCACACCTTACACCTCTCCAGTTGCATATAAATAGTTGGGCTCAACCTTGGCTTTCAATGAAAGATGAATTCTCTTAGGCCAGTTACCAAGGAGCTGCTGTGGTAGACATGTATTTTATATGCCAAACTGGATTTCCTTCCCTCCTGACCAATCGCATTTGCTGCTTTATTATTCAGTGGTGCTTCTCAGGTGAATGTATAACGGTGGGCAAGAGCCCTGATGCAATTAATGGCGCGTGGGGATCCTGGTCACCCTGGTCACACTGTACTCGGACATGTGGAGCTGGCATTCAGGCAGCTGAAAGACACTGCAATAACCCAGAGTAAGAACATTGAAGATTTCAATCTCTTTATAACCTAACAGTCTGGTTTCAGAGCACTTAAAGAATGGCTGCATTGAAGGGTGGCATTTCCTGTCTTTGGAGTGATCTCTATAGAGCAGGGCTGTCAAACTTGTGGACCACGGGCCGGATGCGTCATGCGCTGGCCACAGCCATGCCCGGTTTAGCGAAGGGGAAAAAAGTCCCGATACGTTACATGACACCACTGTGACGATGTGAGTTTGACGCCCCTTGCTATACAGACTCTTTTCCAAGGTTTCATACAGCAACTGTAGCCTTTTGCAAGAGTCAGTTATCTTTTCTCAGCATGGACGAAAAAAGGGAGAAAGAAGAAATATATGAAAATGAAATATATGAAAAAATTAAAGAGAAAATGCCTAGAAAAAAGATGAAATACAAATCTAAGAAACAAGCAGAAACTGAAAAGTTTCTTGGAAGTAATTTGCTGTTGTGAAAAATGAAGAAAGAGATTATAGTTTGATTCAGAAAGCATCAGAGTGGTACAGTGGTTGGATTCTGTTAATGTTTATTATATTTTATTTATTCATGTGTATTCCACCTTTATTATTTTTACAACTAACTGAAGGTGGCAATGATATCCAACACACCTTCCTCCTCCTATTTTCCTCACAAGAACAACCCTGTGAGGACAATTAGGCTGAGAGAGAGTGACTGGCCCAAGGTCATGTCAGATTAACGCAAGAAGTGACAGTTTTGGAAGATATTTTCAAATTTGTATCAATACCAGCAGTTCTTATGACAGTTTTAGGAACCAGTGAGTTTAACTTCCTATTCAATGTAATTTCTTTTCTGAATTTATCTCACTGTGTTGCTGTGAGGATAAAATGAGAGGCAAGAATTCTGTATACATTTGCCTCTTGGGAAAGAATGAAAGGATGAAAAAAAAGTTTGATTTCTTTATTTAAAAGTGACTTCTTCATTTTTAGACCACAGTTTGGAGGGAAGTATTGCACTGGGGAGAGAAAGCACTATCGTATGTGCAATGTTAAAGCGTGCCAAAAGTTGACACCGAATTTCCGACAAATGCAGTGCAGTGAGTTTGATACAGTTGCCTACAAAAATGAATTCTACCAATGGATTCCAATTTATAATACAGGTAAAAAACAATCTGCTAAGAATCTGGATAATAATCTGGTTAACAATCTAGATTTCGTTTAGATGAGTTTTTTCTTGTCAATACAGGCACAGTTTATAAAATACCTCAAAAATATTGGCACTAAAGAATGGTTCCTTTAGGACAGTGGTTCTCAACCTTCCTAATGCTGCGACCCTTTAATACAGTTCCTCATGTTGTGGTGACCCCCAACCATAAAATTATTCCTAAAACCATTGAAAAAATGTGTTTTCCGATGGTCTTAGGCGACCCCTGTGAAAGGGTCATTCGACCCCCAAAGGGGTCCCGACCCACAGGTTGAGAACCACTGCTTTAGGAGAAGGATACTGCTACTACAGGTAGTCCTTGACTTGCAACTTCAATTGAGCCCAACATTTATGTTGCAAAGCAAGACAATTATTTAGTGAGTTTTGCCCCATTTTACGATCTTTCTTGCCACAGTTGTTAAATGAATCAGCAGTTGTTAAGTGAACCCGGCTTCCCTGTTGACTCTGCTTATCAGAAGTTCGCAAAAGGGGATGAAATGAACCCTGGACTCTTCAACCATCATAAATACAAGCCAGTTTCCAAGCATCTGAATTTTGATCATGTGACTGTGGGGATGCTGCAGTGGTTGTAAATGTGAAAAATGGTCATAAGTCACTTTTTTCAGTGCCATTGTAACTTCGAACAGTTGCTAAACGATCTGTTGTATGTTGAGGACTATCTGTAGTATAGAGCGGACTACAATTGAGGTTGCTCCTTCCAGCCCATAATCCACTCCTTCGTGGGGTGGATTCTTAGATCCAATGGCTAAAATGCCTTCCTGGGGCAGCTCTTCGCCACTACCCATTTTGGTTATTCTTCCTTTCTTTCTTTCTTTTTTGGTTCTTCCAAAAGAACCAAAAGCTTTGGCAAAGCCAGCAGTCTTTCCTCTTCTTTGCTTTTTTACTAAAAAGGAATATAATTCTGAGAGCAATTTTAGTATTTCGAGATACTCTGTACATTCCTGTATTTTGGGTTGCTGACTTCAAAGGAGGAGAGGAAAAAAAATATATACTGACATAGGGGGCAGTGAAAAGAAATGTGAGTAGGAGGCAAATTAATGAATATGAAGGATAAAAGAAAATTACATGCTTGCAGCGGAGTGCATAAATGCCTAAAAGCTAATGTTGGGGCTTAAGCAAAAATTAACACTTCCTGTCCATTAACAAAAAGAAAAAACAGTTTATGACTTCTACTGGTCAATTATTGTATTTTCAAAGTATGGACATTTAAGCAGTAAAAGTTAAAATTCTCAGTCTGGTTTCCCGCTAATAATGTTTTTGGCCCACAAACGCAGCTGAGAATAAATAGTTTTGGAAGGTATTTACAAATATGTGTAAATATCAGCAGCTGTTATGGCAGTTTTAGGAACCAGCACGGCTGTTCCATTATATAAAATGACTCATGCCAATTGTTGGTTTTGTGAGGTAAACCTGTCTCTCTTGCTCCATCCCCTATCTACCTAAGGGCTATGTTGTCTCTTATCTGAGAGCTCCCTTGGCAACATCTCTGCCTAATCTCCCTCCCTCTCTTGTGTCTTCAATTGGAACTGCCACTATCTGAGTCCCAAGGTCTTCCTCGCATAACCTTACAATGGTACCTTGGTACTCAACTGCTTAGAAACTCATCAAATTTGGTACTCAATGCATTTCGATGTGAAAATTTTGTCCCGGTATTCATTGCTTGATTGGTATTCAACGCACAAGCTAGAACTTGTCAGTGTTCGGTTGCCTTGTGACTCACTACATTATTCCTTATGGGCAAACATTGATTGTATTCATTGATTTTGGCATTCATTGCACCTCCTGGACCCAATTAAGGATGAGTACCAAGGTACCACTATACACCAATTTTCCTGTATCTGTTGTAAAGTTTCAGTTAGGAACTGCAAAAAGACTGGAATGTAAATTCATCTGACTTTAGTTGGCTGAGTCACTGAAATATTAATTTTTACAAACAGCTTTGAATCTTTAGTATCCAATGAAAGATCCTATCAAAGCCTTACAATGGGTCTTTAAAATATGCTTTATTGATGTAATATTTGGGATTTCTCCTAGCTAATCCCTGTGAGCTGCAATGCCTCCCTATAAACCACCATTTTTCAGAGAGGATGTTAGATGCTGTAATTGATGGTACACCTTGCTTTGAAGGAAACAGCTACAGAGACGTCTGCATTAATGGCATGTGTAAGGTATTGGGTATGTTTCCTTCTCTGGAACCTTCATGGGACTTCAGATTTGTAGACTTGCAAAAATGGGCCAGGCAGATTGCAGCTTTATATACTGGTGCCAATTTGTATGTCAGTGGTGGGAAACATTTTGGTGGCCAAGTTATTATCTGGGAAGTGGATGATAAGTCAATATGATGGATGGTGGTAATTAGTGCTTTTCTTTTATTTATTTATTTATTTATTTTTATTTCTATACCGCCCTTCTCCCGCAGGACTCAGGGTGGTGCACAGCCAAAGTAAAACATCATATACAAAATTTAAAAGACAATTTAAAACAATTAAATAATTTTGGCCCAAATAATTTAAAACAACCCAAATTAAAACCGAATCAATTAAAACTGAGAGGACGGGATCAAGCCAGCCCGGCTAGATGGAATAAGTGTGTTTTTAGGGCCCGACGAAAAGTCCAGAGGTCTAATATCGTGCGTATCTCAGGGGGTAGGTCGTTCCAGAGGGCTGGTGCCGCCACAGAGAAGGATCTCCCCCTGGGGGTGGCCAGCTGGCACTGTCTGGCCGACGGCACCCTGAGGAGGCCCTCTCTGTGCGAGCGAACCGGCCGGTGGGAGGCTATTGGCGGCAGAAGGCGGTCTCGCAAATACCCCGGCCCTAAGCCATGGAGTGCTTTAAAGGTGATCACCAACACCTTGAAGCGCACCCGGAAGACCACAGGAAGCCAGTGCAGCTCGCGCAGGAGAGGTGTCACGTGGGAGCGCCCCGTCGCTCCCATAATCCCCCACGCGGCCGCATTCTGCACCAACTGCAGCCTCCGGGTGCACCCCAAGGGGAGCCCCATGTAGAGAGCATTGCAGTAGTCCAGGCGGGAAGTGACAAGTGCTTGAGTGACCGTGCATATTTCAATGTCCGTTCTTTATTTCAATGTCTTTTTTATTTCAACATGGGTGGTAGGGAGATATCATTGAAAACCATACCTAGAGTACTGCATCCAGTTTTGGTCACCACACTATAAAAAGGATGTTGAGACTCTAGAAAAAGTGCAGAGGAGAGCAACTAGGATGATTAGGGGACTGGAGACTAAAACATATGAAGAACGGTTACAGGAACTGGGCATGGCTAGTCTAGTGAAGAGAAGGTCCAGGGGAGCATGATAGCAGTCTTCCAATATTTGAGGGGCTGCCACAGAGAGGAAGGGCCTAGTAGCTCAGCGGACTGATAGCATTGTGATTAACACCAGCTGTCTGCAATTACTGTAAATTCGAATCTCACCAGGCTCAAGGTTGACTCAGCCTTCCATCCTTTCTAAGGTAGATAAATTGAGGACCCAGTTTGTGGGGGCAATAAGCTGACTTTGTATAAATATACAAAAGTATGAAGGCTATTGCTTAACGCATTGTAAGACGCCCTGAGTCTCCGGAGAAGGGCGGCATATAAATCAAATTAAAAAAAAAAAAAAGGGGTCAAGCTATTTTCCAAGGCACCTGAAGGCCAGACAAGGAATAATGGATGGAAACTGACCAAGGAGAGTTTCAACCTAAAAATGAAGAGGAACTTTCTGACAGTGAGAGCAATCAACCAATGGAACAGAAGTTGCCTTCGGAAGTTATGGGAGCTTCATCACTTGAGACTTTCAAGAAAAGATTGGACTGCCATTTGTCAGAAATGGTGTAGGGTCTCCTGCTTGAACGGGGGGTTGGACTAGATGACCTATAAGGTTCCTTCCAACTCTGTTAATCTGTTAAACTTTGGCAATTTTACTGTCAAGATTCAGCAAGCTCTGGAGATTGAAAGTTGCCCATCTCAGCTTCTTGGCTCTTCCTGGCTAAACTACCCAAATTTACACATTTCTGCTTCCAAGATGGGAGACAGTCTAAGAATAGGATTGGGTGGCCAGGATCACAAAATCAGGCATTCCTAAGAAGTCTGTAAGGGGCGTGCATAAGAGCACCAGCGTGCCTACCGTTCCTGTCCTAATGTTCCCTTTAATTGTACTCATTTTATGTATTCAATTCATGCTTATACTTATATATATTATCTAATATGTACTTGACAAAATAAATAAATAAATAATAAAAAAAGCTGAGGATCATTGAAATATAAGGTATTCTAAATGCTGGGACTGTATCACTGTATTGGATGGAGAAAGGATCAGAAGTGAAAGCTGTTGGCAAGATAACATACTTTATATGATCACAGTGCTTAATCCCCATTAGTGGACTAATATGCATACTGTGGTTTCCAATGGAGACAGCCCAGCAACTAATTTAGAGAGTGCCAAATATAGTTACAGATATTCCAATGAATTTATCATTGGTAGGAGGATTGAAAAACTGAAAATTTGAGGACTTATGTCAATGAAATATTTAGTATCAATAATGTGGCACATAAGGCTGATCTTAATATCTCCATAATCATGATGGGAAGATGTCTTAATAGCTGTTTAAGTAGATCATCGCTTCATCCTTTCTTTGAAATTCATTAAGGAAAATAGATTTCATAGGAATTGGTCCACAGGGCATAATCAGATATTTCTAATTGATAGTCTAACTCTCAAAACCATTTGACATTGCTTGTTCAATGGAGATGGATTTAATTAGATTTGACAGATTGGATGGTTTTAAGAACGGGATGGGAGTTTTCTTTCGCACCAATAAATTGCAGAAAACTCTAGTGGTGCAAATCGTTAAGCCTTCTCCACTTCATGATGTTCCATTTCAGTCAATAAGTTTTCGATGGCCCCCAAATAATGGGAAGGTTGAGTTGAAGCTCCATACCCATCAAATGTTACCCATGTCTGATGAAAGTGACAAAATATTTTATGCTAGCTGTGAGAAATTCTATTCTTCTAATTTCCCAGACTAGCATTTTCCCGATGACCCAGAGAGGGTGTCTGCCTATTTTTGTCATTGCAAAACCACCATAATAGTTCTAATAATAATACACACATTATTTTAGATGATGACTGTCAAACAGAGTAAGAGTTTCAGACTTCTTCTATATTGCCCCTAACAATCTGGGTCCTCATTTTACCAACCTCAGAAGGATGGAAGGCTGAGTCAACCTTGAGCTTGTGAGACCCGAACTGCCAAACTGCTGGCAGTCTGTGATTAGCAGAAGTAGCCTGCACTCTACTGCACTCTAACCACTGCGCTACCGCAGCTCATATAATAATCATAAGTTTATTTTGTATGATTTCAAGTTGTGATATTGGTAATGCTTACTGAGAATAAAAGGCATTCTCTTAAGGTCAACCCATAACTGTTCTTTGGTTTGAAATAATGACATCTGAATAATCTAGTAATTGACACAAACTACCAATTCAAGTCTTTATGAATAAATGCTAATGAGTCAAGAAATATCCAACAGCTGGTAAATTATTAATCTAAAACCTGCTATATTGGACAGTCTAATAATTTGAAATTTCAGGGTCCAGTCATTAAACCAATCAACAAAAGCTCAGAACTTATTAGGCAAAACTTGAAAGGTTTTGTTGATTTTTATCCCTAAAAGTATATATGATCTGACATGAGAAAGCTAACATTTCCTGCATTCTTATCTGAAAGCTGATGAGAGATTAGCTTCGCAACCTAAAGTCGATTTCATGTGAAGGCATCAACATTTTGCAAGTCTACCCTTTTTTAAAATTAAGTTTAAAATTTTATGGCGGCCATCCTGGGACATCATAGGAAGATACCCCGTGGCTTTTTTTATTAACTCTGACCATATAATATTCCTGGAAAGATGAAAGAAAGAAACGGTGTGGAGATAGCATTATACTTCTGACAGTATATAGCCAGTATAGTCCTCACAAACCCAGTCTGAAAAAGCCTCAAGAAAATGAATGGTTCTCTTGTAAATCTCTTAGGATTTAATGAAAATGTTTGAAGCTGCAGATTACTAGAAAGCCAAATATCTGTTGAAAGAGAAAACAATACTTTGGCCCTCTTGAAAAAGTACAAGAACATAATAGCAATAGCACTTAGACTTGTATATTGTTTTACAGTGCTTTACAGCCCTCTCTAAGCGGTTTACAGAGTCAGCATATTGCCCTCAACAATTTGGGTCCTCATTTTACCGACCTCGGAAGGATGGAAGGCTGAGTCAACCTTGAGCCTTGAGATTTGAACTGCCAAATTGCAGGCAGCCGGCAGTCAGCAGAAGTAGCCTGCAGTACTGCACTCTAACCACTGTGCCACCATAAGAATTTGTCTTCTTTCTAAAAAGGTCTTTCAGTAGCATTTTTTTCATTCTACTGTGAAAAGTGAGACCCAGAGTGATATAATGGTTAAAGTGCTGGACTAGGAGTGGGGTGACCCAGGATCTAGCCTTTCCTTAATTATGGAAGCCACTTTGGATCAGTCACTCCCTCTAATGAGAGCGAGGTTCAGCAACTAGGGTCTATGATGGGTCAGCAACCTGCGGCTCTGGAGCCACATGTGGCTTTTTCATCCCTCTGCTGCAGCTCCCTGTTGCTAGTCAGCTCCACAATTGATAGTGCTTTTGGTTAAGTCAGGTAGAGGAAAAAGGACGCCGTACTAGGAGGAAACTCTATGGTGGAAGAACCGGACTTCCGGTCAGCAGAAGAAAAAGGATGTCACACTAGGTGGAGTCTCTAAGGTGGGGGAACTGGACTTCTGGTTGGCTCCAGAATTGAATGGGGGGCTTCCGGTTAGGACCTTTGGGGCTCTTTTGAGTGTTAAAGGTTGCCGACAACAATTCACCACAGCCAACTCGCTGCAAGACAACTTGCCAAAGCCATCTCACCACAGTACAACTCAGTGCAGGACAAGAATTACAGTAATATCAAAGAAATGGTGGAATAAAATCATTAAAAGAAAGGATGCAAAAGGAGGGACAGAACGAAATGTGAATGGCAAAAATTAAAATATTTTTTTTATTTATTTTAAATAATTAAATGGAATTGTTAAATTGTCCCGCAGCAAGTTGTCCAATGGCGAGTTGGCCGTGGCGAGTTGACTGTGATGAGTTGGCTGCGGCAAGTTGTCCATGATGAGTTGTCCATGCTGAATTGGCTGCAGCAAGTTGGCAGTGGCAGGTTGTCCCATTCCCCAGCAACTAACTGTCTGAAGAACAAAGCCCTTCATTGCATCATCCGCTGGTAGCTTCTCTATGTAAACCACATGAGTGCAATGCAAAGCAAGGAAAGCTAAACGATAAAACATTAAGAGCAACATATTGCATGAGAACGGGTAGGGAAAAAGTAGGATAGTTTTTCTGCAGGATGCTACACAGCACCAATAAAAGAGAATATCTACAGATCAGGGTCCTTGGTGCTCTCTGAGCTTCGTTGTTTAGTTGCAGACATGTCATTACCCAGATTAGGTAACCTCATCAGTGCTAACTTCACCATCAATGTTACATACATTTCTGAAGTTTGCTTGAGTTTGGCAAGTTCAAAATCAGGAAATAGAACAGGACCATCTGCAATATTTTCTCCAACATACTGACACGCTTGAACTGGTCAGAGTGGTGATGGATTTAGGAGAAAGTTATTTGTCTTCATCAGTGCTCCTTTAAACATATATGAGCTCCAGGTCTATGCAGATTCTCAGTCATCCGGGAACATGGTTGTCCCAAAAGTGCTTTTTCAAAAGTTCAATTTGCCTTTTGAAAAAGTACCTTTGGGATATATATGAGCTCTATGGGTTAATAGGATGTAAAGTTAAGAGTAAAGTTATTTATTTATTTTATTTTATTTTATTTATTTTTCAATTTATATATATATATTTTCAAGTTATTTTTAATTTATATGTAATTGATACTTTAAGAAAAAAATGCATGTATCAATCCTGACAAACCCATGTAACATTTATTCTGAAAAAGGCTCTTTTTTTTTAGACTGTTGGCTGTGATTATGAAATCAATTCCAACGCCACTGAAGATCAGTGTGGAGTTTGCTTAGGAGATGGATCTTCTTGCCAAACAGTGAAGATAACATTCAATCAGAGTGAAGGATTAGGTAAAGAAACTTTCTCTCACACTATCAATTCACTTTACCCATTTCAAATATTCTGCAGAAAAGTATGAACAACTAGTCCAAGAAGAATAAATCTTGAAAACAGCCCAGAGGAAAGGTAGGAAAGTAGTATTTCTATTTGTTTTTCTCCCCATCTTTCCAATGAGAGACTTGTATTCTTCATGAAAACCATTAATGTTCAAAAACATTAGATCAGGGATCTCAAATTTGATTTTATTGAGGGCTGCATCAGGATTGTGTTTGACCTTGGGGGGGCGGTGGTGTGTGTGGCCAGAGTGGATGTAGCCAGCTTGACGTCACTTGTGTCGGGGGGGCCTGTGGTGGCCCCAGTGCTCTGCCAGTGAAAATAGACGCCTGAACTCTGTTTTCGGCTGCAACAACCTCCTGCAGTCCTCTGCCAGCAAAAAGAGAGTTGGGGGGGGGCTGTGTGCGGCCCACGGGCCCCATTTTCGGCCATGAAGGCCTCCTGCAGCCAAAAAAGGAGCCTGGGAGGGCCACATGGCCCTCCGAGCTATGTTTTCGCTGGAAGAGTTATCATGGGCCGGTCCGTTGCTGTTTCTAGGTTGGCCCACTGGCCCAGATCTAAGCACCCTGTGGGCTGGATCTGGCCCACAAGCCTTGAATTTGACACCCCTGCATTAGATATTCAAGAGCCTTGGTGGTGCAGTGGACTAAAGTGCTGTTAAGTAGCACTTAGCTGCCAGCTGCCTGCAATTACTGCGAGTTCAAATCTCACCAGGCTCAAGGTTGACTCAGCCTTCCATCCTTCCGAGGTAGGTAAAATGAGGACCCGGATTGTGGGGGCAATAAGCTGACTTTGTATATAAAAGAACACCGCTTATGGGGGGCCCGAAAGCCCTACTAAGCAGGTATATACAAAAGTAGGAAGGCTATTGCTTAACGCATAGTAAGCCTCCCTGAGTCTTCGGAGAAGGGCGGCATATAAATTGAACCAATAAATAAATAAATAAATAAATAAATAATTCAATTACAGGTAGTCCTTGACTTACAACCATTTGTTTAGTGACCGTTCGAAGTTACAATAGCACTGAAAAAAGTGACTTACAATCATTCCTCACACTTATGACCATCACAGCAGCCTCACAGTCAGGCGATCAAAATTTAGGGGCTTGACAACTGGCATATATTTATGGCCAGTTGCAGTGTCCTGGGGGTAACGAGATCACCTTTTGCAACCTTCCCAGACAGCTTCCGACAAGCAATGGGGGAAACCAGATTCACTAACAACTGCATGGTTCACTTAACAACTGTAATGATCTGCTTAGTAACCACGGCAAAAAAAAAAAAAGGCTGTAAAAATGGATATGACGTATTTAACAACCACCTTACTTAATAACAGAAAGTCTGGTTTCAATTGTGATCGTATGTCAAGGATAGCTACCTGTATTGTATAGTCCAGTGGTGAAATCTAAACCGGTTTGCTACAGGTTCAGTGGCCGCGCATGTGATCTGCTCGCCAAGCACGCACTGCATGTGCAGTTCGCACCAAAAGGAGGCTTAGGAAGGTAAGTAGAACAGTTGGGGGGGTGGGAATCAGCTGTGGTGTGCGATCATCAGAACCTTTTAAAAACTTTTTTAAAGCATTTTTACTACTGGTTCAGGCAAATAGGTAGTAAAAAATGCTTTAAAAATGTAAAAAAAAACAAAACGTTCCGACGATCACAGCTGTGCTGCATGATCATCCGAGCCTTTCTTTTACTTTTTTAAAAGCATTTTTTTACTACCTGTTCACCCCAACCGGTAGTTAAAAAATGCTTAAAAAGTAAAAAAAAAATGTTCCGATGATTGCACCTCGCTCAGCTGATTGTCGGAACTTTTTTTTACATATTTTTACTACCGGTTCGGTGAACTGGTAGCATTTTTTACTACCAGTTCAGGTGAACTGGCCCGAACTAGTAGCATTTCGGTATAGTCCTGGTATGGACCTGGTATAGTCCATATAAATACATGGATCCAAAGACTTCTTTGCAGTGCAGGGATTCCAATAAATGAGAAGGGACAGAAACCATACTAGCTGAGTTGCCCCATTAGAAAAATTCTCAAATTCTGAAGAAGCATTCTTTTTATTTGGACTAATTAAAGGGTCCTAAGTAAAGCCCTTCTCTCTTGGGTACCAGTAGTCCTCAACTTACAACAATTGAACCCAAAATTTATGTTGTTAAGTGAGACATTTGTTAAGTGAGCTTTGACCCATGTTATGACCCTTCTTGCCACAGTTGTTAAGTGAATCACTGCAGCTGATAAACTAGTAACCTGGTTTTCAAGTGAATCTGACTTCCCCGTTGACTTTTTTTGTCAGAAGGTCACAAAAGATGATCACAAGATCTTGGGACACAACAAAGGTCATAAATATGAATCAATTGCCAAGCATCTGAATTCTGACCACATGTTCATGGGGATGCTGCAAAGGTCACAACTATGAAAAACAGTCGTAAGCCACATTTTTCTGTGTCATTGTAACTTTGTCATTAAACAAACTGTTGTAAGTCGAGGACTACCTGTATATTATTTTGACTTTTTAAAAGTCGGCAGGTGCAGAGGGAATGAAAAGCTGGAAAATGTGAAGCAATGTTTTTAATGGTAGGTTCCTAACTATGAATCGAAAGGCATTTTGCAGTTATCTTCATTTATTCTCCCCCATCCCACCATGTGGATTTTCTATAGTTAGAGAAAGGGTGGAACGCATGATGGGAGACGCTGAAAGAATTAGAGCAAAGGGCTCTACCGTTTGACCCTGTGCTATTTGGTGAACCAAGCACAGTAATTGCAAAATAAACGGCTTATTTAGAAATATTTCTGAAGGTCCGGTAGTCCAAGCAGTCAAAGAAATGCATTGAACGGAAGTATTCAGACAAGTATGAATAAAATTGCAGATCCAAATCTTATCACATTAAATGAAGTGCATTAAATTAAGCAAAGCTTTACTACTGCCCCATAATTATGATTAGGATTTATCTTCCAAGAGGGAAAAATAGCCCATAATTACTAGCTTTTAGAAATGGAGGGTCTTTGGCAATACTACTTTTCTCTTTTGATGAGGATTTGTCAGTTTCTCTTTGCTGGTCTTTTGCAATTAGATTCTTGGTTTATTATTATTATTATTATTATTATTATTATTATTATTATTATTACTACTACTACTACTACTACTACTACTACTACTACTACTTTATTCATTAAACATGAAACTCAGTCAACTGAACATTCAAAAATGCATCACAAATACCATTGACTGGTGCTAATGGTTGATACAAGTTGTTGCCAGCGTCCTAGGTATCAACCAAGTACCTTCTTAAGACGTTCGATGTTCCAAGTAGCAGTTCCGCTTCATTTAATGTGATAAGATTTGGATCTGCAATTTTATTCATACTTGTCTGAAGGAGGGAGGGAAGCAAGGGGAGACAAAGATCAAAGGTCAGCCAAAGTGATGCATACCTGCACACAAAAACACACTTTCTGTGTGTATGTGGGATACAGCAGATCTGATCAAAATGAGCTCCACTGAAAGAATAACACGTTCTATACAGATAATCCTCGATTTACAACAGTACATTTCATTCAAAGTTACATCATCATTGCAAAAAGTGCTATTTTTCTTTAATTTTTTTAAAAAGCAAAATGTGACATTGCATTGTGGTTTAATTTATGTAGAACACAATTACATGCATATCTACATCTGGATAGCTCATGGGTGATAGGGTTTGTCTCAATTTCTGCACAGCCTGAAAAAGTAGATCTTTATTCATTATTCTATTACAGCATAAAAATGGAGACTTTGGTTGAGAATATTTTACGTATATCATAATTTGCTGGTGCAGACTTAGACATGTTTGGTTGCTAGTATGTCCCAGTAGATTTCAGGTTTTGGCCTCAAACCATTTTTGAAAGATTACATGCATATTTTATTGCCTTCCCTGGCAAAGTGTTGTGAAACCTGGGTGAGACAACAAAATAAATTCCACTGAAATAATTTGCTATGTTGGACCAACACTAATTTGGGAGGCAAATGGATGTATATTTTATTATGTTCTGGCAACATTATGTAAATGCTTTGGTGGAAAGATGTAGACAGCTATAGATCAATTATTTATTTGTTATCACATTTCATTATAATTAAAATAAAATAATGAGGATATTCTTTGGGGTTTTGACTGAAGCTCTCCATGTCTGTTACATGCTTTATTGCAATATCAATTCAGTTTAGCCATAAAAAAAGTTAACTACATGATCTAATGATGCAAACAGACAAAACTGAATAGCAATGCAAATTATTTCTTTTTCAAGATTTTCCTGGAGTTGAGGATTATGGTGTGTAGTGTATTCATTCTTATGTGAAATTGTTAAAATATAAATCAAACTAAAAAGTATTATTTATTTTTTAGCACCCATACATTTCCATAAGAAATGCAAATACATAGGTGATCACTTTCAGTTTTTCCTTCAGGCTGACAGCTTGTTGACAGCAAGGCCATAAAACAAAACCACTTTTCCACCGCTCTTGTTCCCACAGAAAACCAAAACCATTACCCCTATCAAACTTCCTCAAAAATTCAAGAGATCCCAAACTGGCTGGGGAATTCTGGGAGCTGAAGTCCATGTGTCTTAAAGTGGCCAAGCTTAAGAAACCCTGAATTAGAACAATGCTTCTCAATCTCATTTAAACCAAGGGTCAGCAACCTGCGGCTCTGGAGCTGCATGTGGCTCTTTCATCCTTCTGCTGCGGCTCCACAATTGATAGGGCTTTTGGTTAGGACAGGTAGAGGAAAGGGGATGCTGCACTAGGAGGAGACTGTATGGTGGGGGAACCAAACTTCCGGTCGGCTCCAGAATTGAATGGTGGGCTTCTGGTTAGGATCTTTGTGGCTCTTTGAGTATTTAACGTTGCCGACTCCTGATGTAAGCTGTGTGGACTTGAACTCCCAGTCCACAATTGAAGTCCGTACATTTTGTCCTATAATCTTACTGTTATTATTAAACCGTACTAAATCTCATTATTATTTAAACAACCAAGCTACTACAGGTAGTCCTCTACTTATGATCACAGTTGAGCCCAAAATTTATGCTGCTAAATGAAAAAGTAGTTAAGTGAGTTTTGCCCCATTTTTACGACTTTTCTTGTCACAGTTGTTAAGTGAATCACTGCAGTTGTTAAATCACTAACCTGGTTGTTAAGTGAATCTGGTTTCCCCATTGACTTTGTTTCTCAGAAGGTCACAAAAGGTGGTCACATCATCACAGGGATTCTTAAACCGTCATAAATGTGAGTTGCAGCTGTCAAGCAACCGAATGTAAATCACGTGACCATGGGGATGGTGCAACAGTCATAAGTCTGAAAAATGGTCACAAGTCACTTTTTTCAGTGCTGCTGTAACTTTGAATGGTCTCTAAGTTAACTGTTGTAAGTTGAGGACTACCTGTATTCATTACAAGCCACTGGGCCTACTGGGATTAATGTCCCCAAGTGGTCAATAAGAGCGCTTAATAAACTGCCTGTCAACCCTGAAGCTATCCTGACTGAAGTCATTTTGAACCGCTTCAGTGTTGCCACACTGGAGCTGAGGGATAGGGAGGGGGGATTCAAGATAGTTGGGATTCTGTAGCCAAAACAAAATATTTTCTCTTGGGAACCAAGGACATTCTCACACCTGGTTGGAGGAAGGCGGAGTGATGTCACCACGCAACCAGACGCACTGTGATTGGACCACGTGACTGATTGTTTTGAGAAAGTGACAAACTTTTACCTTTAATTACCGTATTTTTTGGAGTATAAGACACACTTTTTCCCCCATAAAAGAGGGTGAAAATGTTGGTGCGTCTTATACACCGAATACAGCCATTTTTGGCCTTCTGAAGCCCCACCCTGCTCATCCCATTTTTTACAAAAAAATGGCAGAGGGTTTGGGAGCCTGCAGAGTGCTCCTGGGGGCTGGGGGAGGGCAAAAACGCCCATTTTAAAAATGTTTTTACATTTTTGTGGAAAACAGGGCACGCAGAGGGTTTGAGAGGCCTGCAGAATGGTCCTGGGGGCTGGGGGAGGGCAAAAACTTTTTTTTTCTTACTTACCCCTTCGAAATCTTGGTGCATCTTATACACCGGTGCATCTTATAGTCCAAAAAATACAGTAGGTGAAAACCACAGGAGCCTTCAGAATCGGTTTTCACCAGATACATGCTAATAACAACTGCAGTGATCCACTTAACGATTGTGGCCAGCAAGGTCATAAAATGGGGCAAAACTCACTTAACAACTGCCTCACATAGCAACAGAAATTTTGGGCTCCATTGTGACCATAAGTTGAGGCCACCTGCATTAAATTTGATTTCAAACTTGCCTATAATATTAAATGAGATTAGTGATGTCATCCCATTCAATAGATAAATATTAAGAGTAATTAGTTCCTTATATATTAGGGGCTACATAATTAAACATAAGATATGTATTACAGTTTCAATACCCGCTATCCCACCCAAGAAAGATATCTTTGTAAGCATTGTCTTTTTCTTAATTTTTTTTTTAAAATATAAATAATACAAACAGTACAGATACATCTAAATACAAAAAAAAAAAAGAAAAAAAGAAAAGGGAAAAGGGAAAAAAACCAAATATTACAGTTTTACACATCCACCCCCCAGAGACCATTTTTTCCCCTTATATTTCTTTCTTTAGTTGTCTATAACAACTAAAAGATATACAATATATTCCAATTGTGCCCTTATCCCCTCCAAAACAACGTATATTCTTGAGTAGGTTTATTCCCTTTGCCTTCCACCCACACTGATTTTATAAAATCCCCCCATATTTCATTACAATTGTTTGCTTTGATCATCCCTTTTCTAAATTTAATTTCTGTTGTTAATTTATCATTTGTTGTCATACTCTAAATTTCATTATATCACTCATTTCTTTGAATATCCCAATTTCGTCCCTAATATTTAGCCATCACTAATCTAGCTGCCGTCATCTTTGTAAGCATTGTCAAAATGTACCAACAACCCTTTCTTTAGGCTTATCCATCCAAGCCCTATTAAATAGGATGGTTTTCATTTGATGATATGAACAGGAATCGCAGCTTTATCCAGAATGCCAGCTGAAATTTGTTGTACAGCTGGGGAAATTATCCATATTTTCAGCTATTGTTTCTTTTCTGTCTGATGAAAGCTATCAATTTCTCCTTGAGAAAATGAGGGAAGCACAGAAGCTTTGCTACAAGGCATTTTTGGGGAAAGAGCATGGAGAATACTCAGTGGTAGGATTCAAATAATTTAACAACTGGTTCTCTGCCTTAATTATTTCTTCCAACAACCAGTTCACCAAACTGCTCAGAAAGTTAACAACTGGTTCTCCCGAAGTGGTGCGAACTGGCTGAATCCCATCACTGAGAATACTTATCCATAACCGAACACCAACGTTTAACTATTCCGAAGTTTATTGTTGTTGTTAGTTGCGAAGTCATGTCCGACCCATCACAACCCCATGGACAGCGTTCCTCCAGGCCTTCATGTCCTCTACCATCCCTCAGAGTCCATTTAAGCTCACACCTACTGCTTCAGTGACTCCATCCAGCCATCTCTTTCTTTGTTGTTCCCTTCTTTTGCCCTCAATCTTTCCCAGCATTAGGCTCTTCTTCAGTGAGTCCTTCCTTCTCATTAGGTGGCCACAGTATTTGAGTTTCATCTTCAGGATCTGGCCTTCTAAAGAGCAGTCAGGGTCGATCTCCTCTAGGAGTGACCAGTTTGATCGCCTTGCAGTCCAAGGGACATGCAGGAGTCTTCTCCAGCACCATAGTTCAAAGGCCTCAATTCTTTGGTGCTCAGCCTTTCTTATGGTCCAACTTTCACAGCCATACAACTGGGAAATTGCAACTGGGAAAACCATAGCCTTGACTATATGCACGTTTGTTGACAGTTATGTAAGACTTTAGTTTGGTGCTTATGGAAAAGGAAAAAGAAAAGTTATGTAGCTTCAGTTTGTCGTTCTTGCCATTACCTTTTATCTGTGGGTTTACAGCTGTTTTGAAATGAAATATATCCAGTATTGTTCTATAAAACTCTGTACTGATAGTCCTCAATTTAGGATGATCGTTTGGACTGGAACCTTCTTCACTAAGCAATGCAGCCCAATTTAATGACAATTTTTTGCCATGGTTGTTAAGCATATCGCTGCAGTCTTTAAACAAATCCAACTTGCTCCATTTACCTTGCTTGTCAGAAGCCCAGGTCACAAATGGAGATCACAATCCCAGGACACTGCAACCTTCATAAATACATGTCAGTGGTCAAGTGTCTGAATTTTGATCACAGGGATGCTGTGATGGTCATAAGTGTGAGAACTTCTTGTAAATCACCTTTTTTCAGTTCTGTTGTAACTTCAAATGTTTCTTAAACAAATGGATGACTGCCTGTAAGGTAAACTTGAAGGACCTTTAATGTATGTGTTAGAAATTTCTGGGCCAAAAATCTACATAGAGGTGTACATACATCCATTACAAAGAAGATGTAAAGAGTTTCTTAAATTAAATTTCATTAATAAAATTAATATTTTAATATGTTAAAAACATCCTGGACTGCTAGATGGGACTAAAAGTGCTAGAGGTCAATATTGCTCACCTCTGTTCTAAGCCAAGGTAGGCTATTTATCATCTTTTGGACCTTACAAGTCCCAACATTTTGGACCACTCGATGATGTCCATTGGGCTTCAAGAATACCTGGAGATGTTTATAAATCCATTTTGTCTTCCTCATGTAGGTTACGTTGATATTGGCCTGATTCCCAAAGGCGCAAGGCACATCAAAGTGGTCGAAGTGTCAGAAGCAGGCAATTTCCTTGCGCTTCGCAGCGAAGACCCTCAGAAGTATTATCTCAACGGAGGGTTTATTATTCAGTGGAATGGAAATTACAAAGTGGCGGGAACAATATTTCAGTATGAAAGAAAAGGGGATTTGGAAAACCTCACTGCTTCTGGGCCCACAAACGAATCCTTGTGGCTGCAGGTATGCCAGGTGATGGGTGTGATGCAGACTGTGAATGTAGTACAGAAAGGGAATGGTCAATATTTGTAACCTTTCTCATGTCACATGCTTTTGCTGCTGCAAATAAACACGTTGGATCCAATGTGTTTCCATTAAGGTGCATCAGGCTTTCTCTTTGTTGGGGACTTAGCAAAAATTGTCCACCCATAATACCTTAACTACACCTTAGACTAGACTAGGGTGGACAACTATCGGCTGTTTATGACCTATTGACTTCAACTCCCAGAGTTTCTGAGCATGAGATCTGAAGTCCACAGATTGTAAAGAGGCCATAATTACCCACCCCTTGACTGGACATGTGGGCTGAGGTTTTCTAGAAAACGATCCTAGTCAATTTCTGGTTAGATTGTCTCAGTCTACTCCTACTAATCTGTCATTCTTCTCAATCTACCACCAGAGCCAAAGATTTGATTCTGTCATGTAATTGTGACTGCCCTAGATAAGTGATGGTTAACCTTTTTCGTGCTGAGTGCCAAGCATGTGCCCAAACCCCCAAAATGCAATGTGAGCACCTCTGCATATGCACCCTGTGCATGGGTCTGCATGCGCCCCCCACCACGCCCCATTTTGGCTTCCAGGTTGGTGCAGGAGATTTTGTAGGCCCAACCTGGAAACCAAAATGGGCTGCGGGGGTGCCGCGCGAGGCTCCCCTGCACCTCGTTTTGGGTTAGTCCTGCACCAACCTGCACCCCCGTGCATGCGCCATGCCCATGTGTGTGCGCGTCCCCTGCAGGGGCCCATCCACCCACGCATGCGTGGCGGAGACCAAAAGGCCAGCAGGCTGGGCTGGTGGGAGGCGCGCACGCATGTGTGGTGGAACTGGGCTGGGGCAACAGCTGGTGTGCCTGCAGAGAGGGCTCTCTATGCCAGCTGTGGCACGCATGCCATAGGTTTGCCATCACGGCCCTAGATGTATTTATTGATCACATTTTTCTTATTTGGAAAACAACAACGACAAGAAGGAGATTTTGCAGCTGTAGAGCATATGGCTGACAGATTTAATTAGATTATCATTCCCGGGGGCCTTAGGGAAAGGATTGTAGGTTTCCCATCTCTTTGACTGAACATGTCACAGCTGCCAGATCTGGGAGGGAGGCAAAAATAAATGGAAGCAAAGAAATTAGAAAACTGTCATTCTACCTTGTTGCCAGAGATGGTGAGAAGGCTGGGAAAAAGATAGGAGGAACTCTAGACACAATCCACAGACGGGAAAGGAAATTGTTAGCAATTTACACTAGTCAAGATGGTAGCCATGACAATGAGACTGAAGCAGGGGTGAAATCCAGCAGGTTCAGACAGGTTCTGGGGAATCAGTAGCGGGAGTAGTTCCGAGAACTGGCAAATACCACCTCTGGCTGGTCCCAGACTCGGGTGGAAATGGAGATTTTGCAATATCCTTTTCCCAGGAGTGGGATGGGAATGGAGATTTTGCAGTATCCTTCCCCTGGAGCGGGGAGGGAATGGGGATTTTGCAGTATCCTTCCCCTGGAGTGGGGTGGAAATGGAGATTTTGCAGTATCCTTCCCCTGCCACACCCACCAAGCCACACCACGCCCACCAAGCCACGCCCACAGAAGCGGTAGTAAAAAAAAATTGAATTTCACCACTGGACTGAAGTGGTGTGCATTAAAAATAGCTGGAGCTTCAAACACAGTGCTGTGGCCACTAGCTTGGCATTTTTAGTATACTCTGCAGATAACTCTATAATATATCTACAGTTCATACCAGCATGCAAGAAGCCTGGTGGGAAGAGATTAAAAATGTTCAAAGAGATTTCATCAATGGGCATATGTATTTATTATTTCTACCAAACTGGACAAACTCAAGATATTTAAATCAAAGAGGACTGCAGTGACTCCTGCAGTTTTCAAGTTTAATCCATTACCTTTAATTCTTACACCAGAGCAGCTTTTTAAGGCCTGGATGGTTCTTGCTTCCTTGATTGTGATGTGTCATGGATGGCGTAACTCTTGGCCTACTGGATCTTTGGAGCCCCAATCTGGTAGTTCTAAAAACAGAGAAGAGTAGAGAGTATTCTGGTTTGATATTTTGTGATTGAAATGTACCATAAATGTTGTTCAGCTCCTTTTTCAAGAAAACAACCCTGGAATAAAATATGAATACACTGTCCGCAAAAGCTCAAGCTTGGAAAATGAAGTGGAGGAGCCTGAATACGTTTGGAAATATGGAAAGTGGACAAGTTGCAGTGTAACTTGTGGCAATGGTAAGAAAGCACAATTTTCCAAGTCCCTTTCCTCTCTCTCATCATCTGCTTTGGTCTCCTCATTCATTGTTCTAACAATGTACGGACTTGGGTATACTTAAATTGCCTCAGACTGGTGATTTTATTAATAGTTAATTTATATGCCCTTTGAAAGGCTACCAATAAAATCAGCATACAGAAAACTACTTTGTGTGTCTACTAATCATTAATTAGTTAAACCTCAGGCAAACAATGGCATTTTTCCCATTCCAAGTAATGAAACCAGTGGGGGGTTTTGCCCTAATTTAATGCAGAAATCACACTGTGCAATTAACAATCTTTTCCCATTTAAAAACAAAACAAAACATAGACATCTTTATATCAGCTCTGTTCAAACTAATAATAACTTATCAAGTAATTGCTGGAGGTGACCCCTAGTTGCTTCTGTGGAATGATTAAGGTAGAAAAGGAATTTCAAACTTGTCAATTAATTTATGATAATTATCCATTCTTCCTGAGTAATTCTTATTATCAATTTACCTCACCACCTCAGCCTGTTGAAAACAGTTTCTATGTACTGGTCTGGTTTGAACTGAACTGAAGGAAAAAAAGATTTGTAAGCACCGAAATTATGAATCTAATCAACAGCAGGCCTGTTGTACATAGAGTACATAAATACTTGAGATAAGAAAGGAGATAAAAGTGCCTCTAATATTTACCGTATATCTATTGTCATTAGTTTACAGATGCAGAAAACTGATTAATGTAAAGTTAAATTCCAAGAGGGTCAATGTGGGTTTGCCTAATCTGATGACTAAATTGAGTTGTACTTTGGTTCTGCATTTTCCCAGTCAACATGGCTAGCGGAGTATTTTGAGGAACTAAAGTCCCACGCATCTATAAGGCAACTTGTTTATGTTCTTCTGTTTCCTCTCCTATTTCATTTTTCTTTTCATTTCTCTCTGACCTTATTCAGGAACCTTCAGAAACAAATGCACGAGTATAAACAAAGGACAAAACTGTAGTTATAGTATTGAGATATAACCAAGGCTGATTTTAGCAGAAAGGCGCCTACATGGACTTCTCAACAGCAGGGCATTCCAACACTCTATCATTTGTGGGGGGGAAGTCATAGTAGGGCATCTCATTGATCCTTTCATATTGGCAACTTCTCCTATTTGAATGAAAAATCCATAATGTGGATGACATAGGGACATATTAATAGTAGAATGAGTTTTTTTAGCTGGAATACCAAACTATAGTATTAACTACCATTACAGGGGTGACATAAGAGCAGTGTTCCAATATTTGAGGAGCTGCCACAAAGAAGAGGGAGCCAACCTATTCTCCAAAGCACCAAAAAGCAGGACAAAAAGCAATGGACAGAAACTAATCAAGGAGAGAACCTACCTAGAAGTAAGGAGAAATTTCCTGAGAGAACAATTAGGTGCTCCAACATTGGAGATTTTTAAGAAGACATTTGTCCAGAATGGTATAGGGTCTCCTGCTTGGACTAGAGATTTCCAAAGTCCTTTCCAACTCTGTTATTCTATTCTTTAAAATGCTCTGGGACACACACATTCTGCAATGATATAGGTAAAGTCCACTGGAGTTTGGCGCTCAAAAAATATAAATAAAAAGAATAAAAACTGGCAGATGCCAATATCTACTGCCTGCATTTTGTAGACAGCAGAGATTAGCATCTGCCAGCTTTTATTGGCAGTTTTGAACATTTGGTGATGGCAGGTAGTGTTAATGGCAGGCAGGATGTTCTCCTGCAAAAAACTCTGTACTCAGCAGATTCTTAGCAGTGCTAACGTCTAATATGAGCTACTCCATGAATCAAAATGTTTATCTTCTTAAAGATACATCTAAAGATGAAGTTCATTTTTTTTTCATTTTTCTGGTAGGGTTTCAGCGACAGATTGCCCATTGTGTGAAAAAGGGGAAGAGTATGGTGAAAAACCTGTTTTGTGACCCAGAAACACAACCCAAGGCAAAACAGAAAAAATGCATTGAAAAAGATTGTCCACCAAGGTATGCATGAATATCATACAGAGCAGAGGTCACCAATCTTTGTGGCTTGGCAACACAGCTGGGGGGGGTGGGGGGGAGAGGGAAACCAGACACACACACCAGTCCACCACTCATGCAAGTTGAACTGTGTGCATGTGACCCAGTTCCAAACAGGCCATGGCCCAGAAGTGGGCCATGCCCCGGGGGTTGGGGACTCCTGGTATAGAGGAAGGTATTTTAAGATAATGATGACAAATAAACTATATTTTTTTCCATCCCAGATCATATATGATTGAAGAAAAATAACTATCCAAATGAAAGAAATTTTAAAATATGTGAGAGAGATCAGTAATTATATGAAAATGGGTGAGCAGAGTGAATCACACAGCAGTGTTTCAACCAGTATTCCTTAACCCAACTTTTTATCAGTTTCTGTCTAAGTCAACAATTTTCTGAGGCAATGATACAGAATCTGCACTCATTCCGACAATAAAGGAACTAAAGCTTTCAGGAACCAGCAGGATCTATCTATATAAAAAGGGATGTATATATGTATGTTCCAGCATAACTCTGGAACACCTTGAGCAATTTCAACCAAACTTGGTACACGGATGACTTACTATCTGGAAACAAATACTGTGGGGGGTAAGACACCCCTGGTGTGTGTGTGTGTGTGTGTCTGTGTGTGTTCCAGCATAACTCTGGAACACCTGGGCTGTTAAGGAGAGTGAGTGCAGCGTACTATAGCAGCAACTGTTTGTGATGTCAGTTCCTTCGCAGCTTCATCTGGAAAGGCAGCCGTGACATTCTTCTTCCAGTGGAGCAATGGGGAAGCGCCTGATGGATTTGGGGCAAAGTGCCAGAATTGTAGACAGGGCGGGAAAGAGAAGAGCATGGTAGGGGGAAGGGAGAGGGCAGGGATGATGGTCCTGGGAGTAGGGGGAAGAAAGGCCCCTCTCAATGGCTCCCTGTCAGACAAAGACTTCGATGTCTATAAATACCCGGGTGTTGGGTTACCAGCTAGTCAGCAATAAAAGGTGATGGACAGCAGTGTCTACAGGGAGGGACTCAAAAAGTTGAGAAGAGATAGTTGCAATTGTGCACTTGAAATCCCACCCCTTTGTGTGTGCATGTGACATTGACACACACACAAAAGGCATGTGCTGTGATTGCTCTGCGCAAGGGCCATACTGATTTTTTTTACCCCCATGGACACCCCCAGTGACAGATGCTGTGCTTTAATAAATCATGTTTTATAACTTCACCAATTCTCTCAGTTTCCACCCCTGCAGCATGGCATATCTTAGGAAGTTGTTTGTTATAAGCGAGGTGTTGCCAAAGTACCATCTATAAAACAGTTTAAATTGTAAATATTCATAATGTAAACATTGGCTTAATTTTCTTAAGATTCGGGGGTTTTTTTTAACAGAGATCTGAAGTGAAAATTACAAGGTTTTGCATTCTTGAAAAGAACAGATAAGACCTCAGAGAAGGGGTCTGTGAGATTTCAGCAGTCATTTTTGGCAGGGCTATTGCTGATCTGAAAAAGTTGTCCAACCCTGTTTGCAACATGAACTGAGATAATAAGTGAAGGACCTTAAATTGAAAAGTCATAAATCATGTGATCTATTGGTGCAGATTGTGGCATTTCTCATAGAGAGATAAAGTCTTTTCCCCCTTGAATCAGACGTAAGGAAAAGAACCTTTGAATAAACCATGAAGGTCAGCCTCCATTATCACCATTCTGTTGTTCAATGTCCTTTCTCTGATTAATGTCCTATTTGCATATCTAAACATTCCAAGTTCTGACAAGGCCTACTTGAGCATGCGCTCAAATATTCCTCCTGTCAGAAGACTAATTTGGGGTTCCAACTCAAGCCGGGATTGTCCAAGAATAAATAAAAATGAGATCCAGACAGCTGTGAGAAATGAAGAAACATTTATTCCTAAAAGCAAAGAGTTTGTCTTTAGGGGCGGCTACAACGACATTTTTTTATAGAGGAGCTTGTCCCAGTGTGGAAATGTCTGTGTCAGGGGTTTGCAAACTTAAACCCTCAAAGAGCCATTTGGACCCATTTCCCACAGAAAAGAAAACACCAGGAGCCACAAAACTCTTCCTGTGCCTGACTATTTCTTGAGCGGCCACAAAACTAGCATATGTAGTTGAATTAAACATTCTGTTTTCTTCTGAAACTTTTCTTGGATTTATCCATGGTTGGCCTACTGCGGGTTGAAAAGCTCAATAAATTGTGTGCCGGGGGTGTCACACATTGGCGGTTGTGATGCATATTTTGAGTGACAGGGAGCTGCAGCAGAGGGGTGAAAGAGCCACATGCGGCTCCAGAGCTTCAGGTTGCTGACCCCTGGTCTATGTGCTGATTCTAGGGTGACACTTGAGGTGTGTGTGTGTGTGTGTAGGTATATCATCTATGATGCTTATTCTTACGAACATGCAGTTCCGCTGAGAGACTTAATTTAATTAATTCTATTTGTGTTTACAGACCTTATCCTTTGATATGTGGATTAGGTCTGGGTAATTTATTTTGAGGAAGTTTGAGTCAACAATTTTCTTCTGTTTGCTATCTTTCCTTGATTAACTTAGTTTCAGCTTAACTGTCAATTATCTAGTGGAGATGCTGATTCTCACTCCATTGTGGATTCTGTTAATGTTTTAAGGGAAGATGGAACTAGTATAAAGAATAAAATATATTCTGATATAACACTTCTTACACTTCCTGTGTTGGAAGCCATCTTAGTAGCTAATGTCTGACTAAATAAGTTCTATAGCAGATGTCAAACTGGTCTGAAGATTTACTCTGGGAAACTTGTCCTGATCTCTTCAGTTTTGAAATTTCTAACTACCAATAACTTTCTTTCAATCAGAAATACTGACTGACTTTTTCACAATATATTTCCCTAATACATGTAATTTGAACATATCTCAAATGCATCAACTTTCCTAGTACATTATTTCAATGCAACAACTCTACTATATATTTCCATACTTTTCATAACTTTCCACGCATTTCCCTAACATATATGATTTCATATGCCTCTTTAGAAATTATTCCCATAAAATTTAAATTTACTTTCTGTGTAGGAAGGAGGATTGCAATTTGCATTTATTGTTGTATACTCTCTTTGCTATGAACTTTCAACGCTCAGAGGGGATTTCATTGTCTAAGAATGTTAATCATGATTAAAATAACTAGCAGATATTTTTATGATGGTTCCTGCTGCTTTTGCAGAATAAACATTGAACATCTGATGCAAGAATTTACTGAGTTTTCTGCCACTGTAATAACAATGTATGCTGATCACATCTCACTGGGTGGCCATATCTGGAATGCCATTACAGTCCCTGTAAATAACATGCTTGTTCTTTAAAGCATAAACCACAAAGTAGCTATAATTAATCTGTGCTAATTATTTGGGCACTAACTGATAGTATAATCTTATTTGAAAATTAATGGCCTCTATGATATGATATACTAACCAAAAAAGCTCAGAGGCATCACTGCATAAAGTTCTAGAATCACACACACACACACAAAGTTAATTTTTTTTAATTTAATCAAATCAGGGGTGAAATCTAAAATTTGTTACTACCGGTTCTGTGGGCGTGGCTTGGTGGGGGGAGTTAATGTGACTGGGTGGGCGTGGCCAACTTTTTTTTTAACTTTTAAAAGCATTTTTTCTACAACCTTAAGAGGTTGCAGAAAAAAAATGCTTTTAGAAGCCTCTGACGATAGGCAACTCAGCTGGCATCATCAGAGGCTTTTAAAGGCATTTTTTTTCTACAACCTCTTTGGCTGAAGAGGTTGTAGAAAAAATGCTTTTAAAAGTAAAAAAAACAGCCTCTGTTGATCGCGTGGCTCAGCTGGGCATTGGGGGGGGGGCGCAGGGATTTTTGCTACCGGTTCTCCGAACCACCCGCCTCAATCACTATCGGATCCAGTGATCTGGTCCGAACTGGGAGCATTTCACCCCTGAATCAAATTCATATAGCCATCGTCTCAAGAAAGTAATTCTGAGCAGCCTACGGTAGAACTATTTACACATATTATAAAACCAATTAAAACAAATGAATTATTAAAATCAAGATTGTCAAAAGGGTCAAGATCAGAATATTGCATGTGATGTAGTTACGGCGTGGGCTCTCTGCTATCAAGAGATCTATGGACCTGATGGGGAAAAAAACATGTTTTGAGAACTTTTGGGAAGGACATAAGAGCTCGGGCTAATCTCATCTAAGAGAAGATGATATTCCGATAAGGAGGTGCTACTACAGCTCCCAAGTCGTTCCAGATGGAATTTTTTAGATGAGTCCCTCAGCATGTCTTTCCTGCTGGACCTGATGGGATGGATTGATGTAATTGGGAAGAGATGGTTCTTCAGATAACCAATCCCCATGCCATGTAGGCAGTGGTGGGATTCAGTTGGTTCGCACTGGTTCGTGCAAACCAGTTAACTTTCGACAGCTTGGCAAACTGGCTGTTGGAAGAAATCTCCTTCCAACAACCTTTTGTTTTTCCAACCTTACAGGTTAATCCTGTCAGGAAGGCAGGAAGGAGGCGTTCCAGTGTCCCTGTGTGTGTTGTTTCTAGCCTGCTTAAGTGTTTTCCGAAACTGCCTCTGGATTAAGCCTTGTTACATTGCAGCATCCCCACGTTCATGAGAGGCTAGGCAAGATGAAGCGCCCCCTCGACATGAGTGACCATCGAGTTGACCATGACCACCCAGTCACATGACCACCCAGCCACACCTACCCATTAGGACAGAGAACCGGTTGTTAATTTATTTGAATCCCACCACTGCATGTAGGGCTTTACAGGTCAAACCCAACATCTTGAATTGGACCCCGAAGCAAACTGGAAACCAATGTAGTTCACGGAGCAGAGGTGTAACGTATGTCCTGCTAGAGGCACACATAATTGCCTGTGCCACAGCATTTTGTCCCAGCTGGAGCTTCAAGGGCAGACCCACGAAGAGCACATTATAGTAGTCCATTTGTGAGGTGACCAAGGTCTAAGTAACTGTGACCAAAATCTCATGATTCAGGAATGGGCCAACCGGTGCATAAAGGTCCTCACAACCACAGTTGTCACCTGCACCTCAAGCAAAAGTTGTAAATCCAGGAGAATACCCAGGTTGGGCACTGGGTCTATTTGGAATTGTGCCACCCCATCCAGAACCAAAGATGGTAAAGTCCCAGATTAAGGAGGCTCTAAATCCTAATGACACTGTTGCCAGGGTTCACTAGAAGCCTGTTGTTCCCCATCCAAACACTCACAACCTCCAGGCACCAGGATAGGACATCAACAGCATTACTTAAGTTGCTTGGGGCAGAGAGGTATAGTGGAATATCACTAGTACATCAAGTTATACTTTAATGCAATGTACTGTAGATGTTTACACAGGGATTCAGTACAATTTGTTCTCAAGTACAGTACAGTTAAAATAGCAGTTTTAATGGTTTAAGGCATTTTGTTTTGTCCCTGTCCCAATTCTGTTATTATGCAAAAATTCTGGGTGATGCACAGTACACAAACAATTAAACCACATGAATACAAGCACAATAAATCCCAAATAAAAATACCGGTGCCAAAGCACCTCATACAGTCTTTGCCACAAATACGTCAATATTGAAATGTGTCAGAAACCCAAGCAACTAAACCCCCAAGTAATGGACCAATTCTGTTGCCGTTGGGAAAATGTCTATGGAGATTCTCAGTCATACAGTTTATGGCTGTCCTTCCCATTCCTCACCATCCAGTCAGAGCTGAAGAAGCTTCTTGGATGAGAAGCAAAATATCTTCAAAGGAAAACAAGAAAGTCCAGTTGCCTCTAGAAAAAGCACCTTTGCTTTTTGGGAAACTTTGCTGTTGGGAAGCTGCCAGCTAGGCTGGAAAGAGGGGTAGGTCATGCATGGGCTTTGCTTAGTGTCCTTGGCATCCTAATCTCCTCCTCACCCCGCACACACCAAGATCCATGAAGCCTGATCTGGTTGTTCCCAGGGGAAGGCAAACAGACTGGCGAGATTCTTATAACTTAAGCAGGGTACAAAAAAATTGTTTACTTTAGCTCTTTATGAGTATCTCTGGTTGCTTCCTTGCAGTTTGACAGTTGCTCACATTTTCGGTGTTTTTTTATTCTTAACTTGATTTGAATTGCATTACCTTTAAGAATAGGGACATTTTAAAAACAGGGCTGTGTTGCATGCAATATGACACGTGTCTAAGTTCACTGAAGAACATTGTCAGCAGAAGTAGAATCAAATATGACATGTTTGTTTGTAGGTTTTTTGAAATGCAACTTTCTCCTATGAGATATATTTTAAAGGTAAAGGTTCCCCTCGCACATACGTGATAGTCGTTCCTGACTCTAGGGGGCGGTGCTCGTCTCCATTTCAAAGCAGAAGAGCTTTGACTAAACGCCAAAGGCGCACAGAATGCTGTTACCTTCCCACCAAAGGTGGTCCCTATATTTCTACTTGCATTTTTTATGTGCTTTTGAACTGCTAGGTTGGCAGAAGCTGGGACAAGTAACAGGAGCTCACCCCTTACGAGGCACTAGGGATTTGAACCACTGAATGCCAACCTTTCGATCAACAAGCTCAGCATCTTAGCCACTGAGCCACCGTGTCCCCGAGATATATTTTAAATCAGGTTTATCTAGATCTGGCACAAGCATCCTGGTAACCAGTATGTGATCATAAAGAGATTTTAAAACCCAAATCATTGCTGCCAACTAATAATTGTCCTGATTTTTATAGCCCAGATCTGCTCTCCCTTTTATAGCCCAGATCTGCTCTCAACTGGGCTATGCAGTTGGGAGCAGTAAATTGCACAGTGTGAGCATTTTGGCTTTGGGTGAATTAGCCAAATTTTAAGGTTTTGAAAGCGAGGCTAGAGCAGCTCTGTTTTCCCAAACAGAAGCTAATATACAAGAGGCAAATCGTTGGTAAAAGATTGGCTTCCAAACATGTACAGATTAAAAAGGTTTAAAGCTTAGAATTAATATATGGAGGTGGATTAAGCAAACTTCTTAGAAAATATCAAAGGTATAGCGTATTATAATTAATCATCTATGCCGAAGCACTTTCAATGTCCCATTGCAAACCATCTGTATGTGAAAATGAAGGCTAAATTATTTTCAGTCTGCATTTCTAAATCTCATTGTTTCTAAGTCTTGCTTTCTCAGTGCAAATTGCAAGAATATATAGAATCACTGGGAAAATTTACAAAGTATACCATAATAGAGTATTAGCTCCAATTAAATGATGTCAAAAATTGGGTGGACTTTTCATCTTGAGGCATTGAACAAAATCATAATTTATGAATTTGTTCACCACATTGTTTCCCCTTATCTTGGATTCTAAGTAAAATTGACTGATTATTGCTGTTCCTTAGGAAGGAGAATATAGAACTATTTTAGGATCTAGGGCCGCATTTTGCCTTTATTGACTGTACCACAGAATAATTAAGCAGCGTCAGAACAAAGTCATTGTTGGGCGTAGGACAGACAAAATACATGCTAGAATAGGGCAGACTAAACTGTATATGTGTGTGTGTGTGTGTGTTTGGGGATACGCCAGTGGTGAAATCCAATTTTTTTTACTACCAGTTCTGTGGGTGTGGCTTGGTGGGTGTGGCATGGCTTGGTGGGCGTGGCTTGGTGGGCATGGTAGGGGAAGGATACTGCAAAATCCCAATTCCCTCCCCACTCCTGGGAGAAGGATATTGCAAAATCTCCATTCCCACCCCACTCTGGGGCCAGGTAGAGGTGGTATTTGCCAGTTCTCCGAACTACTCAAAATTTCCCCTACCGGTTCTCCAAACTGCTCAAAACTTCTACTACTAGTTCTCCGAACTGCTCAAAATTTCCGCTACTGGTTCTCTGAACTGCTTAAAATTTCTGCTACCGGTTCTCCAGAACCTGTCAGAACCTGCTGGATTTCACCCCTGGGATAAGCCATACTTTGGCCAGTATAGCACAAGCTTAACCAAAGTCCAATTTGAACCCAAGCATGCTCATATTATTCTATGCAAGCTCAGATCTCTAATCTAGAGACTACCTTAAAAATAGTCTGTAGAGATTCTCAGTCATCCAGGTCATGGTTGTCCCAAAGGTGTTTTTTCAGGAGGCAACTGGACTTCCTTGTTTTTTCTTTGAAGACGTTTTGCTCCTCATCCAAGAAGCTTCTTCAGCTCATGGTGGGGAATGGAAGGATTTATATTCCTTGTAGACAGCTGGAATAGGAATACCAATGGAATCCTTCCATTCCCCACTATGCTGATAGAGCTGAAGAAGCTTGAACGAGAAGCAAAATATCTTCAAAAGAAAAAAACAAGAAAGTTCAGTTGCCTCTTGAAAAAGCACCGTTGAGATACCTTAAAAATACTATTCCCCACATCCTGCTAACTAGAAATTATATACAACATACTATCATATACCCAGGGTTCCTCATTTTATAAAACACAATCTTATAATAATACACTAGATATGCTATATCTCCCCAAATGTAATGATTTTCTTCTGCCATAATAACAATTGCAGTTTGGTGGCAACTTTTGGAGGAGTTGTTTCTCACACAGTGTGTGCACTTTTGAATGTAGATTGTACAAATGTTGTGAAGAGTAAAAGAGGAGGATATTGATGGAGAGAGGGGAGATCTGTTACCACAGCAACCAGGAGTGAACCACTGCTTAAGCCCAAAAATGAAGGAGAAATGCTAGAAAAGATCTTAGACAGAAACCTCCCTAACTCGTGTTATTGTAAATAGGAAAGTAAGTGATGCATGATTAGACTCCAAAGATTCCGTTACTGTAGTGTAGTTTTAGTCTTCCTGCTGAGCTAATTTTCTGGACTGGCCTATCTAGCGGGGCTGAGGTAAAAAAATAATAATGCAAAATAATAGGTATAATTCTAGTAGGAAGCTGCTTCCAGTGGTAATAATTGGGAGAGTGGCTAGCATTTCTCCTAGCAAATTAAAGATTTCTCCTAGCAAATTAAAGATTGCTGAACTAAAGTTTTGGTCGCCACGATGTAAAAAAGAGGTGGAGACTCTAGAAAGAGTGCAGAGAAGAGCAACCAAGATGATTAGGGGACTGGAGGCTAAAACATATGAAGAACAGTTGCAGGAACTGGGTATGTCTAGTTTAATGAAAAGAAGGACTAGGGGAGACATGATAGCAATGTTCCAATATCTTAGGGCAGTGATGGCTAACCTTTTTGCCGTCGTGTGCCAAAAGTGGGGGGAACACGGGGGGGTCGTGCCCACACGTGCCCACACCCATAATTCAGTGCACCCCACCCGCAACCCTGCGCATGTATGCGCAACATCCCTGCGCTCCCCCCGCTTTTGGCACACAATGCCACAATGGGCCCAGTAGGCCCATTTTTTCGCCCTCCCCAGGCTCCAGAGGCTTTCTTGGAGCCTGGGGAGGGCAAAAACAGCCTTCCCCATCCCCCCGGAGGCCCTCTGGAGGCCAAAAATGGCCTGTTTCCCGACTTCTGGTGGGCCCAAAAATCAGCTGAGCTAGGGCAATGCTCACGTGCCCACCGATATGGCACACGTGCCATAGGTTCGCCATCATGTTCTTAGGGGCTGCCAAAAAGAAGTGGGAGTCAAGCCATTCTTCAAAGCACCTGAGGGCAGGACAAGAAGCAAAGGGTGGAAACTAATCATGGAGAGAAGCAACTTAGAACTAAGGAGAAATTTCCTGACAGTTAGAACAATTAACCAGTGGAACAACTTGCCTCCAGAAGTTGTGAATGCTCCAACACTGGAAGTTTTTAAGAAGTGGTTGGATAACCATTTGTCTGAAGTAGTTTAGGGTTTCCTGCCTAAGCAGAGGGTTGGACTAGAAGACCTCCAAGGTCCCTTCCAACTCTGTTATTCTATTCTAAACTAGCATGAGTTTACTTTTATCCCATAGCCCAATTTAAGGGAATAAAATTTGGTGAAAGCCAGCTACTTAAAATGGAAAAAAAAATCTGGGCTCAGAATATAAGTATTTCAGCCATCCCTTTGCTCTGCTTCCATCATAATGCTCAGATTTTGACTTTCAAATTTCACTTCACGTTCTTTGTCCACTTTTGGCTTTTTCTCTTCAGATGGTGGGCAGAGGAATGGCAGAAATGTTCCAGCACCTGTGGCCCCACAGGGGAAAAGAAGCGCACTGTTCTTTGTATCCAGAAACTGGGATTTGATGAGCAGGCTCTGCCAGCGGAGGAATGCCAACATCTGCTAAAACCAAAAACTCGCCTTTCGTGTAATAGGGATGTCTTGTGCCCATCCGACTGGACTGTAAGCAACTGGACTGAGGTAAATTTGTAAATCAGCTTGGCTCATAAGAATTTGGGGCAGCTTAGAATTGGTGTTAGCATTCATCTTTGGTTTAGATCAGGGGTCTCCAACCTTGGCAACTTTAAGACGTGTGGACTTCAACTCAAAGCTGGCTGAGGAACTCTGGGAGCTGAAGTCCACACGTCTTAAAGTTGCCAAGGTTGGAGACCCTTAGTTTAGATTAAGCAAGAGATGTGTATTTAGACCATTTTTTTCTCTAGGTCTGTGAAAAGAGCTATTTTCCTATTGTACCTTTGGTGTATATGTTTATTTTGCATTCAGGAAAAAATTGGGCTTTGAATCCTGCCAGCTACTTGAAAAACTGAAACTGCCAATTCTAAAACCAGTATATCTGAATTCCCATGGCCTTTAAAATAAACTAAGCAAGAAATAAATAATATTTTAGCAATCAGGATGATCACCCTAACTGCTTCCTCATCTTGAAAGTTAAAGGATGTGAAACCTATACTTAGCACAATTAAGCAAAAACAGAATTAAATCTCAACTCTCTAATAAGAACACAAAAAAGGAAAATACAGCCATATCTATGATGTCCTCCCACAAATACTTAAATGTGCCTCCAGGCATTTAAGTTTAGTCATTCTTGATTTAAAAAGGTTGGACTAATAAAACAATTAGCCCTTTAATAGTCCTTTCTCCATCTGTCATGTGCTAATCCAGACTTCCCCAACATGGATGGACACAGCATAGACCCTGGTGAGAATTCTAAGATTTGAAGTCATGTATCTAAAGCAGAGGGACGCAGTGGCTCAGTGGCTAAGATGCTGAGCTTGTCGATTGAAAGGTCAGCAGTTCAGTGGTTCAAATCCCTAATGCCGTGTAACGGGGTGAGCTCCCATTACTTGTCCCAACCTAGCTTCTGCCAACCTAGCAGTTTGAAAGCATGTAAAAAATGCAAGTAGAAAAATAGGGACCATCTTTGGTGGGAAGGTAACACTGTTCCATGCACCTTTGGCATTTAGTCATGCCGGCCACATGACCACGGAGACATCTTTGGACAGCACTGGCTTTTCAGCTTTGAAACGGAGATGAGCACTGCCGCTAGAGTCGGAAACGACTAGCACATATGTGTGAGAGGAACCTTTACCCTTATCTAAATCAGGGGTCCACAACCCCCAGGCTGTGGCCCACTACTGGGCCTTGAGTCCTTTGGGACCGGGCCACAGAAGTGCTAGGTGAGCATCAGAGGTGGTCTTCAGCAGGTTCTGACCAGTTCTGGAGAACCGGTAGCGGAAATTTTGAGTAGTTTGGAGAATGGGTAAATACCACCTCTGAATGGCTCCGCCCCCATCTATTCTCTGCCTCCCTAGTCCCAGCTGATCAGGAGGAAATGGGGATTTTGCAGTAACCTTCCCCTGGAGTGGGATGGGAATGGAGATTTTACAGCTCTGCCACACCCACCAAGCCATGCCTACAGAACTGGTAGTAAAAAATGTTGAATCCCACTACTGGTGAGCATGCACACGTGTGCGCCTTCACTTGTGCAAGCAGCGGGCAAGGGCATGTGCGCACGTTCCATTTTCACAAGCGGTATGTGCATGTGCCCTCCGCTCATGTGAAACAATCTCCTTCCCCTTCCAACCCTCCCCCCCCCCGGCTGGTATGCAAAGGCAGAAAATTTGGGGAACTCTGATCTAAAGAGCATCTACATTGAGAATGGCTAGGCTAACATTTCAGAGAAGAAAGGACTGATTATTATTATTGGTTTATTGTTTATTGGTTCGATTTATATGCCGCCCTTTTCCGGAGACTCAGGGCGGCTTACAATGCGTTAAGCAATAGCCTTCATACTTTTGTATATACCTGCTTATTAGGGCTTTCGCCCTCCCCCCCAAGCGGTGTTCTTTTTATACAAAGTCAGCTTATTGCCCCCACAATCCGGGTCCTCATTTTACCTACCTTGAAAGGATGGAAGGCTGAGTCAACCTTGAGCCTGGTGAGATTTGAACTTGCAGTAATTTCAGGCAGCTGGTGTTACTTAACAGTGCTTTAGTCTGCTGCGCCACCAAGGCTCTAGTGTGGTACTCCTGAAGCCAAGAAAAAGCTGTGATGTATTTCTGGTGGTACTTGCTGTATTTGTTATTTCCATGTCCAGTGAAATCATGGGCAAGTTGAGAGGTTATCAGCCTCTGTTTCTTATAAAGTATGAGGAAGGAACCATTTCGTCACAGATATTCAATTATATATTTCAAAATGCACCTGCTATAAAGCAACTTTCCTCAATGTGCTGCTCTCTAGGTGTGATGGGTTTCAGTTTCCAAAATGTTTCAAGCAATACTGTGATTTCATCTCCTAGAATGTTGGTTGTCCAAAATATATGGAGCATATCAGATTGAAAAAAGACTACATTAAAACAGGTGTGGGCAAACAACCAGCATCTGGAAAGTGTTAGGTTTGCTTCTGTTTTTTGTTCTAGAAGTCTCCTGTCAGAGCCAAACACAAAGTAGTGGTTCACAGGCTAGGCTATAACTTAATAGGTTATGGAGTTCTTAGTGCTCTCAAAGCTGGGTTATTTGCAGACTTTTGATTACCCAACTAGGTTAAGGTGACCAGACGTCCCGCTTTTGGCGGGACAGTCCCGCTTTTGAGCAATTTGTCCCGCGTCCCGCGGCATTTTAAAAAAGTCCCGATTTTTCATTCTGCCTCCTGAATCCCCGCTGATGGCTAGAGGGAAAAAAAACTCTTTAAACTCTTGCCGCGGGGCTTCAAAGGGCCGACCTACAGTTGATCAGTGTTAAAAAAAAAATGAATAGACCCATGCCTGCAAAAATAGAAAAAACAGCCCCTGTTAACAGCTTCCGCTAGGTTAATTAGCTGCAAAAAGCTGCAAAAAGTTCCTGGAGCAGATTTCCCGCCCCCAGCTATACTGAAAAAAAAGGCGAAAGCGAAACTAAACCTGCAACATGACAAAATGAGGCAGAGAGAGATTTCTTTCTTTTTCTTTTTCTTTTTCCTCACCAAAAAAGGTAGGTACAAAACTGCAAACAATGGGAAATTTTGGGCAAAAGAGGAGAGTTCAAGATTTTAAAACACAAAAGAAAAAAAGCTCTATTTAACTAGGGAATTGTAATAATTGAGATACTATTAATAATTGTATATTGTGTTGAAAGCAGAAATGGTTAAGTTGTGGTTTGGAGGAATATATGGGGGAAATTATTTGGTTTATTATTATTGGTAAATATAATTAATTGATTTGTAAGAAATTGGATTGCATGGAAATAATTGGAATATTCATGTTCATATTGATTAATATACAAAAAAGATAGTTATATAACTAATTGATTTATATTAAAATGTTGAATTTGTATTAAACAACTGTATTACATAATTACATAATTAACCAATGTGAGGATGGATATAAAAATAGATGACAATGGGAAGGGGTATAATATAGAATAGAAGGGAAAAATTGAATTTGATTAAGATTAGAGATGAGGATGAAGGGTAATATTGTTTTTTTAAAAAAATAGATGAGGAATAAATATGGCAAAAAGGAAATATAGAAATTGTAAATTTAATTGAAATGACTAAACGCTGTTTAAATTTGTGAACCAGCCAAATATTCTGTTCAAAGAAAATACATTGCATGTTTGTATGTGTTTCTAATTATTGCTATTTATTCATATTTGTTCTCTTTTATTCTTTAAAGTTTAACAATTCATTCTTAATCTTAATATCTTTATATTTGCTTGGGGTTGGCTTTCTTCCCTTTCATCTTTTTTATTGTACAGCAATCTTTCTCCTCAAACCTACCACCACTCTCTTTTCTTTCCTTCTTACTTTCTCTTCCCCCCATCCTCTTTTTCTCCTCCCTACTTCCTCTTCCTTTCTCCTTCTCCTCCTCTCTTCCTCCCTCTCTTACCCTCACTCCTACTCTAATTTCCATTCCTTCATCCCTCTCTATTGCTGTATCCTTTAATGCATATGGACTACTCAGAGGGCTGAAAAAGTTATTTTTGACTGGTCCTCACACTTTTGACCAGTCCTCGAATTTATGACTGTCCTCACATTTTACATTTTTGCCCTATCTTGTCATCATGGTGAAGAGAAGCAGTTGTGAAATGAGTGACATGTTTGTTAAGAATGCTGCACGGGCATAAATGTGAGGATGGTCATAAGTGTGAGGACCAGTCAAAAGTGCGAGGACCTGTCAGAAATGACTTTTTTCAGCCCTCTGGTTAGTCCTTTTGTGCTTATGGACTACTCAGAGGGCTGAAAAAGTTATTTTTGACTGGTCCTTACACTTTTGACCAGTCCTCGAACTTACGACTGTCCTCACATTTTACGTTTTTGCCCTATCTTGTCACCATGGTGAAGAGAAGCAGTTGTGAAATGAGTGACATGGTTGTTAAGAATACTGCACGGGCATAAATGTGAGGATGGTCATAAGTGTGAGGACCAGTCAAAAGTGTGAGGACCTGTCAGAAATGACTTTTCAGCCCTCTGAGTAGTCCCTATACACATAGCCATGGCCACCCGGTCACATGACCAGCTAGCCACGCCCACCCAGTCACATGGCCTCCAAGCCACGCCCACACAATAAGTCACGCCCACAATGGTGTCCTTCTTACCAATGTTAAAATCTGTTCACCTTACCCTATACGCATAGCCATGGCCACCCGGTCACATGACCAGCTAGCCACACCCACCCAGTCACATGACCAGCTAGCCATGCCCACCCAGTCACATGACCAGCTAGCCATGCCCACAAAATAAGCCACGCCCACAATGTCCCTCTTTACCAATGTTAAAATCTGGTCACCTTAAACTAGGTAACATCATCAGCACACTGATGCACTGTGATGCATTGAATACTTTGCAACCCTGAGCTACATATATTCTCTTAAAAGATATGTAATCTTCAACCACATACTTAGTCCAAGCATTTCTTTTAAGTTCCAGAATTGAAAGCACAATCATTTCACACCAAAATTAACTCATGATTTCTTCCTAAAATTTTCATCTGGAATGAGAGTAGGGCAGGGGTGAAATGCTCCCGGTTCCGACCGGATTGCCCTATCCGGTAGAGATGGTGGTGGGTAGTTCGGAGAACCGGTAGCAAAAACCCCACACACACCCCCATGCCCAGCTGAGCTGCGCGATCATCAAAAGCTTTTTTTATTTATTTATTTTTAAAAGCATTTTTTCTACAATCTCTTCAGCCGAAGAGGTTGTAGGGAAAAAAAATGCCTTTAAAAGCCTCTGGTGATCCCAGCTGAGTTGCCTGGTTGTCAAAGGCTTTTAAAAGCATTTTTTTAACAACCTCTTTGGCTGAAGAGGTTGTAGAAAAAATGCTTTTAAAAGTAAAAAAAAAATTGTGCACCACAGCTGATAACCCCCCTGTCACATGCTCTTCTACTTACCGCTTGGCGTGCACTGCCCATGAGCACCTCACATTTGGTGTGTGGTGTCCACTGCGCATGCACAGCCAGCGAACCAGTAGTAAACCAGTTCAGATTTCACCACTGGAGTAGGGCAGTTGTTAAAAAAAATGGCAGGCAGTCCCTGGGTTAAGAACAAATTCAGTTCCCTAACTCTAACTTAACTTTGTATGAAAGTTGAAACTCATACAGTGAATATTAACAGACTGCCTATTGTTAAAAATGGTGTGTAGTTTTCTCTTCCTCAAACCGCTGAACCATTGAAGCTGTACAATGTTTTCATAAACCACTGAAAACAGGTTAACAATTAAGAACAGGTTATTAAGAATTCTTGACTTCAGTGGTTTATAAAAATATTGTCAGGTTTCGGTGTCATCTCAGATAAAGTAAATTGCATTTCCAAACAAATAGTCTTTGATGAAATCTTTTATTTATTAAGCACAACAATCTGTCCCCGATTGTGGCGTAGCCAACACTGACTTCCTGACCCCAAATCTTCCCTTTCCGTTCCCCAATTCTCTGCGTCTCATTGGCCATCTTCCAAATCACTTTCCCCATATCTACTACTTCAGCTCCCAGGAATGTCCCCCCTCCCATCTCATCTCCTAGGGGATAATATCTTCAGGGAAAATAAGTAAGTGAGAAGTCAAGCGTCCTCTTGCCAGCTGCCCCCTCTTCTCCTTCTTATGTCAGCACTAGAGTAAATGCAGGTTGAAGTGCTGACAAATATTGTAGAGCTTCAGTGGTTCATCAACTCAAGGAAGGACAATGCTATCATTTTTAGTAATAGGCGGCTCATTTGTATGTATGAATTATTTGTAAATTGAATGTTCTTAAGCTGGGGATTGCCTATGCTAATAAAAAACCCCTAAGAATTGGGGGTTTCCATTAATTCCATTAATTAAGGAAGAAGGCAGAAAAAGAATGAAGATTGGCAGATTGTGTCTTCGGTATGTTTGTTTCTGATGTCTTTTGCATAAAGACATAATCAAATATATTTATAGCCAAATATGAGAAAAGTATATTTAAAAATGCTCATTTTATTAGGGGATGAATAATTAGTATTTAAATTTAGGCTTTCATGCAGATTTAAAAAGCCAAAAAACTTTAACCTAGAGCCGTGATGGCGAATCTATGGCATGTGTGCCACAGGTGGCACGCGGAGCCATATCGGTTGGCACACGAGTATTGCCCTAGCTAAGCTCCATCGCGCATGTGCACGCTGGCCAGCTGATTTTTGAGCCTTCCGGGCCCACTGGAAGTCGGGAAACAGGCTGTTTCCAGCCTCCGGAGGGCCTCCGTGGGGGTGGGGAAGACTGTTTTTGCCCTCCCTCAGGCTCCTAGAAAGCCTCTGGGGAGAACGAAAAATGGGCCTACCTTGCCTACCATGCCATCCCGTGCCAAAAGTGAGGGGACCGTAGCGGGGGATGTCACACATGCATGCATGGGGGTCGAGGCACATTGAATTATGGGTGTGGGCACACACGTGTGCCCCCCTCCCACATTCCTCCCGCTTTTGGCTCATGATGGCAAAAAGGCTAGTTATCACTGACCTAAAGCAAGGCTATCAAACTCCCGGCCCGCGGGACTGGATGCATCACATGTTGGCCACGCCCACGCCCAGTTTAGCGAAGAGAAAAAAGTCCCGATACTCATGTGACGCTGCCGTGACAACATGAGTTTGACACCCCTGACCTAGAGTATAAGAGTAAAGCAGACTTAGCAATGACTATGTATTGAATTGGCCTGCCTCTGCCCAATAAAACCAAATATGCCTCCTGCTTTAAAAATTAATTTCTATGCAGTTCTTTAATTAAAAAATGCTTAAAGGTTTGCTGCCTCCTGTTATTAAGAAACCCTCTTATACTTTAGCTGTTATTAGTAGGGGACACAAGACAAGAATACCTTTTAACCCATACAGCTTCAAGCTGCTTTTTCTTCCCTTGTATAATAAATTAATGAAGCATAACATTGGATATGATTTCATCAATATTCTTCCGCTGATTAATTTTATACAACCCATCAAGTCTTTTCTAATTTCTAGGCAAATGAAAACTTGAGATCTGGAACAAGTTAATTAAATGTTATTTTCAGCTAATAGCATTGATGAAACATAACATCTAAATTAAGGATCTTGTGCATCAGTAGAGCATATACCTTCGGAAGCACCTCCAGATGTGGCTCCATTGTTTAATGCCCGCTTACAATGGATTGTAACTAGGCTGATGATCTGAGTACCATGTTCAGCAATGCCTAATAGACTTCCAAATTCATAATAGATGCTGACATATCAGAAGGATATTACTACGGTGTATGTATTTTCTTCTCAGCATGCAGTAGTTAAGCGTTATTTCAAAATATCCTGGGCAAAGCCAGGTGTAAATTAAATTATGGATTTCACGTTCAAGGTTCAAATGGCTTCCTTAGCTAGGTTCACACATTGCATTTAAAAAGCAAGTTAGGTATTTTATTTGTCTCACTGGAGTGGGAGGGGATGAGATATGTAAATGTGGTTTATTTTTCAGTGTACAGTTACCTGCGGTGGAGGAGTACGTACTCGTTATGTCACTTGTACCAAAAACAATGGGGAACCATGTGACGTTTCGAAGAAACCCCATTCTAAAGCTCTGTGTGGTTTACAGCAATGCCTATCCACTCAAAGATTGCTGATGACTCGTTTCAAGTTCCATAATGGAAAGATTATTAGACGAATAGGGGCTATTCCCAGAAGAGGCCCTTCAAAAAAATTGGCCACGCCAGAACCATTACCAAGGATCCCTTCAACAATAGTACCCAGGCTCAGAAACATCACTTTGATACCCACTTCCGTAAGTCTTGTAAATTCTTCTCCAAATGAAGACTTGGAAGTAAAAAAGTTGCAAAATAATTCCATTCACTCAAGCATGCCCAGCAACTACTCCGGTGTAACTAGTGCCAACAGGGCATTGCAAAACATCACTCACGGACCTCTCCTAACCGCTTGGAACATATCTTCAGAAGATAGCTCCATAAACAAGGATTCCTTTACCATTGACCCCATGTATAATCCAAAGACTAATTATTTAATGGAAGCAAATGACACAACACCCAACAGTACTGAGGGAGGAATAAAAGACTACATTCAGACTGAAAGACCAACAGAGAGGTTCCTTACATTCACTACAAGCAAAGTCTCACGAACCTCATCTACAGATGATCAGTCTAATAACCTCAACCCATTTTCTGTTACCCCCACAAGAGGAACGGAGGTTTCATTGACAACAACAGATCTCAAAGGCCTTCGTGTACAAATAAATTCACCTGTGACATCAAATGCCATTACGGAACAACCAACACTAGAGAATAAATTAGAAGAAAAATCTGCGGATACAACCCCATCAGAGCCCTCTTTCAGTGAAACGGCCCCTTGGGCCATGGAAAGTCCATTTGTGCGAGACACCACGATGCCAAAGAACAGTGAGAATGTTTTCAAAACGAGGTTACTAAATGACTCTGATTCAGATTCAAAATCCAGAAACGTGCATGTCAATGCTTATTGGTTGGTGGGAAACTGGACTGAGGTAAGTATTGTTTTATGTTGTTTACAACTATCAATGCAATATGGAAAAAGCAAAGAAAACAAATGTCCATTTTTGCTTTTTTTTATTATGCAAAGGTTTATTTATTTATCAAGTTTAGAGACCAGCCATCTTGCTTACAGAGCAAGTCTGTGTGCAATTGCATTTAAATGCTGGAAACTACATATTAGGTAACAAATTATAACTCTGGGAAAATCCGGGATGCTGCTGTCACAAAGAAATTCATAATACTTGAGAATGCTACAGAGCAAGGTGAAATTGATTATTTCCTATGTTGCACTTCACTGCAAATGTGTCAAATTAATTAATAAAGTAGCATGGAGAATTTCAAGGCAATTGAATAGTGGTGCACAGCTGTTGCTTATCTCTTTGAGGCTTTAGAGAAACTTAGATTTAGAATAACTTTATTGTCACTTTAAATGTACACTAATTGGCATACATTAAAATGAAATTCCGTTGCATACAGCTCTCAAAGGGTCACCACCTCCAATATACACTACATGAACATGATAAAAGTATAAATAAAAAATTAAACAAACAAACAAACAAATAAAAAAGAAAGAAATATGTATAGATCCACATACATTATATGACACAGAGAAACAACGCAGTCTAGTTTGGATGTATAAATGTACATGGTGAGAAAAATGAATTTTGCAAGTTTACCAGACCGATAACATAGGGGACAAAGCTGTTCCAGAATCTGGTAGTCCTGTTAGAGATACATCAAAACCTCCTTCCAGAGGGGAGCAACAGAAACAGACCCTAAAGTTGGTGTGTGGGGTCTCTAACAATGCTTGAAGCTCTAAGGACATACCGCTTATAAGCAGTATCCTGAATAAAGGGAAGCAAGCTTCCTATAATCTTCTCGGTTGTCCTCACCACTCTTTGTATGGGCTTTCTGTCACGAGTGTTTCCAGGATTGCTGTGGCTATCTGCCTACTCACAAACAGTATGGTTTTAATCAAGCCATCTACCGTTGCCAATTACCTGCAAGCCTTCCCCGCCCTGGATAATTGCAGGTTGACTCCTTACATAAGCAAGGACCTTTCGCTTGCTACTCGGGCCTAGTCTTCTAGGCCTAAATGCACAGCTCCTGCAGGAAGCTTGGGCAATGCCGCTGATGGGAGAAGAATGCAGATAAGGACTCCAGACGTCGTTACAGAGAGACTCCCACGGATGCTTGCCTTTTGCTGTTTTGTAGCATGCAAGCTATCATCGGGACTGCTGTTGCTGGACCTTCTTCCTCCCACAAGCTTCAAACAGTGTTTGCTATTTGAACTGTTTTTACTTCAGGTGACTTTCAGCTGTGAGGCTCGTGCTGCCCTCGTTATGATTGCCTTGATGATGTATCGACGCCGAAGCTGCTTACCTTCATGCTAGCTTTATTCTTTTGTGAACTGTTTTCGGTATTGTGGAGAGGGATCTAGGGAGATAGCCTTGCCTCACATACCCAGACAAGACTTTGTTTTTAATGTGTTTTCATAAAGACATAGTGCTTTTTAAATGTTTTAAAGTAAATTATATTTTTACACAAGACGCCTCTGTTAGAATCATTTCAGTCTCAGTGTGTTTACTCATGAGCTGGTTCACGGTCCGGGGTACCCCTCAACCCCATTTCGTCACAGTTGGTAGCAGAGGATGGTTTAACGAACCTACGCTCATGTGGTAACGCGCTAGACTGGAATGTCTGCAGTTGAATAGATGTTGACTAGGGCAGCAGCAGCAGCGAAAAGTATGAAGTCACAAACTGAACTGTCCGGGGCTCAGGCCAAAAATGTTTTGGCTGAAAAACCCCAAACTCTAATTGATTTAGAGAATAGTGGAGCTGTAAGTTTTGGAGCAGAGGCCTCAACTTTTGAAGGGCCCAAGATAGTGAGTAAACCATCATCACCTAAAGAAGTAGAGACTGGAAGAACGCCACTTCAGGTCCTGAAAACAAATACAGAGGTGGATGATGAGTTTAGGAAGGCAATCCTTCAGCTTTTAGGTTTGCCCACAGTAAGTCAGAACCCGACTGCTGATTCTAGCGGATTATTAAAGAATCCAGCTGCGAAAGGAAAGAAGATCGAAGTCCTACAAAACACCGGATCGGTAAGAGACTTTCAATCTTTTCCTAAAACCCCCACCTCAGACCATAAGTGGAGAATGGGGGATAACAGACTGCCTGATTCGAATGTTCCTGCTTCTTTGTTAAACCAGCATGGCCAAGTTGATATTGTGCCACCTGCTGTAGAAGCCATCATAGATCAGGCCATAAAGACTTTAGCTCCCTTGATGACGTCAGTGACTTCTGCTAAAAATTTAAGAGACTCTCATGTTGAGCGTAAGGTTGCAAGTGTGATAGAAACTTTGGCAACCATTTTAGGCGATGGTTTGCAGGTACCATCGGCTCAACAAATAGTAGCTGCACATACCAAAGCACCCCTGATGTCTGCAACTAATTCAGCGCACACCATGAGTGGGACATATCCATCCGTGATGACATCGACATCCAGGACGGTTCCGGAGGCTGCCTCAACTGAAGATAGGAATTTGGGAGCGCGTCCAAAAATTCCTAGAGATGTGCACCAGAGAGGACCCTCAAGTTTTTGTGATCAAACCAGGATGAGCTTTGCATCCGCACAACCTGAAGTTTTAATCCCTCCCATTGGGGAGGAACGATTGTCAGAATGCCAGATAGAAGACACTGTGCTGTGTGCTTCTATTCCAATGCCTTATTGCCCGTTCCAGGATGGACCACATTTTGAACACCAATTAATGTCTGTTTCCATGTTTAATAATGTACAGGTCCTTCCTCCTAATTTTAAAAGTTTAAGTGTGGGTGGAGGAAATTTTAAGGAATGGGTTAAAAGTATTCAAGTAATTTTAATGAAAGAGAATGTTTTATCGTTGTTGTTAAAACCCCCACCTAGACCATGGTCCTTAGAAGTTGATCTTTTACATCATAAGGCCTTTTGTATTTTATTGATGTCCATTGACCCTGCACTATATCCCAGTATACCTAGTAACCTGACCGTAACAGAAGTTTGGGTGAAACTGCATAAGCTATTTTGTTCAAAAAGCTCCCATGTTACAAACAGAGTTTATAGGGAGTTCTATTCCGCAAGGTTGAAGGCGGGAGTAGATATTAATGAACACTTATGTGAGTTAAACAGGTTAAGGCAGGAATTGATGTTGAGGGGGGAAACAGTGTCTGAACAAACCCTCATTACTGTTATACTCAATTCCCTTGACCCTAGCTGGGATAATTTTATATCGCAACTGGATAATGTTAGTTGTAATAACTTATCTTTAGAAGTGTTATCTGGTAGATTGATTGCAGAAGATAACTTGCGAAAATGCAGGGTGGCTTTTCACAAAAAGGAAAAACCTTTAAGAAGGCCCGATAGTTCAGATAGAGCATATGCTATCGGGGAATGCTTCAATTGTGGTTCAACAGAACATTATAGAAGGGATTGCCCACAAAATGTAAATGCTAGGGCAAGTGTAAAGACACCTTCTGATAATAAATGTAAAAGGAGGTCACTTCCTCCAGGCAGAAAGCCAAGTGGAGACGTTCCTAACCACAGAAGGGGTAAAAAGCCGAATGAAGGCAACAAAGGGAACAAACCCAGGTTTAATGATGGCTCTGTAGGTATAGTGGAAACTACTGAGTCAGAGCTTACAAGGGAACAGCGAGAGCAACTATGGTTAATGGACAGTGGAGCCAGTAACCATGTTGTCAGTGACCGAAGGTTGTTTGTTAATATGAGAAGGCATCAATCCATGGTCAAAGTTGCAAACGGTAAAAAGGTCAATGTTGTTGGCATTGGAGATGTTTATATTCCTGGGATAGGAAAGATTCATGGAGCATTGTATGTACCAGAGATAGATCATAATTTGCTAAGCCTAATGAGGATATGTGAGAACCCCAGAATGGAGATTCTGTTCTCAGGAGGAACAGCTGTGATCAAAAACAACAAATGTGTGATTGGGGAGGTTTTGAAGATAGGTGGCTTGCCTTATTATTCCCCCAATACGAATGCTGAGACCTGCAGTGATAGCAATTATACTATCTCAATTGGTAGTAACAATGAATCACAGTTAGAACTAGGTGATGAGGATCAAGACTTTCACCAGAGGAAGCCTTGTAAAGATAAATGTAAAGTTAATAAAAAGTTTTTAAATTTTAACTTAGAGTCAGATAATAGGAAACCTGAAAATGCTAATGCAATTTCTATAGGAGAGCCATTGCACAATGAATGTGCTCACTTGATGCATCGCAGGCTAGGTCATGTGAGTTTTCCTATAGTGAAAAAGGTAACCGAACACTCAAGGGGAACCAAGATCAATGACTGTAACACATTCCTAGACTGTTCAATTTGTAGGAGTGCAAAGTTGAAGGTAAAATCTGCGCCCAAGAAGTCTCAGAGGTACTCTGAACACCCGTTTCAGCTCGTCCACATGGATTTGGTGGGTCCATTCGCACCTTCCGTGGGTAAGAGACGGTACTTTCTTACCATAGTAGACGACCATAGCAGATTTGGATTTGTTTTTCCCCTAATGTCCAAGAGTGAAACGTTGACTAAGTTTAAGGAATTTTGTAACTTAGTCCAGAACCAGCATAAGGTCAGAGTTAAGAAAATCTTAACTGACAGGGGTACTGAATTTAATTCCAGGCAGTTCTCCAGCTGGTTGAGGAGTAAGGGCATAGTCCACTTACGCACCGCGCCTTACTCTGCATTTCAAAATGGCGTCGCAGAACGACGCAATGGCGTGTTACAAACTATGATGCGGTGCGCCCTAGAGGATTCCAGATTAAACTTCGCGTATTGGGTAGAAGCAGTTAGATACGCGAATTACACCTTGAACCGAGTATGGTCTAGCGTAGTGCAGAAGACCCCATACGAGGTGCTATACGGCCATAAGCCTAGCTTGGCACACCTCCACGTTTTCGGAGCGATGGCCGATGTTCATGTCCCGAAGGAGCTCAGGAGAAAGGGAGACCCAATCTCTGTTAAACTGAGATTTGTTGGTTATGAGCAGGGCTCCAAGGCATTTAGGTTTGCCTACCCTAACGGGAAACTAATGATATCGAGGTCTGCCACCTTTCACGAAGGGGCCAATTGGAGTAAGATCCATGCCAATGAGATTCTTACTCAGAACCCTTCCCGTAGTTGTCATAGGCGAGCGGAGGATGTATCGGAGAACCTACCCGAGGATAGGGATACATCTGGTTCTGGGAAGCATGCATCCCAGGCACCCTTGAAAGGGGTATTGAAGCGTAAGATGGGGGTAGCCAGGAAGGATAGGCACCCAGCTTCTGAGACGCATAGTGATAGTCACGAGGTAGATGACTCATCGGACAACTCTGATGTCAGTGACTCTCCTAAAGGCAGACCAGTTAGGGTTACCAGGGGCAATAAGCCTAAGAGGTACAACGACTTTGTTACCTCAGTCAACCAGGTTTTGGCCACCCCTCAGAGATATGAGGATGTGTTGGCCTTACCTGACCATGAACGACAGAAATGGCTGGCTGCCATGGATACGGAATTAGACAGCCTGAGAAGGCTGGACGTATTCACGCCAACAAGATTGCCCAAAGACAAGAGGGTGATCGGCACCAGGTGGCTTTTCAAGCAAAAGCCCATTGAAGGTGGGGGTTTTGTCTATAAAGCAAGACTAGTAGCGCAGGGATTCTCGCAGAGATTCCCTGACGATTATGAGGACACCTTCTCGCCCACGGTGCGCCCTGAGAGCGTGAGAACAGCTCTCACCATCGCTACCATGCGAGGCGAACATGTGTATCAGTTCGATATTCAGACCGCGTACCTGCACGCCCAGTTAGACAAAGAGCTGTACGTGAGGATTCCTCAGGGAGTAAGCCATCGGGAAGATGATGTGTGGTTGTTGAATAAGAGCCTATACGGCTTAAAACAATCTGGTAAACGATGGTACGAGTGTCTCACAAAAAGCCTGAGAGAGATGGGCTTTTTACCATCGTCAGCTGACGAGTGTGTTTTTGTCAAGGAAGATCAGGACATTAGGGAAACAGTACTGTTGTACGTTGATGACATACTATATATTTGCAGATCAGAGAACAGGCATAAGAAGTTCTCTGAGGACCTAAGTAAGAGTTTCGCTCTAAAACCACTAGGTCACATTAGCAAATTTTTAGGGGTGCAATTCGTAAAAACCGAGAAGGGGTTTCGGCTTTCTCAGGAAGATAAGATTCAGGAATTGCTTAAAAAGTGTAGCATGGTAGAGGCGAAGCCATGTGATACCCCTATGGCAACAGATTTCCTTAAGAATATGTACACTGAGAGCACGGAGTTTGAGGATAAGACCCTTTACAAGTCCGTGATTGGGTCGTTGTTGTACATTGCAAATTGGACTAGACCGGACATCAGTCTAAGTGTAAATGTGTTATCTAGACATTCTGAACATCCTACACAGTACCATTGGAGCGGAATCAAACGACTCCTGAGATATTTAAAAGGTACTGTGAACTATTCATTGTTATTGGAACCAGAAGCAACTAGAGAATTAAGATTGAGTTGTTTTTCGGATGCCGATTGGGCAGGGGATGTTAGATCTAGAAAAAGTACCTCGGGGTACATTGTATACCTAAATAGTAGCCCCGTGTATTGGTACTCTGGGAAGCAGAAGTTAATTGCAACCTCCACAGCGGAAGCTGAGTATGTGAGTTTGTCCAAAGCTTCCAATAACCTAGTTTGGTTTGACGATCTTCTGGTAAGCTTATGGAGGCAGCCCATGCAACCTATAAAAGTCTATGAGGATAACATGGCTGCCATTAACATATCGGAAGCCGATGCTGTAGGCCAGAGATCACGCCATATTGATATACAAAACAAACATGTGAGGCAATTGGTGAAAACAGGTTTCATTAAGACTGTGTATTGTGAAACCAAGGAACAGGTAGCGGACGTGTTTACCAAACCGCTGCCCCGTGACCAACACCTCTATCTTCTGGGTAAAATGTCAATGGCTATGTGAATGTACTTCCCATTGATGTATATATGTACCCAATGTAGAATGTATGTTTGTTAACGAGTCAAATAGCCGCAGAGAAGGGGATTGTCACGAGTGTTTCCAGGATTGCTGTGGCTATCTGCCTACTCACAAACAGTATGGTTTTAATCAAGCCATCTACCGTTGCCAATTACCTGCAAGCCTTCCCCGCCCTGGATAATTGCAGGTTGACTCCTTACATAAGCAAGGACCTTTCGCTTGCTACTCGGGCCTAGTCTTCTAGGCCTAAATGCACAGCTCCTGCAGGAAGCTTGGGCAATGCCGCTGATGGGAGAAGAATGCAGATAAGGACTCCAGACGTCGTTACAGAGAGACTCCCACGGATGCTTGCCTTTTGCTGTTTTGTAGCATGCAAGCTATCATCGGGACTGCTGTTGCTGGACCTTCTTCCTCCCACAAGCTTCAAACAGTGTTTGCTATTTGAACTGTTTTTACTTCAGGTGACTTTCAGCTGTGAGGCTCGTGCTGCCCTCGTTATGATTGCCTTGATGATGTATCGACGCCGAAGCTGCTTACCTTCATGCTAGCTTTATTCTTTTGTGAACTGTTTTCGGTATTGTGGAGAGGGATCTAGGGAGATAGCCTTGCCTCACATACCCAGACAAGACTTTGTTTTTAATGTGTTTTCATAAAGACATAGTGCTTTTTAAATGTTTTAAAGTAAATTATATTTTTACACAAGACGCCTCTGTTAGAATCATTTCAGTCTCAGTGTGTTTACTCATGAGCTGGTTCACGGTCCGGGGTACCCCTCAACCCCATTTCGTCACACTTTCTATCTGAGGCACTGCTACCACCAAACCAAAGTGAGTCAGTTTGTTAAAATGCTCCCAATCGAGCTTCTGTAAAAAGTGGACAGAACAGAAGGAGAAAGATGTCTCTCCTCATCTGATGCAGGAAATGGAGACACTGGTTTACATACTTCACTAAGGATGACGTGTGAAGAGACCAGTTTAGATTGTTAGTTATCTGCACCCCCAGATACGTAATACTGTTGACCACCTCTACAGCTGCATCCTTGATACTGAGTGGAGTATAACCATGCTGACAGAACAGAAGCTCCCAACCATATTTATTAAGGCAAGGTACCAAAACTACCACATTTGATTCTTTGAAACTAACTGCCGTAGACTTCAACTTAGATTTCAACTGGCATGTTTCAACTTAATTTCAAATCAAATGAATTGCCTTGCAAGTTTTCTTCAAGCTAGAAAGAAATTAAGCTGAATTTTCATTGAGTAGCATATTTAGCCTAGCTTTAATGGAAGCAAAAGCATCCTTAAGAAAATTAGTTGGAGGATAGACAGTTTTACAATACATATGGCAAGATGAACATTTTCATTTTCTATTAATTCAACTGAAGATTGTCCTTTAGCAGCACCTGTCACTCAATAACTACTTCTTAATTTACCTCAACAGTACTTGGAATGAGAACTGCCAGACATATAAACTGATTTCCTCCGAGGCAAGGACACTTGAGATCACATTGCTAATATGGAAAAAGCAAAGAAAACAAATGTCCATTTTTGCTTTTTTGATTATGCAAAGGCTTTTGTATTTGTAGACATCCACAATTTGTGGATAGTGCTTAAGAATCATAGGTATCATGGGCCCGTCTCATCTGTCTATTGAATATATATGATAATTGGGAAGCAACAGTTTGAATAGAATATGGAGCAATTAAATGTTTTAGAACTGAAAAAGAGTACACTAAGGTTGGGTATGGAGATTCTCAGTCATCCAAATCATGGTTGTCCCAAAGGTGCTTTTTTCAAGAGGCAACTGGACTTTCTGGTTTTTCTTTGAAGACATTTTGCTTTTCATCCAAGAAGCTTCTTCAGCTTCAGAGCTGAAGTAGCTTCTTGGATGAAAAGCGAAATGTCTTCAAAGAAAAACCAGAAAGTCCAGTTGCACCTTTAGGACTAAGATTGGATAGTGATCCCTTACTTATTTAATTAAGAAGAGGGGGTCCAACTTATTCTCCAAAGCATCTGAAGGCAGAACAATGAATAGAAACTAATCAAGGAGAGAAGCAACCTAGAACAAAGGAGACATTTCCTCACAGTTAGAACAATTAACCAGTGGAACGACTTGCCTTCAGAAGTTGTGAACGCTCCAACACTGGAAGTTTTTAAGAAGATGTTGGATAACCATTTGTCTGCAATAGGATAGGACTTCTTGCTTAAGCAGGAGGGTAGACTAGATGATCTTTTCTTGAAGGCCTCCAATGATGGAGCACCCACAACTCCAGGAGGCAAACCGTTCTATTGATTTTTAATGTCAAGAAATTACTGTCAGGAAAAATTAGAAAGTCTGATCTCTCATTTCTTTCTCCTGCACCCTTAAAAATGGCAGCATTATTTCTCTCCAATTTTCCAGTGTTCTACCACATGTGGTGTTGGGGCCTTTTGGAGACCCGTAGAATGCAACACCAAGAATGAGTCTGACTGCCAGCACATAAAAAAACCCGATCCAGCCAGAAGATGCCACCTTCGGCCATGTGCTCAGTGGAGAATGGGAAATTGGAGCAAGGTAGGCCCACTGTGATTTTACATATTATTTATTGTGGACTTCTGTTTTTTGGAAGCCAAAAGAGTTTGTTTTCTGACCCTGAGTAAAAGCATTTACTCTTTTCCATAAGCAAGTAATGGGGGGAAACAATACATTTTAACATATCCCTGAAATGCATAATTTCTCTTACCCTCAATTTTCCCAGTGTTATTATACCTGAGTAAGAAACCTGCCACTGGTAAGATTTAAAATTTAAATGTAAAGAACATTTCCAAACATTGAAAATGAAAATAATCAGAATCGTTATACATTTTCAAAGCTAATTGTGAGATAGATTTCTTTCCAAAGAGCATTTCCTATTCATCTTGGCTGTTATTATTTTTCTTACCAATTGGGATACTTCAAAATTAAACATTTCATTAGTTAAATTTCAACTGTTCCCCACATATTGTTATTCCAGGCTCTCATCAAAAGTAGATCCTGGGAATAATGACATTGGTGAACATATTCTTTTTAGAATTTCCACAGAAGTTACAATGTTCAACTTGAAAAAGTTAGAGACGGGACTTGGGAGGGTGGAGTTTCTGTTCTTCAAGACTTGAACTTTATGTGCTTCTCATTCAGAAGAATCCAATGTACTGTTGGAAGAAATGTCCATCTGGGTTCAGTTCCAATTGGGAAAGAAAGACCCTGGAAACACGGAGACTGCTTGGAAAGATGGTTTTTAATGGTGGACAGGACCGTATGGTTTGAGGTCCTGGGGGGAAAAAGGGAAGAGATGTGAGAGTGTCTGGGTTATATGCCCTCTCTGGGCTTTTGAATTTGAGCTTGTAGTCTGATTGGTTGTTAGATTCCCATGGGGCCATGCAGGGGCAACTCCTGCGTCCCAAGCTTGGTTGACTCTTGCTGGGTGATGATGTAATGAAAGCAGTGGTGAAATCCAAATTTTTTTACTACCGGTTCTGTGGGCGTGACTTAGTGGGCATGGTGTGGCTTGGTGGGCATGGCTTGGTGGGCATGGCAGGGGAAGGAAACTGCAAAATCTCCATTCCCACCCCACTCTAGCCAGAGGTTGTATTTGCCGGTTCTCCGAACTACTTAAAATTCCCACTACTGGTTTTCCAGAACCTGTCAGAACCTGCTGGATTTCACCCCTGAATGAAAGGGCTTTGGCCAATTCCTACTATGACTCTGCCTGAAGGAGGTAGATCTTTGTTATGTAGAATAGACTGGCCCAGGCCTTAATGGCCCATTGACAAAGGTGGAGGGTGGACTAAGTTTCTGCCTCCCTTTTAGGAGAAATATTCTGCCCTTTTAATATTTCCTAAAATATTTCATTTTTCTAGGAGAGGGGTGGGTGTTAACTTCCTACTGTATCTTGTTTTAAGCAACTCCAACTGCAAACACATACTTCTCACCTTTTCCTCCCTGACAGAATGCAGTGCAGTCTTCAATGGTGCTGCAAAGCTGAGCGGCTCAAGTTTTAAATTGTCAGGGTTTTTTCATCAATTGCCTCTCCTTCAGAAATCTAGCTTCTTGGAAAACCTCCATAAGCCAGCTGTCTTGCTTCCCATTATTTCAGGCCTGAGCTGCAAAAAAAAATCCAGTTGATCATGAGGTGATTCCAAAGAGCTAATGTTTTGTTTCCTTTTGCTGCCATCAATTGGTTGTTGTAGATTTTTGTAACCCCAGATTTGGTGGCCCTAACTGCAGTCACGCCCTCTTGGCCAATCGGATCTTCTCGTAAGGCAGACTGAAATCCTTCCTTCAAATTTAGAAAGCTGGAAGATTTTTGCCCTCTTACCTAGGTTGTTATTGCAATGTTGTAGCACATGCTTTGGTACCTTGGTCCAAGGAGTCCTAGATTGTTCTGAGGTGTTGAGGCTCTGAGGTATCAGGCTAAACAGACTCCTTGCCAGTCCAAATACTTTGCTTTGAGGCAGATGTGTCCAACCTTGGCAATTTTGAGACTTGTGGACTTCAACTCCCAAAATTCCACAGTCAGCCATGATGGCTGGGGAATTCTGGGGGTTGAAGTTCACCAAAAATTGCCAAGGTTGGACAGATCTGCTCTAAAGGGTCTTGTTCAGAGCAAGGTATTGTGGTAAGATAACATGGTGGCCAGGTTGGGTCTTTGGCAGTGCCTCAATACTGTCTGCAGTCAGTAATGGGCTAGATAAAGAATAACAACTTGAAACTATCTAGACAAGATATAAAGGTAAAGGTAAAGGTTCCCCCTCACACATATGTGCTAGTTGTTCCGGACTCTAGGGGACAGTGCTTATCTCCGTTTCAAAGCCAAAGAGCCAGCGCTGTCCAAAGATGACTCGGTGGTCATGTGGCCAGCATGACTAAACGCCAAAGGCGCACGGGACGCTGTTACCTTCCCACCAAAGGTGGTCCCTATTTTTCTACTTGCATTTTTTACATGCTTTCAAACTGCTAGGTTGGCAGAAGCTGAGACAAGTAACGGGAGCTCACCTCGTTACACAGCACTAGGGATTCAAACTGCTGAACTGCTGACCTTTCGATCGACAAGCTCCACATCTTAGCCACTGAGCCACCGCATCCCCATAGACAAGATAGAGGTGTTTATTATTAGGAACATAAAGGAGGTATGTCTGCCTGTTCTGAATATTCTGGGATAATATTTTCCCAGAAGGAGCAGATATGCCATTTGGGCCATGCTTTGGGACCTGAATCTCTGTCTTCCTTTCTCCTTCCAAGATTATGGCTAATGCCAGAACTGCATTTCATCAACTTTGGTTGATATGACAACTGTACTGTATGTCTTTCTGGAAAATAAATATTTTAAAATTATGCTGCTGTAATAATCTCCAGGGTCAACTGTGGTAACACACACTCTTCTGGGAGAAAAGATGTCAGCTGGTAGACAACATGGTCTTGGGAAGAACATAAGCTGACCACATTTTGTCTGTGCTTAAAGCACTGCCAATTCATTTCTCTGCAAAATACAAAGAAATCATTATCTTTAAAGCTCTCCATGACTTAAAGGCTATTTGAGGGAACGCTGCTTTCTGTATGAAAATCCATGCCCAGTTCAGGAGATTTGTCCACAGTTGCCGCAAGCGGCAATTTTGCTGAAAATTTGCTGCTCCGGCTCTTTAGCACTCTCCACTGGATAGAGAAACATCTTTTTTGGCTTGTTTTTAAAGCCTCAAAGTACATCTTTTCAAATTAACAGATTAACAGAGTTGAGCCTCGTGCAGATGTTCTAGTCATTTGTTTCCCTTTAAAGCTACTCAAACAGCCCTTTTAAAGGAGTTCAAAAAGGATTCCTCTCTGTCTGGACCTGGACAGCAAGAGAAGTCCTGTGGAGCGCCTATTTCTGCATGGCATCACACAATTGCCCTGTGCTTTAGAAAACAAATGCCTTTCAGGGATCTTTGAAGCCACAGAGGTTACCTTTTTGTCCTTGTTTCCTACACAGTGCTCCTCCAGCTGTGGAGGGGGTTTCAAGACCCGCGATGCGCATTGCATTGATGTGCGAGAAAAGAGAATCCTGAGGCCGTTCCATTGCCAGGCCGTGCAAAGCCAGCCAGTACTGAACATGAGCTGTAACATGGATCCATGCTTCATGTGGCACACAGAGTCCTGGAATGAGGTACAATGCACCATTCTGATTATTTACTGTACTTTTCGGCATATAAGATGCACTTCCGTCCCGCCCTAAAAGTGGGTGAAAACTGTGGTGCGTCTTATATACCAAATGTTGCTGAAGCCCTGCCCACCCGCTGGCCCCCACCCTTCGGCCATTTTTGGCCTCCACACGCCCTGTTTTAGACCCATTCCAGGCTGCAGGGATCGCCACAGCACATCATCGCCAAATCGCCGCCTCCATGCGTCGTGTTTTCAGCCTCGGTGTTGTGTTTTCGGCCTCCCCACGCCCAGTTTTTGGCCTTCATGCATTGCATTTTTTGCCAGTTCCAGGTGGCAGGGAGCAGCGGTGGCAAGAAGTAACTTAGAACTAAGGAGACATTTCCTGACAGTTAGAACAATTAATCAGTGGAACAACTTGCCTCCAGAAGTTGTGAATGCTCCAACACTGGAAGTTTTTAAGAAGAGGTTGGATAACCATTTGTCTGAAGTGGTGTAGGGTTTCCTGCCTAAGCAGGGGGTTGGACTAGAAGACTTCCAAGGTCCCTTCCAACTCTGTTATTCTATTCTATTCTATTCTATTCTATTCTATTCTATTCTATTCTATTCTATTCCATTCCATTCCATTCCATTCCATTCCATTCCTTTCAGCTACTCTGATGGGATAAGTGGCAAGACCAAGAGCATCTTGGTTTTAGGAAGGGAGGGAAGGAAGGAAGTCACAGGAGCGGGAATGATATAGGAGTTCCTGTTAATAACTTCCTGGTCCAGAGCTGCAGAGTTTTCCTCTGGAATGTCTACTAAATCAATAATTAGCTTGCAAAGCTTTTCTAAGCTAATTATTGTGAGGACACAGGGCATGGTGCTAATTCCCAACTAATGAAACCTTTGTGCTTGGAATGTGTGCTTGGTCATTCAAAATGTCTTCCAGTGCTCAGCTTCATGTGGAGGGGGTACTCAGAAAAGAGCAGTGCAGTGCATCAGGGTGGACGACCCTGCGACCAAGGAGGAGAACCAGTGCGAGCAGGTGACCAAGCCTCCAGATTCTCAGAAATGCAACCTACAAAAATGTGTGGAAAATACTGGTGAGTATATTCCAGCAAAGATCTCTCTAAGGAAATTATCCCAGGTGCAAAATGGCAGGCAGTTCTATATTACAAGCTGGTCCATTGGAGAGTTTCTGGTGTTGCTCATTCCAAAGAGCAAACAGTTTCATTTGTTGATATATTTTTGGATTAATCTCTGACTTTTAGGATGGGGAGCAATCTCAAGAAAAGGTTATTGGAATATGTATTTTTTTTTTATTTTAATTTTTTTAAAAAATTTGATTTATATGCCGCCCTTCTCCGGAGACTCAGGGCGGCTTACAATGCATTAAGCAATAGCCTTCATTCTTTTGTATATTTTATACAAAGTCAGCTTATTGCCCCCACAAACTGGGTCCTCACCTACCTTAGAAAGGATGGAAGGCTGAGTCAACCTTGAGCCTGGCGAGATTCGAACCAGCAGAAATTGCAGGCAGCTCTGTTAATAACAGGGTGCACTAAACCACTGTACTATCAAGGCTCTTTCAATATACGTGGATGTATTTGCATGTCTAAACACTGGCTGTGTCCATAGAACTTGGTTATCTAGGCTATGGAAATAACCCATTCACATTATATGTCTGAGTTCACATTATATATTAGATCATAAATTAGCCAAATGGGATCGGTTTTCTTTTTTTTTTTATTGCAAAAGTTTTACAATTACATTTTCACCCCTTTTTCCTCCCCCTCAACCCACCCCAAACTTCCCAACCTCCCTAACCCACCCTAACCCTCCCCTCCCCCCCGGACTTCCACACAATATACTCATATCAAATAAAAGGAAAAACCCTCCTTTGTATAAAACTTATATAAAACTTGAACCCCTCCCTCCCCCTTATAAGTTTTCATCTTCATTACATTGAAATATTTCTATCTTAATATAACATTTTCAAGTAAATTTTCATCTTCATTACATTAAAATATTTCTATCTTAATATAACATTTTCAAATAAAAGCTATTTGATACTATCTAGTTTGATATTTGCTCTGAACATAATCTGTCCACTTTTTCCATTCCCATTCATAAGTCTCTTGTGAACAATCTTTTAAGTATGCTGAAATCTTCGCCATCTCTGCAAAACTAGCCATCTTCAAAGTCCATTCCTCGATCGTGGGCAATGCTTCATTTTTCCAGTATTTACCTATCAACAATCTTGCTGCTGTTATCATGTACAATATCAATTTTGTTTCACCCAATGTAAAACCCTTAACTATACCCAATAAAAACAATTGTGGAGAAAATTGAATTTTTTTCTTCAAAACATTCTGCATGACCCACCAAATTTTTATCCAAAAAGCCTTGACTTTCCTACAGGTCCACCAAACATGATAATATGTATCATGTAATATGGATCGGTTTTCATAACACACTGATAACTCCCCTCAACTTTAACCCATTGAAATTAACCAAGTGTATATATCGTGGTATATTCACTAGTTCTGAACTATTTGAGACACAATATCAGAAGACCTGTTATCATGAAGTAGATGCTTCACAACAGATTTAGTATAAAATGAGCATTTGTAAATGTATTTTGTGCTCATGTGGGCCGAAAAGGTATATCACAGTGGTGGAAGCCAAATTTTTTTACTACCAGTTCTGTGGTCTTGGCTTGGTGGGTGTGGTGTGGTGTAGTTTGGCTTGGTGGGCATGGCAGGGGAAGGATACTGCAAAATCTCCATTCCTACCCCACCCTGGGGCCAGCCAGAGGTGGTATTTGCTGGTTCTCTGAACTGCTCAAAATTTCCGCTACCGGTTCTCCAGAACCTGTCAGAACCTGCTGGATTTCACCCCTGGTATATCACAAACTTCCTAGAATTACAAATACTGAAGGAGGATGATATTCTAACATACACATTGATTAATCCAGGAGGAAGCATCAGATTTCCACAAAGAAAAATTTCATTAGACACGTGTAAGTGGGTGTATGTGTGTGTGTGTATCTTTCCCAAACAGCCTGAGAGCACTTACAGAAGCTGTTTATTATTATAATAAAATGGATCATACATTCATGGCAAAAACTAATCAAGAGCAAAGACATCCAAAGAAATACATGCTATTACAATAGATTACAATAATAAATAGACTTTTCATTTTTTCACAACCTCTCTCAACCTGTCATCCTCCAAATCAGAATTTTCAATTTTCCCACATCCAGCTGGTCTGAGATATTTCATTCCTTGCATTGAATAAGATTTATTTATTTATTTATTTATTGCCTCACATATCCTGTTATTTCATCTTCAGAAGCTGGTTTGGACCAACAAATGATTGTTTTTCAACACTAAGCATTGTCAACTACAGATAGTCCTCGACTTATAACCAAAATTACACCCAGAATTTATGTTGCTAAGCAAGACAGTTCAGTGAATTTTGCCCCATATTATGACCTTTCTTGCCACAGTTGTTAAGTGAAGCACTTCAGTTATTAAATTGGTAACATGGTTGTTAAGTGAATCTGAGTTCCCCATTGACTTTGCTCATCAGAAGGTCGCAAAAGGTGATCACAGAACCCTGGAACAAGTGGGGACACTGCAACTGCCAAGCATCTAAATCTTGATCACATGACCCTGGGGAGGCTGCAACGGTCATAAGTGTGAAAAATGATCACAAATCCATTTTTTTCAGTGCCGTTGTAACTTCAAACACACTAAACAAACTGTTGTAAATCGAGGATTACCTGTTTATTGTCACAGATTCCGGATTGGTGCAGATTCCAGAGTGGTTGTATACACATTAATTCCAGCTAGAAAAGTCTTTTATTACAAACATTTGTCACGAAAGATTACCTGTCATTTTTTATTTAGAACTATTTAATTTATCCTATGCCTCCTATTTCTTTCTTAATCTTCTATTTTGCTTATGCCTCTCTATTCTTCTATACTTCCTCTAACCTTTTCTAAGTTCTAACTATCTGACTCTTGATCTTTACTTTCTGTTTATCGCTGGGTGTCTTTCATTTCCTCTCTGATATTTTGTCTTATTTTAACTCTGTTGCATGAAACCCCAGTAACTTCTTTTTGTATTCATACACATTTACAGGCTCATCTTGCAGCAAGGACAGACTATCCGTGAACTTCTGCGAGAAGGTGCGAGATATTGGCAAATGTTCTGCGCCCTCAGTGAGGATTCAGTGCTGTCAAACGTGCAAAAGATCCTTGGCTGTCAACTCAATGGGCCGCAATGAGAATTAATCAAATCTGAATCATTATCCAAATAAAAACTGAACTTGCTAAGATGGACTTTGGAAATAAAGAAAATTCGTTTACAATTTCCAGCATGCTCTATGGACCTATAATTTAAACTTTCCCAGAGGCAAGACGGCCTCTTCAAACATTGGACATCATTATTTTTGTGTGTTCTATATATTATCCTTATTTTTTTCTGTACCTGTTGGCAGTTCCTTTAATTTCATTTTCCTTCTCTGGGTCGCTCTCGGCTCCAACTTTCTGGCCCACTTTAAATAGGTTTTCTTGCTTTAATGAATCAGTTTTTATGCTGATTTGGCAAGAAAGCTCTACAGGAAATAGAAAAAAGATTTTGATATATATATATATCTCCAAGTATGGATCTTATTCTGTATTAAAACAGTCATCTAAGACAGAGGTTCCTTAATGTACAAGTTATCATTGTCATCCATTGACTTAAACATCCCCTTTTCAAAAATGGTCATTTTTGAAGCTACAGTAGAACCTGAGGCTCTCCAGATATTTTTTGAATTCAGCCTGCATGGCTTATATCAGGGGTGTCAAATTCGATTTCATTGAGGGCTGCATCAGGGTTGTCTTTGACCTCAAGGATAGGCCAGTGGTGAAATTCAAAATTTTTACTACTGATTCTGTGGGCGTAGCTTGGTGGACATGGCAGAGGAAGAATATTGCAAAATCTCCATTCCCACCCCACTCCAGGGGAAGGATATTGCAAAATCTCCATTCCCACCCCACTCCAGGGGAAGTATATTGCAAAATCTCCATTCCCACCACACTCCAGGGGAAGGATACTGAAAAATCCCCATTTCCTTCCCAATCTGGGGCCAGCCAGAAGTGGTATTTGCCGGTTCAAAATTTCTGCTACTGGTTCTCCAGAACCTGTCAGAACCTGCTGAATTTCACTGCTGGGGTGGGGGGGGGCTTGGCCACGGTGGGCATGCCCAGCTCAACGTCAGTTGTGTTGGGGGTGAGTGACACTGCTTTTTAACACTGCCAGTGAAAATGGGCTCCTGACCTCCGTTTTCAGGTGCAACGGCCTCCTGCAACCCTCTGCCGGCGGAAACAGAGCTTTCACTGGCAGGTGCATCGCAGGCCGGTCCTTTGCTGTTTCCAGGGCGGCCCCATGGGCCAGAGGTCGGATCCCCCATCCCACAGGTCGGATCCGGTCCCTGGGCCTTGAATTTGATACCCCTGACTTATACTAAAAAAAAATTGATGGGAGGTTTTCAGACAATACTTTCTCTTCCTAGGATTCTTCTTCTGAAATTCTACATGTGAAGAATTGTAAAAGTTGCTATATTTGTGTATAACAGATTTATACCTCTAACTGAATTAATCAATTTTGTTCTTCAATATGGTGCTATTATACCATGGTGCTAAAACCTACATGGCATCTAAAACATTCTTTTTACAGCTGGGTTCAAAGAAGATACTAAGCCAACGCCAAGTAAATAATATCCATTGCAATGGATGAATTCAATCATCACCATTTATAATCCTGGAGTTTTGATCTTAGCATGTCAACCTAGCTAATTGTGGTATAGTGGGGGGAAAAACCAGTTAAATAAATCATAGCTTAAGGTAGCGGGTGAAACCAGTGTTGCAAACATGTACACGTTTTTTGTATAAATGGATGGTGTAATCTTGAAATTATGTTTTATCAGGGTGTTGCTGTGCAATGCTGGCTGTATTGCTTTTTTCAAAATATTACTTGATATATTTTGCTAAAAAGGCTTTAATTTGTAAACGAGGGAAAGCCGTACGGCCCCTTGGTCATGCTTCAAGTGTGTCTGCTTCTTTGATGCTGCAAAGGGTTTAATTGGATTTCTACATGAAAGGCTGTATGGTGAATGGCATTGGTTCGATGCACATGAACAAGTGCTTTGAAGGTCAACAGGTAAAGTTTTTCTGTTCACAGATAATGAGCTGCATCTAGCCAGCCAAAGATGAGAGCAACTGGCTTGTCTTCATCAGACACTCTTGGTTGCCCAAAGCTATCAAACATTGTTCTGCCCTAGCTATGGACCCCAAAGAACTCAGCACACACAAAGTCCGTTCAAACCTTAGTTTACTAAATAAACCAGTTTTTTACAACAACGGCTGTTAATTAACTGCATTAATAGCTGCCAAGAATTCAAAGAATAATACTGAAAGCTTACTGTGTTTGGCAGAATGCCCAGAAGCAATTTGCAGGAAGCTGATAAGATAAGCAAGACAAGACACGAAGGTATGTGAACGAAGTTGTTCCCTGCAAATTGCTTCAGTCAGCGTTCCTCCTTAAATAGGCTAAGGGAGTGGCCAATTAGCCCCAAGCCTTACTCTCGAGGAGGCCTCCTCATGAGGAGCCACTCCTGCCTTTTGGCAGCTCTGCACGCCCATGCATCAAGAAGAGGCTTCTCCTCTTCTTCCTCTTCACTTATGGAAGCTTCTGGAGGTTCTGAAGGCCCTGGCTGAATCCCCGCCTCTGGCACCACATCTTCTCCAGCCTCCTCATTGTCCGACTTGCACAGCTGCACAGGCTGCTGGCGCAGCACCACACCAGCCTCCTCGCTGTCGGAATCAGCTACTAGCTGCACAGGCCGCGTACGGGCCACAACAACATAGAGGCCTAAAGATGCACTTAAAAATGGTCGTAATCAATTTCATAGCATTATAGAGTTGGAAGGAATCATCTTCCAATTCAGAGCTCTGCAATATTGAAACTAACTGCCCAGTCTTTTCTTAAAATAGGCAGATAGATTGTTCCACCGTTGTACATTTTTGTTATAAAGGTAGTCCTCGATTTAATAACAGTGTTCAGTGACTGTTCAAATTTACAACAGCATTGAAAAATGTGGCTTATGGGCTGTTTTTCATAGTTACGACTTTTTCAGCGCCCCCATAGTTGCGTGATCAAAATGCTTTTTTTTTAAATTTTATTTGATTTATATGCCGCCCTTCTCCGGAGACTCAGGGCGGCTTACAATGCGCTCAGCAATAGCCTTAATCCTTTTGTATATTTTATACAAAGTCAGCTTATTGCCCCCACAAACTGGGTCCTCATTTCACCTACCTTAGAAAGGATGGAAGGCTGAGTCAACCTTGAGCCTTGGAGAGATTCGAACCAGCAGAAATTGCAGGCAGTTGTGTTAATAACAGGGTGCGTATACCACTGTACTATCAAGGCTCTCTTTGCCACTGGTTCATATTTATGGCTTTTTGTCATAGTTTCTGTGGGCATAGGGGAAAAAAATTATGATCGTCTTCCCTACAGCTGAACCTGAACACAGCTATCATGCCTCCCCTTACTTTTTTCTTCAAACTAGGACATCCCAGGTTCCTTCAGCCCTGTATTTTTCAACCTTAGCAACCTTAAGGTGTGTGGACTTCAATTCCCAGAATTCCCCAACTAGCCATGTTAGCTGAGGAATTCTGGGAATTGAAGTTCACATATCTTAAAACTGCCAAGGTTAAGAACCATTGCTTTAGCCTGTCCTCAGAGGCCATGATCTTAAGTCTCATTGCAGTCCTCTGAACCTTCTCCACCTGTCAATAGCCCTCTGGAAAAGGAGCATTCAGAATCAACACAGAATTCCAATTGGGGTTTCAACAATTTGGGTAGTAGTCCCACATTTTTGATACAAAGCTTCTTTCAATTCTGCCAGGAATTATATTTGCCCTTCTACCAGTCTCTTACTAATGAGTTATGTTCAGCTTGTGGTCAAGCATTCAAAACAATTCACCTGTCACTAACTCTGGAAGAAAACATCAAGTAAGATTTGTTGGATTGGACTGGTATCTGATTTCCCACATTCTTCATTGAGATACCTGTATAAGATCCTCAACCCTCAATAGCCTAATCAAGGAACCACCAAGATCTCTCCCACCAACACTGATAGGGCAAGCGATTAGTATATAATAATGAGAGTAAACCCCATTCCCATCCAGCACTGATGATTTTGCCTAGTTGGGTAATGAAACATCTGCAAGAAAACAGCCAAGCTCAGAGAGCATCAAGGACCCCACAGTCCATTCCTGACCTACAAGTATTCTGTTCTATCAAAACCCACAAGAGGGTCACAGGAAAACAGTGTATTGTATGTATAAAATCTAAAAGGCTAATAGACCTAACACTGAAAATACTAGTCACACAAAACACACATAACTCAGAAATACATACATCCACACACACACACACCAAACCTAAGTGGACAAACATAAATATAGTAACTCAACAGACCATGGCTGGAGTCAATACGTCCTCTTTCCTTTTTTGCTCCCTCACTGCTCTTCCCCAGTTTTCTCCCAATTTTTTGGGAGAGGGTTATGGCCACTAGGAGGGGGGAAAAAAAACCAATTTGATGATGCGTAATAAATCAAAGAGGACACGGTGGCTCAGTGGCTAAAACATTGAGCTTGTCAATCAAAAGGTTGGCAGTTCAGCGGCTCGAATCCCTAGTGCCGCTTAACGGGGTGAGCTCCCATGACTTGTCCCAGCTTCTGCCAACCTAGCAGTTCGAAAGCACATAAAAAACGCAAATAGAAAAATAGGGACCACCTTTGGTGGGAAGGTAACGGCATTCCATGCGCCTTTGGCGTTTAGTCATGCTGGCCACATGACCACAGAGACGTCTTCGGACAGCGCTGGCTCTTCGGCTTTCAAACGGAGATGAGCACCGCCCCCTAGAGTCGGGAACGACTAGCACATATGTGAGAGGCAAACCTTGACCTTAATAACTATCAGTCATGGTTTTTACTTGCACAAGCCTTAAATCGCTTCAACCATAATTGAACAGTGTTATCAAGATTCTTCGGTCACTAGTTTCGGGAGAATTTGTTCAGCAGATCCACTTTTTCGCCTTATTTGCAGGAATTGTCCTGCCATCTGTTGGCCATAAAGAACAGTGAAACCTGGAAGACACGTAGATTCATACCAGTGATTTCAAGGAGTAGTTAAATAAGCACCATTTATTCATAGGCTGTATTTTCAGTAATGTTGAAAATAGTATCCAAAAGGCTCCCATGATAATATAGTGGAACTGGCCTTTTAGAAAGACATTAATTTTCTTGAATCAGGAAAGAATGTCAAGTGATCTGACTTTATCCTTTTTCTACCAATAAAACTGCAAAAATATTCCCTTTGGAGATCTTCCTTTCCACCAAGGAAAACAGAAGACTTTTTATTATAAGTGAACCCTTATAACTGGCTTCTTAGAATCTCAGTGCTGCTTTTGCCCAGATAAATTGCATTAAAAGAAATGCAACTGAAAAATGGCTAAGATCTCTACCAGAAAATCCCGTATATCCTCAGGATTTTGTTGAAAAGCAATGACAGTTCAATTTATAGCCCAAAGAGCAGAAAATGGACTCACAAATTGAATTGTGTTTACTGCTTTTGGGGAGGGGGGGGCTTGCATTAAATACATAAGGTTTTTGTATATAGCTAATCCTATTCTTGCTATTCAAGTAAAGCTTTAATACATGTAATTGCCGTTTGCTACTTAAAATTCTGTTTCCCAGCTTATAAAATAGAATGGCATTTTTTCTTGCTTAATTTATGAAGTGCTTACATCTGCATAGGGGGGCAGATATATTACAAGTATTTTATATGGTCCTGCTGGAACATTAATTGTGATGTGTACGTTATTTCCTATCTATGTCCAAGGGAAATGTAGTCTCTATTTTTTGCCCGTCATCTATCCAGGTTAAGACTCCCTTCCCTCTTTTTCTATCTTCCAGCCTTTTTCTTCAAAACTTTACAGATGAAAGCAAGTCAGGGATCATTCTTACAATTTGCATCCTAATGCAGATTATTTTTCCCTTTCTTGAACACAGAAAAGCTATTTTCTATGTACTTGTCAGAAGATTCAATGAAATTTCTTGTCTTCTGACAGCATGGAGAAAGCTGAGGGGAGAGTTATGAGTCACTATGAAATCACCAAATAGTGCATCATGCCTGAATAAGCAGTATTATCTGTGGGTGGTGATCTTGACTCTCTTAATTAAATGTTTGTTCCAGATTTCAGCATTTACATTGTACTAGTGTAGTCATGGACCATTGGCAACTGAAGACTACATATTGTGCGTAAGATGCGGAAGTAAAGCACACATACATGCACGCAAACTACCTGGTGTCCATATGGAAGGAAAAAAATCTCTAGTATGCAACTCCTGCCCATGAAACAGCATCCCCAAGAGATTTACTGTATATGGTTCCCACCTGAGAAAGTTCTGAAAATCAATGAATCCTTGGCTGTTCTCCCAGGCCTTGAGGTAGGGTAGAAGTTGACCCTTGTAGGTTGTCATATTGCAATTTAGAGTCTGTCTTCTGCACACTTACGAAATGTTCCTTTTTAAAATTATTGCTAAACCACTCAGGTCATTTGAATTTAAACAGCCTTTGAGCTGAATAAGTAAAATAAGTAAATGCAGAGCCATTTTGCACCTCAAGGATTGCTACTGTAATATACTTTCAGCCCTATGTATTGTATCATTATCATCATTTAACGACCTCATAATCCCTTGCAGGGTGGCGTCTGGGCAACTGAATGGAGCTGGCAGAGTGTTTTAATGGCCGGATGTCCTTCCTGTCGCCAATGTGGAGTTTTGTTCAGCAGATATATTCTCAGTGTGCCCAGAGAGAGAAATATCTGTCTTTACCTAGGATTAAACTCAAAGCTGCCTGATTGTGAGGTGAGAGCTCCACCTCTAGGCCACCGCACCACTCTAATGGAGAAATAATGTATTTACTGTATTTTTCAGAGTATGACACACCTTTTCCCCCAAATAAGAGGGTGAAAATCTGGGTGCGTCTTATAGTCCGAATGTAGCCCCGCCCAGCTTCTCAAAGGGAGGTTTCAGAGGCTGAAAAAAGAATCAGAAACGAAGCTTCAGAAAAAAAGCCCCCAAACAGAGCTTCAGAAAAGAAGCCCTCAAACAGAGCTTCAGAGGCTTTTTTCTGAAGCTCTGTTTCGGAGGCTTTTAGAGGCAGGGAAAAAAGTTGTTTCTGAAGTTTCAGAGGCAAAAAAAAAAGCAAAAAAAAAAAAAAAAAAAAAAAAGCAAGGCACAGAGCTCACAACCAAGGAACCTGTTGCTAAAATTCATCTCTGGGAACAGCTGAGTGGGGATATTCCGGGAGACCAATCCACCTGCCAATCAGCTTTTTCCTTATTTTCCTCCCCAAAAACTAAGGTGTGCCTTATACTCTGACGCTGAGCTTGTCAAATCAAAAGGTCGGCAGTTCAGCGGTTTGAATCCCTAGTGCCGCGTAACGGGGTGAGCGCCCGTTACTTGTCCCATCTTCTGCCAACCTAGCAGTTTGAAAGCACGTAAAAAATGCAAGTAAAAAAGTACCTTCCCTTTGGTGGGAAGGTAACAGCGTTCCGTGTGCCTTTGGCGTTTAGCCATGCTGGCCACATGACCACGGAGACATCTTTGGACAGCGCTGGCTCTTTGGCTTTGAAATGGAGATGAGCACTGCCCCCTAGAGTCAGGAAGGACTAGCACATATGTGCAAGGGGAACCTTTACCTTTACTTTGTATCCAAAGGGAAGAAACTGAGGCCCCTCACCCAATTGGTCAGTAGCAGGAAAGCTCAAGATATTTAGAATAGCATCTTAAGAGCCTTATCAGATTTCTGTCCCTTGGAAAATTAGGAAGTGTACTTCTTTCAATTTTCCCCAAATGACATTATAACTATTATGTTTCCCAGCTCACATCATGAGCTTTCCTAAACTGAAGACCCATAAATAGGGCTGCGTCTCCCACTCTGTACTGCATAACATCAGATAAATGCAGGAGAAACAGTTAATGATGGCTGAATAAGCAGAGACGTCATTTATTCAACTTTAAGCAAGATGTGGATCCTATTTTAAAAGTCAGAAGTGTATGTAATCTAACCATTTACAATGGAGCTGACCTGACACAGGAAAATATTGAGACAGTTTGATGTTCTGTATTAGATGATATTGTAAAACAATGTTTGTCAAACTTGGGAACTGTAAAATGTGTGGCTTTCAACTCACAGAATTTCCCAGCCTTCTTAAAGCTGCCAAGTTTGACAAACTCTGTTGTAAATGAAACAGAAGAATGAACAGGAACTGCAAAGCACCAAAGAACACACAAGCACATTCTCTTTTGTCAAAAATCAGAAGGCATTTTTAACCAAATTTATTCTGTGAAGAAAAACACTGAAGAGGTTTGATCTGAATCCCTGATTAGCCTTTACATGGTGCCTTTGTTCTCTGGATCTTAGATAGATCATTTCAGAAGCTTTTATCCAGTTGCTAATCAAAATAATCCCCCTCATCATACAAAGATTTTTCAATTTCATCTCTATCTGAATTCTGAACCTATAAATGCGTTTGACTTATTTCAAAGACAGGATAGTGCAAAACTTTTATCCCTCAAAACTAACGTAGGAGAGAACGAGAAAGCTAGCTCTAATTGGAGGTAAAGAAGGAAAGGATTTGGTTAAAATTCTTCTTCAGCATTTTTGCTGTGGCCACACTTCAGCTGCAGCAGCCTTTCTACTGTTTCGGGCACAGTACGTTCACCATGAATCTTGTTGTCTCTCGTACGGATATTCACAGTCCCACAGGCCTTCTCTTTCTCACCAACAACTAAAAGGCAGATCCAGAGGAAGAAAGTGAAGAAAAACAAGTCAACATCAGAAAAGTAGAAGCAATACATTACTATAAAATACTCAAGAATGATGGTGCCTTTATTAGAAAATGCAGAAAATGATCATTGTCATGACCAATATAACGGTATGGAAAAATTATAGGGTTTCCTTCTATACCAGGGACCAATTTCTATACCAAATTCAATTTCATTGAGGGCCGCATCAGGGTCGTGTTTTACCTCGTGTGTGTGTGTGTGTGTGTGTGCGCGCACGCGTGGCCAGGGTGGGCGTGGCCAGCTTGAAATTCCTCATGTTGGGGGCACCTGTGGTGGCCTGAGTGCTCTGCTAGCGAAAATAGGCTCCCAAACTCAGTTTTTGGCCGCGACAGCCTCCTGCAGCCCTCTGCAGTGAAAACAGAGCTTGGGGAGGGAAGAGGGGAACTGAGTAGGCCCCCATGAGCTCCATTTTCACTGTTAGAGGGCTGGAGGCCATTGTAGCCAAATATGGAGCCTGGGAGGGCTACGCGTGGCCTCCCGAACTCCTTTTTCACTGGCAGAGGCACCGCGGGCCGGTCCTTCACTATTTCCAGGGAAGCCCCGAGGGCCAGATCTAAGCACCCCGAGGGCCAGATAAACCCCTGTTCTATACATTTCTAAATATGGTGTATGGAAAAAAGTCAGTCTTCGGCATCAAAATGAACTGTCTGAGGAGGATTTGTGGGGAACAGAGTAAGGAATCTATCAAGATAATTCATACAAAGGAGAAATACACTGTAAAATATTGACAATGGTCATTTGAAAAAAAAAAACCACTGAAAATTAGAAGATTAAAAGTTGAATGAGATCACAATTAGAAGTTTCTAAATTAGAAGATTAGAAGTTAAATGCGATCATTTAACGTAGTGTCTCTCAAACTTGGCAATGTTAAGATATGTGGGACTCCAATTCCAAAAATTTCCCAGGCAGAATTCTAGAAGTGGCAGACCATACATCTTAAGAAATGCCAAGTTTGAGAAACACTTTTAAATAATCTCATTAGAAGACTGGAAATAAAATTGTTTGCTTAAGGGGACAATGAACAGTTTCTGGGCATTTTATCAGGAGCAGTTTCTATCAGAAATATTTGAAATTGCTCTATTACTGTTTCTCTGCCCTCCTGACTCCTCTCTCTTCTTATGACAACTGCAATATAGATATGTGACTCAAAAGAAATCTACAGAACAGCATGCAGAAAAACCACTGCTATGACAGAAATAGCATCAATTGGATTTCATGACCAAATTAATAGCAGGAAATCGACAACTGTTTATTGTGCATTTAAAGGAGGTTTTGCATGCTACTTGCATTTCAAAGCATTTACACAAAAGCAAAATAGATGCAAATTCATGAAGTAGGACTGGCCTGTGTATAATTGCTCCCATCTAGCAAATAAAGGCATGAGGAAGGTGTTAAAATAGAAAGGAAAAACCATATAGTAACAGAATAATAGACAGAATAACAGAGTTGGAAGGTACTTTGTAGGTCATCTAGTCAACCCCCCCACCCAGTAGGAGACCCTACACCATTTCTGATGGTGTGTGTGTGTAACAATTATGGCTGAGGAACTCTGGAAGTTGAAGTCCACAAGTCTTAAAGTTGCCAAGGTTACAATAGACCCGCCTGGACTATTGTAACGCTCTCTACATGGGGTTCCCCTTGAGGAGCACCCGGAGGCTCCAACTGGCGCAGAGTGCGGCCGCGCGGGTGGTAATGGGAGCGACATGGCGTTCCCGTGTAACACCCCTCCTGCGTGAGCTGCACTGGCTCCCGGTGGTCTTCCGGGTGTGCTTCAAGGTTTTGGTTACCACCTTTAAAGCACTCCATGGCTCACGACCTGGCTACTTGCGGGACCGCCTACTACCACCAATAGCCTCCCACCGGCCGGTACGCTCTCATAGAGAGGGGCTCCTCCGGGTGCCGTCAGCCAAACAATGTCGATTGGCAGCCCCCAGGAGGAGAGCCTTCTCTGTGGGGACACCTACTATCTGGAACGAGCTCCCCCCGGAGATACGGAGGATCCCGGATTTGCGCACCTTCTGCCGCACTCTAAAGACCTCTTTATTTCACCAGGCGGGTCTGGCCTAACTTTCTCCCTCTTTTTAAACAATTTTTAATATTTTTTAGTATTTTTAATATTTAAAGTTTAAATTTGTTTTAAATTGATTGGGGTTTTAATCTGTCTGGACCAAACTACTTAATTCGATTTTATTTCTGCTTTTTAAATTTTGTATGTATGTATTTTATTGTTGGCTGTTCACCGCCCTGAGTCCTTTGGGAGTAGGGCGGTATATAAATCAAATAAAAGTAAAGTAAAAGTAAAGTAAGTTTGGAGACCCCTGCTTTAAAGCAGATATTGCTCAAATGGAGCTAGACACATACACACACTGCACAGAGACACTTTTTACCTAAAATAAAATTGTACTGGGCAAGCTGAGCATTTCTGATCTTCTTGTTCAGAGTGCAACCAGGGTCCACGTCAACGTCTGCCATTAAACCAGCATCATGGAACTGTTGCTTCACCTTTGGGAGAATCAAATCAACAATGTTTTAGACAATGCTGGAGGGAAAGGCATTTGGGGGTTTTGCAGTTCTCTAAATCAAAACAGCAAATTTTGCCCCAGAAATATAACATTTGAATAGTCACAGAGTCTGTAATCAAATTAACATTTAGAAGTTAAGCCCTACAATATTTATATAGTAAAGTATTTGGATAACATGTTTTTCAAAGATACTCAGATAGATGCAGACATGAAAACGAATTGCGATTCTGATCTAGATACATTACTCAAGAACATAGCAATACATGCAATACATACATGCAGAAACACGCATATAACTGCAGTCATAAACAAAACAGTTTTCCTCCCATGCCATCACTGCTAAACAACTAATTCCCAAAACACTGTCTTATGTCCTAGAATATCAAACCATGTAGTAGTGTATTATTATTATTATTATTATTATTATTATTATTATTATTATTATTATTATTATTATTATTATTATTATTATCCTTCTTGTCTTTCCCATTACCTATTCCTTATGATTATCACTTGTTGTTCTATCTTAGGATTTATGTTGATTGCTTTTATTTAGTATCTTATGACTATCACTGAGTGTTGTATCTTATGATTTATGATGATCGTATTATAATCATGATTTATCATTTGTTGCTTGTATATATACTGAGAGCTTATGCACCAGAAATTCCTTATGTGTCCAATCATACTAGGCCAATAAATATCCTATCCTATCCTATCCTATCCCATCCCATCCCATCCCATTCTAGTCTAGTCTATCCTATTCTATTCCATTCCACCTATTCTATTCTATTCTATTCTATTCTATTCTATTCTATTCTATTCTATTCTATTCTTCTATTCTATTCTATTCTATTCTACTTTATGCTATTCCTATTCCATCCAAAACCCAAGCAGAACAGCCTTTAATCACACTTAAATAGACAAATCTCCCAAAATATTTCTCTCTATTGGACAGCTAGCTTAGTTCCCCTTTGACAGATGTTCTCTTTCAAAATAGATTTGTAAATAAGGAGTTAAAACATTGGCCATACATACAAAGAGTCCCTTTGCAATGCGAGTGATTTGCATCTGTTCTTGTGTGGGTTTTGTTTACATGTCCTAAAAGGATTTCTGGACTTTAGTCTCTGACAACATAAAATCCGTTTATGCTGCCCATAAAAAGCAAGACTTTTTTTTTCTCTGAGGAGCTTGCCATTCTCTTTTTGGATATGTTCGCATCTTTAGGCATTCCTAAGTTGATTTTGCATATAGGACAAAATAAAAGTTAAAACTTACCTTTTGTGCATATTCATCACATGTTGGTCCAACTGGTATTACCATCACTTGCTGAGGAGATAACCAGAGGGGCCTTGGACAAAAGAGAAACAACAGACGTCACTGCTATATATTTAAAGACAACAGCAAAATCCTGCTAACTTTAGGGGGGGTGGGGGCTAGCAACAATGACCTTCTGCATTGCTATTAATCGTAAGTATTTCTTAGAAAGTGTACACAGAATGGGCTTCAAAACTGTGTGTTTCTTACAGCATCAGAAGCAGGGTGGATTTCATTTAAATCAAGTTGATTTAAATCACAATTTAAATCATGATTTAAATCACTAGTAAAAAGGTTTGATTTAAATCAACTTGATTTAAATCATAATTTTTAAAGAGCAACTGTCATCTCTGCTACTCCTTTGACCCACTATTGACTCACCGATAGTCCCCGTGTTGCAGAATATACAGCCTCATGCTACATAACTAAGCTCCATTTCATGCTGAATAAACTAAATTTTTTATGTATCTTAAATAGAAAACTATCTTACGATTAGATTTTTACCCCAAAAGTTTTTTATTAAAATAAATTCGATAAAAATCAAAAAAATCCGATTTAAATTTAAAAAAATCTGATTTGTTTGATTTTTTAAAAAAAATTATTGATTTTTATCCACCGTGATCAGAAGAAAAGAATTCTTCTTCGTAGCTCAGAATAGGTCAGATCCTGATTTGATATCCTAGTAGTTCTACCAACTAATTGAGGGTGAACGAATTTTCTAGTTCAAAATGTGACAGGTTTCTTACATGGCTTTAATAAGATGAAGTCTGATGCCACGGTGGCGCAGTGGTTAGAGTGCAGTACTGCAAGCTACTTCTGCTGCCTGCCAGCTGCCTGCAATTTGGCAGTTCAAATCTCATCAGGCTCAAGGTTGACTCAGCCTTCCATCCTTCCGAGGTGGATAATATGAAGACCCAGATTGTTGGGGGGCAATAGGCTGACTAGGTAAACCACTTAGAGAGGGCTGTAAAGCGGTATATCAGTCTAAGTGCTATTGCTATGTCGTAAGTTACTTTTTTCAGCACTGTTGCAACTTTGAATGGGTGCTAAATGAATGGTTGTAAGTCAAGGACTACCTGTAACTCAACCACATGGCCATTTGAATAAAAGCTGCAGAGTTTTTGGAAGACCACCTGTTCTCTAAATAGTTATGGCTTCCAAAGAATTAAAAATCCACCACTGGGTGGGTGGCAGATTCACAGGCCGCTTGTAGACTCAAGCAAAACCAGATCTCACTAAATCTTCCCCTCCAGTCCGTCTGTAAGGCAAAAAACTTTTCCTTCTGTTTGAGAGCAGCGGTAGCTAAATCTGCAAGCTGGAAATGCGGTTAATCTTAACCCTGGCAAACTGAAACAGCTCACGGTTTGAAGTTCACAAGCTTTCAACAGCTGCAATTAAAATCAGTTTGTTGATCAAGATGTGATCCATTAGAAGTCGCAGCTCTCAATGGTTACACAGTGGAGAGGGAAGAGAGAAGGTGAGAAGCCAGGAAGAAGGTATTTCCTATGATTAATTTCTCATCTCATTTCTCATCTTTCCTACTATTGGTTTCTTATGATTTATCTTGTTGTTTGTAGCTTATGATTAATGATTGTAACTATGATTTATGACCTGTGACTTGCTGTTTATATGTACACTGAGAGCCTATGCACCGGAGACAAATTCCTTGTGTGTCCAATCACACTTAGCCAAAAAACAAAAAGAATTCTATTCTATTCTAAAAATGTTGATTTATTCCAATGTCTAAACGCAGTCCCCTTATTTAGGATTGCTATTGTGGGGGAAATAGCAAGCAGGGGCATTATATACACAACCTGGAATTGTATGGAGTACAATATAAAAGTCTGTAGAGATTCTCAGTCATGGAAGGATTTATTGTCTGCAAGGAGTACAAATCCTTCCATTCCCCACTATCCTGTCAGAGCTGAAGAAGCTTCTTGTATGAGAAGCAAAACATCTTCAAAAGAAAAAACAAACAAACTCCAGTTGCCTCTTAAAAAAGCACCTTGGGGATTACAATATAATACTAATGATAACTGACAGTTGTGATTTCCTATTTTTGTGAGCAGGTAGTCCTCGACTTATGACTACAATGAAGCCCAAAATTTGCGTTGATAAGCAAGACAGTTGTTAACTGAGTTGCACCCCATTTTACATTTTTTTTTTGCCACAATTGTTAAGTGAATCTGGGTTTCCCCCACTGACTTTGCTTGTTGTAAGCCATTTGTGAAGGTTACACATGATTATCACATGTCCCCAGGACAATGCAACTGTCATAAATACATCCACTTGTCAATCACCCAAATTCTGATCACTTGAAATAGTAAGTGTGAAAACCAGTCACGAGTCCTGTTTTTTTCAGTGCTGTTGTAATTTTGAACGGTCACTAAATGAATGGTTGTAAGTCGAGGACTACCTGTATAAAATAACAATACAATACCATTTGCCTCCATAGTTTTCAGTCAGGATAGCAATCATCCTCTCCACCGATCCCAAAATGGCACGATGTATAATCACCGGTCTCGTTTTGTCATTGCCATCGTGGCTAGAAGATAAAATTAAGTGTAATTTTCAAACCCAGTTAACTAGATTAGAATTATAAAATGCAGAATAAAATCACAGGATCTACTGTATTTTTCAGAGTATAAGACGCACCTTTTTTCCCAAAAAAAGAGGGTGAAAATCTGGGTGCGTCTTATACTCTGAATGTAGCCCCGCCCAGCTTTTCAAATGGAAGTTTCAGAGGCTTTTTTTCTGAAGCTGTTTTGGAGGCTTTCAGAGGCAGAAAAAAAAAGCAAAAAAAAAAAAAAAAAAAAAAAAAGCAAGGCACAGAGCACACAACCAAGGAACCTGTTGCTAAAATTCACTTCTGGAAACAGCTGATTTGGGGGTATTCAGGCAGGCCAATCCACCTGCCAATCAGCTTTTTTCTTATTTTCCTCCCCAAAAACTATGGTGCGTTTTATACTCCGAAAGATACGGTACTTACCTCATGTATGTGAGGTTAAACCTCAGAGGGAGCTGGAAATCCAACTGGATAGTGGCACATTGATGGTACCTCCCAATGGCATCTTTGATCTGGATATCAATCTTTTGGGGGGTAAAAAAGGAAGAGGATGAGACAAATAAACATGGACAGGATTCTTACAAAAATTGAAGAAGTGAAGAAGCTTCTTGGATAAGAAGTGAAATGTCTTCAAGGAAAAAATAAAGGAAGTTCAGTTGCCTCTTGAAAAAACACCCTTGGGACAACCATGACCTGGATGACTGAGAATTTCCATAGACACTTACAAATATTCTTTACAGCAAAACACTTTTAAAAATTTCTACTCAGTTTGAGGCAGCATCTCAAACTGACAGCTAACAAGCCCTACCAATGAAACTACTCTGAGGAAAAAGGATCTCTGGATTATGTTACTTTTCAGTACAGGTAGTCTTCGATTTATAACGCTTCTTTTAGTGACTGTTTGAAGTTACAAAGTACTGAAAAAGGTGACTTATGACTGCTTCTCACCCTAACGACCATTGCAACATCTAAATGATCAAAATTCAGTCTTGGCTCATATTTATGACCTTTGCTGTATCCTGGTGATCATGTAATCACTTTTTGCAACCTTCTGACAAGCAAAGTCAATGGGGAAGCAAAGTGAAACCAGATTCGCTTAAGAACCATGTTACTAACTTAACAACTGTAGTGATTCACTTTGGCAAGAAAGTTTGTAAAATAGGCCAAAATCCACTTTGTCTCATTTAGCCACATAAATTTTGGCCTCAACTGTGGTCTTAAATCAAGGATTAGCTATACTTACCTCTGCTATGAGAATAGAGACACTGACGTATATAGAGTCTGTAGTTTGGATATCTGATGAATCATATACCCCCCAGCCTGGCCTTTAGAGCATATACTTTGGATGGTGTGGCATTTGCCAGAGTTTTAGACACATTGACTCTGTAACTATATTTTTGTTTCATTTCAGCCCACCCCAAGACCTGCAAGCTTCAGTAGTAGCTGAATTTTTTTTTTGCTCACTCAAGCTTTTAATTCTAAATGAGTCTGCTACTATCCCTTGTTGCCTTGATTTTTTAATATGACTTAATTCCACATTTTAAAATCCTATTTTGTGCCTAATTTGGAATTAGCATCATAATGAAAAACATCCTCACATTGTCTAATAGTCTGCTGAGGAAAATGTACCTTGCTGTCAAAAGGAAAAACGAACAAATGAGCTTTTCACCGAGAGACTAGCTTCAAGATTATCCTCCTGCTTCTATTACATCTTGATTAACTCCTTCATTAAAAAATATGGTGCCTATATCTGTTTTTTATTTATTTATTTATTTATTTATTTATTTATTTATTTAATTAATTAATTTCTATATCGCCCTTCTCCCGAAGGACTCAGGGTGCCTGATTAAAAGCACAAAGACAGACAAAATTTAAAAATAATTAAAATTATTAAATAATAGGCTCAATTATAAAACCCCCAAATTTAAAATCCCATTTTTAAAAACCAATTAAAATCTTTACCTTGATAGCCCAGCCTGGCGGAACAACAAGGTTTTGAGGGCACAGCGAAATACACGGAGATCTTATTTTATTTTATTTATTTTATTTCATCTCACAATCATTATAATCAGCAGCTTCCTCCCAAACCAAGCAAAAGGTTTCCTAAGATATTTCATTAGGAATTTATTTATCATCCTGCTTTACAATCTAGTTCACCTTGGTACAAATAGTGCAAAGAATTGTCTTTGTCTCTAAATTACACAGAAATGGGTGCGTTCCCCTCATTTTCATTTTGCAAAGTGTCAGTGAAACGCTATCAATCAGATCTAACATTTTTGTTCCAAGCACCGTAGTTGTCAGGCCCCCCAAAATGAAGAATGATACAAAGCTGAGTTCTTTATTGTTTCCTATAGACAGAATTTTGCCAGATGAAAGATTATCTGCATCTACTATATATACTCTAAGAACGATTAGGGAGGGACTGTCTTCACCATTTCTCTCATATAAAATATCACCACATTGTATCACACATACAAATCTGATACATGCAATTCTTCTATATACAATTCTGTTTAGCTAATAGTCTAGTCCAGTGATGGCTAACCTTTTTGGCATTGCGTGCCAAAAGCAATGCACGCGCGACCCCCTGCATGCGAGGCAGAAACGTGAAAACTAGCTGGATGGCGGGAGGCATGCGTGCATGCGTGGTGGGGCTGAGCTGGGATGACGGCTTGCGTGCCCGCAGAGAGGGCTCTGCATGCCACAGGTTCGTCATCATAGGTCTAGTCCAATGTTTCTCAATCTTGGCCACTTGAAGATGGACTTCAAACTGTGTGGATTTCAACTCCCAGAATTCCCCAGCCAGTGTTGCTGGCTGAGGAATTCTGGGAGTTGAAGTCTACACAGTTTCAAGTGGCCAAGGTTGAGAAACACTGATTCCATTTCTCAGATCAACTCCCCTGATAAGCATTACTTATTCAACAGGCAAAGAGGAAGGCTAAGAATAAATGAGCTAGCTTGTCACACACATACACCAACCTGTCCCGATTTTACGGTATACAGGAGTAAGTAGAGAACTTTTCTTACCCTCCTGCCTGAATATTCTGCTGAATAACCTCAGAGCCCTGAAGAGAATTATGGTATAATGGGAGTCAAGCACAGCTAAGTGAACAGTACCCAGTCCGTAGCTTCTCTAATAAAACAAATTACAAAAGCAATTTTGTGGAAAATGAAACAGTATTTTAAAATGTGCTCTTAAGGTGATTTACTAACCTTCGGCCCATAGAAAGCTCCATCTCCAGGGTTCAGTTCCCATTTCTCGCCAAACTCATTCAGGCTATTTTCAAGTTGCTAGTGGAAAATGATATGCCAAATATTAATGGACTTGTTCTAAGCCAAATGATTGGTTGTTTCTCTTCCTCACATCAGAAACGTTAGAGGAGTTTACGTCTTACTTTTGTGAGTGTGTCTGTGTGTGTGTGTGTGTGTGTGTTTGTATAGCCAAGTCAGTGGCTATACAGTTACTTGTTTTACTTTCTTAACTGCCTTGAGTTTCAAGAAGCTGGCAATATAAAAAACTCTGTATCAGTAAATACGATTTTCACTAAGCTAGGCTGAATCACAGTGCTATCCTATTATCTGGAAACTCTCTTCTTTCCGATCTCAGAATCCCTTAAAGGTAAAGGTAAAGGTTCCCCTCGCACATATGTGCTAGTTGTTTCCGACTCTAGGGGGCGGTGTTCATCTCCGTTTCAACGCTGAAGAGCCAGTGCTGTCCGAAGATGTATCCGTGGTCATGTGCCCGGCATAAATAAACACCAAAGGCACTCGGAACGCTGTTCCCTTCCCACCAAAGGTGGTCCCTATTTTTCTACTTGCATTTTTTACGTGCTTTCGAACTGCTAGGTTGGCAGAAGCTGGGACAAGTAACCCTTAAGATGCACTAAAAATATGCTGAGCATCAGTTAGTTATATACTTAACATGTGCTTTTAGACTAAATTTATGAGCCACTAAAACTATTTTCCCTGGAAATGTACTCTGCAGTCTGAATTTACTAGGTAGCAGAACCATTTAAATGGTTCTTTAAAGTTAAAAGTTAAAAACCATTTAAAGTTCATGGCAGCCTACGACCATGATAGCCAAAGATCAGAAGGAATCACCTCCGTGCTACAGTTCACAAAATTATATGCCTTTTAATAAAAGCTGTCAGTTCAAAAAGTTGTGCCAAATTTGTTCAGTTCACAGGGTCAGTCCCTTTTGGCCTCCTAAATTTTGTCTCTCTCAATCCTCATGCTAACAGCTCTTTCCTTTCCTGCTGCCTCTAATCTATATGGAACTTGTGTATCTAAGATTATTGAAAAAAAACCCACATAAATGAATGTGTTCTTTTTTCATTCCCCTTGAGAAAGGTTATTTGAGGACATCAGGGACTGCAGATTCCGTACAATTTAACCCCCAAACTACTAATTGGAAATTATATATTTGGATACAGCTTTCTTAGACTGATTTATGTTGTCCCACTTACTACATTATTATAGGAAATAAATGAACAAACCACTATATTTAGGACACAAATACCTTTTCGGCTTCATTCCACACTTCAATATCTCCAAGGAACTTTTCGGGACGGGTAGAGAGGTGAAGTTTGAAGGAAAAACCAAAAACTTCATACACGGTGCGCAAAAATTCCAGGCAACTTTTGATCTCCCCTTCAATCTGTCCATGAAACGAAAAGACCCAATGCGATCAATATCCATTCATTTTTACAACACTATCTTCCTTAAATTACCCTAGATCAGGGGTGTCAAACTCGATTTCATTGAGGGCCGTATGACAGTTGTGTTTGACCTTGGGCGGTGGGGTGCGGCATGGCCAGGGTGAGTGTGGCCAGCTCAACATAACTCGTGTCAGGGGCGCCTATAGTGCCTGTGGTGCGTCTGCCAGTGAAAACGGAGCTCGGGAGGCCGCGGGCCAGTCCTTCGCTGTTTCCAGGGCGGCCCCGCAACCCATTCTAAGCATCCTATGGGCCAGATCCAACCCTCAGGCCTTGAGTTTGACACCCCTGCCCTAGATCATTTCCCACCTGGTCCATGGCACAAAATATGTGAGCGTCATCTTGCTGGAACCGCCTCACTCGGGTGAGACCGGTTAGCGTCCCAGACAGTTCGTTACGGTGCAGAACTCCGAAGTCAGCCAGGCGCAGAGGCAGCTCCCTCCAAGATCTTGGCCGATGATCAAACATAAGACTGAAGAAAGTAAGACAAGTAGTTGACAACTGACTGGGATTATATTGCTGAGAATAGCCAGATGAAGAATCAGAAACAGTCTTGAAAAACAGATGCTTTTCTACAAATCTGCCAAGTTTCTCCAACCAGACGTTTTCCAGACAGGTTAAGGACTACAGTTTCAGGCTTTCCAGCTCAGCAAAAAAGGACATTTTATAATTCCTTCTAGCTACCATGTTTGGCCTGAAGACCATGCTTGCTTTTCAAGTGGTACCAGTACTCTAAAGACCATTCTCTAACAACACAGGTACAGTAAGACAAAGCCCAGGTTTGATGAATTTGAATTTACATGCAATTAATTAAATACAATGAATATGGTTATCCTCGTGGTTTTGATTCTCTCTCCTGTTTCATTAAACAGTTCAATCTTTGGCAGGTTTTCGAGGGGTGGTGAAGCTATGCCAAAGCTTAGTAAAAAAATGGGAAGGCGAGGAGATTTCAGGATCAGTTTTTATCTCTGCTTTAAGAGTTTCACATGAACTAGCAAACAAGCTGGCATTGTAACTGGGATTCAAACAAAGGATCATAACGTGATGAGAAGCTTCGGAGAGAGTGCTAATATAATGTCGCGTGGTAAGCAATGCTTGGTGTGAGATTGAGCGCCCAGGTTTAACACCATCACTTCTTCAGTTTGCATAGTAGCTATACAATCCCCCCCAAAAAATATTCTACACACTTTTTTTTTTTAATTTGATTTATATGCCACCCGTCTCCGGAGACTCAGGGCGGCTTACAATGTGCTCAGCAATAGCCTTCATCCTTTTGTATATTTATACAAAGTCAGCTTATTGCCCCCACAACTGGGTCTTCGATTTATCTACCTTAGAAAGGATGGAAGGCTGAGTCAACCTTGAGCCTTGGCGAAATTCGAACCTGCAATAATTGCAGGCAGCTGGTCTTAATAACCAGCTTAATAACAGGGTGCCTTAGACCACTGTACTACCAAGGCTCTTGAATTGAGGATGTGCCAGCAGGTGCTTAATTCAAGTGCTTTGGAATGGGTGTGGCATGCTGTCACCACCTCCTTAACTCAAGCACATAATTTCTTACTCTTCACACCCAGGAAATCACTCAGAGGTTTGAAAAAGATGCAGACAGGTGTGGCATACGAGCCCATGGCTGCTCTGAAGCATCTCTGCAACTTTGGATTTGAAACACTGAACATCTCTATGGTACATCTACAGTGCAGTAGTGATCATTGACAGACATATTACAGACAATCCTCAAGTTGCAACCATTTATCACTGAAGGCACTACAGCACTGAAAAAAGTGACTTATAACCATTTTTCACACTTATGACCACTGCAGCCTCCCTACGATCAAAATTCAGGCCCTTGGTAAATGGCATATATTAATGACAGTTGTAGTGTCCTGGGATCATATGATCACCATTTTTAATCTTTCCAGCCAGCTTCCGACAAGCAAAATCAATGGGGAAACCAGATTCGCTTAACAACCCCATGATTCACCTAACAACTGAGGGGATTCGCTTAACAACTGAGGTAAAAAAGATCGTAAAATGGGGCACAAATCATTTAACGACTGCCTTACTTAACAACAGAAATTTTGGGCTCAACTGTAGTGGTAAGTTGAGGACTACCTGTACTGTACGTCACTCCTACCTCATGTAGAAATTAGACAAGGACTACAACAACAGGTAGTTCTCATTTAGCAACCACAAATGGGAGCAGCAACTCTTGTTGTTAATCAAGACAGTCATTAAAGGAGACATCACATGACAGCATAACCTTACTTCTGCAGCAGTTAAGCGAGTCACCTATGGCCATTAAATAAGATATCATGTGATCATGACTTGAGATTTTATTGCCAGCTTCTCCATCGACTCTGCTTGTTGGAAGCCAGTTGTGAAGCACACAGTGTTCATATGATGGCAGAACATAGCAATAGAAATAGCACTTAGACTTATATACCCCTTTACAGTGCTTTAAAGCCCTCTCTAAGCAGTTTTCCAGTCAGCACGTTGCCCCCAACAATCTAGGTCCTCATTTTGCCCCCCTGAGAAGGATGGGTGGCTGAGTCAACCTTGAGCCTGGTGAGATTTGAACTGCCAAATTGCAGGCAGCCGGCAGTCAGCAGAAGTAGCCTGCATTACTGCACTCTAACCATTGCGCCACCGTGGCTCATTGCAATGGTCGTAAATGCCTGTCGGTTGCAAAGTGCCCGATTCTTGATCATGTGACCACAAGAATCCTGCAATGGTCATAAGTGTGAGGACCTGTTGTAAAGTTCTTTTTTTTTCCCAATATCGTTGTAATTTCTAAACAGGACAGAGATGAAGCAAAGTCTTTTTGTAATTTATTTTAGCATTCAGAACAAAAACCTGACCTTTTTTTAAAAGCATCTTTTCCCTTCTTCCCGACTCAAATTCTACCTTCTTGAATCTCTGCTGTCCTCATTCATCCTACCAACAGATTCTCAACATGTTACCTTTATCTTTCCCATTTAAACTATATTACATTTGTGGCAGTGGTGAAATCTAAAATTTGTTACTACGGGTTCTGTGGGCGTGGCTTGGTGGTGTGGGGTAATGTGACTGGGTGGGTGTGGCCAATTTTTTTTAAAACTTTTAAAACCATTTTTTCTACAACCTCTTCAGCATTTTGTAAAAAAATGCTTTCAAAAGGCTCTGACGATCTCAGCTGAGTTGCCTGATTGGCCGAGGCTCTTTAAAAAAGCCTCTGCCGATCAGGCAACTCAGCTGGGATCGTCAGAGGCATTTAAAAGAAAAAAAGGGTTTTTTTTCTTTTAAAACCCTTTGACGATCCCAGCTGAGCCGCGCGATCATCAGAGGCTTTTTTTTTAACTTTTAAAAGCATTTTTTGCCCGAAGAGGTTGTAGAAAAATTGATTTTAAAAGTTTAAAAAAAAGCCTCTGATGATTGCGCGGCTCAACTGGGCATGTGGGGGGGGCAGGGATTTTTGCTACCGGTTCTCCGAACCACCCGCCTCCATCACTACAGGATCGGGCAATCCGGTCCGGACCGGGAGCATTTCACCCCTGGTTTGTGGCAATCTATAGGCAGATTTATAAACACAAAACCAGGACCATCCCATCTGTTGACAGTTGTCTGTTTTCCAAAGGTATCAGACAGAAGGGAAGCAGCTAGCCAAGCACAGCACCAGAGGGAGTAGATACAGTCCATGTTTACCTAAACAGATATGTGTCAGTTACTAAATTGATCGCAGCCACAGCAACGAAGCATTGCCCTATGGGCTTTGGTGACAAATATCTGCAAGCATGTTCCAAGAGTAAGGTATAAAATTCTAGACCAGTGTTGGCAAACCTTTTCGGCACGGAGTGCTGAAACGGGAGCGTGCACGCACGCATGGGGGAGCACCGGAAACCGGAAGAGTAGTTTCCCGGCGTGCACACATGCGTGCCAGGGAGCTGCTCTTCTGGTTTCCAGCGCTCCCGTGCGCACAAAGACCAGCTGGCCGGCATGCATATGCGTTGCAGAATCCAGAAGAGCAACGGGCAATGGCTGGCATGCCCAGAGATGGCTCTGCATGCCACTTCTAGCATGCATGCCATAGGTTCGCCATCACTGTTCTAGACTAAAGCAGAATAAAAAGGTAAATGTAAAGGTTCCCCTCGCGCATGTGTGCTAGTCGTTCCCGACTCTAGGGGGGCGGTGCTCATCCCCGTTTCAAAGCCGAAGAGCCAGCGTTGTCCAAAGACGTCTCCGTGGTCATGTGGCTGGCATGACTAAATGCCAAAGGCGCACGGAACACTGTTACCTTCCCACCAAAGGTGGTCCCTATTCTTCTATTTGCATTTTTTACGTGCTTTTGAACTGCTAGGTTGGCAGAACCTGGGACAAGTAATGGGAGCTCACCCAGTGGTGAAATCCAAATTTTTTTACTACCGGTTCTGTGGGTGTGGCAGGGGAAGGATATTGCAAAATCTCCATTCCCTCCCCACTCCTGGAGGAAGGATATTGCAAAATCTCCATTCCCATCCCACTCTGGGGCCAGCCAGAGGTGACATTTGCTGGTTCTCTGAACTACTCAAAATTTCCACTACCGGTTCTCCAGAACCTGTCAGAACCTGCTGGATTTCGCCCCTGAGCTCACCCCGTTACGCGGCACTAGGGATTCGAACCACTGAACTGCCGACCTTTTGATCGACAAGGTCAGCGTCTTAGCCACTGAGACACCGCGTCCCTTAAAGCAGAATAGGAAGGGGGAAAAAAAGAGCAATTAATCTAAAAATTGGCACAAATCCAATACCAGTGTCCAGGACAGTTCATGGGCTTCAGAGCGAAGATCTCCTTTTCCACTTCAAACGAAAACATGTTGTCGCTGTAATGCTGCCAATGGCCAGAGGTCACCCAAAGCTTGCTGTTGTAGATGTTTGGAGACACAACTTCTTGGAAACCTCGTTTTCGATACTCGCTCTGTGAGAAATCGAAGAGTCAGAGCCACATTAAGCAGAGAGAATCACACACAGGTAGTCCTCGATGTATGACCATAATGAGCCCAACATTTTTGTTGCTAAGCAAGACAACTGTTAAGTGAGTTTTGCCCCATTTTATGACCTTTCTTGCCACACTTGTTAAGTGAATCACTGAAGTTCAGTTAGTAACATGGCTGTTAACTGAACTTGACTTTGCTGGTCAGAAGGCCGCAAAAGTTGATCACATGTCCCTGGGACACTCCATCCGTCATAAATATGAGCCAGTTGCCAAACATCCGAATTTGGATCATGTGACCATGAGGATGCTGCAATGGTCGCATGTGTGAAAAACGGTCATAAGTCATTTTCTTCTGTGCTGTTGTAACTTCAGTCACTAAACAAATGGGTTGTAAGCCGAGGACTATCCGTGCTTAGTTAAGCAATTTTCTGCTAATCACTGCAGATACATTCTTCATTACAATCAATAAGCCATAGTCATTAAGATATAAAAGAACTGTGCATCCTTTTATCACGACCAATGAGCCATACTCAGAATTAAAACAATTAAATATACAGGTAGTTAGTCCCTGCTTACCTTACTATCTCATTTAGTGACCATTAATAACAGTATTAAAACATTTTTGTGACCAATGCTTTGATTAAGCCATAGTCACATGATCATTTGCTTGCTTTCCAACCAGTTTTGTTTTGTTGAATAGCCAAATGGAAAGTCACATCATAAGCCTGATATGGTCACATAATTTTCTGCTTTGTAATTGAAGCACTTAATGACAGAATTGCTACCACTTGTGGTCACTAAGTGAGGACTACCTGTACTATGGTAATCAGGGATGCATTCTTTGAAGACATGTCTTCACTGCTGCTATAGTAAATTTGGCCACAGTATTAATACACCAGCCTCATCTTTCTATACTTTTTCTTTTTTTTTCTTTTTTCTTTTTTTTAAAATACTCTTTATTTACATTTTCCATTAAAAACAAAAGAAGAACAACACATTATATAAATAACAAACAAAATATACAAGGCAACACAACAGAAACCAACAAAACTTGAGCCTTGGTGGTACAGGGGTTTAAGGCACCCTGTTATTAAGCTGGTTATTAAGACCAGCTGCCTGCAATTACTGCAGGGTTCGAATCTCGCCAAGGCTCAAGGTTGACTCAGCCTTCCATCCTTTCTAAGGTAGGTGAAATGAGGACCCAGTTGTGGGGGCAATAAGCTGACTTTGTATAAATATACAAAAGGATGAAGGCTATTGCTGAGCACATTGTAAGCCGCCCTGAGTCTTTGGAGAAGGGCGGCATATAAATCAAATTAAAAAAAAAACAAAAACTAGCATATCTATAAGCAGTACGTTGATAACCTAGTACTCGGTACTGTATATCTCTATTATAATCCGGAGAAGACAGAACATCTTGCATATCTTTATAAACCAATTAGGTCTATCTGACCTCGCTTTACTTGTATAATATAAATTTCTCAGTACATATAATTCCTCTTCTAATTTGGGTTATATTTTCCTCTTCTCTAGCCACCTATAGAATTTTTTCCAAGATAAACATACTTGTGTTTGATCTCTATCTTTTAATTTTTTAGTCAACTTATCTGCTTCTGCACAGTCTAAAATCTTTTTTATAATAGCTTCCTCTGATGGGATATTTTTATTTTTCCAAAGTTGAGCATACGCCAATCGCTGCTATGATAATATGTAGTGCAAGATACCATAAATCTCTTTTAATACTTTCCGGTTTGGAGCCGAGCAGGCATGTCTCTGGTCGCCATTCGATCTTTTGATTTAAAATCTCATTCAGCCATTTTTTAATTTTCCCCCAGAATTCTATTGCTTTCGGGCATAACCACCACTGATGGTACTGACCACCACTATACTTTTTCTTGTCTGCCTCTGAGCTCCTTGGCTTCTCCCCACTCTTGCCCCAAACCATTTCTACCACATCTATGCTTTGGATCAGACACGGACTTCCTCAAAAAAGTTATTCCACGCATGGAATAGTTTATGCATGGAATACTTTGTATATTCGTAATAATCACATATTCTGACAGTTCAGCAAGTATTACCAAGAACAATTAGAGATAATCACCAGCTCTGTTCTATAATCATCAGAGGTATTAAAACATGCTGGCTGGGGAATTCTGGGAGCTGAAGTCCACACAGTTGCCAAGGTTGAGAAATAGTGGTCTATAAATTGGCTAGACATTTAATCAGATCCAAATTACCATATTTTTTGGACTATAAGACACACTTTTTTGTCTCCCAAAAGGGAGTGAAAATGTCTGTGTATCTTATAGACTGAATATTGCCGAAGCCCCGCCCACCCGCCAGCCATTTTTTGGCCTCTGCACGCCCCGTTTTCGGGGCTTTTTTAGGCCTTTTTCAGGCCCATTTTTTCTGGTCTTTTTTCTAGGCTTTTTTTGGACTGTTTTCAAGGCTTTTTTGGCCCGTTTTTTTGGAAAAAACAGGCCAAAAAAGCCACGAAAATGGGCCGAAAAAAACCCCAAAATGGGCCCAAAAAGATGGGCCCATTGAAGATGGGCCAAAAAAAGCCTTGAAAACAGGCTGGAAAAAAGCTGGAAAAGACCCAAAAAAGGAAGGCCAAAAACGTTTTTTGTTCTTTACCTCTTTTAATTTAGGTGCATCTTATAGTCAGGTGTGTCTTATAGTCTGAAAAATACAGTAATAGAAATGTATGTAAATGAGCCGATTCTATTGTTCACAAATTGCCAATTGTCAAGATACTTGAGCCGCTCACTGGAGCACTACAGACTTGTACATCTTTTGACCTATCAAGTCAAATGCCTTCTAGAGCTGTTGAGGCTTATGAAATAGTCTAAAAATAGGGTATTTTATTCTACCTTTGGAAGGGAATACAGGAGGCACCTTATATTCTTTGCCTGTTGAGTGTATTGTGATATTAGCCACAAGCTGGATATATAAATGTCCAGCTTGTGACAGCTATAAATGGACATCTATAAATGCATTAACCAAGGTAACATGATTAGTGTAAACCCGAACATTGTGTAGGAACTGTAATGCAGCCAAGGTCATTTCTGCTGCAGCAAGAAGGCATCTAAACTTCTATATGAAGTTGGTATCACAGAGATGAATTGTTATGACTCACCCTGATATATTCTATCAGTGTATTATAGACGTAAGCGCCCTTCGGAAGAAAGAAACAGCTACCAGGACTGAGTTCGTGGAAGAAAAAGAGTTCTTGATCCTTTGGGATAAAAAACAAAACCAGTTTTCCTATTTCTTTCCTTACAACAGTTGCATTATTTTTGGAGAATATTCAGATGAACAATTCCTTTCTAAGATCACATTAATTGCTTAATTGATCATCAAAGACTCTGGGTGTTCCCACAAACTGCTAAAACCAAGTGCATCACGAATAATAAAATGTAATTAAGGAACAAGTAAAACCACTAAAAAAAAATCCCTTAAACCAGAAATAAAGTTGGCAGCATCCCCAATACTAACAGGCTACACCCTAAAACCAAGGCTTGCAACCAGGCTGAAAGGGATACAGAGAATCTGCTTCCTTTCTCCAAAATCTTCCCCCAAAAGGAGTGATTGGAGACCGGATAGAAGTTACTCAACACAACAAGGATGAGAGAAGATTTCTTTAGAGGAAGCTGCGTTATGGCTTCCTTCAAAGCTGCAGTCGCAGTCTCCTCCCTTTTAAAAGCATATCTCACGTTCGACCTTCCTCCCTGGTTGTCTGAAACAGCCAATAGGAGCAAAGGTCTACCCCATGTTACTAAAAAACCCTGTTTTAAGCTTAAGAGAATCTTGGGTGGTTTTTGCAAGATGTCACATTATGGGAACCTGATACCCAGATTTTCAAGTACACATGGCTTTCTTCCTGAGAACAGAAAATAAAAAGTAACTTCAATTTATATTCCAACAAAGATGAAGAAAGAGAGCTCACTGCAATTATAAAGGATGCAAGAAAAAATGCATTATATTCATCTTTTGCCCCTCTCTGTAATAATCATAATATGCACTCATAGTTTTTATAGCATCTGCTTTCAGATATACTATTATTTTATATACCGTGTTTCCCTGAAAATAAGACCCTGTCTTATATTTTTTTGAACCTTGAAATAAGCACTTGGCCTTATTTTTGGGGAGGTCTTATTATTTTGGGGTGCATGGAGGAAACCAGAGGAAATGGCAGGGACTGGCTGCGCATGTGTTTAAATGTTTTTGGGAAGGGCTTATTTTCAGGGGGGGGGGCTTATTTTATTGCATGCGCTCAAAAGCCCGATTGGGCTTATTATCAAGGGATGTCTTATTTTAGGGGAAACAGAATAGCAAAGAAGAATGAGAAATTGGTTTTAAAAAAAAACATGCACTATAGGTAGCCCTCGACTTACGACCACAAGAGCCCAAAATTTCTGTTCTTAAGTGTGACATTTGTTTAGTTAGTTGTGCCCCATTTTACAACCTTTCTTGCCACAGTGGTTAAGTGAACCACTGCAGTTGATATCTTAGGAACCTGGTTGTTAAGTGAATCTGGCTTCCCCATCTGACTTTGCTTGTCAGGTCGCAAAAAGTGATCACATTACCTTGGGACACAGCAATGGTCATAAGTGTGAACCAGTTGCCAAACATCTGAATTTTGATCAGATGATCCTGGGGATGCTTCAAAGGTCATAACTGTGAAAAATGGTCATAAGTCACTTTTTTCAGTGCCATTGTAACTTTGAATTGTCACTAAGTGAACTGTTGTAAGTCGAGGACTACCTGTATTTGAGCAGGACGCAGTTAAATGTCATTGACAGAAACGTGTGAAAAGACAAAGAGTCTCCTGCAAGCCGATCCCAACCTCAGGAGAAATATTTCCTCAGATACTCGAGTGGGTGAGAAATTCCTCTTACCCGTCCAATTTTCCTGTGATCCCGGTTCTTTGCCTCTTCTTGGAACTTTTCCCATTCTTTCAGCATTTTTGCATCAGGGAAGGAGATGCCATAAACCCTTTGCAAGGTTTCCATATCAGACTTTCCTTCCCAATAGGTAGACGAATTCTGGAGTTATAGAAAAGATTCAGTAACAAATTGTATTATTACAGAGCAACTTTGAGTAATTAGATTTCACAGGAAACCAATGCTACATTTTCAGTCTATGTTTAAGCATATGCAGCATACTTTATTGCGATCATAGACCAAAAAAACCCCCCAAAACATCCAAGACACATAGCTGGCACACGACCAGACTAAAGTGCAAAACGGCAACGAGATCAGTGGTGGCAACCACTCCGTCAAACTCACAGTTCAGGTATTTTAAATTTTAGCTCCAATCTATATGGACTATAGTCGATTAAAATTGTACATAGGTAGAAAATACTATATTTTAAGCGCATGTTATTTGTTACAATCCAGAAATAATTTAGGATATCTTATGATGTGCAAACCTACAGTAACTCTTAAATAACATTTTGATGGAAGGGAACACGAGGACATGTAAATTAGTGTGCAACAATGAACACAGCTGCCAGTTCTGAAATAACCGTGGGATGAGTTTGACAAATATTTTAAAGTAAAGTACCGGTACTTTTTTATTACAGCTGCAATAAGCAAAAATGACAAAGGAGTTCAATTTATTCCCATATAAGACCTGCTGGTTTCAATGAAAGCAAAGTATGCCGAGGTGTTTTAACAGTTAAATTGCTCTTCTTCATTTCAGTAAGAGAGACAGAACTTTTCAAAACATTTTTACACTGCAATGATTTCAAACTAAAAGCCAATGATTCTACTAACTCTAAACCAAATCAATGCATCTTTCCATGGAAGTTTTGACTCGATTTTAAAAACTCAACCAGAAAAATTGCCCCAAAGCTCTTGTCATGAAGATCTAGCCACATATACTATAATTACAGGATGAAATTTAATTTCTTACCTTATGTATTTTTAAGGCTTTTATTTTCCCAGTATGTCTGACGTGGGGCCCTCTACAAAGATCAATCAAAGGGCCACACCTAAAAGGTAATGATATGGTTCAGTTCCTTGAAATTGTGTCATAAGCACTGACTTCTTATTTTTAATTAAAGGAAAGTGAATGTGCAGCAATCAGCCTCTAACAATATTCTTATAAAATAAAACAGTAGACTGCTGCAAATCAGGGTTTTCTTTGGAACTGTGCCCTCCTGCCCAGAAAACAGAGAAAGGTAAATGGTCAGACAACATCTTGAGGGATCACAGCAGTGTTTCTCCACCATAACAGCTTTAAGAGGTGTGGACTTCAAACTCCAGAATTCCCATGGCTGGCTGGGGAATTCTGGGAGTTGAAGTCCACACATCTTAAAGTTACCATGATTGCAGAACAGTGAAGGTATGCAATGGAGATAAATTGTTCCAATTAGCCACATTCCATATAGTGGTGTTATGACTGGGTAGACACTCCAGGATAGGTATTTTGTGGAAGGGCCTATAACAGTGATGGCTAACCTTTTTGCCATTGCATGCCAAAAGCGGCGGCGGGTGTGTGTGTGTGTGTCGCACACATGTGTGCCCACACCCATAATTCATTGCGCCCCACCCCCTGTGCGTGCGCATGCACATGCAACCTGACCCGCACCCACACTTTTGGCACGCGATGGCACGGTGGGATTCGAAGGTCCGTTTTTCGCTCTCTCCAGGCTCCAGAGGCTTTCTAGGAGCCTGAGGAGGGCGAAAACATCTTTCCCCACCCACCCCCGGTGGCCAGAAATGGCCCGTTTGCCAACTTCCTGTCGCACCTAGAAAGCCTCTGGAGCCTGGGGAGAGCAAAAAACCGGCCTCCCCCCTCCCCCGAGGCCCTCCGGAGGCCAGAAACAGCCTGTTTCCCAACTTCTGGTGGGCCCGGAAGGCCTGAAAATCAGCTGACTGGCATGCGCATGCACGCTGGAGCTAAGCTAGGGCAACGCTCATGTGCCCAACAATATGGCTCCGCGTGCCACCTGTGGCGTGCGTGCCCTAGGTTCGCTATCCCGGGCCTATAATATACTCTCCAAATTACAGGTGGGGCAATTTTGTTTAAAACTGGGGACTCTACAGTTAGTAATAGAAAATCCAGGCTAGGTGGGTGTTTGCCTTTTGTTTTACCTGTATACAGTAGTAGTTGGAGTGGTGACTTTTTCATTTAAGATCCGACACTTGAATTTATTGTACTGTTTGAAAAGACAATTTTAAAAATATATAGAATTAATGTTAATTTTAAGATACAATTTCTTGTGCCTGTAATTTGATGTTGAAGCAAACATTCTTCTAATTACCCATAAGAAACGTATCTTTCTATTCTTTGAAAAACAGCCAATTGCATCTGTGCTTTCCACAAAACTTCCACTATGAATTTAATCAAGCATTTCTTCTTGCATTCCCTTCATGCTAATGTATTCCAAAGGCCGGGAAACTATTAAGATTCTCACTTAATGTCTCAGAACCCAATGAGACAGCATTACAGGGGTAGTCCTTAACATACCACTGTAATGGAGCCTGTCGATTATGGTCATACATCGTAACAATTGTAAAGAGGGTTTCTGCTATAGTTTGCTGTGGGTGTGGTTTTGCCAAAAACTGGAAGTGCTGGTTTTCAACGAAACCATCATAAACTGTGGTCGCATGACTGCAAGATGTTGCAAACAGCTGTAAATGCAGCCATATTGCAAGTGTCCAAAGTTTGATCATGTGACTTCCGAGTGGGCCTAACCATCAGAACTTCAAATCTGGGTTCTAAGTCCCCCTTTTTGGGTTGACCAAAACTCTGAACCTAATATTAACAACCTAATAATTGTTGTCCAATGATTCCTACTGCAAGTCACTTCACAACTTTGAAAATGAAGGGGATGAATATACAAAGCCATATTGTAGTGTTTGCACAGAGAAGGTTCATTAAGGGGAAGGTTTATTAAGGGGAAAGACCAGTGGTGAAATGTAAAATTTGTTACTACCAGTTCTGTGGGCGTGGCTTGGTGGTGGTGGGGTAATATGACTGAGTGGGCGTGGTCAACTTTTTTTTTTTTAACTTTTAAAACCATTTTTTCTACAAGCTCTTTGGCTGAAGAGGTTGTAAAAACATGCTTTTAAAGCCTCTGATGGTCCCAGCTGACTTGCCTGATCGGCAGAGGCTTTCTCTTTTTTTAAAAAAAACCTCTGATGGTCCCAGCTGACTTGCCTGATTGGCAGAGACTTTTTTTTCCCTTTAAAAACATTTTTTCTATAACTTCTTCGGCCGAAGAGTTGTAGAAAATATGCTTTTAAAAGCCTCTGATGATCCCAGCTGAGCTGCGCGATCATCAGAAGCTTTTTTTTTTTTTTTTACTTTTAAAAGCATTTTTTCGGCCAAAGAGGTTGTAGAAAAAATACTTTTAAAAATTAAAAATTAAATTGCAGGTTCAAATCTCGCCAGGCTCAAGGTTGACTCAGCCTTCCATCCTTTCTAAGGTAGGTAAATTGAGGACCCAGTTGTGGGGGCAATAAGCTGACTTTGTATAAATATACAAAAGGATGAAGGCTATTGCTTAGCACATTGTAAGCTGCCCTGAGTCTCCGGGGAAGGGCGGCATATAAATCAAATTAAAAAAAAAAAAAAAACTCAGCTGGGCAATGGCGGGTAGGGGGCAGGGATTTTTGCTACCGGTTCTCTGAACCACCCGCCTCCATCGCTACCAGATCAGGCGATCTGGTCCGAACTAGGAGCATTTCACCCCTGGGAAAGACTGAATTCTGATTGTATTTCCTGCTTAGAGCTCTGCAGCTTTTTTGTAAAAACCAGGCCTGTGTTTACTTCATTTCAAAGCATCAAGCCATATTAGGTTTGCAGAGTGGTGCGGTGGCCTAGAGGTGGAGTTCTTGCCTCACAATCAGGAGGCTATGAGTTTAATCCTAGGTAGAGGGAGATATTTCTCTCTCTGGGCACAATTATATCTGCTGAACAAAGCTCCGCATTGGCAACAGGAAAGGCATCTGGCCAGTAAACATTCAGTTCCATTTAGTTGCCCAGACTTCACCCCACAAGAGATTAAAAGAGGATGATGATGAAGCCATACTAGGTTTGCAAAGTGAGGATTCTATATTTGATGGGAAAGGGGGATGTATAAGCCAATAAAGCAGGATTTACAACCTTGGCAATTTTAAGACGCACGGGTTTCAGTTCTATGGCTGGCTGGGGAATTTTGGGAGTTGAAGTCCACCAACCTTAAAGTTGCCAAGCTTGGAAAACCCTGCAATAAAGGAAGGCCTATTTTGCAGACATGACATCCCACATTCAACATGGTGTCTATAAATAATGTGATTTTTCTGATGAGACCGGTCTATCAGGGCATCCTGGTCTACCCAGTTATGGGGCAGAGCACTGCTTCCGCTTTCACCTTTCAGCCCCAATTCAGGAGCCTTCACAGGCAGTCGCTTGCATGACAAACTATTTTTGTGTTGAATTTGTTTTACCAACAAAGAAATAAAGGAGACGACAAAGCAAGGAGAGCCCGTGGCTTACCAATTAATACATCTACCTAATATGCAAGTAGCCTGGGTTCGAAACCCAGAAAGGTATGGTTAGCTGATGAGAGCTAAATAGCTTGAAATAGATCTGTACTGTCTCTCTTTGGGGACATGGTGGCTCAGTGGCTAATACGCTGAGCTTGTCAATCAGGAAAATCGGCAGTTCAAATCCCTAACACTGCATAATGGAGTGAGCTCCCGTTACTTGCCCCAGCTTCTGCCAACCTAGCAGTTCAAAAGCATGTAAAAATGCAAGTAGAAAAATAGGGACCACCTTTGGTGGGAAGGTAATAGCGTTCCGTGTGCGTTTGGCGTTTAGTCATGCTGGCCACATGACCACGGAGATGTCTTTGGACAGCGCTGGCTCTTCGGCTTTGAAACGGAGATGAGCACCACCCCCTATAGTCAGGAACGGCTAGCACGTATGTGCAAGGGGAACCTTTACCTTTACCTTTAGTCTCCCTTTATTCTTTTGTCAGTAAAACATAAATTCAACATAGAAATGATGTAATAGTTTAAACAGAGAAAAAGGATGGATTCAAACAGCCTTTGATGACACTCAAGGTTACAAAAACTGAGATCTAAAGACACCAACCGAATCATAAAAATCAGCTGAAATGTCATATGATTAGAGGTGCTGCAAAAGTACCTAAATGCTCCTGTAGTAACTAAAGTTGGCATGAGAGCATATTTTAGGGTCTACCTTAAACATTTCAAGTAAAGTTTCCTTCTTAATTTCCAGGCGCTCAAAAAGTTGTTTCTCTTTCATGATTTTCTTGCACAAGACTTCAATGGCAGGGAAGTCATTGCTAGACACACCCCTGAAGCAAAGAAAGATGTATCAATATCAATTGCACTTATTGTTGTCTGACCTCTGGGTTTGGTTGGTTTTTATTTTTTGCTTCTTATACAGTCATCACTAAAAGCAAAGTGCCAGATCAAGAGGGCTACCTTGCACTGAAGGGGGAAGTAGGAAGAAAATCCTTTTAGTTTGAAAAGCAAAGCAACAGTGTATATTTTATTTAAACCTTTTACAGGCAGCATCTGGCGAAAAACCAGAAACAATAAACTTTGCAGATAAAAGTTTTATAACCATTTAGTAGGAACTGAAACCCTTATTAAATTATTAAATTATTTAATTAAAAATAAATTATTAAATGGCCCACGCAGAAAAACTGAGTCAAAGTCATCAAAAAGATGCAGAAATAAACTCACAGCAGTTCAAGGAATCCCCTTCTAAGAAAGGCACAGAAAATTTCTGAGTTGCTAAGTGTTTGTAAAGATTTGCATAGGTGAATAGGTGAAGAACTCATGTTGGAAGCCTATTCAGGTAGTCCTTGACTTACAATCATTTACTTAGTGACCACTTGAAGTTACAACAGTGCTGAAAAATTACTTAAAAGTGGTCCTCTCACTTATTACCAACAGGGTGTTCCTGCAGTCATGTGATTGTAATTCAGGAGCTTGGCAATTGTCACACCCATTATCAATAGTTGCAGAGTCCTGTAGTCATGTGATCACCACATGGAAGATTCCCGGGGTGTGGCCAATGCCAGCGGCAGCACAGCAAATGGAAAATGTTGATATCTCAGCTGCTTTTGGGGATCCCCAGGGATCATAGCTGTCCTGTAGGGACAATGAAGAATGGAGGCATAGGCAGGCACGAACAGGAAGTCGCAAGTTCCCTGACGTGTCTGCAATAGCCTCCGACCCAGCAGCAAGGGAAGACAGTCATTAGGAACTGTCACAAGCCGGGCCGGCCACACGCAAGAAGATAAGGAAAAGAGAATGTGGGATCATCTGGGTGAGAATTCGTGGTCTTGAAAACAAGATTCCTTTATATATTTAACTCTGAACTTTTAAAACTATTTTACTTGAGAAAATTGGCAAAGAGAGAGGGGAAGGAGTGGAAAAAGGCTACCTCCCCATTTCTGGAACAGCGGCAAAGAAGCGGAAGCCATTAATAAAAGTTAATTAACAAAAGCTGAAAAAAGTAATTTAACAAACTGAAAGCAGATTGGGAAAAGAGGAATTTTTGGCTAACGAACGGTAATTTGAAAAGTTGAATTTGGAGCTTTGAAGCTGTGGGTTTATTTTTTTTTTCTCCTTTAAGACTATTTTGGATTGCAGAGGAAATTAAAGAGATATATTGGACAAAGGAAAAGATGAGAAGGGAGTGATCTTGGGATGTTTTGGAAACTGGCAAGAAGATTTTAATAAGAAGTGGTTTTGTGTCAATGAAAAGCCACATTGCTTAACAATAAATTCTATTCCCTCTTGTGGTCATAAGTCAAGGACTACCTGTCATTACATCCTAATCTTATTCATCCAGGAAAATGGGATTTACCTTTTTCTCCTTGTATAGATACACACACACACATACAATCACACATACACAAACATATACAGACAGAAAGCTTACCCATCTTCAAGGAACATATCATAGTAAAATCCATTCTCTATTGGTGGACCGTAACATAAGCAACCACCGTATATTCTTTCCATGGCTTCGCCCATTATGTGAGCACTAGAATGCCAGTACACCTAACAGGGGGGAAAAGACAAAGAGAGGAGATCAGACCTGTATTTGTAGACTCCAACTGCTATGCTGTCAAATTTAAATCTGCCAACATAATTTCCTACCTGAGACATTCGTGAATTATCAGACGTATAGTTTAATGTTAACATTACATATATTTTAAAGTTTTATTGTGTTGCTTGGTTGTAAGCTGCCTACAGTCACCTCTAGGTGTGATGGGCGGTATATAAATTTATTAAATAAATAAACAGTACAAATCCGTGTTTCTCATCTTTGGCAACTTTAAGATGTGTAGGCTTCAACTTCCAGAATTCCTCAGACAGCATGAGTTGGAGTTTGAAGTCCACACACCTTGAAGTTGCCAAAGGTGAGAAGCCTTTGGTATGAACCTTACCACAGAATTAACACAGTCTATTCTCATTGACAGAAAACAACAGAAACAGAAAAACATGAAAAACCAAGGCCAATCATGCTCACCAAATTTATTTATTTATTTATTTATTTTATTAAATTTCTATACCGCCCTTCTCCCGAAGGACTCAGGGCGGTGAACAGTCACAAGATAAAACACAGAAGTACAAAAATTTAAAATAGATTAAAAACGAATTAAATAATTTGGCTGAATTTAAAATACCCCATGATTTAAAACAGATTAAAATTTGTATTTAAAATTTATATTTAAAAGGGGAGAAGATTTAGGCCAGGCCAGCTTGATGAAATAAAAAAGTTTTAAGCACGCGACGGAAGGTGCGCAGATCCGGGATCCTCCGTATCTCCGGGGGCAGCTCGTTCCAGATCGTAGGTGCCCCCACAGAGAAGGCTCTCCCCCTAGGGGCCGCCAGTCGACATTGTTTGGCCGACGGCACCCGGAGGAGCCCCTCTCTATGGGAGCGTACTGGCCGGTGGGAGGCTATTGATGGTAGCAACCTTTCGTTCTTTAGACTTCAATAACACCCAAAGTTCTCTTTCCTCTCTATTTGTACTACAAACATTGATATGTTGTTTATTTACTGTATAGTCTGCTTTCAATCAAGTTTGGGGTTTTACTGAATATATTAAAATTAATCTTTGGGGGACTATATTAAAATTAATCTATATGACAAGTAGATGGTCATATAGAAGTACACCTCGGAAGCCTCTCCATCCAAGCACAAACTAGGCCTTGCTTAGCTTCCAATCCTAGTAAGGTTAGCCAGGTGCTCCTACAGTACCTGCTGAGGCTGTTCCTTTAATACAACTGAATTGATAACTTACTGCTTGAGCTTCTTCATCATCAAATTTGAGTAATTCCAAGGTACAGTCTTTCTCCAGAGGACGATCAAGATCCCAAACCATTTTATCCACTCGAGCAATAACAGTGTTGTCAGCTAAACCTTGACTAAAAGTATGAAACAGTAGACATTTAAATTGTTGGTACATATTAACACATTTTTTATAGCTTGTTTATTCTCAATGGCAGCAGAAAAAAAAAATCCCCAAACTCATTTTCATTATTTAAATATTATTTTAGAAGGCAATATATACCCTGATGTCAGGGAATTATTTATGTGTATTTTTGGGTGTATCTTTTTCTTGTACAAAGGTATTTTTGGAACATGCAATGAGTCAAATTTTGAACATTTATTTTCAAAACAAATAATTAAATAATTAAATAATAATAATAATAATAATAATAATAATAATAATAATTTTATTGTCATTGTACGTGTATACACAGTATACCCATACAACGAAATTCACTTAACATCCAAAGACTAGGTCCAACACACATTTTTGCAAAAAACAGGACGTGCAGGACGGAGTTTTGGGAGGCCAAAAATGGCTGTATTTGGTGTATAAGACACACCAACATTTCCACCCTCTTTTGGGGGGAGGGGGGTGCGTCTTATACTCTGAAAAGTACGGTAGCTAGATTTTTTTAAATTATATAATTTGTCTTATTTAAATGTCCCCCCCCCCAAAATACTTATCCTGAGCTGTACAAAGTGGCATAGAACACGTAGATCTTCTATTAAAATTGCATCACTGCGTTACGTTTAAATGAAAAACATTAACATCGGTTTATTCCTGTGTACAACATGTAGAGAAGTCATTAAGATGTTTTCTCAGTACAGGAAAATGAGGCGCTATAAAGAATGACTGAGAAGAACATGGTTAGGACGTGATTAAAACTGAAATGCACCCATCGATGAACTATAAATGCAATATGAATTTTCTAAAGGTAAAATATACCTGATTCCACAGGCAATTTGGTAGGGTGTGGTCTTCCAGGATTCAGCATCCATTTGTTTGCCATCAGGTAAGGTCACTTTAATGGGCTGGCTCTCTTTAGCAGCCCGCTCTGCCAGAAGAGCATCATGTTCTGCTTTAAGTTTATGGTACATTTCCAAGCGTTGGTTAATGTAGTCAGGCCATGGACTAAGCTGCATGGGATCAAGAAAGGTAAAGCAAAATGAATATTTTGGAGCCTACCTTTATTAAGTACCTTCAGTTTCCCATATCGTCTTTATTCAGGGCAGTCTAAAGAATTTTATATATCAATAAAGGAGAATTTTTGTAGCTCGGGGTTGAAATAAGGGGGTCCCTGGTATTCTCTGAGGTTGGTTGTTGTCTCATAGATATTTCATTACCGAACTAGGTAACATCACCAGTGCATCTAGAGCTAAGATGGCGAACCTATGGTACATGTGCCAAAGGTGGCACGCAGCGCTCTCTCTGATGGCACGTGAACCGTCGCCCCAGTTCAGCTCTGCTGTGCATGCGCATGCACCTCCCGCCACCCAGCTGGTTTTCGGGTCTCTGCCATGCATGCAGGGGGATGGGGCATATGCAAAGGGTCACGCGCATATGCGGGGCACATACACGGGGACTGCACGCGCATTGCATTTTGGGGGTTCGGGCGAGTGTGTGTTTGGGCACACCCATACACGCGCTTTGGAAAAGGTCTGGAAAAGGTTAGCCATCACTGATCTAGAACTTGGTTAATGAAACATCTGCAAGAAAACAACAAAGCTCAGAGAGCACCAAGAACCCTTCAATTTTATATATCCCTCTTCCTCAAAACAGGAGAACTTTCAGTAAGTTTGAAAGAAACCTTGAGGTTTATGGTGCTGGTTTACGACCCTAAAATAATTTGATTTGAGGTTTACAAAACTTCCAAGAAGAAATTAACCGCAAGAATGATTCCTCCCTCCACCCCGAAGCTCTATAATAACTAACTGTGTCACTGAGGGCAGTGGACAACAGAATGCTTCTTAAAAGAGAACTGGAAAAGTGATGCCCCAATGAGCAACTTCTTATAATGATTTCATGCATTGTGCATAAAATGTTTCAATAGTGTTAAATGCACTAAAGACATTGAGTATGATTAATATGAATGTTTGTTTATTTCTATTCACCAAAACAGCCATTCTTTCAGTGGTAACACATCAGTTAGTTAGAAATCTTTGTAATATGTACAATCACACATTGAGTTTAACTAAATAAATCTTCTGTACTGATAAGAACAAATTGCTAAGTAGCAATTGCTGGAAGAAGTCTTGAATTTTGTGTGCGATATTTCCAAGTTTCCTAAATATATTCAGTCATCTACTCTGTTTCCCCCAAAATAAAACATCCCCTGATAATAAGCCCAATCGAGCTTTTGAGTGCATGGCAATAAGGCCAAGCCCTAATTTCAGGGTTCAAAAAATTATAAAACAGGGTCTTATTTTCGGGGAAACACGGTAATGATGGAAACAAACTTTGGGACTTACTGTTTTGATCCAAGAAGGTTGTTTTCACATATTATCTAATAATCCCACAGAGACATATATTTAGAAAAAGAAAGGATCTGCGTATTCTGGGAGGAACAGGCTCAGACTCAACCCTTCCAAGACCGAGTGGCTGTGGCTTCCAGCGTCCCGATATAGTCAGCAGGTGCCATCACTGACTATTGGGGGTGAATCTTTGCCCCCCACAGAGAGGGCTCGCAATCTGGGCGTCCTCCTGGATGCACGGCTGTCTTTAGAAGAGCATATGACGGCCATGGCCAGGGGGGCCTTTTATCAGGTTAGCCTGATTCGCCAGTTGCAGCCCTTTCTGGACCAGGATGCCTTGCGCACAGTCACTCATGCCCTTGTCACCTCCCGGCTGGACTATTGTAATGCTCTCTACATGGGGCTCCCCTTGAAGAGCACTTGGAGGCTCCAACGGGTCCAGAATGCGGCCGCGCGGGTGGTTACGGGCGCAACTCGGGTGTGACACCCCTCCTGCGCAAGCTGCACTGGCTCCCAGTGATCTTCCGGGTGCGCTTCAAGGTGTTGGTCACCACCTTTAAAGCGCTCCATGGCATAGGACCCGGGTACCTTCGAGACCGACTTCTGCCACCAATAGCCCCCCACCGGCCAGTTCCTCCCACAGAGAGGGTCTCCTCAGGGTGCCATCAGCCAAGTTATGTCGGCTGGCGACACCCAGGGGAGGGCCTTCTCTGTGGGAGCCCCAGCCCTGTGGAATCAACTGCCCCCGGAAATGCGTAAGATCTCCGACCTCCGGGTATTTCGTTGTGCATTGAAGACCCTGTTGTTCCGCCAGGCCGGGCTATCAACATAATATTTTAAATTGGGGTATTTTAAATTTTCTGGGGTTTTAAATTGAGCTGAATTTATTTAATAATTTTAAATTTTTAATTGATGTTTGTCTTGTGTTTTTAAATAGGCTGTACACCGCCCTGAGTCCTTCAGGAGAAGGGCGGTATAGAAATAAAATTATACTTATACTTATTATACTTATTTCCTTGCAGTGTACAGCACATTTCAATTAAGCCACCTTTCAAAGCTAGATATATATACAATTTTTTATGTATTTTTAAAAATTACATGAATGGACTTGTAGAAATTAGGCCATCAAGACCTAATTATGTACAGGAAGTCATCATTTAACTGCTGCCTTGGTTAGGAACCATTTGCAGTTACAACAGTGATGAAAAAGTAACTTTGCGACCAATCCTTGCATTTGTGATCTTTACAGGTCTGTAAAACAAAGGAATCCTAAAGTAAGATCATAAGCATACCATAATAGTTGCTTTGCTTAACAATCAAGTTGCCAGTCGCAACTGTGGTTGCTAAAACTAAGACTACCTGTACAGGTATCTTCTTGTAAAGTTCTTAAGATAAGTTGAGGCAGTTATGATTGGGGAAGGGAGGAAGAAAACGGAAGGAGAAATTAACACTTGTTTTTTATTGTTTTGAATTGACGACAAAATCATGAGCAGAAAAAGTAGATGTGTAAGTATAATATTTAATGAATTCAAGGACATTTAATTTTCTAAATTTTCAAGGTCCAAATATTAGTGACTGTATAATATTTAATGCAGGGGACATGGTGGCTCAGTGGCTAAGACCCTGAGCTTGTCGATCGAAAGGTCAGCAATTCAGCGGTTCGAATCCCTAATGCCGTGTAACGGGGTGAGCTCCCATTACTTGTCCCAGCTACTGCCAACATAGCAGTTCGAAAGCATGTAAAAAATGCAAGTAGAAAAATAGGGACCACCTTTGGTGGGAAGGTAACAGCGCTCCGTGTGCGTTTGGTATTTAGTCATGCCGGCCACATGACCACGGAAACATCTTCGGACAGCGCTGGCTCCTTGGCTTAGAAACGGAGATGAGCACTGCCCCCTAGAGTCAGGAACGACTAGCACATATGTGCGAGGGGAACCTTTACCTTTACCTTTAATATTTAATGCATGTGTTAAATAAAGATGAGACGAACCTCAGAGCAACTGCTGTCACCAGTTCCTTCCATGTGTTTCTTCTCTCCATGAACTTTCTTCTTCTCCTTCCCAACAAGAATCTAAAACAACAAATGAAAGTGATCAAGCCACATAATTCAAAGTGTTCATAAATCAGTTCCCTGTTCAAAAACACTAACAACTTCAAGGAATTTTTTTTTTAACTAATGAAATGAACAGTACAAGTGCATGCTAACTAATATAAAACCTTAGCTATTTTCATTAGCTAGGGAAAAAGACACTCATTACAGATATGAATGTGCAGTTCTCACTTTTAAGAAGTCCAAAGAAAGCGTCCAAGTTAATTCTAATCATGGCATCAGTCAGAAACCCATGTAGAAAAACGTTTTGTATATTGAGGTAAATCTCAGTAACCAATCTGAGGGTTAAATTGTGTACTGATTTTTATTTATTTATTTATTTATTTATTTATTTATTTATTTATTTATTCAACTTGTATGCTGCCTTTCTCCGAAGACTCAAGGCGGCTTACAATGCATTTAAAAACCATATATAAAAACATTAAAAATTAAAACATTAAAAACAATTAAAACCCATTCACACCATTCATGGCCGGATCTTGCCAGATAGCAACAGCGAGATCAACGGCCCCAGGCCTGCCGGAAAAGCCAGATCTTCACTGCTTTTCGGAAGGCCAATAGGGTGGGGATGGTCTGGATCTCAGGAGGTAACTGGTTCCAGAGAGCTGGGGCAGCCACAGAGAAGGCCCTCCCCCACGGGCCCGCCAGCCGGCACTGTTTAGCTGACGGGACCCGGAGAAGACCAACTCTGTGGGATCTTACCGGTTGCTGGGAGCTATGCGGTAGAAGGCGGTCTCGAAGATAACCTGGCCCTGAGCCATGTAGGGCTTTAAAGGTAATAACCAACACCTTGAATTGTGACCGGAGACCAATAGGGAGCCAGTGCAGTTCGCGGAGAATTGGTGTAATGTGGGTGTACCTAGGTGCACCCACGACAGCTCGCGCGGCTGCGTTCTGGACCAACTGTAGTCTCCGAACACTTTTCAAGGGTAGCCCCATGTAGAGTGTTGTAATAATCTAACCATGAGGTGACAAGGGCATGTGCGACTGTGAGGAGAGCCTCCCGATCCAAGTAGGATCGCAATTGGTACACCAGGCGAACCTGTGTTATATATTAATAACTTCATATAAAGATTATTAGAACAATATCTCAACTATCACATTTGAATTTTCCTTGTTCTAACATAAATAAAAGAATATCTAGAGATGGGTCTTGAAATTTTTTGAGTATTTAAGGTGATGTAAATGAGGTTCAGATAACTTTAACTCTGAACCCAAGTATAAAAATGGCCAGGTTTGGGGAGATATGGTGGGTTACACTTTAGAGTAATGTAATTTGACAGGAGATGGGGAATTGTGAGGCAAACCCTGTTGCTTTTCTATATGTGTGTGCAACATCAACACATATACAAAAGGGTCAAAGGCAGTACCTCAATGTTCAGTCTGATTGTGAATGCAGATTTAGGCATCTCCAAGTCAAAATAATGTAAAATAAAGATAGATATGGAAGTGAAATAGCCCCAAACAGGAGGAACTGGATTAGACCAGTTAGGATATTGTAATAAGCTAGGCCAAGGAAAACTGAAACTGACAAACTGCAGAACTATTTTTGATGTCTCTAACTTCATAGAAAGGGGCCAGGAAGTTACTGAAACTGATAACAAAAGCCGGATTGAAAATATTTTGCAATTCAGTTAATGAAAAAAATCAACATAAAATAGATGTTGCAACTTTTCTACTGAACATGAATAATCAACTCCAACACAATTAGAAATAAAATATATGACTTATCTGACGTGATGGCAGGAGACTGGCTCTATTTTTAGCCACCTGTTCAACATTTTATTTTATTTTATTTATTTTTATTTTATTTAGTTTGTCGATCATGTACTAGATAACAAGTATAAGTACAAACATAGACATGAACAAGGAATGAGTACATATATTATTATATAATATATAACTGGAAGTTATATTTGAATGATGTAGGAAATGAGATATAATTCTGACTCTAATTTACAGATCATATTTATATCCTGGAACAATCACATCTTGAAAACCATAGTTAAATCTCATTTTTGGATGTCAAAAATGAGAGTTAAATGGGGAAGAAGAGGAGGAGGAGGAGGAGAAGGGTGAGAAGGAGAAGGAGAGGAGATCAGCTTTTTCCATTCACATCTGAGTTACTGCAATATATTTAGCACTACCTAAAATTGCAATTAAAACACCTCTCAATTTGGTCCAGTCGCATTAGTTGCATCTAAAACTTTTGAATTACCGGTAGCATAAATAAAATATTGGAATTATTCCAATCAGAACAAGGAAATAAACTATAGGTTGCATTGAGATACAATCTGATCACCATGGAAATGTATACACAATAGTTGACCACATGATTTCCCAAAAAAGCTCACCACCCATCCTGGAAGAGAAAATGAAAGTAGGAATAAATTCATAGGGAGAAAAAAATCAGAATTAAATTAAAAAATAGAAGTCCTTTCCCTCGATTATCAATCATTTGAAATGCTGCTTGTCACTTATCACAATAATAATAATAATAATAATAATAATAATAATAATAATAATAATAATAATATACATAAGATCCCTAAAAAGCTCACCACCCATCCTAGAAGAAGAGAAAATGAAAGTAGGAATAAATTCATAGGGAGAAAAAAATCATAGAATAAAATAAAATTAAAAAATAGAAGTCCTTTCCCTCGATTTCAATCATTTGAAATACTGCTTGTCACAATAATAATAATAATAATAATAATAATAATAATAATAATAATAATAATAATAATATACATAAGATCCCTAAAAAGCTCACCACCCATCACCCGGGAAGAGAAAACGAAAGTACTGTTAAGAATGAAACTCAAAGGGAGGAAAACAAAACGACATTTATTTCAATTGATCTCATTTAGACGTGTAGGCAAGCGTTCAGTAGGCCAATCTCTCCCCTCCGGCATCTTCCAACCTGCCCCACCTGCCTGATCCTTGAGCAGCCTTATGGGAGTTGTAATCCAGCACACTGAGAGCTCAGGAGCAAAGGGGAGACAAGGGAAGGCGAAGGAGTAAAGCGATCCTAGGAAAAGTCGCGCCGCCGGTCCGCTTTACCCAACCGGCGTGGACGCCTTTTTGGAGAGCCGGCGCGTTCTGGGAACCCAAACGAGGCCGACGGCTGGCAGCCCCGAGAGGAGCCGGGAAAAGGACGCTCAGGGGCTGCTCTGCTTACCTGCTGCTCGGCCGCTTCCATCCCTCCGTCTATAGGATGAGCCTGTCCGCAGGTCCACTGTCAAGCGCGCCCGGGAAGCAGCAAGGAAACGCCGTCTGCTTGGCTGATGCAACGAGGCGCGCCGGATTGCGCGCAGCTCTCCGCCCCTCGGCGGGACGGAGGGACGGCCCTGCATGGGCGGAGTTTCGGGACGGTGCACGGCCGGGGCCGGGTGGATGGGGCCGGCCTCAGCAGCAGTTCGGGGAGCGGCCGGAGAGTGCCCAGTGTGGATCCCCCGCCTTGCAAGCGGCGTCCTCCAGATGGGTAGGAGTGGCGTTCCCAGGATCCGCGAGCGCGCAGGCAGCGCTTTTCTAAGGTTGCGCTTCTCGCTGCTCTGGCGGGCGCCGGGTTGGCGCTTCTCCGTGCTGAAGATTGCGGAACAGCCAACATGCCGATGGCAGAGAGCGAAAAATGCCATTTCGCCTGAAGGACGAGGTTGGAGAAGGGGTGAAATTCAGCAGGTTCTGGAGAACCGGTAGCAGAAATTTCGAGCAGTTCGGAGAACCGGCAGATACCACCTCTGGCTGCCCCCCCCCCCCGAGTAGGGTGGGAATGGAGATTTTGCAATATTTTCACACAGGAGTGGGGAGGGAATGGGGATTTTGCAGTATCCTTCTGGAATGGGGTGGGAATGGAGATTTTGCAGTATCCTTCCCCTGCCATGCCCACCAAACCACACCACACCTACAGAACAGGTAGTAAAAAAAATTGGATTTCATCCCTGGGTTGGAACACACACAGGTGGTCCTCAACTTAGGACCACAATTGAGCCCCAAATTTATGTGGCTAAGTGAGACATTTCTGAAGTGAGTTTTGCCCCACTTTACGACTTTCCTTGTCACCTTTGTTAAGTGAATCGCTGCAGTTGTTTAATAATCCAGTTATTAAATGAATCCGGCTTCCCCTTTGACTTTGCTTGTCAGAAGGTCGCAGAATAGAACAGAACAGAACTCTTTATTGGCCAAGTGTGATTGAACACACAAGGAATTTGTCTTGGTGCACACGCTCTCGGTATACATAAAAGAAAAGACACATTCGTCAAGAATCATAAGGTACAACACTTAATGATAGTCATAGGGAACAAATAAGCAATCAAGTCATATTAGGAAAGGGGATCACGTGACCCTGGGACACTGCCAGCCGTCATAAATGTGAGTCAGTTGTCAAGCATCCAAATGTAAATCACGTGACCATGGGGGATGCTGCAATGGTTGTGTGAAAAATGGTCATAAGTCACTTTTTTCAATGCCGTTGCAACTTTGAACGGTCACTAAAGTGAACTGTTGTAAGTTGAGGACTACCTGTATTGATCTGTGTATCCTAATAAATCTCTGCCAAAGCAAATCAGCTTTACAGTATCTGGAAGTAAAGAGTTCCAAATTAAGTGAGTCGGCTTAGGTAGGGATTGCCCCAATAATATTTAAGACAACTGTGATTTATTCTGGTTATTTGTTTTAACCACTGCACTGATTTTTAAACAAGATGAGTACAGGTAGTTCTCGACTTACGACCACAATAAAGCCCAAAATTTTTCTTGCTAAGCGATACATTTGCTAAGTGAACTTTGTCCTATTTTACGACCTTTCCTGCCACAGTTGTTAAATGAATCAGTGCAGCTTTTAAATTAGTGACCTGATTGTTAAGGGAATCTGGCTTCTCCGTTGACTTTGCTTGCTAGAAAGTCAAAAAAGGTGATTGTCATAAATATGAGTCGGTTGCCAAGTATCTGAATTTTGATCACATGACCATGGGGATGCTGCAACAATTGTAAATGTGAAAAATGGTAATAACTCACTTTTTTCAGTGCTTTTGTGACTTTGAACAGTCATTAAACGAACTGGTGTAAGTAGAGGACTACCTGTAATGTTTTCCATAAAAGTTTGGGTGGATGGGAGAGGGCTGTTCCATCTTTCTCCACAAAATGCAGTGGAAAATTTGTTTTCTATATGTCTTTGCCTCCATCTAGTGGCCACTGGGATTTTTGCAGACCAAAACTTACAATTACAGGATTAGGATTCCATAGACCTTAATTTATCCATTTAAAATAATTAACGATGGAGATCAAAGAAAGAGAAGACTCAGATTACTATAAAGTGTGGAATAGGTTTTATACATGGTTGGAAAACAGAAATCAAATTAAGAAATAAGAATATAAAGTGAAATTTGAAATTAACATACTGGATATAAATGTAAATAATGATCCTGCGAACAAAACAGTTAATTATGAATATTTAAAAATAAAGAGAAGGAGTGGGAGGATAAAAGCTAAGAGTAAAGACAAAACTCGATGCAGAAAGTTGTAAAATTGTATATATCTGTTGTTAGTATTGTATTTTAACATCTGATGTGTGTGTTTTTTGTTTTTTGTTTTTGTCTCTTGACTTCTTTTGCTATTGTGTGTTTGGTTTTAAAATGTAAAATACTCAATAATTTTTTTTTAAAGGATTCCATAGACCTGTGTTTTAATCTTTGCAACTTTGTGGATTTGTGGATTTCAGTTCCCAGAATTTCCCAACCAGGCAGGCAGATAAGCTGTAAAAGTCCAATTTGTTATCCCTCATTATTTATTGGACCACAAAAAGTTGGCCTGAAAGTAAAAGGAAAGTATTAGGAAATTTCTCCTTAGTTCTAGGTTGGTTCTCTCCATCTCACCCTGTATACAGAGTGACAACTTCAGATTGTTTCACATACGGGCTAAAAAATGAGATGAAGACAATATTGTGTTGCTAACGGGTTGCACAGAAATTTTATAACAACTTGATATTGCTGCAATATCCAAGCATGTGATGAGGGACTTGTAATAAATCAGACGCTGTTGTCTAACTCATGTAGTGAGTCACATCCAGTACGAGTTGTGAAGTAGACCATATCACAATGCATTTATCAACTGTAACCTAAAAGCAAATAGCATTGTCATTAATCCAAATTAGATTAGATAAATTAAAAAGCAAGAACCAAGTTCATTTTTCACTTTAAATACTTCAAATACGGAATATTTTATTTTATTTGTTTATTTATTTGTTTTAATTTCTATACCGCCCTTCTCCAATATAGGACTCAGGGCGGTGCACAGCCAAAGTAAAAACCAGACATAGAAAAATTAAAAACTGATTAAAATAATTAGATAATTTGGCCATAATTAAAAACAATTCCAATTTAAAATAGTTTAAAAATTTGACTCAAGCCAGCCCAGCTAGTTGGAATAAATGGGTTTTCAGGGCCCGACGAAAAATCCGGAGGTCTGTTATTGTACGTAACTCTGGGGGGAGGTTGTTCCAAAGGGTGGGCGCCGCCACAGAGAAGGCTCTCCCCCTGGGGGTCGCCAGCCGACATTGTCTGGCGGACGGCACTCTGAGGAGGCCCACTCTGTGCGAGCGTACTGGCCGGTGGGAGGCTATTGGTGGCAGAAGGCGGTCTCGTAAATACCCCGGCCCTAAGCCATGGAGCGCTTTAAAGGTGGTCACCAACACCTTGAAGCGCACCCGGAAGACCACCGGGAGCCAGTGCAGCTCGCACAGGAGAGGTGTCACATGGGAGCGCCTCGTCGCCCCCATAATCCCCCGCGCGGCCACATTCTGGACCAGCTGGAGCCTCCGGGTGCACCCCAGGGGGAGCCCCATGTAGAGAGCGTTACAGTAGTCCAGGCGGGAAGTGACGAGTGCTTGAGTGACTGTGTGTAGGGAGTCCCAATCTAGAAAGGGGCGTAACTGGCATATCAGGCGAACCTGATAAAAAGCCCCCCTGGCCACGGCCGTCAAATGATCTTCCAAAGACAGCCATGCGTCCAGGAGGACGCCCAAGTTACGAGCCCTCTCCGTGGGGGCAAGTGATTCACCCCCAATAGCCAGCGATGTCATCAGCTGGCTATATCGGGACGCCGGAAGCCACAGCCACTCGGTCTTGGAGGGGTTGAGTCGGAGCCTGTTTCTCCCCATCCAGGCCCGCACGGCCTCCAGACACTGGGACATCACTTCAAGGGCATCATTGGGGTGGCCTGGGGTGGAGATGTACAGCTGGGTGTCATCAGCGTACTGATGGAACTCCACCCCAAAGCCACGGATGATCTCACCCAGCGGCTTTACATAAATGTTGAACAGAAGGGGCGAAAGGACCGACCCTTGTGGCACCCCACAAGCAAGGTGCCTCGGGGTCGACCGTTGCCCCCCTGTCAACACAGATTGCAACCGGTCAGAGAGGTAGGAGGAGAACCACCGCAGCACGGTGCCTCCCACCCCCAACCCCGCCAACCAGTGCAACATGATACCATGGTCGATGGTATCAAAAGCCGCTGAGAGGTCTAACAGGACCAGGATAGAGGAACAACCCCTATCCCGGGCCCTCCAGAGATCATCCACCAATGCGACCAATGCCGTTTCAGTGCTGTGCCCAGGCCGGAAGCCGGACTGGAGCGGGTCTAGATAGACAGCTTCATCCAGGTACCGGGGAAGCTGTTGCGCCACCACACTCTCAACAACCTTCGCAATGAAGCGAAGGTTGGAGACTGGACGATAGTTAGCCAAAACAGCCGGATCCAGAGAGGGCTTCTTGAGGAGGGGCCTCACAACCGCTTCTTTCAAAGCGGCCGGCAGGACCCCCTCACTCAAAGAAGCGTTAACAATCTTCTGGAGCCAGCCTCGTGTCACCTCCCGGGAAGCCAGTACTAACCAGGAGGGACACGGGTCCAATAAACATGTGGTCGCGTTCAGCCGTCCCAGGACCCTGTCCATGTCCTCGGGAGCCACAGGATCGAACTCCCCCCAGGTAACATTCTCAAGACCTGCCTCAGTCATCCCGTCCGGACATACCCAGTCAGAGGCCAGCCCTTCCCGAATCTGAGCGATTTTGTCATACAGATACTGCACAAAATCCTCAGCACGGCCCTGCAAGGGGTCATCCCGCACCTCCAGATGAAGGAGGGAGCGGGTCACCCTAAACAGGGCGGCTGGGCGATTATCTGATGACGTGATAAGAGCGGCAAAATAACTCGTTTTCGCCGCTTTTATCGCCACTAGGTAGGTCTTAATATAAGACCTCACCAGTGTTCGGTCAGATTCGGAGTGGCTGGTCCTCCAACTACTCTCCAGGCGTCTTTTCCGGCGCTTCATCTCCCTAAGCTCCTCGGAGAACCAAGGAGCTAAGTGAGTTCGGTGCCGGGTCAGAGGCCGGCAGTGTTATTGGTGTGCAAATAGATACTTAATTTTAAAAATTGCTGTTTCACTCAAAACTGTTTATGATTGTGGAACAACAAAAATATTATAACTATAAAAGTGATTCTGTAAATTAATCATCTATATAGTACGCTCAATTTCAATGAACATCTTCATAACTATTTTCTTTTTTCCTATGTTATCTCTGTTCTGTTTATACTTATGGAAATGTGATTTTATGTTTTTGAATCTAATGATTAAAAAATTGAGTTTGTATTTTCTGTTTTTTGGGTTTTTTTCTTTATTTTTTCTAATAATTCATTTTTATTGTATTTGGAAAAGTATTTGTCTATGACAGATTAGAAATTCAGCAAAAAAACTCTGATCTTTCACTATATATAGTTTGAGAAGTGCTGCTTTAGTATATTGTTGCTGAATTTCTGTACATATTCATGAGCAACAGTAGAACATAGCACAACAGTTTTTCAAGAATTTTCTTTCTTTTTTTTGAGAAAGCAACTTACATATAATGAAAAAAACCACAAGAATCAATTAATTAAATCCTCTCCTAAATTAAATTCTCTCTTTTCCATCCAGACACTCATAGTCAAAAATATTTTTTTCTTCAAACATCTAGATAGGCAATAATATCTCTGTGTTACAAGAAAAAATGTTTTTTTACTCAGACTCAGTATGGTAATTCATATTTGGTTTGGAAAAGGACTATTTCCTTCCTTCCTTCCTTCCTTCCTTCCTTCCTTCCTTCCTTCCTTCCTTCCTTCCTTCCTTCCTTATTTTAAAGAAACATTAAATGAATTAGGTGGATTTTGGAATGGAGTATATTGTAAACAAATCTGACAGAGGCAAAATATTATTTAGCCAGAAGATGGCAGCAAATTTACATGTTTCAGAAAGAATGCCTTTTTTTTTTTTATGACCATGGTTGTAACAGAGACAACATTTTCTTTTTCCATTCACAATATATCTAATAAATAGTGACCAGATTTGAATAAATGTATCCTTCAATAGTAGGGGTTTTTTTATGCTTTTTGTGAAAAGGTTTGGTTTTTTTATTTAGAACTATTTTCCACATATTTAAATACCAATGATTCAATAAAAATGTACTTGAATTTACCAGAGTCCTTACAATAACAAACCTGATAAAGTAACATCAGGAGGTGAGTTACTTTCTATTTATTCTATTTATTTCTATTAATCTATTTACCGTACTTTTCAGAGTATAAGACACACCGGAGTAAAAGACGCAGCTTAGTTTTTGTGGAGGAAAATAGGTAATAAAAAAATCTGCCTATTCATCTGGCTAGCGTCCTTAGTCTGGTCAGCTTCAGCACATTAGTTTGCTGGTTTTTTTATCCCCTGCTTGGGGATAAAAAACAGCTTCTAAGGCACAGCTGAGAGGAAGCAGCAATGAGAAAAGCAGGCAAAGCACAGGGAGGGGGATCGCTTCACTTGGGTAGCGCCTAGTTAGGGCTGAAAAAAAGCTTTTAAAGAACAGCTGCGAGTTGGAGCAAAGCATGGAGATCGCTTCACTTGCTAGCGCCTCATTAAAGCACAGTGGAGAGTTGAGGGAGCAGGCAAAGCTGGGAAGATTGTTTCATTCACTAGCGCCTCTTTAGCACCTTGTTAGGGCTGAAAAAAATCTTCGAAAAAGCTACATTCGGAGTATAAGACGCACCTAAATTTTCAGCCTTTTTTAGGAGGGGGAAAGGTCCATCTTATACTCCGAAAAATACGGTAGTTTATTTATGTATCAAATTTGAAGACCGTCCATCCTCCTGAGGGGTGTACGATTCTGAGGGGTGTACAATTAAAATATAAAAACCAAATGAATAATTGTCCCAAAGGTGTTTTTTCAGGAGGCAACTGGACTTTCTTATTTTTTTTTTCTTTTGAAGACGTTTCGCTTCTCATCCAAGAAGCTTCTCTGCTTCTTGGATGAGAAGTGAAACTTCTTCAAAAGAAAAGAAACCAAGAACGTCCAGTTGCCTCCTGAAAAAACACCTTTGGGACAACCATGACCTGGATGACTGAGAATCTCTACAGACTTCCAAATGAATAATTATATTCCAGTACGGCTTTCAAGGCACTAACTAAACCCAAGTTTGCATACTCCTCTGCAAATAACAGAATAACAGAATTGGAAGGGACTTTGGAGTTTTTCCAATCCAATCCCTTGTTTGAACAGGAAACCTTATACCATTTCAGACAAATGGTTGTCCAATCTCTTCTTAGAGCCAAGGTGGCACAGTGGTTAAGAGTGCAGCACTGCAGGCTACTTCAGTTGACTGCTGGTTGCAGTTTGGCAGTTCAAATCTCACCGGCTCAAGGTTGACTCAGCCTTCCATCCTTCCGAGGTAGGTAAAATGAGGACCCAGATTGTTGGGGGCAATAGGCTGACTCTGTAAACCGCTTAGAGAGGGCTGTAAAAGCACTATGAAGTGATATATGTAAGTCTAAGTGCTATTGCTATTCTTAAAAACTTCCAGTATTGGAGCACTTACTTCTGAAGGCAAGTCAGTGATTAATTAAACCACTGATTAATTTTTCTAACTGTCAGGAAATTTCTCCTTAGTTCTAGGTTGGATCTGTCCTTGATTGGTTTTCAATCCATTGCTTCTTTTCGTGCCTTCAGATGCTTTAGAAAATAAGTTGAACCCCTCCCCTCCCCTTCTTTGTGGCAGCCCCTTAAATATTGGAACACTGCTATCACGTCATCCCCAGCCCTTCTTTTCATTAAACTAGACAATTTCTGCAACTGTTCTTCGTATGTTTTAGCCTCCAGTCCCATAATCATCTATGTTGCTCTTCTCGGTACTCTTTCTAGAGTCAACATCTTTTTTATATTGTAGCGACCAAAACTGGATGCAATATTCCAAGCTGCCAAACAAGTTGGGAAAGCCAGATCTTCAGACATTTCCAGGAGTCCAGGAGAGTAAGAAGGTTCTGTTCTGGACTCTACCAGTCAATATTCTTTAACTGATGGAGTCCGTAACAAACCCTCCCTGCCTGACTGGGTGTGACAGGCCAACGTAGTGGGAAGAAGACAGTTCCATAGAGTTTCATGCTATGTAGGGTTTTAAAGGTCATAACCAACATCTTGAATTCAACCCAAGCAAACTAGCACCCAATGTAGCTCACACAGCATGCGCCATCCTTGGAGCACTCAAGATTGCTCAGACAGTTTAATTTTTGATACCATCTGAAGCTTCCAGATACTTTTCAAGAGTGGATTGCAACTGATAATCTAATCTTGTGTAGCTTCTTCTCTGGTAATATTGAACTGCAAACTACGGCATACAAAGCTTTTGCTAGACCAATTCTCGAATACAGCTCACCTGTCTGGAACCCGCACTGAATAGTGGACATTAATGCAATCAAATGAGTCCAGAGATATTTCACGAGAAGAGTCCTCCACTCCTCTGCTCGCAACAGAATCCCTTACGCCACCAGACTTGAAATTTTGGGCTTAGACAATTTAGAATTTTGCTGTCTTTGGTCCACCCTAAGTGTAGTACATAAAATTATCTGCTACAATGTCCTACCTGTCAATGAATACTTCAGATTCAACCACAACAATACATGAGCACACAATAGATACAAACTCATGGTAAAACGCTCCAAACTTGATTGCAGAAAATACGACTTCAGAATGGTCAATGCCTGGAATGCACTACCTGACTCATAGTTTCTTCCCCAAACCCCCAAAACTTTAACCTTAGACTGTCTACTGTTGACCTCACCCCATTCCTAAGAGGTCTGTAAGGGGCGTGCATAAGCACACCAACGTGCCTACCGTCCCTGTCCTACTGTCCCCATTTATTTGTATCCATTTCATGTATTCATAATCATGTTTATACTTATATCTGTTATCTAATACATGCTTGACGAAATAAATAAATAAAAATAACAATTATCTTGTACCAATGTGTGTGCCTTAGAAAGTATGGGCTTTAGACTGTTATATTTTGATTATAAAAGATCACCTCAATGAGCAAAAAAACCCGATTATGTTGAGTGCATGGATGCTATTTATTTGACAAAAATGATTTCTGTTTATTAATTTCTGAGACATACACAAGTATGCATTTGTGCCAGTTTCGAGGCACAGCAGTGATATTTACACAATCCACCCAGTGAGTGGCACCAGGGGAATAAAAAAATAGCCCAGTTTGTCCAGGAGAAACCACAGCTCGCAAGCACAAGGGGCAGCGTTTTGTATAGATGAAATGTCCTGGGTCAAATCCTTGGGTACAGACTGGCATAAGTACGAGACTGTATCTGTTTCTCCTACTTGGGGAATCTGGTTTGTTTGGTCTCATGTTAAATTTACTTAAAAACTGTGGTTGGAAAGATCGACTGGAATTAGAATGTTATGGAGTTCAGATTCTTCTTAAAACCAGCTGAAAAGAAGCCAGCCATGAAAATACAATCCAAAGTAATTACGGTGTGAAAAGTAGAATTTACTGTGCTAGAAAAAGGCCGAGAGATTGAAACGAGAGTAATGAGATGTGGAAAATGGAATAAAAGATCACAAAATTAGTATGGCCTGTACAATTTTGAAAACACTCCATCCCCCAAGGAATGGCAACTATTTCCATTGTTAAATTCAATTTATAGATCCTAGGAGGGGGGGGGAAACTCTTCTAGCAACTGAAGCCCATTTAAGCACATAAAAGCAAATTAATGTTTCCAATTGGCCTTTCCAGAATGTGGACATCATCAGGAGATTCAGAAATAAGACCTGATGGCAGATTGGCTTTTCAAACCCAACAATTAGTTGGTACAATTGCAAGATTTTTGGCATAAGGAAATTAGTTACTTCCATATATGTAATATTTCAACAATTTAATCTGAGATATATAATTTCTTGTTTTGGAAAGATTAAAATTAAATTGGGGGGGGGGGGGAGAGAGAGGTTTTAGAAAACCCACAGAGTAGTCTGAAAAATGGAGTGTATGTGTTCTGTAGGATTAGGAATCACTGTGGGAGTTTTATTCTCAGATTAAGCACAGCGTTCTTAACTGCAGTGAAAAAGGAAAAAAAAAAAGAATGAAGCTAAGAGCCTGTGATATAATGTGGTATATTGGATCTTAAGAACTGTGGCCTGGTTAAGAGAGTTAAGAGTTAAGAGGCCTGGTGGCACAATGGTTAAAATGCAGTATTGCAGGCTAATTCTGCTGACTGCTGGCTGCCGGCAGTTCAATTCTGACCAGCTCAAGGTTGTCTCAGCCTTCCATCCTTCCAAGGTAAAATGAGGACTCAGATTATTGGGGGCAGTAGGTTGACTCTCTAAACTGCATAGAGAGGGCTGAAAAGCACGAAGCAGTATATAAGTCTTAAGTGCTGTTGCTACTGAGCCACGGTGGTGTAGTGGTTAGAATGCAGTACTGCAGGCTACTTCTGCCGGTTGCCTGCAATTTGGCAGTTCAAATCTCACCAGGCTCAAGGCTGACTCGGCTTTCCATCCTTCCGAGGTGGGTAAAATGAGGACCCAAATTGTTGGGGGGCAATATGCTGACTCTGTAAACTGCTTAGAGAGGGCTATAAAGCACTGACTAGATGGCTCAGTGACTAAGACACAGAGCTTGTTGATCAGAAAGGTCGGCAGTTCAGTGGTACGAATCCCTAGTACAGATCTCCTGCGTGAGCAGGGGGTTGGACTAGATGACCTCCAAGGTCCCTTCCAACTCTGTTACTGTTACACTGTAAAGCGGTATATAAGTCTAAGTGCTATTGCTAGGGTATCTGCCCTGTGGACTTGTGGACTTCAGCTCTCAAAATTCCCCAGCCAGCATGACTTTTCTCTACGAGAGTAACCCCAGAAGACAGGAAAAGTGACTCATCTAAGGTCAACAAAGGGATGTTGTCTCCTCTTTTCCCTAATCTTTTGGGAAAGATTGGGAGTGGGATGGCTCAGCAGCTAAAGATGTTGAGTTTATCAGCTGGAAAGCTGACAGCCTAGGTTCGAGACCTGAGTGCTGCATGACAGGGTGAACTCCCGTTACTTGCCCCAGCTCCTGGCCCACCTAGCAGTTCCAAAGCATGCAGATGCGAGTAGATAAATAGGTACCATTTCAATGGGAAGGTAACAGTGTACTGTGCCCCTTTAACTTTTAGTCATGCTAGCCATATGATCACAAAAGTGTCTTTGGACAATGCTGGCTCCCTCAGCTAAGAAACAGAGACGAGTACTGCCCCTTAGAGCCAGACATGATTGTACAAGGGAAACTTTTACCTTTACCTGGGATAGATGCAAATTTCTAGCCATGCCTCATTTCTAGCTTCAAATTCTTTTACCATCCTAGAACATAAGCCTCAACTGAGATCCCAAACACACAAATTCGCAGGCCGTGTCATTTTGTTATGACTGCCCTCTACATAAATGCTATTATAGAAGAAAAGAAGAACAACTGTTTGCAAGAAAGGAGAAGGAATGGCAGTATCTTTGCCTGCTGCATTAGATTAGAGAAGGAGAGGAGAGATGATTAAGACCAAGCTATATATTACACTGCACACCAAAGCGTGCCATGGATTTATGTTCTAAATGAAAAGCAGCCTTAGAGGAATGCAGTTTTAAGGATGTGTGTGTTTAGGGACAGATTCAATTCTTTCTCTCACGAACTGTTCTGATGCTCACAATAGCCTGTGAATTGTTTTCCTTCTTAAGAGGATGCCAGAAGAGCGCTCACAAGCAAGATTCAGCATCTGGAACCCCCAAAGATAAAAATAGCTGGAAGGAAAAAATCACAGTGAAAAAATAGATGTATAAATTCCACAGGCTGCTGACCAGATCTTTGTTTGTTGTTGTTTTTTTGCTTATTTTTTAAATAAAAAAGGCCCTCTGAGGATTCATTGTACACATTTGTGCCACATGTAGTTTGACTCCTTCTGTACATCCCTTGTTCTTCTTTAGCTGACTCCCATTCCAAGCTTCTAAGAATGGTTGAGGAATTCTGCCTTCTGCCTCCCACACTGATGGCAGCATGTCTTCCTATCTTCCTTCATTTTGGCTGAACCAGCTTCAGGCAGGTCACTTCTCAACATCCTTCCCTCTTCCAAGCCTTTCAGCTCCCATCCTAACCAGGACCAGAGATACTGAATTGCAATCTCAGATAGGTTGATGGGACCCAGAACTCTGATAAGTGAGCCTTGGTAGTACGGTGGTCTAAAGCACCCTGTTATTAAGACCAGCTGCCTGCAATTACTGCAGGTTCGAATCTCGCCAGGCTCAAGGTTGACTCAGCCTTCCATCCTTTCTAAGGTAGGTAAATTGAGGACCCAGTTGTGGGGGCAATAAGCTGACTTTGTATAAATATACAAAAGGATGAAGGCTATTGCTTAGCACATTGTAAGCCGCCCTGAGTCTCCGGAGAAGGGTGGCATATAAATCAAATTAAAAAAATAATAATAAGACTTTGTGTTGATACCTGTCTTTGGTGGGCTGTCATTACCTAATTTGTGCCCTTAATACAAGACTGTATAGTGGCATTGTGGGAAATGAAATAGCAGCATTCCAGGGAAGGACTCAATGCTGCCATTTTCATAGGTTTTCATAAATTTTCATAAATGGAAATCTACAAATATGCCAATGCTCACAACAGGCTAATTTTGATGCCCCCCTCAAAACTTGCACAAACCAACACCTCACCTGCCCGCTGCACAGATTGCAATCCACCGATGAAATACCCTCTGAGATCCTTCCAAATATATCTTTCACAACTGATGAAAACTTCAGTTGTTCTCGGGTTCCAAAACTTAAATTGGCAATGACAGCCACGCCAGAAGACTTTGAATTAATCCTCTGTCATGGTCACCAACTTCACAGGATTATTCTGAAGATCAAAGAGGATAAGATGACCACCTAGCCATTTTAATCACTCTTGAAATAGAGCAGAGTAAGAATTCTGTAGAACTAGTTGAGCTTCTGTCAACATGAGTTGTTCCAGTTATAAGTCATAAATTTCCCTATTGCCTAAGAACTGCCACAGTGTTTTTATAAGATGACTGATCACATATATTATTCTCCTTTATCCCCTTCCATTTTAAAGTAGTGCCTTGTCTGTGCATTTTTGTTGTAATCTATTTTTCTAAGTAAAAACTTCTCTCCAACCTCACCCCTGAAAAAAAAAACACCAGCATTTTAAATTAACAAAGGAGCAATAAAAATAAAAGAAAGGGAAGAAAATATTTCTTTATTGGAAAACATCTGTTTGTCTTTAATGTGGTATAAAAATTTGCAAGGCATCCCTAAGCGATGCCTTCTGCATTTATAGTTCCTCTTTATTTTCCATCCATCTATAGGACTTCAGGAATTCTGCTGCAAATACCACAACTGGGTTTGTAGATGAAGTTTGTTTTCACTCTGACCTAAATTTCAGCAAGAATTAGGAAACCAAATTAAAGAAAAGCATCTACAGAATGGCACATCTGTTGAGGCTGCCTAAGGACATTTGCATGATAAATGTTTACATGTTTTTGGACATGGGAATTCTGCAGCGAAGCGGGATGTCTCACTCTGCATGCCAGTGCCCAGAATGTTTTCTCAGCTCATAATTGTTAGATTGTTGTCTCCAAACTCTGGATAAAGCAAAAGTTCAATCTTGTTTGTTTGTTCAAGGGGGTCACAGAATGCATCTCAATAGTAGAACCACTTTAAGTATTTCTTACATGGTTGCTCACACAGAGAATATTACCGTGAGGCAAGACATACAATTTCAAATTTTGCTTTACTGGGTTTCACCTAAAATTCACATCACAAGATCTACAAAATGACTAAAAGACAAAGAACAAGCCATCTGTTTACATGTCCCTTCTTGAATCAGCAGCAATTTGATCCACCTTTGTTCCATTCTCATTTTCATTTATGTAAACATTTTTAATAGAATATCTTTTTTATATCACAAAGTCAAACATTAAAATACAAACTAACATGAAAGGGAAAAAGGAGAAGGAAATAACAAAACACACTTAAAGGGACCAAAAAAAAATAATCAACAAACAAATTTATAACAAAGTTGAGCTCCAACTTTCTTTTAGTCCAGAGATAATGACAGTTCAACAACCTCTCTCTAAATTTAAGCAAATAATGCCAATATCTTAAAATACTAATAATTAACTTTCTAAAATTCCCATATTCATAACATGCCCTTCTCTTAATTTTAATCTAACAGGTAAATAAATTGTCAAATGTGAATAACGTTATATTTAAAAAATATTTCTCTAATCCAATCCAATCCTCAAATCACAAAGTCAAAAGAATGGAAAGAAATAGGAATAGAACAGAATACTTCATTTGGCCATGTGTGATTAGACACACAAGGAATTTGTCTCTGGTGCTTAAGCTCTCAAATGTACATACAAAACAACGAAGTAATAATCACAATAATGATACCAATAAGAGAAGGTAGTAGTATATAAGATTTCTCTTTGTCTTGCAAGAAATCTAACCAGTCTCCAAATCACAAGAAATTTAGTCAAATTACTATCTCTAAGCAGTCAATTTCACCACCTCTGCTAGTTCCAGGATGTAAAGTATTTTTTTTTTTAATTCACATATTGCACATGTGATAGTTGCACCAAATTAGAGGAAGATGCTATAGCTTCCTCTTTTCTTACTAAGGCCATAACCCAACATATAATTGCTAGGAAATGTATTCCTGTAAGACCATCCTTAGGATTATTCTATGGACAAGTAGGTGTTTGTGGTCACATTTTGTGATCCAAAGTGATGTCACTAGAAAAGTTCAGATGAAAGTCGTATAATCTCATTGATTTACACTATCTGGGACATCGTATACATATTACCATGTTTACAAGATGCTATGTTTATAGCTTTGGAGTGGATGAACTCTTAGATTAATAAAGGATCCCAGTTCTATTGCCAGGATGAATAGGAAACAGATCTCATGTGGTCCTGTTGCTATATTGCATTATGTACCTGCAAGCTAAAAATTTCAAACTTCTTATTTGTTTTAACTCATTATAGTCTTCATATTCAGGTCCACCATCTTTGATGAGGTTGTTGGAGAGATTAAATGTTGGAAAGATAGATAGATAGATAGATAGATAGATAGATAGATAGATAGATAGACCCTGTTTCCCTGAAAATAAGACATCCCCTGATAATAAACCCAATCGGGCTTCTGAGCGCATGTGCTAAAATAAACCCTCCCTGAAAATAAGCCCTCCCCAAAAATATTTAAACACATGCGCAGCCGGTCCCTGCCATTTCCTCTGGTTTCCTCCACGTGCACCAAAATAATAAGACCTCCCCGAAAATAAGGCAAGTGCTTATTTTGGGGTTCAAAAAAATATAAGACGGGTCTTATTTTCGAGGAAACATGGTAGATATAGATATCAACTATATATTAACTAACTTTTGGATTAATTCTGTAAAATGCATCAAAGAGATAGAAACAATCAGCCAAAGAAATTAAAGGCAAAAGATAGAAAATCAAATGCATCCATCCACAGCTTTCTTTTTCTTCTTAATCCATTCAGTCAGGACATTCCATACAAGAGCTTGTGTATGTATGTATGTATGTATGTATGTATGTATGTATGTATCAGTGGTGGGTTGCCCCTGGTGTGGACTGGTTCACAAGAACCGGTAGTAAAACCGGCGGGAGGCCCCGCCCACCGCCCCAGATGTCGTCATCGGCAATCTGTGCATGATCCGTGCATGATCCCGTTGCGAACCGGTAGTAAAGGTAAGTAGAACCCACCCCTGGTATGTATGTATGTGTATGTGTATGTGTATGTATATGTGTATATGTACATGTATATGTACATGTAAATGTATATGTATTTATAGGGACACGGTGGCTCAGTGGCTAAGACGCTGAGCTTGTCAATCAGAAGCTCGGCAGTTCAGCGGTTCGAATCCCTAGTGCTGCGTAACGGAGTGAGATCCTGTTACTTGTCCCAACTTCTGCCAACCTAGCAGTTCAAAAGCACGTAAAAAACGCAAATAGAAAAATAGGGACCACTTTGGTGGAAAGGTAACAGTGCTCCATGTGCCTTTGCCATTTAGTCATGCTGGCCACATGACCACGGAGACGTCTTCGGACAGCGCTGGCTCCTCGGCTTAGAAATGGGGATGAGCACCGCTCCCTAGAGCCGGAAACGACTAGCACGCATGTGCGAGGGAAACTTTACCTTTATCCTTAGTGTATAGTGGGAATTGCAGTATCATGACATGCATGATCAAATTCTCAGGTTAGATGATAGCAATACATGTTATTCGTGTTAGGTTGTAGTCACCATGACATACAATGTATAAGAGATGAAATTCTTCAGATTCCAGACAGTGTTGTCCTATAAATTTCTTCTGCTATTCTGCTCTTTTAATCTGTCCCAGGCCTAACATTGATTGCCCAACTCATTTAATGGTTGTAACCAGTGGTGGGATTCAGCCAGTTCGCACCACTTCGGGAGAACCAGTTGTTAACTTTCTGAGCAGTTTGGCAAACTGGTTGTTTGAAAAAATAATTAGGGCAGAGAACTGGTTGTTAAATTACTTGAATCCCACCACTGGTTGTAACCATTCATTTCATAGCCACTTAAATCCTAAAATCCTGTGGTGCTTAGCCAAGCCTCGGTGGGACCTGACCCAGAGAAATCCCAGAATTTTCTACAGAGACTAGATGGCTGGGAATTCAATCATTAGATAATGTGATCCCCAGAAGGCTTTCTATTAAAGGCTGTTAAAGCAGTTTTTTTTTAAAAAAAAAATCACATCCCTTTTATCTCAGCGTTCCTTACATTTCTTACTGTCTGCCTTAAGGATGGGCATTTGTATTGAACTAAAATATTTTCATTTGCATTTCCAGTGTAGCCAGAGGCATTTGCAAAGGTGGTGGAATAGGAATTGTGATGTGACATTGTGGCACAAGCCTCCACTCTTTTTATATATACATTATATGATGTAACACACCTATACGTAAGAGTAAAGTCTAAGAAGATAATAGCAATGATGCTTAGACTTATATATTGCTTCACAGTGTTCTACAATCCTTTCTAAGCAGTTTACAGGGTCAGGATATTTCTCCCAATAATCTGGTAATTTCCTAGATAAATCCCTGCAGTTATCTTGGCAGAATTTCAGAAGTGGTTTGCCATTGTTTGCTTTCTAGGGCTGAGAGAGAGTGACTGGCCCAAAGTTGGTTTCATATTAAAGGCATGAAACCTTTAATATGAAACCAACCATGAATTCTAGAATTCATGGTCTTTGCCATAGTATTATGTTTTGTTGTTGATTGACGGATTGATTGACTGATTGATCTGGGTGTTACCTAATTTCCAAATAACCCTGATATGATTTCAGAAGTATTAATGTGATTGTTGTGGTCCGCCAGCAGCCTGCAGAGCTGGCAGTGGAGTCGGACAGTGAAGAGGCTGGGGAGGAACATGGACCAGTCCTGGAATCTGGGAAAGGTCCGGATGAGGGCTCTGCATTGGAAGCAGAGATGGAGCCAGGGCCATCTGGGAGTGATGCACGGACTTCGGAGCACCCAGAGTCAGACAGCAGAGAGGCAGAGGAACAGGAGGAGCCTATTCCTAGGCTCCACGCACGCAGAGCTGCCAGAAGGCAAGAGCAGCTAAAGCAAAAGGGACAACTCGGGAGTAAGGCCAGAAGATGATTGGCTCCTCCCATAAGGCTTAAAAGAGAAACAAAGGCACTTGGGGCCTTTTGCAGGAAAGCAATGTTGCTAACTCTGTTTCCAGTCAGCGTCTCATTTGTTTCTAAACTTAGTGGGGCTTTGCCAAGTAAGGCCTTTGGCAGGGTGTCAAAGAAGATAAAGATGGTGATTATCCCGAAGGACTTCTTCCGAAGGACTTGTTTTGCAACTAATTGGGACTCATCTGGGAATGAGCATAATTCTCAGATGTTACAATAAAATAGGTTTATTTGGGATTGATTGTGTCTTGTAATGGTTCAGTAAGCCTAGGTCACAATAATGATACCTGTTTTGACATTGAGAAAAAACTTGGGTTTCGCCAACCCGTCTAATTGTAATTTGAGTTAATTCTTTAGAGTTGACTTCTAAAGATTTTTAGAAAGGCTTACCAGTTCAGTATTAATAGAGTCAGATTAAGGGGAGGGGGGATAAAAGGCAAAAGCATTGTAATTAATCAAGTAAGCAGGAACATATTTCTCTTCTCATCACAAACTATTCATCACAGAGAAAGTAATCTCCTGTTTGGTTTTCAATATACATTTATAAATCTGATTGTCTCTGGGGCCTGTTTTCTTGATTTAAGAGACACAAGACTAAATTCAATTGTTGTGAATGTTTTTTTACTAAGGCAGGCTATAACAGAGAATCAATCATGGATCAGCGGTGTGAATAACAGAATAACAAGGAGTATGTGGAAGCTGCTCAGAATGGCGCGGCCCAGTCCCCACTCGCCACGGCCGACTTGCCAGCACCAAGATATCACAGCCAACTCACTGCGGCCAATTTGCTTGCGGCAACTCGCCATGGGACAAGAGTTACACTAATATTGAAGAAATGGTGGAATGAAATTGTCAAAGGAAGGATGCAAAAGGAGGAACAAAATGAAATGGGAATGACAAAAATTAAAATATTTTTAAAATTATTTGAAATACTTACCGTATTTTTTTTGAGTATAAGACGCACCGGACTATAAGACGCACCTATCTTTTTTGGTGAGGAAAAGAAGAAAAAGAAATCTCCCTCTGCCTCTGAGCAATTTTGCCTCGTTGCAGCAAACAGCAAACAGCCTGCTTTACGTTCATTTTCGTTTTCAGCATAGCTTGATTAGCACAAGGGGAAAAAAAATCTGCTCCAGCAATTTTCTTCCTTGCAGCAAGCAGCAGAGCCCTGCACAAAACAGCTGAGAGTTGGGAGGCCGATCCAATCAACTTGTGCTAATTAGACTGTGCTGAACCTGAAAGGAGTTGTTTTTTTCTTGCTGTTTGCTTGCAAGGAGGTAACTGCTGGGAGGCAGAGGCCAAAGAGTGGGGGCCAGTGGGTGGGCGGGGCTACATTTGGTGTATAAGACGCACCTAAATTTTCACCCCCTTTTAGGGGGGGAAAAGGTGTGTCTTATACTCCAAAAAATACGGTAAATTGAATGTTTGGGTTGTCCTGCAGTGAGCTGGCCTGGCAAGTTGTCCCATTGCAGCTCAGAACAGAATAAAAATAATTATCTAATGAAATGTCACAGATGTTTATGGAGTTATAGTAACAGGTTGCATAACTGATGTTTGGGGAGAAATGTTAAAACATGTTTTGCTTATAAAGGAGACGTCTCATTCAAACATTCCTGGTTACTGTGCTAAAATGTTTACACCATATATAGTATATTGCTTCTTAGTGTAAACTACGCATACATGCACACAAACACGCGTATATCCATATAGACAGACAGACAGTCCTTGACCATTATTTAGTGACCACAACATGTATTTTGGACAGCAGCATGCCAAGGACACGTGATTACCATTTGTGACCTTCCCAGTCAACGTCTGACAAGCAAAGTCAATGGGGGAAGCTGGATTTGCTTAACAACCATGTGATTCACTTAACAACTGCAGTCATTTGCTGAACAGCAATGGCAAAATGGATGTAAACTGGGTTGCGACTCACTTAACAACTGGCTTTGGAAATTCTGGTCCCAATCTGTGTTCCTAAGTCAAGGGCTAATTGTACTTCGATCTTTCGTATTTTCACATTTTATTTCCAGAAGAACTTGTATTTCTTTCAAAATAAAATCCCCGTTCCTGTTTTTCTTGTAGCCGTTTTGCTTTGGAACATATACAGGCGCACTTGCTCACACGTTTGTATTCATGAATAGAAGGGAAATACACATAGGTATCTCTTCTGTAAAAAAGAGGGAATAATAGTTGCTTAGGGAAGCAGTGGCTCAGTGGCTAAGATGCTGAGCTTGTCAATCAAAAGGTCGGCAGTTCAGCGGTTCGAATTCCTAGTGCCGCATAATGGAGTGAGCTCCGGTTACTTGTCCCAGCTTCTGCCAACCTAGCAGTTTGAAAGCACGTAAAAAATGCAAGTAGAAGAATAGGGATCACCTTTGGTGGGAAGGTAAAAGGGTTCCGTGTGCGTTTGGCGTTTAGTCATGCCAGCCACATGACCACGGAGACGTCTTCGGACAGCGCTGGCTCTTCGGCTTTGAAACGGAGATGAGCACCGCCCCCTAGAGTCTGGAACAACTACCACATATGTGCGAGGGGAACCTTTACCTTTACCTTTAATAGTTGCTTTTCCTCTTGGCCTTCACTTTCCTCAGCCTGTAGGTGGAGCTCTTTCTCAGCAAATTCTTAGTTTCTTTGACATAAAGAATAAATTTAACATCTCTTGTCATATGAAAGAATGCTATACATTCCAAGAATAAAAGGACTGGACCTCATCACTTTGAAGCCAATGTCTGCATTCCTCTCAGTTTTAAAACCATCTGGACGACACTCACTGAGCACTAGAGTAAATACAGAGTATGCATAAAATCAGGATGCATAACATACATTGATGTAGTAGTTTAAGGCATCAGGCTACAAAGTGGGAGACCGGGAATTCTAGTCCTTCCTCGGGCACAAAACCAGCTGGGTAGCCTTGGGCCAGTCTCTCTCTTTCTCTCTCCTAGAAAGGTGGTGAACATATTGATACTCCTGCCTCCTTTGCTCCCCACAACAACCCTGTGAGCTGGTTTGAGCTGAGAGAAAGTGATGGGCCCAAAGCCTAAGGAGAGACTAGAATTCATACCAGTGGTGGGTTGCTACTGGTTTGACCCGAACTGGGCGAACCGGTAGCAGCAGCAGCGGGAGGCTCCGCCCACCCGCCTGAACATCATCAAATACGCTCTGTGCATACGCAGACATGGCGCGCACGTGAGCGAACCGGTAGCAAAGGTGATACCCACCTCTGATTCATACCCTCTTGTGTTCTAAGCCAGCCCCTTAACCACCACAACAAACTGGTTTCTCTAATGCTTTCACACTTTGATTGACTGACTGATCAAATGTATACACTGCCCAGCTCACTGTCTAACATACAAGCAAATGTGAAAGCTGTTCAATGCAGAAGATTGAACGAAGGAAGAAGACGTATATGTATTTAATTTGCACCCCACTTTTCTGCCTTGGAATTCAAGATGGTGCAGCTTAGAAACAATGTCATTGAGTCAATGTCATTTCCGTCTGATTTCTCTTTCCATGCTTTCCGTTTCTCCGTCTGTGTGCATTTTTGTACATGATTGATTGATTATGTCCCATCGCATCATTTTAGAATAGAATAACAGAGTTGGAAGGGACCTTGGAGGTCTTCTAGTCCAACCCCTGCTTAGGCAGGAAACACTACACCCCTTCAGACAAATGGTTATCAAACATCTTCTTAAAAACTTCCAGTGTTGGAGCATTCACAACTTCTGGAGGCAAGTGGTTCTACTGATTAATTGTTCTGTCAGGAATGTTCTCCTTAGTTCTAGGTTGCTTCTCTCCTTGATTTGTTTCCACCCATTGCTTCTTATCCTGTCCTCAGGTGCTTTGGAGAATAGCTTGACTCCCTCTTCTTTATAGCAACCCATGAGATATTGGAACACTGCTATTATGTCTCCCCTAGTCCTTCTTCTCATTAGACTAGATACACCCAGTTTCAGCAACCATTCTTTATGTTTTAGCCTCCAGTCCTTAATCATCTTTGTTGCTCTTCTCTGCACTCTTTCTAGAATCTCAACATCTTTTTTACATCGTGGCGACCAAAACTGAATGCAGTATTCCAAGTGTGGCCTTACCAAGGCATTATATTTTCATCTACTAGCGACCACAAAGATATTCTCCACAATGACTGTTCCTAACCGGGCCCTTCAAGTCTCTCAACAGTGTAGCCATGGTCACTATAACTGAGTCCATCCACTTTGTTCTTGGTCATCCTCTTCATCTCCTTCCTTCCACCTTTCCCAGCATTACAGTCTTCTCCAGACAGCTAGTGGTTGTTGGGGTTTTTTTTTGCATAATGTGCCAAAGTATGATCATTTGAGCCTGGTCATTTATGCCTCGAGTGAGCACTCTGAATTGATTCGTTTGATGATCCATTTTTTGTACATGCTTTCCTCCATTTATGTCATGCTGTGTACACATTGTTATGGTCCCTACTTTTTTGTGCTACGTTTTGCGTCATAATTCTAATGAACGCATATTTTGGCATGGGTGCAGATTTTTGGTTAGGGTTAGGGTTGGATATTCAGGAAGACTGACACCAGCATCATTGACATCCTTCAGTTTCAAGAGACTATGGTATCGTGCTCTGGAAAGAGGTCCTAAAACAGCATCTAGTGTGACTAAAAAGGCCAATTCGAGAGTGGCAATCTCTTCCACATTAAGGGCAGATACATTCTGTCCCCTGCCCAGCCCCCAGATTTCACTGGTTCCGGGACTACCTCTTTGCCTCAGCCTGCCTAACAAGTGTCTCTTCGAATTGGAGAAGGCCATGCTGCGTCTTTAGCTTCCAAGCTGAACGATCGGAGGTCAAGGTTTCTCAGTTGTTAATGTCCATTCCCAGGGCCTTTAGGTCCCTCTTGCAGATATCTTTATATCGCAGCTGTGGTCTCCCTCTAAGGCGCTTTTCCTGTACTAATTCTCCATACAGGAGATCTTTCGGAATCCGACCATCAGCCGTTCTCACGACATGCCCCAGCCAGCGTAGACGTCGCTGTTTCAATAGTATATACATGCTAGAAAGACACCAGCAAATGTTTAGAAAAATTCAGATTAGATAAACTCTCATTAGACAGGGTGCCCATGCTGTCTCATCCTGTGGCTGAATTTCTTATCCATTCCAAGTATAGATAACATTCCTTGATAATTTCTCACCTAGCCACTGAGTAAATTCTGAGATGCTTAATGTACATGAACTTGCCCTATTGAGTCCATTGCTGATGACAAAAGAGCCCCATTCAATCAAATTAACACAAAGAGGGAGAATACAGATTATCTTTGATTAACAACCATTCATTTAAGTGAGAATACTTTTAACCAGTATTCTCGCTTAACAACCGTCGGAGCATCTCCACATCTACAGGATCAAAGTTTGGATGAGAGTTGGCAACCAGCATGTATTTCCAACCGTTGCCATGTCCCAAGGTCACTGGTTGCATTTTGGTGATCTTCCCAGCCAACTTCCAACAAGCAAAATCAATGGGAAAAGCAAGACTCCCTAAACGACTATGTGATTCATTTAACAACTGCAGTGATTTGCTTAACGACTGTGACAAAAAAGATTGAAAAATTAGGTGGCACTCCCTTATCAACCGCCTTGCTTAGGTTAGGAACAGAAATTCTAGTTCCAATTGTAGTCATAAGTCGAGGATTTAATTATGGATGGTGGTATCAACACTCAATTTGATACAGCATTTAATACCAAATGCAGCAATTCCTAGAATGTTGACAGGATGAGTAGTGTACAAATGAAATAAAATAAACAAGTTAAATAAATAAGTCACATATCCACAAGTGAAGACTTTCATACTTGAGGCTTCAATCTTTTGAATCATTAATGCAGAAAAGGGGAAAATGCAAATTAACATCTGGGGGCAATCTGCATTACAAACAAAAGCAAAAATGCATTCCAGACAAATGGCTCCCACCCGCCTTTGATAATTAAGAGAGAGCTAATAGAGTTATATTTCCCTTGACCTTGGAATATTTCAGAGTTATGTGAAAAATGAAAAACAAAACCCAAAACAAAACAGCCACACAGACACATCCAAATAAAATTGTTTTACGTAGCCCAGACAAGCAGTCTGGCTCAGGTTAAACCTAAATCTGTCTGAAGTTCCATAGGTATATGAGATAATACGGTAACAGAATGAATAAGTAATATATTCCCCTTGGCATATGTTCAAGAGGGGATCGAGAAAGTCAAGATGGCGGCTATGACCACGTGATTGAAGGCGCCTCTACTTTTTCATATGTTTTGTTCCTCCCCACCCCAGCCAAAAATAATAAGGCTATTACTTTCTGGTTTCTTCCATAAGTGGCATTCACAAGTTCTTATTTCTATGTATTCGCAATACTGTAAGGGTATTACTGTATTAACTGGGTTTTTTAAAAAAATAATAATAATCATTCATGTTACAGAAAAATTTGAGTGATACATAAGGGATGGGAAAAATCTGTCAAATCTGGTTTCCTTCCAGTTCTCATTTTGTTCATTTCATCCCATTTTCACTTCCATTTCAATGTTTTCTAAAAGTTCCTGAAGAAAATGGCTATGTTTGTAACATGCCTGTTTTGGTACACGGTCCTAACCTGCACATTTTTGCAAACACTTTTCCATAATTCACATCGGAGAAACCAGTACAGTAAATTGTGCCTGGGGGTTTTGACCATTTATGTCACAGATGTTAAGTGAATCATTGCAATGGTTAAATGAGACATGCTGTTGTTAAGCGAATTCAGCTTCCTGCTCCCATTGACTTTGCTTGTTGGAAGGCTGCCCATAAGGCTTTTTTTTTTAGTACCAATGTAATTTTGAACAGTCGCTAAACAAATGGTTGTAAGTCAAGGACTACCTGTACATGTGTGATTGCTTGATGTATTTAACATGAAAGGATGAATTAATTGAACTTCAGCACTGCACGCTTTAATAGGTCTTTAGGAAAATAGGGCAAGTTTTTAATATGAGATAGCAGCTTTATTCTCATCCCAGTTAAGCTGAAATTCCTGATTTGCAATGTTTTCAGGGCATGTACTACATGCTGCTTTAATCAAAGAAAGTAACAGGAAGGATCTCACATAGAAAAGCTTGTCACAAAGATTTAGAGTGAACATTGCTGGCCAAGTTATAGACTAACATTTCACTGATTCATACAATCAACCCCCTACTAATTCATTCATGTTGAAGTGGCCTTAATTGCTCTGAAATAAGCTCAAGTAATAACATTTTAATGTGATGTTTAGACTGTCAGATATGCATTCATATCAGTGGTGGGTTTCAAAAAAATTTATTACTGGTTCTGTGGATGTGGCTTGGTGGCGTGGCATGGCTTGGTGGGCGTGGCAGGGGAAGGATACTGTAAAATCTCCATTCCCTCCCCAATCCAGGGGAAGATTACTGCAAAATCCCCATTTCCTCCCGATCAGCTGGGACTTGGGAGGCAAAGAATAGATGGGGGTGAGGCCAGTCTGAATTTTTACTTACTGGTTCTCCAAACTACTCAAAATTTCCGCTACCGGTTCTCCAGAACTGGTCAGAACCTGCTAAAATCCACCTCTGATTCACATGTAAGTAGAAACGTTAGTTTTAATTTAGACTGGAACAGGATCATTCTTTCAAGTGGGCTTTGAAGTGGAGGGCTTATTTCCAAATAATTAGATCAAGTTGCCCAAGAAATTTGTGTTTATAATTTTATAATTCTGTGTTTTGAGGTTGAGAAACACTGGTATGATTCACAATATCTGGTTATGAAAACCAAATGTATAACTGAATCTTAGCAAATGAGTAAAGAGGCTATCTGAAGTGGGGAAACAGTACCCTTTCCCAATAATGGTTTTCTCTATTCAAAACTGCCCTTCAAACTGCTTTTCTCGTAAGATTCCCAACAGTATGAATTGCTGATCTGGTCACTCAATTATAATTTTCAGCTGGGCATAAGATGACAAGAAGCAGTTTGATTCATATTTCTAAACTATCACTTGACATTTGAAACTCTAGTAGAATTCCACTAGAATTCACACATCACATTCAGTTGTAACATGGTTTGCTCGGTTGTGGCTTATTCAATAAATGCTGAACAAAATCTGCGGTTTTTCGAATATCTTTTATTAACAGTAACAGACTTGGAAGGGACCTTGGAGGTCATCTAGTCCAACCCCCTGCTGACGCAGGAGACCTGTACTAGGTCTATGTTTGGTTTGGTAGAGATAGACCCCCGAAATACATCCTCAAAATATGGTCACATTATTTAGCATTATATTTATTTACAGATAGTCCTTGAGTTATAACCATTATTGAGCCTGGCAATTATGATCACAAATCATGGCGGTCGTAAGAGCAGATCCTCATGTGACTGATTCAATTTAAAGACTTTTTCTTGCAGTGATTGTTAATCAAATTCCACTGTGGTTAAGCAAACCCACTATTTGTAATAGGATAGTTTTTGACAGAAAACTGAAAGTAAATGCTATTTTTGGGCAAAAATATTGTAAATTGTGGTCACATGACTGCAGGGCACTGCAAATGGCCATACTTGCTGGCCAGTTGCTAACCCCCCAAAATGTGATCATGTGACCATGAGGGGACGCATTTAGAATTGGGTCATAAATCCGAGGGGAAGGTCCATCAGAACTTCATATGGTTGCTAAGCAACCAGTCATAAATCAAGAGAATACTTATATTGTAGGGGTGAAATCCAGCAGGTTCTGGAGAACCGGTAGCGGAAATTTTGAGCCCAGAGTGAGGTGGGAATGGAGATTTTGCAATATTCTTCCCCCAGGAGTGGGGAGGGAATGGGGATTTTGCAGTATCCTTCCCCTGGAGTGGGGTGGGAATGGAGATTTTGCAGTATCCTTCCCCTGCCACGGTCACCAAGCAATGCCCACCAAGCCACACCCACAGAACCGGTAGTAAAAAAAATTGGATTTCACCACTGTTATATTGCCTTTTATTTTGTATAACTCAAAGGGTTGCTTCTTTTCCCCCCCATAACAACAATCCTGAGGTGGGTTGATTGAGGAAGACTAATCCAAAGTCACCCAGCTGGCTTCATGCCTATGTGAGGTCTCCTGGTTTCTATTTTGGCACTTCCACCACTACTTCAAACTGGCTCAGTTGTGGCCTAGAATGATGAGTGAAACCGGCCCAAATGAGACCAAGATTATTATGTTATTTAATTCTCTCCAGCAATTCTCTTCAAGCTGGTGTCCTCCAGATGTGCTGGGACTTCAGCTTTGTTTTAGCTGATTTATAAAAGGAAATGGGGGGGGGAGGGAACCTGAATCACTTAAGGCAGAAGGAGATCATTGCTTCATTTCTTGTACTTTGCCTTGTCAACAGAAAGTGTTTTCAGAGTTAGTACCTTTCCCACTGACTTCAGTGTAAATGGGAAAGGCTAAGCTGGTCTTAATGCCTATGAAGATTCTCAGTCGTCCAAGTCATGGTTGCTTCAAATGTGTTTTTTCAAAAGGCAACTGGACTTTTTTGCTTTTTCCTTGAAGACATTTCTCTTCTCATCCAAAAAGCTTCTTTGGTTCAAAAGAAGTAGTTTCTTGGATGAGAAGTGTAACATCTTCGGAAGTTGTGGGAGCTTCATCACTTGAGACTTGCAAGAAAAGATTGGACTGCCATTTGTCAAAAATGGTGTAGGATCTCCTGCTTGAGTGGGGGGTTGGACTAGATCACCTGTAAGGTCCCTACCAACTCTGTTAATCTGTTAATCTTCAAGGAAAAAGCAATAAAGTCCAATTGCCTTTTGAAAAAACACCTTTGGGACTAAGCTGGTCTTAATGTTATGATCCTATTGTTGAAATGTTCACATTTTCACTTACACAGCACTACCTCCTACAAAACATTGTCAGGCACAAATGTTTGGAAATTCTGTGCGCAGCACACTGGACAAACTATTCAACCAGTACCATCCTGGATTACTTTATTCAGTTTCAGTGAATTTAGTCACAACTAAATCTGTAGTCTATTGTGACCAAAAAGTGAAACAAATTATTCTGAATTAAGGCGACGCAAACCTTGGAAAGTTGTTCTACTTTGAGGAAAGCTTGAACACCTCATCCTCTAGAAACTGCAACTCTGAGAATGTCTACCGAGATTCTCAATCATCCAGATTGTTTGTCCCAAAGGTGAGTTTTTCCAAAAGGCAACTGGATTTACTTGGGTTTTTTCTTTTGAAAATGTTTAGTTTCTCATCCAAGAAGCTTCTTCATTTTTGAATGAGAAGTGAAACATTTTCAAAGAAAAAAACCAAGTGCCTTTTGGAAAAAAGCATCTTTGGGGTGCTCCTCAGAATAGGCCCCCTTCTAAGATTGAACAAAAATATGCGTAACGCTTTGCTCTGCTTCTCAGCCCCTCTTCAAAACAGCTTCTCTGGCCATAGTTACCAAACTTTGATGAACAAGCATAGTCGGAGGATCCATTGGTCTCTTCCAATCCTGTAATTTTTTTATTTACTTTCTCCACCATGCTGTCTCCAAGAAGATTCTTCTGACTTTAGCAAGTATGATGGAATGTACTCTGGATTCCAAGGAGGAGATTCATTCCAGAAGACCAAGAGATAGTGAAGTTTAGATTGTTTGGTTGGGAGAAAGAGAGTTAAGACAGCCCCTCTTTAGCATTTCTCAGAGTATATATTTGAGGATGAAAGTAGTTACTTTAGTTTGGTAAGATTTCTGTCTGTCGGTGAGGAACAATAAAGGAAACTGCTTAGAAGTAATTCTACGTGTCTTGGTTTTGGGGGCCTGACAGCAAGAGACTAAAAAGAGACAAGACTCTCCAATGCAACATGAATGGCTTTGTCAGTGCAAATTGTGTGATCTCTTTGTTTGCCATCTCTTCAACATGAATCCCTTCATTACCACAACCTGGTGTAGGAAGAAATATCCTTCTGGGTTCAGCTCCAAGTGGGGAAAAAGACACTGGAAACATGGAGACTGCTTGGAAAGATGGTTTAATGGTGGACAGGATCACATGGTTTGAGTTCCTGAACAGAAAAAGGGCCGAGATGCTGCGAGTCCCCGGGTTTTATGCCCTCTCTGGCTTTGAACTTCCTGGGGCCCAGAAAGAGTATCCTGATTGGTTGTCAGACTCCCAGGGGGTGGGGGTCTTAGCTAGCCTTGCTGGCTGATGTAATCTTCCCAGGTGCCATGTGGTGAGTTTCTGTTGCTAGATGGGTCCTATTGTGTTAGTTTCTGTTATTAGATGGGTCTTATTGTGTTGCAGATGATAGTCCATTGACAAAGATGGGAGGGAATTGAGTTTCTGCCTCTGGCCCATTTACAAAGGGGGGTGGGGCAAGAAGGTGGAAGCTGCTTCGTCTTTAAAACATGCTTCTCCATTTCTCATCCAGGCAGAACATAATATTCTGCCTTTTTAATATTTCCTAAATTATTTCATTCTTCTAGGAAAGGGGTGGCTGCTAACTTCCTACACTGGGTTTGCCTTGTAAAAGTCTACTCTGAAGTCTTCTCCATTGATTTGCATTAGGGCTGGATACAGATATAATGCATTAATATACAACTGATGAGGCGGTTCCATGTGGAATCTATTGAACAAGAGTATTCAAAATGTTCCAAGTATGGAATAGCCCATCTGATTCTTTGCAGCTTTATCTGAAACTCATAATATCATGGGAATTCCATTTCACATTGTTTTGAATGTTTTATGATTGGCTTGTTCTTTTTTTAAGCACCACCACCACCCAGCTATAAAAACTTAGAAAAGCACATTAGCCAATAAAACACCAGGCAAAGGGTTTATTTCTACTTCCATTAGCTGGAACTAGTTAAGGCAGAAGACGGGTGAGAAAGAATAAAAAGCACACGTTCTAAGACAATGTCATCTAAAATAAAGACTGTTTCCTGCTAGAGTATGAGTTTATTGCTGCATTAAAAATCTGTTATGAGGAAGAACTCATTGGCTGTAATTTAATATATTTATCCATTGTGTTGTGTGCATTTCACTTTATGTCTGAATTACCTTTTGTGGTTCTACTTAATTAGTTTGTAAGGCACATAACCGTTCATAAACTTCTCTCTTAAAACTTACATCAATACAGATTAGGGCTGGTATTCATCTTGGAAACAAAGGCTATTAATCAGGGGTGAAATCCAGCAGGTTCTGGAGAACTGGTAGTGGAAATTGTGAGCAGTTTGGAGAACCGGAAGATACCACCTCTGGCTGGCCCCAGAGTGGGGTGGGAATGGAGATTTTGCAATATCCTTCCCCCAGGAGTGGGGAGGGAATGGGGTTTTTGCAGTTTCCTTCCCCTGCCACACCCACCAAGCCACACCACACCCACCAAGCCACACCCACAGAACCGGTAGTAAAAAAAAATTGGATTTCACCTCTGCTATTAATGTATTTTTCATGTGGTTTGAATGATATTTTTGTTTCCTGCTTCCATTCCCTTCTCCCCCCCCCACACACATCTTTCTTCCTCCTGATAACTAGATTCATGCTTTTAGTCCTTAACAAATACGATCTACAACATTTGTTACACAACTCTGCTAATACAGATTTTAGGTCATGCATGATATGGTATGATTTATTTATTTAATTGAATTGTAAAGTGCGTGTAGTGAAGATTTTCACAAGTTGTAGCTTCCACCCACAGAGTAGATCAAAATTCTGTACAATGTACAGAATTTTGTACATTGGACAATACATTGCGATTCTTTATAATGATAGTTATTTTCTTTTTCATGGTTTTTGTAGTCCTCTTAAGATGGAAGGGATTTTAGAAGCAGTACTATAGTCTAGTAGTCCTTGATTTATGACCACAATTGGCATCAGGATTTCTGTTGTTAAGCAAGGCGTTAAATGAGTTGGCCTGATTTTACCATCTTTTTTGCTAAGGTTATATATACGCAAACCACTGCAGTTGCAAAGTGAATCATGCCGTTGTTAAGTGAATCTGGCTTGCCTCATTGACTTTCCCTGTTGGCTAGGAAAGTTGCACATGGCAACCCCAGGACACTGCAATACATGCTTGATCTGAATTTTGATCAAGAGATAGTGGGAATACTGCAACTGTCATAGCTTACTTTTTTCAATGATGTAACTTTAAAACAGCCTCTAAACGAATGGTTGTAAATGGAAGACTACCTGGTGTTGAAAAGTACCTCAAAAGGCCATTCTGTCTGGCACAGGAACTTTCAGATCCAACCTCTGAAGACCTCCAGAAACAGGAAATATATCTTTTTATGAGGCAACATGTTCCACTTAAACTAACTTTATTGTCACTTTGAATGTACACTAATCGGCATACATTAAAATGAAATTTCATTGCATACAGCTCTCAAAGGGTCTCCACCTCCAATATACACTATATAAACATGACAAAGTAAATAAATACAAATAAATCAGCGGTGAAATCCACTTACCTTTGCTATCGGTTCGGGAACGGGAGCACAGAGGGTCAAAAACGGGACGTAATGATGTCCCGGCGGGTGGGTGGAGCCTCCTGCTGCCAGCGCTACCGGTTCGTGCGAGCCGGATAGATCCAGCTGGATTTCACCGCTGAAATAAATACTTTGAAACGTGTTGATAGCTCTCACTACAACCTTATTGTATATGACCGCTTACAACCTAAGCCTTGCTATCTTTCTCAATCTGTAACTTCCCCCTCTCTTAACCATATAGGAAGTGTCTTGTTCTTTGAACTCTTACTTCCTTTCTGCAATTTTGCTCTAAGAGCCTATTCCACTGCTGGAATGGGTAGATTTTATATTCCTTAGTAGGAAAGAGAAGGAGAGGAAGAAAGTAGGAAGAAAAGAGGAGGAGAAAGAGGAAGGAAGGAAAAGAAGGGGAGGAGAAGAAGAAAGGTTGGAGTAAAGGTAAATGGTAAAAGAGCACCCCCGAAAAAGTAAAAATGAAAAATGAAAGTTAAAAGATGAATGAAAAATGATGGATAAATGACTGTACATGTAAATGTGTTTTTGAGAAATAAAAATAAAAAACTTTTTTGAAGAAAAAAAAGATTTTACATTCCTTGTACAAGCTGTTTTATCAAATATCTCCTTCAAATGTTTTAACGCTTTAAATCCACTCAGAGAGTGGATTTGATTCTCCAGGATGCAAAGCAGATTCCCTGCCGAAGAGATTCCTCGTGGCTCGCAGGGATCCACTCCAGGTTTGGCTAAAGGCCCGGCACCCTCACCCTTGTTTCCCAGGCAGGATGCTCAGGATTAGAATAGAATAGAGCTTTGGAAGGGTACCTTGGAGGTCTTCTAGTCCAGCCCCTTGCTCAAGCTGGATCGCAGCCTGGATTTGGACTCCCCCACCCCACCCCACGGGAGGATGAAGAGCGCCACCATCCCCACCTAAGCAGGGGCGCGCAATTCCTGGCATATCGGAGGTCGGCGCCTGGATTCCCCGTCTCCAAGCCTCCCAGAACAAAAGCGTCGGGAAAACCAAAGAGGGCAAAAAGGCAGCGTGTGAACGCGGGGCGGGTTCGGAACCCAAGAAGGAGAGGGTGGGGCGTGGCCAGCCAAGCCAAGGGACGGTTGGGAATGGCTCCTCCCCAGCCGCCCGCCTCCCCCGAAGCGCAAACCCGGCCTCGCCGCGCCGCGTGTGTGGCGACCGGGCGCGCGGGCTGCAGCCGCAGTATTTAAACAGAGGCTATGAGGCCGGGAGCGGCAAGGACGGTCGACCCAGCTCGCTCGGGAGGCAGAGAAATTGGGGAGGCGGGTGGGGAGGAAGAGGAGGAGGAGGAAGAAGAAGTGGGCGAAGAAGAGGATGAGGATGCTGGCGCCTCCGTTGGCTCTCCTATTCCTACGGCTCCATGGAGGACGGCGGGGCGCGGGAAAGTTGTAGTGGGGCGGCAGACCGTCCCTTCCCAAAGGCGTGAAGCAAATCCACCCCCTAATCCTGACTAAAAGCCTCAAGAGGCGAGAGGGGGAGCAGCAGACGCCCCTTCCGAGCGGAGCCCTCCAAACTTTCCCGCCGCGCTCGCTCGCTCGCTCCTTCTCGGCGACCGCCTGCGCTTGGTGCGCCTCAGGTTCACCAAGAAAAATATCCAAAGAAAAATAAAAGTGAACGCCCGCTCTGCCTTGGCTCACCATGCCTTCCCTTCTCTTCCTCAGCTGCTGCTTCTGCAGCCTGGCAGCTTGGCTGCTCTTGGCCACCCCCGCCCCCGGCAGCGGCGCTCCGGGCGCGGAGAAGGCGGCGGCGGCCGAGGAAGAGATCGCGCTGCGGGTGCTGGTGCTGCTGCCCAAGGACGACGCGTACCTGTTCTCGCTGACTCGGGTCAAGCCGGCCATCGAGTACGCGGTGCGGAGCCTGGAGGCCAACAGCTCGCTCCTGCCGGCGGGCTACAAATTCCGCCTTTTCTACAGCGACTCGGATTGCGGCAACCGGGCGCTCTTCAGCCTGGTGGATATGATCGCCTTGAAGCGGGAGTGGCCCGACCTGCTGCTGGGACCGGTGTGCGATTACGCCGCCGCGCCGGTAGCCCGGCTGGCTTCGCATTGGAACCTGCCCATGATCTCAGCCGGCGCGCTGGCCGCTGGCTTCAGCCCCAAAACGGGCGAGTACTCGCACCTGACCCGGGTGTCTCCGGGCTACGCCAAGATGGGCGAGATGTTCCTGGCGCTTTTCCGGCACCACAAGTGGAGCCGCGTCCTGCTGGTTTACCACGAGGACAAGGAGCAGCGCAGCTGCTTCTTCGCCGCCGAAGGGGTCCACCTGGTCTTCCGAGAAGCCGGCTTGCACCCGGACGACTTCGCCTTCGAAGAGAGCGGCAAGTACGCCGACGACGTGGTGCGCGCCATCCAGGGCGGCGAGAGAGGTGAGGGCGCGCGGGTGGAGGCAGCGGGGTGGTGGTGGTGGAAGCGGGATCGCTCGCAGAGTTTTTATGCGATTTCCTAGCTGGATGCAAAACGGAGTGTCCGGTGAAACAGCGCGCAATCCAGGACGGGAGGGAGCAGGGAGGGATCCCGAGGCCACAGCTCCACGCCGGATCCGTAGGAGGAGAGTGTGTGGATGGGACTTGAATCGAGGATCATGCGCGCGGTGGATCGCATGGCTTTGATCCGAAATGAACCTGCAGCCCTCTCTCGGCGGTTGAAGACTAGAAACACCCGTTCTGATATACGCCAAGGATTTTCGGAGTTGTAGCCCAAAACATCTGGGGAGCCTCGGGTTGCCTGCGGTTCATCTCCATTTTAAGCTTCGTGCTATATTCATCCTGGGAGGGTGCCACCTCTAGCCGTATTTGCAGAGCTGGTTGCAAATATTTACTCAGAAGTAACTCGGACCGAGTTCAGTAGGTCAGACTTATTTCCAGGTAAAGAGGATCCATAGCAGTTGCAGCTTCTGCGCTTCTGACCTGTCCTTGCAAATTCTCTGTGGGGTAAGTCGGGCTCCAGGTAGGTAGGTAGGTAGGTAGGTAGGTAGGAAGGAAGGAAGGAAGGAAGGAAGGAAGGACTTATGAATTACAGAAGGCTGAAATATGAACAGAGATGCAACTTGAACCAGATTCAAAGATTTCATTCAAATACACCTAAAAATTCATAGGATTCTCCTTTATCCTTCATCGTGCTAAGTGTGAAAAAAGTTTGCTTATCAGACTTAAACACAATATGGTGTCTTAATTGGCAAAATCTGTTTCAAAAAGAAGGAAAATTTTTCAAAAAAAATATGGAATTTATGACAAAAATAGGTAGCTGCTTTTTTTCACACTTCATACAAAGGTGTCTTGGTACCTAACCAAGGAAGAAATATCCGGTCAGTAGGAACATTGGGGCGAAACAGGAGCCGTAAAACTTCTACTATAGCAATATGGGTATTATGACAGAAGGAGTATAGCATCACCAGTTATATCTTTCTCCCAAACAAGGCACTTTCCATTGAATTCTCATTCATTGAATTTACATTAATGCTGTCCCATGCATGACCCAATGGGGTTCTTGATGGCCTGATGCCATATAGCATGTCAGACACTAGTATGATGCCATATGATGCTACATAGTATGACAGACTGTAGTAGATTTATCCTATGACATCAAGTCCTGTGTATCACATAGCCCATTAAGTACTCCTATTGGGTTGTGCATGTAACATCACTGATGTGAATTCAGTGAATGGGAATTCAATGGAAAGTGCTTTGCTTTGGAGAAAAATGTAACTTGTACACCATAGCAACTTTAACAATTGTTATCAAGTGGAATAGTTATTCAAAAAAGGCCAGAGACTGTCAGCATGTCAAAATTTGTACTTGATATTAGTATTTGATTTACATATTTATATTTCATTTACATTCGATTTGATATGTGTTCTGTTAGAGTAAGTAAAGAACATGAAAAATGTCTTCAATAGTTATATAATTTGCCTTAAATTACCTTGTACCTATAATTTTCAAAATCCCAATCCACTTTTTGTTTTACTTATCTCCTCCATTTAATTTTTCCACGAGAGAGATAGGTGATTATCTTTAATCAAATTCTCAACCTGATTTATGAGAAAATATAAAAAGCAAAGGCATGCTGATTTTCATGCATTGTTGCCATATACCCATAGCTCCATCCAGTCGCCCCGAGTTTACCCCAAATTAAGAGACTACACAGGGTCATAAAACGGAAGGGTTTTTTTGTTATATACCTTTTGTGTTTAAGATAAAGGTTACCATTATTCATTCACTTGCTTGAAATTAAGGGTGCATGTAGATTATAATATTTATTTTTTTAAAAAAAATCACTGTTCCTGTACGCTGCTCCAATCATATGATTCTGAGCCATACGAAGTTGGAATTCTGGTTTATACTTTTTATAATGTGCCTGCATATATAGAGTTGGTACAACTCGAACAACAAATTAAGAAGCTCAGAAACACCAATCAATGACTATCTCAGTAAATTGTTTCAAGAAGCCAATTCTTAAGAAGCCAAGTTTAATTCTATCTTTGTAAGGAGGCTGGAGATAGTACTTTTGAGGTATTGTAAGGAATCGCAGTAAGATAATATACATATACAAGTTGCTATAAAGTACTGTGCAGATGTATGTTAACTCCTTTGTGTACTTTTCCCTTTTATAGTGCATTTCCTAATGTTTCTGTAGCTTGGGAAATAATAGAATGGGAAATATTTGGAGCTGATCATTTAGAAAAGTGCTCTGGAGTTTATGTTAGCTTCATGTTAAACTATTACTTATGAGCTGTGGTTCTCCATGACTATTATGAATTTGATTGCACATAAGCAATGTTCAAATGGAAAATTGAGAATCCTAATTTATGGAGTTCCACTCTGAATAAAGTGTATTTGCCATTCATTTGACTGAATTTTTATTCAGAATATTGTTAAGAAAACTGGTATATTTCTAATCCATTTCATAATGGATTCTGTTCATTTGTATCATTGCTCTTTTATTTGTTCTTTAAATACCAGCATGCATGTTTGTTTACAGTTCTACTTAATAGCATTTACTGTAGATTGTATGAAACAAGTGATTAAACATAAACAATTGCTATGAATTTCCACCTACAACAGAGATGGGGTAAGCCTATCGCTGTCTCTAAACTCAAACGAAATCCAGTTATTTCAGATAAAAATCCGCTTCTGCCTTTCTTTCCAAATTTTATTCATTTCGGAAGCTTACTTTAGAAGTGCATAGTTTTTCCCCCTTTTTATTGCTTTGTTACACAAGTGGAAACCAGAAATGTTTGCACATTTATAAGAAGTACACTTGGATTATGATCAGTAAGCCCCTTTGCTCCCTAGTTTACAACACAAGTGGTTGTTTGCAGATCCATATAGCTACAGTCGCAATTTCCTGGAGATGAAATTGGCCCTTATGAGACAACAAGATAGTAAAGCAGTCTATCTCACCATGCCTCATCAAGAAGAAACCACAAAGTCCCAAGCAGAATCCTTTTTTTAAAAAAAATGTTCCGGATGATCAGATAAGACTGAGTTAACTTCAAAGTTATGTTCCTTTCCTTCCTGTGTTACCACCTCAGAATTCCTGTTCCTCCCTTTGCTGTCTTCTCCTATTTCCATTTACTGTTTATATTTGTCAATGAAGAAATGAGCAGGATTTCCCTCCCATTTCTTCCTGTGCTTCCCTCTGGCATCTGCAGATACAACAGTCTTTCCCCAAAGCTTAGCTCATTGTTATGTTATTTACCTGAGCAGATGTCTTGCCCAATCTGTTGCTATTCAGATGTGATGGAGGCAGGAGTGAAATCCAGCAGGTACTGACAGGTTCTGGAGAACCGGTAGCGGAAATTTTGAGTAGTTCAGAGAACTGGCAAATACCACCTCTGGCTGGCCCCAGAGTGGGGTGGGAATGGAGATTTTGCAATATCCTTCCCCCAGGAGTGGGCAGGGAATGGGGATTTTGCAGTATCCTTCCCCTGGAGTGGGGTGGGAATGGAGATTTTGCAGTATCCTTCCCCTGCCAGACCCACCAAGCCATACCCACAGAACCTGTGGTAAAAAAAATTGGATTTCACCACTGGATGGAGGACATCTGAAGTGTAGCAGGGCTATGAAAAGTGGATCAAGATGATGTACAAGAGTACCTTCTGAAAATCATATTATTATTATGATTTACCTTAGCTTCAAATATTTCTTTCACAATATCAGTCTTTATTCCCCCTCCCCCCGCCTCCGTTTTTCCTGTTTTTATTCAAACTAGGAAGTTGTTCTTTGGTAGGTCAGACCAGGATGACTTTTGGACTCCTTTAGTTCAGCAGGACTAATAAGCGAGGAAGTCAGTGTTACAATAAATGGCGGATTCTGCTGGATTGTTCGTGGCATGGACTTGTCAACCAATTGCCTGAAATAATAACTGTTTCCAGAAATTTCATTGCGGCTGAAAACAAGGAGTAATCTTGGTTCACCTAAAGACTCAGACATTGAGGCATAAACAACTAATGAAGTGGACTGTAGTTCACAAAAGCTTGTGCTGTAATAAATATGTTGTTCTTTAAGCTCCCCGGGAGTCCTTGTGGTATTTATGAAATGTGAATGAAGTCACAAGGGTTGAATTCATAACTGTCCTGTTAAACACACAGTTGCCCTTTTGAGAGCCTACTCAGAAAATCTGTAAGCATTGCAGAGAAGGAGCCCATATCTGTAAAAGGAATGTCCCAAACACAAGAATATAAGAAAGTTGCAATAGTATCTGACACATATCTTATGCTCACTATATCCCTTGAGTAAGCCAGACATTTACAGCAGCAAATCTAAAGGAAGACAGGACTTCCCACAACTATCTTAAAGTGGCATCCACATCCATTAAAATCTGTTGTTGTTAGTTGCGAAGTCGTGTCCAACCCATCGTGACCAATCGCGACCCCATGGACAACATTCCTCCGGGCCTTCCTCCATTCTCTGGAGTCCATTTAAGCTCGATTGCTTCAGTGACGCCATCCAGCCACATTCTCTGTTGTCCCTTTCTTCTTTTGCCCTCAATCTTTTCCAGCATTAGGTTCTTCTCCAGTGAGTCCTTCCTTCTCATTAGGTGGCCAAAGTATTTGAGTTTCATCTTCAGGATCTGATCTTCTAAAGAGCAATCAGGATTGATCTCCTCTAGGACTGACCGGTTTGTTCACCTTGCAGTCCAAAGAACTCGCAGGAGTCTTCTCCAGCATCATAGTTCAAAGGCCTCAGTTCTTTGGCGCTCAGACTTTCTTATGTCCAACTTTCACAGCCATAAATTGCAACTGGGAAATTAAAATCTACAAAAGCTTTTATGATATCTGGAATGGATTTAAATTGCAGGTAGGCCTCAATTCACAACCAATTGTTTAGCAATAGTTTGAAGTTACAACTGAAAAAAGATAGACAAGAAAATAGACCAAGAAAAGCTTTGACCTTTCATGCTTAAGTGTCTGGATGAAAGTTTTCCATTTCTGCGAAGTTTGAAACACTGACTATGAATAATTGGACCACATTTCTAAACTTTGGCAAATATGACAGAAACAATGGTTGCCACTGTGTGGTTCCTCTAGAAAAAGATCAAGGTTTTCAAATGACATCTGAGTTTATTGTACAATCATAAAATTAAAACCGATCTCAAACATAATCTTTGTCCAATTTCTGTTTGAGGCTAGATCTGCTAAAGCATTTTGATTAGCTAGTCTCTTTGTATACCTCAAGGAAGAGGAATACAACCGCTTATGAGGCAACCAATCCTTGCCATAAGAAAATTCCCCCTGATGGCTGTATGGAATGCATGTAATCTCAACTCATTGGTTTTGCATGGCTTGCATGTCACTTGTATGATGCTCCTTTACATATATGAATACTGTTAACTGTACTGCTCCTCAGTCTTCTCTTATGCAGGTTAAACATATATAGTTCCTTCCGTTGTTCCTTATAGCAGAGGTCCCCAGTCCCCGGTCCCCGGTCCAATGGGCCACAGCCTGTTCAGAACCGTGGCATGGAAGTGATGGGTAAGCATGCACATGCACGAAGCTGCATTTGTAAAAGCAACATCCCCCTCTGCCCCCGTTGCCACCTATGCTGGTCCACCGAGCCAGAAAGATTGGAGACTGCTGCCTAATAGGATTTAGTTTCCAGTCTCTTCATTATCTTGATGGTTCCTCTCTGAACTTGCTTTGATTTGTTGATGCCCTTTTTAAGCTGCAATGCCCAGAATGACTGACCAAGGCAGAGGAGAGTAAGACAATTACTTCCTGTGTTCTGAGTCTATGCTCCTGCTACTGCATCTTAAGACTGCACTTGCCTGTTCAACTATATCACATGGCTCAAATTGTGATGTACAGAAAACAACCTCTTTCACACATATTATTGTTAAACCAGGTCTCCTCCATCCTACTCCTAGAGATGTACGTCTACCATTGTACATAAATGGTGAGGAGGTGGAGAGGATGGATAGTTTTAAATTTCTGGGCATTTATATCTCGGAGGATCTCTCATGGACTATGAAGGTTAACATGCTTGCGAAGAAGGCACAGAAGAGGCTGTACTTCCTGAGAATGCTCAGGAAGATAAATCTGTCTCAGCATCTACTTCTGTCCTACTATCGCCAGTACCACTGAGAGTGTCCTGACATACGACATTCTTGCATGGTATGGGAGCAGCTCTGTAGCGGACAAAAAAGCTCTACAGAGAACCATTAAAACTGCCCAGAATATCATCGGACTCCAGCTACTACCCCTGGACGACATCTTCGAATCTCGCTGTTTGAGAAAGTTGCATAACATTCTCAGAGACTCTTCCCATCATGCTTACAATCTTTTTGGACTGTTGCCTTCTGGCAGAAGATACAGAACAATTAAAACTCGGACCACATGTTTTCTGAATAGTTTTTATCCCAGAGCTATAATTGCACTCAACAATGAACTAAAGGGCCACCATCAGTGAGCTGTTGGACAGTATTACTTGGTCTGTGGTGTGGATGTTTGGGTGATTTAGGGGTGAGGAATTGTGGTGGGTGGGAGTGTGTTTGGGGATTATTATGTGTCTTGGACCTGGTCTTTGGGTGTTGTGAATTTCGGTGTATGAGTATACTGTGTATACACGTACAATGACAATAAAGTTATTTATTTATTTATTTATTTATTTATTTATTTATTTATTTATTTATTTATTTACTTGGTTGTTTTATTTTTTTCTCCCCATTTCCAAGACTTCATATTTCTCCCTGTTAAATTTTAACCTGTTCATTTTGACCTTGTGTTCAAGTCTATCTAGTGTTTTTTTTTTAATCTTCTCTTTCTCTTCTAAATCATTATCTGCAAATCTGGTGAAAATCCCCACAACTCCTCCATCCAAGTTCATTGCAACTTTATAGCACTTGGAACGGAGTAGTTTGACACTCCACTTGGAGCTACTCTGGATCTTGGTGTGCTTAGTGGACTATTGGATGGAGTACTCAGTTGGTGTGATCAGTCAGATAGGACTCCTTCTAATAGTTGGATCATATATTCTATATTTTGTCATTTTATTAATGGGGATATTGGCAATTCTATGGGCCAGGTCTCTCCACCTCTTCCAATCTTGCACTTTTTTGAGTTGTTCTATCCTCTGGCTGGTGTCAGCTTTGATGGTGTCCAGCCACTGTGTTCTTCGATGGCTTTTCCTTTTACCACTAACTCTTCCAAGCATAATTGCTCCCTCCAGTGAATTCTCCCTCATGACATGGCCAAAATAAGTGAGATGCAGGTTTTTTTTTGGGGGGGGGGGGTGTTTGCCTTCCGGGTAACATGTCTGGTGAATATAACCAACATTTTATCAAACACTTTGCTGACATCCACTATGTTCAGAGCATATCCTAAGACAGTAACTTGTTCAAAATAGGAGATAAGGGTAATCTGGCATGTCTTATTGGTGACAATCCCATGCCGGTTTTATAAATAGCCATTCTACCCAAGTGCTCACAAATACGCTGTTTAATAAACTGCTTGAGGACTTTAGACTTCATACTGACAGGCTTATAATTTCCTGATTCTTCCTCCTTCCCTTTTCTGCAGGCAGGGACAACAGTCTTCAGGGACCTCACCAGTTCTCCAGAAGTTATCAGAGATTACAGTTAGTGGTTTTGCAATCATCTCAAATCGTTTCTTTGATACCCTAGGATATAATTCTTCTTCCCCCTAGAGACTTGAATTACTTTAAGTCAGCTAAATATTCTTTTTCCCACCACTTTTATAAATAGCATAAAAATAAATACAGATAATACAGTGCCCGCCAATTAAAGCAGGTATTTTTAATATGAGCAGTTAATTATACTTGGTTCTTTTTATCGTCTGAATCAAATACAGTAGTGATTAAGATTGATGCTGAAAACATCTCAGTCCCAGCACCTCTGTACTTAAAAGTGTACAGGGAGTCCTCAACTTACAACCATAAATGAGCCCAAAATTTATATTGCTAAGTGAGAAATTTGTTAAGTGAGTTTTGCCTCATTTTATGACTTTGTTAAGTGAATCACTGCAGGTGTTAAATTGAGTGAACCTAGCTTCCCCATTGACTTGGGTTGTCAGAAGATTGCAAAAGGGAATCACATGATCCCAGGACACTGCAACCGTCGTAAATGTGAGTCAGTTGTCAAGCATCTGAATGTAAATCGTGACCATGGGAATGCTGCAATAGTCATAAGTGCGAAAAATGGTCACAAGTTATTTTTTTCAGTGCCCTTGTACTGAATGGTGACTAAGCAAACTGTTGTAATTCGAGGACTACCTGTATTGTACATTATGATGGCTAGCTCGAAATGGGAGACAGGATTTGATGGTAAACACATGTCAGTTTGATAGGGGAATTTCTGGGTGCAATTCAAGGTGCTGGTTATCACTTTTAAAACCCTACATGCAGGGGTGAAATGCTCCCGGTTCGGACCGGCTCGGGCGAGTAGGTAGCGATGATGGCCGGTGGTTCGGAGAACCGGTAGCAATGGCAGCTGGAGGCTCCGCCCACCTGCCCCATTCCCCGGAGTCGGGGAATGCACCATTCCCCGACTCTGGCCTTGCCGCGGAGCTGCTGCCTGCTTGCCCTTCGCCACGCGATGTATCCTACTGCTCACCTTTCTCCCGCGGCTGGCTGTCAGGGAAGGCAAGCGCCCAAAAGTTACTGGAGTCGCTCACTCTCCTTGAATGAGCCGCTCTGGTCCACGCGCCGGCTGTGCAGGCACACTGTTTATTTAATTCAGCAGCAAGTTGGGTGTGTGCTTGCGCAGCCGGCGCATGGACCAGAGTGGCTCATTCAAGAAGGAGACTGAGCAACTATAGTATCTTTTGTGCGCTTGTCTTCCCTGACAGCCAGCCGCGGGAGAAGGGTGAGCAGTAGGAGTCGGAATGGTGCATTCCCCGACTCTGAGGAATGGGGCGGGTGGGCGGAGCCGCATGGCGAAGGGCGAGCAGGCAGCAGCTCCGCGGCAAGGCCAGAGTCGGGGAATTGTGCATTCCCCAACTCTGGGGAATGGGGCGGGTGGGCGGAGCCGCAGGAGAAAGGTAAGGACACGCTGGCAGAATAGAAATTTAAAAAGTTTTCCTACCAGATTCTATGGGCGTGGCTTGGTGGGAGGGGGTCTTGTGACTGAGTGGACGTGGCTGTGAGTGACATTGAGTTGGCCACGCCCACTCAGTCACAGAACACCCCCCACACACACCAAGCCATACCCACAGAACCGGTAGGGAAAAATTTTAGATTTCACCCCTGCCTACATGGCAGGAGGCTAGATTATTTGTGGAACCATCTTTGCATGAGGGTATCTGCCTGCCCCACCAGATCAGATAGTTAGTGTAAGGTCCCAGAAATTTTCCCGAGCCACTGAGATGCCAAAGAGAGTGTGACTCGAGACAAGGCTTGCAAAAAGAAGCAGATTTTATTTTTGGCCAAAAACAAAATGCTGTGTGATGCTATATCCAGAACATACAGATATAATGCATGTGAGGAATAGCCACATCTCGAAGGAAAACTGCCTTCAAGTCCCATCTGGGTCGCCAGAAATGTAAGGTCCCAAAATGTACTTGAGTCACCAGAATACCAAAGAGAGAGACTCAAGAAGAGGCTTACAAAAATATCAGCTTTAATTTGTACAAAGAAGAGCTGGGTAGACCATACCACTACATACGGACAAAGAGCATGCAGTGAAAGGCCACACTCTTGGGGAAGGTATGACATCCTTTTATACCTTCAGAGGCATTAGTTTAGTACCCAATTCTGACCCCTCTGGCCCATGCCTTCCTTGTAGCCCTGCATTGGCTGTGCAGCAAGGAGCAGGAGCAGTGGGGGCTGAATGCTTAGCAACAGAGAGGGACTAGGTGCTTAGTAATCCCTCTTCTTGAGATATCCACCAGGCTCAGAGTGGTACAAAAAAAAAAAAGTTAACAGATAACAGAAGTTAAATCACTGGTAAAAGCAATTCCAATTCTTACAGGAGCAAAACAGCAAGTTATTATTATGTCCCAGTAATTCTACCTATTCTATTATTATGTCCCTACAGTAGAGACACTCCAGGATCCTTCTTGTAAATGTTGTCATCTTGAAGGGCCTAGAAAGTGTATCATTTCTATTGAAAAGACCTATGAAACATTCCCCCTAGAGACTCAGAGCCTTTTAACTTTCTGGAAAGCACTTAAGAGCTGGCTTTATTTATTTATTTATTTATTTGTACACCGCTTTTATTATTTTTACAGTGAACTTATTCAACACATCTTTCTCCTATTTTTGCCACAACAGCCCTGTGAGGTGGGTTGAGCTAAAAGAGAGTGAATAGCCCAAAATCTCCCAGCTTGCCTTCATGGCTAAGGCAGGACTTGAACTCATGGCTTCTTCTTTCTAGTCTAGCATCTAAACAACTAGGCCAAACTGGCTCTCCTTCCCTGCAAGCATTGGGATAACTGGAATTGGAAGTGAGTGTTGTGGTCTGCGTTGGGGAAGTTTGGTTGTGGCACTGGGTTTTTCTGTTTTCTTGTATTGTTTCTACATATTGTTTTATCCTTTGGCTGTGAGCCACCCAGAGTTTGATCTTAAGATAGGTGGCTATAAAACTCTGTAAATAAATAAATTTCCTCAGCATGAAGAGAAATATAGGTATGGACAAGAAGATGCAGAATTGTAGTAAACCGTCACTAACTTCAGAACTACTCTATATTTGTCTATGCACATAGATAACAAATGGAGATTTCCCATTACAGGTAGTCCTCTAGTTACAACCACAATTGAGCCCAAAATGTATGTTGCTAAGTGAAACATTTGTTAATTGAGTTTTCCCCCATTTTACAACCTTTCTTACCACAGTTGTTTTGTTTTAACATTTTATTGAGTTATAAGATAAGATACAAAATACAAAATAAATAGAAAAGCACTTGGGGGAAGAAAAGTAAGGAAGGGTTGGGAAAAAGAAGCGTTGATTTCCGACTCCCTCTGTTGCAGTAAAATAAAGTATTAACATCAAACCACAACTTTTTATTTTTTCATAGTAATATAAATTAGCCGTTTCTATAATCTTACCACAGTCGTTAAGTGAATCATTATAGTTAAGTTAGTAACATTGATTGTTAAGTGAATCTGCTTTACCCGTTGACTCTGCTTGTCAAAAGATTGCAAAAGATGATCACATGACCCCAGCACACTGCAACCGTCATAAATATGAATCAGTTGCCAAGCGTCAGAATTCTGATAACGTGATCATGGGGATGCTGCAAGGGTCATAAGTGTGAAAACTGGTCTTAAGTCACTTTTTTCAGTATTGTAACTTTGAGCGGTCACTAAATGAACTGTTGTACGTCAAGGACTACCTGTATATCTTCAGTTCCATCCCAAGACATTGCTTTATATTAAGTGGAATAACCTGAGGGAAGTGGATTTTTTTTACTGTTATTTTTCAAACTAAGGATAGCTTCTTCTTGACCTAAACCAGGGGTCAGCAACCTGCGACACTGGAGCCGCATGTGGCTCTTTCACCCCTCTGCTGCGGCTCCCCGTCATGCAAACTATGCCTCATAACTGCCAGTGTGCGACACCCACTGGCATACAATTTATTGAGCTTTTCAACCCCCCGGTAGACCAACCATAGATAAATCCAAGAAAAGAAAAGTTTCAGAAGAAAACGGAACGTTTAATTCAACTACATAGGCTAGTTTTGTGGCCGCTCAAGAAATAGTCAGGCACGGGAAGGGTTTTGTGGCTCCCGGTGTTTTCTTTTCTGTGGGAAACGGGTCCAAATGGCTCTTTGACTGTTTAAGGTTGCAGACCCCTGACCTAAACCATTCCTTTTGTTACAATGACATTTCTTAGGAATCAGCCTTCTTTTTAAGGCCTTTGGTTCAAGGAATGTTAAAACTCCAGGCGCCTACCCAAAAGGAAATGTTGGAGGGACAGCAAAAAAATGTGATACTTAACCTTTCATTCTTTTATAGTGATGCTGCGCAGGGTGAGCGTCTGAGGGATGCTTCCTTTTGGCATTTCTGATTAGGGAGTTTTTTCCCCCTGTCAATCTGCAAGATCTCACAAAGTATTAATAAATAACAAAAGCATTTTGAGGAAACTGAATGGTGACATGGTGCACATTTAGGAAAACAAACCAGCAAGAGAGGGGACAAACAACATTTTACTGCTTCATATATAGCAAAATAAAACATGTGCACTTAACGTTAATGACAACTTTAAATCAAGTTACAGGTGCTGATAGCAGATCCGTTAGATTAAGCAAGGGTCTGCCTTGCTTATTACTTGTATATTTCTTTTACAGTACTGCCCCAATCAAAATTGAACAGTGGATGGGGTACAACAAAACAAAAACACAACATGAAAACAAGGTACAAATGAACCAATAAACCATCTGGTTAACCAGGATTTCTGTTAATGACCAAGCCAGATGGGCAGAATTGGGTTCATCAAGCCATTGCCCAATTTATCCTGGTGCTGAACATCAAAGGGCTCCCAGAGGAATAACCATCACTTTCAGGTGAACCTTGAAGCCTCTTAGCACCCAATGCAACAATTTCAAAATCGGGGTCCTTCTGGCTTGATGGCATTGTTCCCTGAAGGATTTAGCCACTGCTTTTTGTACCAGCTGTAGTTTACAGATTGCCTCCAGTGGCATTCCTATATCTAGGACACATTGCTCTAGTATAGTCCAATGAAATGATGAACAAAATATGACTCTTATTGTCAGATAGGATCATATATTGGTGCACCAGCAAAGCCAGAGAAAGCCTTTCCTTGCTGTGGTTTCTACTTGTTGCTTAAATAGGTGAGAGTCCAGGAGAATTCCAAGTCACTAATTCACTATTTTACTATTCATAATAACTACCAAGACTAATATTAATAGATCTTTTTGATGTTTGTTGACAGCAAACTACTTCATATTGGCTTCATATTTATTCTGGGTTTGTTTTGCTTCAGCAAGATTCTCATAGCTTCGGCCTCTGCTTTAACTGATCCTTCAGCCTACTAGGCTGTTCAATTTAAATGTTATCAAAGTCCTCATCTTTTTACCAGATAAATTGTCATATAGTTAACTATGTTAAGGCCAAGCAACTGGGAATCATTGAGCTGACAAGTCCCCAAAGTTTTTACTCTGGAGAAAACAAGTTGTAACATCCTATTTGGAAATCTAGCTCATCTTTTTTCCAAAACCTACTTTTCCATTTGCCATGCCTTTAACCGTGGATATAAAAACTGGACAAAGCAGATTATAGTAGTGTTAATGTACATATATTAAGAAGGTCCTAGATTGCAATATATTAAAATCTTAAAATAAAACACCTGCATAACTGGTTTTTTTTCTTTTTGACTTCCTTGAAAAAAAATATAGTAGTAGGAAAATATTCCCTCTCCTATTGCAAAAAAAAAAAAATGACCTTGAGTTTAAACATTACTCAGGAAGTCTCAGCATATGCAGCAATGGCGATAGCATTTGTTCATAAATTGTCTGGATAAACAGATACCTAGACTTCCGAATGAAGAGTTTTAGAAATGATCTGCCAGTGATCTTGATATGGGCAACTATTTCAAACCTATCTTGGAGGTACATAGAAAAGCATCTGCTGAAGAATTACTATCTAGGAAGACTTGTGCATGAATAAATAGAATCTTCATCTAAAGAAAATGAAACTATTCTTTGAGACAATATTATAACCGTTTGTCTGAAAAAATTGCTGAGCAAATAGTGAATGGCTTCACACTCTCCTTTAAGAAATACCCAAATACCCAGTTGGCAGGTATGGCCAAAAATGTTTTTGTTCACTTTAAGGCTAAGTAAATTTCTAGGAAGAGATTACAACAGCTTGAATCTGTTTTGAATCTGTCAATTTAAGGTCTATGTTTTTTTAGAGCTGGGAAGAGGAATCGTTTTCTGTGTCCCTTAAAACTAATGTAGTCTGATACCAGCAGTATTTATATGGATTTTCTTTTCAGTCCATTATTTTTAACTCTTGGAATGAATTGGAAGTGGAAATTTCATGCTTTGAACACTTTGTCTGAGTTTTGAATCTTCCCCTTTTTTTGTTTTTATTTCTGTCATATTTTGTCAAGTTTTGGAGAGCTTGAAAGATCATCAAACATTATTTTCATTCCTTTGATATAGGTTTATATATTGTTAGATTTACAGTGTTTTCCACCTTTTGTTTATAAACTTAAGGCAGCATATATAACATTTCCATCCATTGTTCCCCACAATAATCTTATAAATTAAGAGAAGAGAAGGGAGCTGGCCCAAGTCATCCAGAAGCTTCCATGATTAAAGACAGTCTACAAACTGGGTCATCCCAGTGCCAATCTATTAACTTCACCATTACACTGGACTTCAAGGCATACACTGACATCACTAAGCAATTCTGCATTGAAATATTAAATTGGAAAAGAGTAATTTTGAAAGAAAGCAATAGAAGAGCATTATACAGATGTCAAAGCAATCTACATACTGTGACAGGAGTCAAGCTGAATTTTACAGAGTTGACCTTTCTAATAAAATTATTTATTATTATTTAGTTATTGTTGTACCTTATTTTTCCCCTTCCTCTACACCTCACCTTTCCTCTCCCAAGTTCTTGATTATTTCTGCCTGGCTGGGAAATATCCTTTTCTGCCTGATACCCCAGAGAGTTGCTTCTGGGTGGGTTACACTGGGCACGGGAGGCTGAGTCAGGTCAAATAGCTGGCTGTGGTTATTGTTGGAATCCTAAATCCTTGGCAGATTTAAGGTGCATGGACTTCAACTCCAGAATTCTCCAGCCAGTCCTCCTTTAGGTCTATAGCTGGCTTTCGTAAAATATGATATCTATATATGATAAATGTCAATTAAATATAATGTATAATATGCATTTATAATATTTATATATTACATTACATTATATATATTGTGTTGTGAATTCAGAACAAAAATTGTTCCCAATTCTTCATTTCTTTTAAGCAGATTTGTATATCATAATGAGTCTGATTATTATGAGACTTTTTCTGAATCTTGTTAACCATTATCTAGCCCACTAATGATGAACCTTTTGGGCTTGGCATGTCAAAAGTTTGGAAAACGACTCTGTTGGCATGTCACACCCTTCTCCAAAACAAAAGAGAAACAGTTCTTTATCTCCCCTCCATCAAAGCCACCTCGAACAGGGCATTCAGTGACAATGATGAGGCCAGCCCTGGAGTTCAGGCACAGGCCTCGACTTCAGCCCAAGCACTACCACCCAAACAAAAAGGCCACTTCATTGCTGTTCCCAAGGAGCACAAGCCTTGGGGAACAACACAATTGCCCCAATGGCCCAGTGCTCCCCAGAATCTGCCATGCAACACTTATTTTCAGATTGTGTTATCTTTCTCTTGAAGACTCCTGCAGCCTACCAAAGGCTGCTTCAGGTTGCACAAGGCTTTCATTCTTGAAGCAGCTTTAGAGAAGAATGTTCTTCCATAGCCTCTTCAGTCTCCAAAAGTCACATGAAAGCATAACCCATTGTCATGTAATTTTTGGAGGCTCCATAAGCCACACAAAAACACCCTCTATTCTCTTGTGGCCTCCACAGCCTCCAAATTCACATGAGAATGGAATGTACTTTCAAGAGTAGTTGATGCCAGGTGTTGGTAAATGCTGGGATATCACTGAAAATGTGACATGTTGCTTTTGACACATGTATCACATGAGTTTACCATCACTGCTCTAGCCGATGCTAAGGACTTTAAATGCTTTTAAGTAGCTAGTCAGATCCATGCTGGTCACTATATGGACAAGTGACATCCATTTGGACCTGCCCTTGGTGATCCACAGCATTTTAAGGAAATTCCAATGAGATTCCTTTGGTAGGCTGCAGGGGCCTTCAATAGAGAGATAACACAATCTGAAAATAAGAGGTGCATGGCAGATCCTGGGGAGCACAGGGCCATGGGGACAATCGTGTCGTTCCCCAAGACTTGTGCTCCTTGGGAATGACAATGAAATGGCCTTTTTAAAAAGTATGGCAGTGATGGTGCTTGGGCTGAAGTCGAGGCCTGGGCCTGGACTTCAGGACTGGCATCAGCATTGCCACCAAATGCTGCTGTTCAGGGCAGCCTTGATGGCGGGGAAAGAACTGTTTCTCTTTTGATTTGTGTGTGTGTGTGTAAGAGAGAGACAGAGGCAGAACAGAGAGACATGCCAGCAGAGTCTATCCACCTTATTCATTGCCTTTCCTTCTTCTTACCAAACTTTGGCATACATGGCTGTTTTTTCTAGTCCATCATCTGCTCGTATCGCAGGTCCAAAGAATGCAAATTTCTGGAACAGCTCATCTTTACTAGTATTTATTTTATTTTAATACTTGCATAAAATCAGGTGCTTAATGACAGTTAACATAGAAATTGCCATCCTGTTAGCTATTGGTGAAAGTTGGCCTTTCATTGACTGTTTTTTTCACATTTAACATCCTAGTGTTGTCAATGTCCTTTATATAGCCGTGAATTAAAAACAAAACAACCAGAGGACCGTCTGTGTCATTGTCTCCAGCTTTTCAGAAATTTGACAGTCTGTTCCTGGTCTTTGAGGAATGGCTTCTTATCTCTGTTTTCCATTTATTTCCACCAGTTGTGATCATGTGTGCCAGCAGTGACGCAATACGGAACATCATGTTGGCTGCACATCGGCAAGGAATGACTAGCGGAGATCATGCTTTCTTCAATATTGAACTTTTCAACAGTTCATCATATGGTAATGTAATTTCTTGGATTGCAAGATTTTTCTAAACATGCTAACAATTTTAGTGATGGTGTCAGTTTTTAAGCAAGTCATTGTAACCTTTCAAACAAGCATTTGAATTATGAGATTTGGCAAAAAACAAAAAAACCCAAAAGTAAGCAAGCAGATCCATGGTTAATACAGTGGAAGTTAATTTTGTCCATGGTTGCTTCTCATGCTGTTTTCAGAAAATTGAGCTATTCTGTAAAATGGTTTACTTTGAAAAACAGTTTTTTGTCTTAATCCTCTGTGAAGTTTTATAGCTGAACCAGTCTGGGTGTAAGGTCCTGCCTCGCCAGCCTTCTCAAGAAAGCAGAATTCTTGAAACAATTAACATTTCAAAAGGAACTTTTATTGGAAGACAGTGATAGCAAAGAGATGTAGGCAGGATCTGAAGTTTCCCGCTCAAAGTGTTAGATTAAATTGCTACAAGCAAAGCCCCTCCCAGTGTCCAGTTCAACATCCAGCCAATATCAAAGTGCGAAGATGTTTTGAAAACCTCAGGCACAGAAGGTGATGACTGTCATCTCCCAGTTGCTTTGGTTTCGCTTTCTCCGATGGTGAGATAACGTAGATGGCACAGAGCACGTTCCTTTCCTCCTCCTAGGACAGTGATGGCTAACTTTTTCCGGACCGAGTGCTCAAAGCGTGCACACAGGCGGCCAAACCCCCAAAATGCAATGTGCGTGCAGCCCCCGTGCACGCGCCCCACCCCCGTATATGAGCGCGCAGGACCCCTGCATGTGCCCCGCCCCCCATGCATGCATGCACGCCCCATGCATTTGCCCCTCCCCCACATGTGTATGCGCGCCCCCCGCACATGCACGGCAGAGACCCGAAGATCAGCTGGCTGGTGGGAGGCTCTCACAATTGCGCGGCGGAACTGAACTGGGGTGATGGATCGTGTGCCATCAGAGAGGGTGCTGCGTGCCACCTCTGGCACGTGTGCCATAGGTTCGCCATCACGGTCCTAGGATGACCTGAGGCACATTCCTTCCCCCCTCCCTATTCCCCACAAGGTACAGCAAAGCAAAGCGAAGAATCCCTCCCAAGCCTCCACCCACCCACCAGAATGGCAGCGTCCCAGTAGAGAACTATAGGACCTGATACTGGTTTTGAATGTGCATTACTGTGATGCAATGTGCATTACTGTGATTGACTGAGGCATCATTTGGTCTTCTTAACCCAGATAAGCTTAACTCGTAGTTAACAGGCACAACTTTTCCATTTGCTTGGTAGCAATATGCAAGTGATTTGTGATTGTCTTTCAACTTTTCAATTTAGCCTGTACCCCTGGACTTTCATTGTGGTCTGATCCTACTTAGTTTCCAAGCCAAGAGAAAGGCAGGTGATGTCATCTGCTGAGACCTAAGTTAGTACTGATTGATTGGTTGGTTAATTAATTGCCACCAAATCAGTGTTGATTATTAGCAACCACGTAGATTGGGTCTCTCCAGAATGATCTGCCCCAACCTTGCCAAGATTTTCCAATGGGGGAACTCATCACTGCTGTAATCAAGTTCATCTGTCCAGCTGCTGGTTGTCCCCTTATCTTTCCACTTTTCCCAGCATTGTGGACAACTCAAAGGGAATCGGGGTGCTCTCATAGCGTGTCCAAACTTTATTACCATAGTCTAGGCTTATCATTTGTACCTCAAGGGATCGCTCTGGATTAATTCCCCCTGTTCTTCTGTGATGGTTTGTGAGAGTAACCTTCGGAGACAGGAGGAAGTGATGGTCAGATAAGAAGTCAACAGCTGAGCCCACAGGAGGAATGGGAACATGTCAAATGTCTCCATAGGGATCCGCCCTAGTTTTATGGAATATAAAGATGAGAGGGAACAAATGTATTTTCAGATTTTCAAGATTCTGTTAATGCAACCTTGGGATAAAGATAGAGCTAATACTTCTGAGTAGGTTTCTTGTCTGGACTACCTTGCAAGGCTGACATTTCCAGATGTGTTTTAATTTATTTCCTTTCATTTCAGCCAGCATAGCTAATGGACATACTGCTCAGAAATAATGGGAAACATAGCCAAACACATCTGGAGAGCACTGTGTTAGGGAAGACTGTATTTGTCTGTAATGAAGCAAACTTTGAAAGTCACACTGGCAACTCATAAAAACCTTGATCAGAAAAGCATCATTTGTTCTTTTTTCTATTTGCTGACCTCATGCTGAGAATTATAACTATTTCGCCCTCCAATATCTTGTTTGGCTTATATTTCTTAACTTGCATTACTGGAAATTAGCTGAGTGTTTGGTGAGAAAATAGTTTAAATATTTGAGTTTTTGTTTCATTTTTACTAGTTCCTTCTTTTGGTAGTAAGTTTCAATGGAGCGATATCCATGGTGCAGTTTGAGGAGAGAGACCTGGTCATTTAACAAATAAAACTTCACTTGAAATATTCCTGTACTTGCACAGGAATTCCCCAAGGTAGCATGTTTAGATGCAGGAAAAACTTGCCATCTAAGCAAGTGTGTGTGTGGTTTGTGGGTCTTGCAAGTTATTTAATGGACAATGTCCAAGGCTTGACTTTAGTGTTTGGCTTCATTGAAAGTTATTTCTAGGAAGTGAGGTTGTTTGCTTATGTATGTATTTATTTATTTATATCATATTTATAAATTACCCTTCATTAAAATATATCACAAAAATGTGTGTGTGCGTCTATGTGTTCTTGTACATATATAAATAAATTGCATACCTATGCGACACTATTACTTTGAGTACTTTGCAAAATAAATACCTTAGCAAAAAAAATAAATCATAAAATTAAAAGGCAGTGAAAATACAGTTTAGTATAAACCTATCATTTTAAAATGTCCAGGCAAATAATAACAAATTGATCAAAGCTGAAATGCTTGAAAAGACTGCTTTAGTTATGCTTCTGTAGGACAGGTGTTCTATTAACATTTTGTCACAACCAAGAGAGCTCTCTTCCTGTCAGATAATATGTACCAGTTGAACCATTTTGGTTGGTGGTTAAGGCAGCAGGCTAGAAACTAGGAACCTGGGAGTTGGAGTCTTGCCTTGGATATCAAGCTAGCTGGGTGACCTTGGGCCAGTCACACACTCTCAGCCCTAGGAAGGAGGCAATAACAAACCACTTCTGAAATCTTGCCAAGAAAACTGCAGATACTTGTCAGGAGTCAAAAGTAGACTTGATACCCCAATACTGGCTTAAATAAGCTTTATCAAGGCAATTCTACATGCCATGTATTCTTGCAGTCCAGTCCAAAAGCTACTAGATCACTGGATATTATGGCCATACTATTCCTATGGACCGGGCTAAACTGTTGTCCTGGAGAAAAATCATGTAGTGCCACCCGAATTACCTGGCGACCTTGGCTCCAGGAGTATTCCTCAGTTACGCAGCTGATATATTTCAATTTAATGGTCTCTTATCCCAGTCAAATGATTAAAAGTGCTATTTTTCTTTTGGAATAAATAAGCTTGTATTTTAAAACAATGCTTAGTTAATATAGAGAGTTCTTGACTTACAACCACAGTTGGGTCCACAATGTATGTTGTTAAGTGAAGTAGTTGCTAAGTGAGTTGTGCCTAATTTTCTAACCTGTTGGGTTTTTTTTGCTGCAGTTGTTAAGTGAATCATGTGGTCATTAAGTAAATCCAGCTTTCCTCCTTGACTTTGTTTATCAGAAGCTGGCTGGGAAATTCATAAATGATAATCACATGATCGCAGGAGGCTGCAACGATCATAAATACATGCTGGTTGCCAAGCATCCAAATTTTGATCATGTGATCAGGGGATGCAGCAATGGTTGTAAGTGTGTGGATTGGTTGTAAATTACTTTTTTTTAGTGGTGTTGTAACTTCAAACGGTCACTGAGTGAGCGTTTGTAAGTTAAGGGCTGCCAGTAAATTGCAATGCCTTGGGTGTTACATGTTATGTCAAGCCATAAACTGGTTGGGTTCACACATTTATTTTACTCCAAACACAGCAAACCATATTAAGATTTAGCATGGGATAAATCCAGAAACGAGTTCTTTAAAATGCTTCTCATTAATGTATACAGACTGTATTTTTGAGTTTACAGATGTTTGTGGATATAGTCTTGCAAGCTTTGGAGTGCATGCTTTTTTTTTTGAGTGACTGAATGGACGAAAAAAATAGGAATAGTAGCAGAATGGCAGTTGCAATATGGTTAATCCTGTGTCTGCATTAGTTTGTGATTCTGTAACTAACAACTAGTGTAATGAGTTCAGGTGGCACATTATTTCAGCAATAGTGCATCTAAGCATTCGTTCAACGTTTGTATACCTTCCTTCCTAAGTGGTATCTCATGGTCATTCATAATCATGCTCTTGTACAAAAAAAAAAATAAAAATAAAAAATTCAAAGCCTAAAGACAAGAAGACAAGATGAAAGAATTCAAACCGTAATATTTTGGTAGCGAAATTATGCTTTCTGTATAACTGCATCTTTATTTCTCACATGGCTGGCAAGGTTTTCACGTCTAGATTAAAGTTATACATAATAAGCTAGGAACAGGCATATAGTTCTGCAATGCTAGGACCTGTTGGTTTGTTGTGAGCTTTGCTGCCTGCTCATATGGTCTTCTGTCTTAATAGAAAATAGCTCACATCAAAGAATTTTTGCAATAACTGCATTGGAACTGCTCATTTCTGGCAGTTGATGTAAGACACAACTCAGTACCACATGACAGGCCTTGCTGGTGGGAATTATTTTAAATATGTATTTGATGGATTATAAGGCCACCCAAGTCAAACAATGTGACTCTGGGTGGCGTAGAGAGAAAAGCAAACAATAAACCAAAGAAATAACCACATAACTTTCAAAACCCTAGCCAAAATATAAATTGATGGCCAAACATGATAATTAAACAGCCCAAAGGGGACTCCATTTAACTGGATCCAAACACCTAAAGAAAAAGCCAGGTCTTAATAGCTTTTGTGAAAGCAAACACAGGTGGGGCTTTTGATGTATTGGAGGCAAGATCATGTCAGAGCACAGGAGCAGCCACCGAAAAAGCAACATTGTAAATTCCATGAGATGACAAAACCTAAAAGAGAGATCCCGTAGCACAGGGGTGTCAAACTTGATTGCGTCACCGACTGTTTCATGACGTATCGGGATCAGCAGTTGGTTTCACATTATTTTACTACTGGTTGGCCCCGTGCATGCATACTCGCATCGTGTGCATGCGTGCGTGTCCAGTTCACACACATGCCTGCCTTCCACGCATGCACCTGGCCTTCCGTCCATGCGCTTTGCTTGCCCACGCGCCTTCCGCGCATACACCCGGCTGCAAAAACGTGCCTAAATAGGATGGCATAAAGCTGGGCCGGGTGGACGGGCCCACTAGCGATTTCCACTACTGGTTCGGGCAAACTGGTCCGAATCGGCTGAATACCACCTCTGATCAGGATGCTTTTTGCCCTTGTGGAGCCGGGGTGGGCGTGACCTGCATGGGCCATATGCAGTCTCTGGGTGACCAGTTTGACATGCCTGCCATAGCATATCCTTCCTAGGGAGCGGATGTTCTTGGGAGAATGAGGTCCCACAGGTAACCTGTTTCTATGCTGTGTAAGCTTTAAAGGTGACAACGGCAACTTCAGTTGCATCCAAAAGTCTGCTGGAAGCTGATACAGTTTGTAGAATAGCTATGCCACATGGGTATCAATGAACTGTGCCCATAACTACTTTACCACTGCTTTGTGGACCAACTATAGCTTCTGGGTGTGATCTTCAGGGACAAGGAACCCACCTCAGAGAAAGGAGGAGAACCAATGTCCTCCACTTCCAGCTCCCTCAATCAGTTCACAGAAGGATGCCATGGTAGATGTCGAAGGCCATTGAAAGATCAAGGAGAACCAGGCTGGGCAGAGGCACAGCTGTATAAAACATGGTGCACTATATTTTGGAGGACCATTAAACCTTTTTGAACTTTCTATTTCAAACAGCGTTGAGATTGTGACATGGCCAGTAGAAGTGGTGTGGTAAAATTTAAGCGTTGTGGATCAGAGGTGGTATTCAGTCGGTTCGCCCAAACTGGTAGCGGAAATCGTGGGTGGGCCTACCTGCCCCAGCTCTATGCCATCCTATTTAGGCACATTTTTGAGGCCGGGCGCCTGCATGGAAGGCACATGCCCCAGCAAAGCGTATGTGCGCTCACATTTGCAAACTGGTAAAGAAAGTAAGTGAATTCCACCCCTGTTGTGGATGCATAAGAGACCCAACTTTCTTTTTCAGCTTGAACATGATAAAGTTTAATGGTCTTCAGAAGTACAGTGCAGCTATGAGGAAATATCTTAATTTTCTCCTCAACTGTGTATTTGAAACTGGAAATAAAGGAAGGGATTATCCTTGACTTCATAATAGAACAAGTACTCCATTATCCAGATATTCTCTCACACATTTACCCTCACTTGACCTGGGTGGGATAATACTTTGGCAATAGGAACAAATGGCTGCTTTTCATACCTGGCCTGCTGATTACAACCTCAGTTCATTCTGTTTTGACACTTGAATCTTGGTATTTTTAGATGTGTCTGGAGTTTTATGTCCAAAGGTATTAAAAAGACAGTGTGACCTTTTCTCTTAATTTTTTTAAAGGACACTTTATCCCCATATTAAACTCAAAGCCTCTTCTCTGTTTCTTTCTTATTTTTTTTTTAAATGCATGGCCATCCGCTATCAACCTTGTATTTTATTTTGCTTAATGTAGGAAACAATACACAAGGATTTTCCAATAGACTGAAGATAAAAAGATGGAATCATTTCCTGTTTTTTCTCTATTTTTTCTTCTTAATCACAGCAATTTAACCTTATAACCGCCCAGGGTCGCCTTTTGGCAAGATGGGCAGCAAATAAATTAAAATAAAATAAATTCCCTTTTGATGTAACTCTTTACTTGAAGAATCTGTATGAATTTATCTCATAGGAGTTAATTACAGTTAAGGAACAAGTAAGAGCTTTTAATTGCATTGAGGTGGATTGAAGATGCACCAGCTTAAGTTAATACAATATATTTAGATGTTCATGGATTCTGCTCCCAGAGCAAGAAGGGAGAATCTCTGGCCTATAGGCTGAAGGCAGAGTTCCCCATCTAGGTTCTTCTTGGTCCATCTTTGCTAAATCCTATCCCATTCACTAAAGCCAGAAAGGACAAAAATAACTCTTCTCTGTATAACTAACAGAACTGATGAGAATTTTTTCCCCACTCACTGGTTTTCAACATCTCTCCCACTGATATGAGTAGAAAGTGTTTTGAAGACTAATTGTAAGGGAGAGGGACATTTTCAAAGAAAAGTGATCCATAGTTCAAACCAGTGGTGAAATCCAAATTTTTTTACTACCTGTTCTGTGGACGTGGCTTGGTGTGGCTTGGTAGGTGTGGCTTGGTGGATGCAAAATCTCCATTCCCTCCCCACTCCTGGGGGAAGGGTATTGCAAAATCTCCATTCCCACCCTACTCTGGGGCCACCCAGAGGTGGTATTTGCCGGTTCTCCGAACTGCTCAAAATTTCCGCTACCAGTTCTCCAGAAACTGTCAGAACCTGCTGGATTTCACCCCTGATTCAAACCCCTTGAAAGATCACCTCTTCCTACTTGGTTACTGCAACTGGACATTAAAGTAGCCTCCTGGTGAAATAGTCCCACCTTTACAGCCTGCAGAGATTCACTAGGAGCAAATTCAAGCTTTAATCTGAAATGAGCCTCCTAGTATTTCCCAATATACATTGTGTTATCAGGTACTTCTTGCTAAGCGAAGCAACACATGGGAAAACACAGTCAAAGGAGAAAAGAGGAAAACAAGCTCTTTCTAGTCCCTGGTTTGGAATTGTAAATATTTTTATTTCTCCCTTAGGGAATGGTTCATGGAGGAGAGGAGACAAATATGATCTTGAAGCAAAGCAAGCTTACTCATCCCTCCAGACAGTCACACTTCTGAGGACATTGAAACCCGAGTTTGAAAAGTTTTCTATGGAAGTGAAAAGTTCTGTTCAGAAACAAGGAATCCATCATGACGATTATGTAAGTACCTGATCAAGAGCATCAAGTTTTTAGCATCTCTAAAATACTATTTAAATTAAATTAGGGGTGACAGTGTGGTATTTACTAAACTGAATCAAAATATCTTGAGTGTTCCCAGAATCTTCTTTTAGTATATCCTTGCGGTAGAAAATTGCTATTTGCTTGTTCGCAGTCATTTTCAGTATAGTCGCTGTTATTGGTGAGATGGGGTGGCATAGAAATTTAATGAATAAATAAACTTTCTTTTCATTTATTTTCTAGAAATGGGACTTCTAAGGTATGAAGTCATGAAGGGGTAGAGCCCATAACCCATGGTGCTTTTCTAGTTCCATTTGGTTCTTTGTTTTTTTTAAACCAAATTTACTTGGGACGCATGTCTCCAGATACATCTTCAAACTTCTCAGTAGTCACTGAAGAATCTGTGCCAGAACATAAATCATAGGGAAGAAACTTACCTCAAATGCGCTAGGTTCAAGGGTGATGTTTGGGGTGGTTTGCAATGAGTTGACAGAGATTTATGATTTCTGGTGCTTTTGCAAGAGAAGCAACAAAATGTTTCCTCTTCATTTACATTATCATTGTAAAGTTTTTTTTTTTTAAAAAAACCAAAACTTAGAGTATCCATGAATGGATTTTTATGCAAATGAAACATGAGTTCCAATTAGTTTTGATCTTCTGTACATAGATTTAAATCAAAAACTTAAGAGTGTGCCTTTAGGATAAGGTATTCATTGATGGATCTCAGCAATATAGTAAAACAACAATAAAGTAGATTCTATAACTATCTAGTAGTAGGGGAGAACTGTTCTACTCTCTAGGAAGACACTAGTGAGTTTATGCATCATGCTAAGTTACAGTGTGATTTGCTTGTTTGTGTTTTTAATGTGTTCCCTGAACTGAGATATTTGTGATGTATTCCTGTTAACCATGTTAACCATGTCTCAAAGATGCTTTTTCAAAAGGCAACTGGACTTCCTTTGTTTTTCCTTGAAGAGTTTTTGCTTCTCATTCAAAAAGCTTTATCACTTCTCTTTTTGAATGAGAAGTGAAATGTCTTCAAGAAAAAAACAAAGAAAATCTAGTTGCCTTTTGAAAAAGCACCTTTGAGACAACCAGGACCTGGATGACTGAGAATCTCCATAGATATGTTAGCCATGCCTTAACTTAATACAATATGTGAGCCAGGTCAGTAGGAATTGGCTATTAGGAACTTGAAGCAAAAGATTGGGAAGCCAAGTGTATAGACTTAAGAGTGCCATGCAGAATATGTGGTGGAGCCACGGAAGGAAAATAGAGCTTTTAAGAAAACGATGAGTTACTCTAAGTTGTAGGCTTAAGTGGAAAATAGATTCTTTTTGAAGAGAAATGGTCATTTCAGATGAATAGAAATAAGATCTTAATAAATCAATATTGCAGTGTAATGTAAAATTATTTTAGTAGATAGCATATAAAAATGTTTCTCATGGCAGATTAGTAGACAATGTATGATGTGAAAAAGGAGAATCTACTTGAAATCAAGCTGAATTCCAGGTGATGGGATGGACGCATCCACATAGTTTTCTTAGCAACAATATGGAAGTCACCGTATTTACCATTTCCTTCTTTGGGGATATTTCTTTCAGCTACTCAGCCTAGCTTACAACCTTAGAATTACCTGGAAGTTCATATGCAAGTGCTAACTTTACTTGATATAGTAGGGTTATGAGCCCAAAGTCAACTTGATGTTTCCACTATTGAATAGCTTCTATAGGTTCTCTGCATTATTGGAGCTCCTCTTGTGTTCATGAAAATAGAGCAGGGTGTAAAACTCTATTTCACTGAGGGCTGCATCAGGGTTGTGTTTGACTTCATGGGGCCAGGGTGGGCGTGGACAACTTGATGTCATTAGGGCACCTGTGGTGGCCCGGGTGGCCACGCTAAGCTCCGTTTTTGGCTGGGACAGCCTCTTGAAGTGCTCTGCAAGCAAAAATGGGCGTGGCCCCCTCAGCTCTGTTTTCACTGTTAGAGGGCTGCACAAGGCTGTCACAACCGAAAATGGAGCCCAGGGGGAGCCTCATGAGGCCCCCTTGAGCTTTGTTTTCACTGGCAGAGGCACCGCGGGCCGGTCCTTTGCTGTTTCCAAGGCGGCCCCGCAGGCCAGATCTAAGCACCCCACGGGCCTCGAGTTTGACACCCTTGAAATAGAGCATTATATATTGGGTAACTTACTGTTTGATTTGCTTTGTGAAGTTACATCACTTCATACCCTTCATACATTGGACTAGGTCCCATAATCTTAGTTCCTATGGTTTAAATTTAACCAGATACAAGAATAAGGGTGGTAGGTTCATATTTATGGATTTAAATGTATTTTTATTATTACCCACTAACGGAATACAATAAAATGTAATAAATGGCATCCATGGATATTAAATATATTTTTAGATAATCATTTAGTAAATAATCGACTCAATCACAGTGGCAGAGGGTGCATCATTTGAAGATCTGAAGGATCAGATTGTCCTGAACAAACTCTGTTAATGGGGTTGTTAAGAGGTGACGCTTGACGCTAACTTGATGTCACATAATCGGTAAACAGTTTAAAGAATACTTCAATCAATAACAGATTTCAAATATTTATATAAATCTAATCTGTTCTTCATTTTTGCTACTAGGAGACAATTGTGTGTTGTAATTAACATTGCTGTACCCTGGCTTTGTATTTGATTCCCCCAAATATGCTGTATGAGAAAGAAGGTGGCTGAGATTTTAAAACAATATCCATATCAGAGTTTTTGCCTATTTAAAAGACATTGAGATGTAATCCCTGTTATTTCAAATTCCCCATGAATATAATATCTTTTGAGCTTCTTCAGGTGTAAAGTTTGATGGCAGCCATGGGATGGCCTCCTTGAAACTCTTTCATTTGCAGATAGTAGAAGAAATTGCTTGGAAGTAAAAACCACTTTATGTAGACTACACAAAAGATTACTCTGACACAGTATATCTGTGCATTTCTGATGCTCCTCAAATGCAAATCACTTTCACTTGTAACCTTTCAAATCCGCCCCCTCCCTTTCTTTTGCAATAAAACAATCTGGGTTTTATTGCATCCAAAGAGAATCTAAAAGCTACCCCAGGAACTGTGACTCTTTCTCTTGACTCTTTCTTAGCAAAAAAGAAAAAGAGTTTTGTTTTTCCTGCTTCTCAGCCAGAGACATTAGTGTTTGTATAGAGACAGAACTGGCCACTTAGGACGTGCTTCTTAAAAATGGGGCTTCAATTAGATCTTGTTTTTCTAGCTGCTGTTAGGATCTGGTATAAATACCCAAACTGGTAGAAAAAGGAAACTTGAAATGAATCTACCTATAATTTTTACAGAAAGAGAAAGATGGCACATTGGAGTCCCACATCTAACAATTCAGATTAAAGCAGTGAACATTATCCTGTAACATTATCCCGGGACATGTATATTTGCCTTCATTCATAAAGCAGTGAAAGCCATCTAGTGTACAATATTGTAGATCAGGGATGTCAAACTTGTGTCGTCATGGCGGCGTCACGTGACATGTCGGGACTTTTTTCCCCTTTGCTAAACCGGGCAGAGGCATGGCCAGTGCGTGACGCAGGGGTGAAATCCAGCAGATTCTGACAGGTTCTGGAGAACCGGTAGTGGAAATTTTCAGCAGTTCAGAGAACCAGCAAATACCACCTCTGGCTGGCCCCAGAGGGGGGTGGGAATTGAGATTTTGCAGTATCCTTCCCCTGCCACATCTACCAAGCCACGCCCACAGAACTGGTAGTAAAAAAAATTGGATTTCATGACGCATCTGGCCTGCAGGCCGCAAGTTTGACAGCCTGCTGTAGAGTGATACTACAGATGCGCCTCAGTCTATGACTAATGGAGCCTGGCCATCAAGGCCATAAGTCATGACGGTCGTAAAATGGGCCATCCCTGCGACAACCCAATTTTACAACCTTTCTTGCAGCAATTGTTAAACAAAGGCTGCAATCATTAAGTAAAAGCCACAGTCACCACAATCGTTAAGCAGACCAATGGTTCACTGTGGACTATTTTTGCTTAAAAATAGAAGTAAATCCTGGTGTTCAGCAAAGACATTGTAAAATTGTCTGACCACAAGATACTGCAAATGTCTGAAAATGCCAAGCACCTAAAATGCAGTCATATGGCCACAGGAGGAGAGTGGCTGCTGGGAGTTTGGAACAAGGTGTCAACCCTGAAGTTGACCTGACCGAGGCCATTTTGAGGCTTCAATGTTGCCACACTGGAGCGAAGGGATAGGGAGGGGGAAATAGAGATAGCTGGTGTTTGTAGCCAAAACAAAATACTTTCTCCTGGGAACCAAGGACATTCCCATAGGTGGTTGGAAAGAGGAGGAGTGAAGTTATCTGGCAACCGGACGGTACCTTGATTGGACCATGTGACTGACTGGTTGGGGAAGGGGAAAAACTTTTACTTTTAATTAGGTGAAAACCTTGGGAACATTCAGAGTCGGTTTTCACCAGCCTGTGCCAATATGATATACCAAATAAAACTGTTCTTTGAGGAATCACCCTGCTTCGGAGTTCTATTTGCTATGGGTGTATTATTGGAAACCTGACACCAGTTGTAAGTACCTGTCATCTCAAGCCTACGACTATCTGTGTAGCTCCACTAGCATGAAAATTGTTTATTTTTATTTTATTATATTAAATAAGAAAGGGTCTTACATTATTATATTTTTTTGTGATGCTGGTGTTCGTTGTATATAATTTTGTTTTCGGCTCCATTGTGCTAAGTGGTAAGTCCACACTGAATAAAATAATTATTATGAGTAAACTATTAGCTACAGGCATGTCAATACCTGTATTAATACTTTAAATATCTGCACGGCAGCATTCCTTCACTTGAAGTCTTCCAGGTGTGTTAGAACCAAAGTTCTCAGAAATCCTACCCAAGTTATTCTTTGACTTTCTTGGAGGTTAAAGTTTCAAGACATCTGATGTAAGACCAGGTTGGGGAAAGGCAGAATTTACTTATTTACTTATTGAATTTATTTTCTGCCTGTCTCATAACGAAATGACTCTGGGCTGGAATATAGTATAAATACCTTCGGTCTCCCAAGTTATAGCCCTCAAAGGCACATGAAACAAGGGATGAAAGTGATTAGGTCAAGGCAGGACACAAACAAATTACTAGGGTACAAACAAGTAATTAACAAGCCTCGCCTTGATTCTAAAAACAGTTTGCACAAACTGTGATTCAAATAAGTGTGATTAGAAGGCTTGGTGTCAGATTTAGATTTGGAATACTGAGGTCAATTTAACTGAGATTCCTAAGAGGGCATGCTTCCCAATTGCCACTGTGCCTTCTAAAGAAAAATCAAGGTTTCTTTCCCCCCAAATCCTCCCCGCCCCCCCAAATATAGCCATTTGGCCAATACCTTATTATTACTCTTTCATCAGACCACAGATTGTGGGGTAGTCAAATCTTGACATTAACATGTTTTTCTGACTGGCTCAGCTCTCAGAACGTCCGTTGCTTGTATGCAGAATAGGAACACTGTATTCCTATGTTAAGCAAATGTAAAGCCAATCTCAGCTGCAATTAGAGCAAATGCCTGTTTTTAGCTCCCTGTGAAGGAGGCTTCTTGTATCAATCTCCCCATGTTATCCCTGTTTTGTCAGTCAACTAACAGCAGACAGAAGATGAATGTTGAACGTTTATACATGTTATAAATATTGGCTGGGGGCAGGGGTCAAATCTAATTTTTTTTTGCTACCGGTTCTGTGGGCGTGGCTTAATTAGTGGGCATGGCATAACGGTAAGGTGACTGGGAGGGTGTGGCTTGTTGGTCAGGTGAGCGTGGCCAAGTCAATGTCACTTTTTTGCCCTTTTTTAACCTATAAAACACAACACAACACAACTGGCTCACCCACAATATAAAAGCAGCTATGCTAGACCCAAAATGGCCCCTGTAACAAGCAGGAACCTCACACGGCTACAAAAAGCCCGAAAAAACAACTTTCAGGGACTTCCGGTTTCCTCGTCCTCGGCGGCGACGGTGCCTTCTTTTAGCACCGCCACCCCCGCCGCTTGTAGAGCCGCTTCCCGATCGTGAAGCGGCTTGGAATCTTCAAAATCCCTAGGATTTATGAAGAAGAGGCAGCAGGGTACAGGTAGAGCCCCTGCAACCTCCCCAGGGAATTGTTTCTGGGGAGGAAACAGGCGCGGCTCCCTTACAACCTGCTGAGACTCCGGGCGGCGTGGGACGTCTTCTGCCTTCGCAGAACAAGCCGACTTCAGGAAACCTTTAAAGAGCGAGGAAATAAGCCAAATAAACACTTGAAATCCACTTGAACCCTGAAACTCTGAACTGCAAGTATTAGCCCTTTGCTGATTTTTTATGCTGAAGTGAAAGTTTCGGAATGAGTGAAAGTGACTGAAAAAATATGGCGCTCAGCAAATGAATCAGTGGGTGTGGATTGGTGAAGTTATCTTGTCTTCTACATTTACATTGGGTGAAACAAAATTGATATTGTATATGATAACTGCAGCAAGATTGTTGATAGGTAAATACTGGAAAAATGAAGCGCTGCCTACGATTGAGGAATGGACTTTGAAGATGGCCAGTTTTGCAGAGATGGCGAAGATTTCAGCATATTTAAAAGATTGTTCTCAAGAGATTTATGAATGGGAATGGAAGAAGTGGATAAATTATGTTCAGCATAAATACCAAACTAGGAAGTATCAAATAGCTTTTATTTGAAAATGTTATATCAAGATAGAAATATTTTAAGGTTGAGGGTGAAAATTTGTTAGAAAATGTTATATTAAGACAGAAATATTTTTAAGGTTGAGGGTGAAAATTTGTTAGAAAATGCTATATCAAGATAGAAATATCTTTAAGGTAATCCGGATGAAAATTTATTTGAAAATGTTATACTAAGATAGAAATAGGTTAATGTTAATGTAAGGAAGATGAAAATTTGTAAGGGGGAGGGAAGGGTTCAAGTTTTATATACAAAGGAGGGTTTTTTCCTTTTATCTGACATGAGTATACTAGGAAGTCTGGGGGGAGGGGAGGGTTAGGGTGGGTTAGGGAGGTTGGGAAGATTGGGGGGGTTGTGGGGGGGGAAAAAGGGGTGAAAATGTAACTGTAAAACTTTTGCAATAAAAAAAAAAACAACTTTCACACTTTACACAAACACATACAGCACAACACAACACAACTGGCTCACCCACAATGTAAAAGCAGCTGTGCTAGACACATAAAATTCCACATACAGCTTTGTGAGATTTTGTGTGCTTGTGTAGTTAGAGTGAAACACTACAGAAACACACAAAATCTCAGAAAGCTGCACAAATATTATTTTATTTTATTTTTATTTTTATATAAAAGCAGCTATATGACTCTGGCGATCCAGGCAACTCATCTGGGATCGTCAGAGCTGGGCTCTCAGAGCCATTTAAAAGAAAAAAAAGGTGCTGATGATTGCGCGGCTCAGCTGGGCATGAGGGGCGGGGGCAGGGATTTTTGCTACCAGTTCTCTGAACTACCCGCCGCCATCGCTACCTACTTGCCCGAGCCGGTCCGAACCGGGAGCATTTCACCCCTGGCTGGGGGTCTGTATCCCCATCTGTATCTCCAGAGTTTATGACAGACAACACTCATCTCATAAGGCGAATCCCATTTCCTCATTCTGCTGAAATTGTTGAAACCATGAACTTTATCTTGCTCTGTCTCCAAACGTAATAGCAGCTCCTATGAGAATCAGCTAGTAGCAAGAAATTATGGGAACTGTGGACCAAAACCCCTGAAGAGGATCTACAAGTAGATAATGGAATTTTTGCATATAGATGTGCATAGTAGACTTGCAAAATTGGCTGGATGTGTACAAAACTGAAATGGATTATAATAGATTACAAGTAGTCCTCAACTTATGATCGGTCATTTAGCTACTGATCAAAGTTACGATGGCTCTACCTGGGCATACTTATCATCTGGATTTGAAGTTTTGACAATCAGACCTTCCCTCCCCCACAAGAGCATTTTGGATGCTTCGCAACTGACTCGCATTTACAGCTGTTTGCAGCATCCCTGTGGTCACATGACTGTTTTATGACTGTTTTTGGCTGAAAACTGACATTTACTTCTGGTATTCAACAAAACTGGCCAATAGCGAACCATGAGTTTGCTTTATGATCATGGATCATAAAGCAACAAACCCTGCAAAAGTGACAAAATTGCATCAGTCATGTGACTAACTTGCTTTACTACTATCACACCTTACTACAGTTACAACTGTAATGTGCAGACTCCATTACAGTCACAACTCAAGGACTACCTGTAATTGTTAATTTCTTGATTAGGTATTTCTGCATCAATGCATTCCAGGGTGGATTTGATTTAAATCGAGTCGATTTAAATCATGATTTAAATCATGATTTAAATCACTAGTAAAAAGACTTGATTTAAATCAACTCGATTTAAATCATAATTTTTAAAGAGCAACTGTCATCTCTGCTACTCCTTTGACCCGCTGTTGACTCACCGATAGTCCCAGTGTTGCAGAATATACAGCCTTGTGCTACATAACTAAGCTCCATTTCATGCTGAATAAACTAAATTATTTATGTATCTTAAATAGAAAACTATCTTACGATAGATTTTTACCCCAAAAGTTTTTTATTAAAATAAATTCGATAAAAATCAAAAAAATCTGATTTAAATAAAAAAATCCGATTTAAATAAAAAAAATCATTGATTTTTATCCACCCTGATGCATTCCAAGAATGCTGCCAAAAACGCCCTTCGTTTTGATATGCTCTGTGCCTCAGAATAACTTGCATTTCTGAGTTTGATTTCCAAATCATATCATTTAAAAACAGGAAAATATTAAACAGAAACATCATTGGCAGAAGTTACTCCTGCATGTAGCAATACTGTGTTCTATTATTATGTGTTACATCCTGAGTAAAGAGTCATGGGAAATCGATTTATGCCACTTCTTCCATGTCTTGGTGCCTACATTTTGGGGGCCTTGACCCTAAAAATCTTGGTTTTAAAAGCCAACTGCATGGTCTATTTCAAACATCATACTGGTAGTTCTCAAATTACGACTGCTGATTCAGCAATCGTTCAAAATTACAACAGTGCTGAACAAGAGGAGTTACGACCCCTGCTGACATAATGGCCATTGCATCGTCACGTGATCAAAATTCAGTCACTTAACAGTCTGCCTGCCCTTATACCAGCTGCAAAAGCACTCCAAGTCTTCTCCCGGCTTCCCAATCTCTCTCCAATATCTCACCTGGCCAAAGCTGCCTGGGCCCTGAAGGCCTCAACTTGATCCTTAACTACTTCTCCTCATCCCAGCACATGTTTCACTTACCTTTGTGCTGTTCTCCAGCTGCTGTCAGGTGCGCCTTGTACCATCTTGCAAGCGGGCCTCATTGTTTGGAAAGTGTTCTTTTTTTCCCCTCCAAATCTCTGCTTAACAACCTACATGATCACTTAATGACCACATCTGGGAGTACCAGAATTGCAATTATTGAGATTCCTGGCTTTTATCCTCTCTGCTTAGATGATGGCAGCTTCACCATAGTCTCATAAATGTTTAAGATTTAGGTAAAGATAAACCAGGAATTAGGATTGCTGTCCTGTAGCTGATGCACCTCACACCATTGGCCACACTAGAGACTGCTCTTCACAAAACCATGAGCTGTGACACAGCCTGTCTGGTCCTGGCAAATTGATTGCTGATGTGATAAGAAACGTACACTTTGTTTCATTCATGAGAAAGATAACCCACAACTGTCCATCCCAATCATAAGTCATGACAGTCATAAAACGGGCCAGCCTTATGACTGACTTGATTTTGCAACCTATTTTGCAATGGTCAATAAGTAAGTGCCACAGTCGTAAAACTAATGCTGGAGTCATTAAGCGAATCGATGGTGATTCACTATGAGTCATAAAATGTGGCCAAGTGACCGAGGGATGCCGCAAAGAGCCGTAAATGGTGGGGCTAGTTGCCAGGTGCCTGACATCCAGTCATGTGACCAGGGGGAGTGGTCATTGGAACTTTGGAACCAATTTGTAAGTACCCCCAAGGAGGTATGAGGTAACTTTGAATGATCCATTGTAAGTCAAAGTCTGTCTACATAAAATCTCATTCATTCCAGCTCAACCTTTCTGCAATGAAATTAATTTTTGTATTTCAGTGGCTCAAGAAAGGCCAATAAGATTAGAGGCAGTGTTCTAGAAAATTAGATTCTGGGTGTACAATTTTTAAAGCCGATTTGTTCCAGTTCTAACGCACAATTATGATTGTGCATTGGAATGAAGGCGATCACTGTCATCAGAAGATAGGATATATCATATTGGAAGTTGAACAGGTGTATGATTGTCTCATGTTCTAGATGGTAATATTAATTCCAATAGCAGTGTTGTTTACTTTCCTTTGCTTAATTTACTTATTCAAAAGTATCTTGGATTAAGAGCCTGTCCAGTTAGCAACTAGATCTACATTTTCATTAGTTAATAATGAATCATTGTTTTACCACTCTAGTCTTTGCTCCTAAAATTACTGTCTGTTTTAAAAAGTTAGCACCAAATGTCATCTATACTTGTAGTGCAACAGTTAATTCCCAAGAAGGCAGTTTCATAATAGAGATTTCATTTATTTAAAGAATCTGGCCTAAGTCACATGGCTTTTGTTTTAGAAGGTCTTATTGTTTTGCTGAGAAATGGAACGATAACAAAACTAAATCTGATTTCCTCCAGATTATTTGTACCAATTGTGCTATTATAATTTGAGAGGTTTTTAATCCACAGATTTAAAGAGCCGGCTGAATAGAAGATATAACAACACAAGAGATTTTGATTGAAACAGAAATAGCCAATTGTTCTTACATACAGGAGCCGAAAGAGACATTGCAAAAGGACCACTTTTTGAATCTTCTTTCTTTCTTTCTTTCTTTCTTTCTTTCTTTCTTTCTTTCTTTCTTTCTTTCTTTCTTTCTTTCTTTCTTTCTTTCTTTCTTTCTTTTGCATATTAAGAAAGATGTATATATTTATTGCTGGTAAAGTGCAATGTCTTCTGCAAGTGAAATAAAGCATTGGGAAGGTATTTGAATCTCACCAGATATTGGTTAGATGCATTAAGCGTGATAACCTGGTGATTTAAAGCTCTATCGGTTGTTTCTGCATAACATGTTGAGTCCAGTGGAGTTTAAATATTATATGAATACCATCCATTTGATAACTATGGGTCATTATGTTGTGTGAACACAGAAAATGGGTTAATCTGGTGAATTAAAAATATTATATGAAGCCAACCAATGCGTTACACTGTTGGGAAGTAAAAGTACTTCCCCAAATTTGTTCTTCATTATGTAATGCTGCTATTTAAGGCCTCAGGAGTATTAAATAGTGAAAAGGAGGAAACTATTCCCCCTTAATTGTGTTATTCCTAACACAATAATGAAGAGTGTTGTTCCTAACGCAGTTAAATTGTATATAATAACAAGGGTAGACAATCTTCTTTGGAGTATTTAGAACTTTGAGAAGATGCTGTCACAAAATGGATACCTGGAGGGATAATCAAGAGAACCAACTTAGAACTAAGGAGAAATTTCCTGACAGTGAGAAAAATCAGTGGAATGGCTTGCCTTTAGAAATTGTTACGTGCTCCGTCACTGGAGGTTTTTAAGAAGAGATTAGACAACCACTTGTCTGAAATGGTATAGGGTTTCAACTTTGATACCTCAGTTCAACTAGAAGAACTCCCAGGTCCCTTCCAACCTGTTGTTCTATGATTCTGTTATAATTATTTACAGAATTGTTGCCATGATTGCCAAGCCAAGTCTTATGACCCCATTATCCACAAAGTAAACAAACTCCTTATTCTCAGGAAGCTTCTTATCATTGGAGTTATTAATAGTTTCTCTTCATAGGCTGAGAAAGTGCTGGCTGAAACCACTGGCCATTTATTGTTTTCTATGAGTGCCGGTGGGACCAATACTGGGTCCAGAAAAAAAGTATTGTAAATTCATTTCATGCAACCTGCCAGCTTTCCCTTTTTAAAATTGAAAATATTCAGTATCCAGAATGTGATAAATAGCAAAGGAACAGTTTATGGGGATCTTGTTGTCCATTTTTATTTTACAATGAACAATGTGCGTAAAAAGTAAGGCAGTCCCAGGGCAAAAACAGATGCTGTCATATCTGATTGGCCAAAATTGTTTTTCAGCTCAAGTTTAGGCACAGCCTGCTTTTAAATTAAATAATTCTGAACTTTTGCAGAAAATTGGCCTAAGCTTTACTTTTTCAAAGTTTTTAATGCCGCCTCTGTTACTGGTTTCAGGGGGTTGGATTTAATAAATGGACCTTTTATTTATGACTCAATATTCTGAGCTGGGATGGTTTTATAACCTTGGCTATTTGGCCTTCTGAGGTTAGCAGGCAATCCATAGCTTGTTTTCCCTCCTCATTTAAAGCTAATGGAATTAACTGATTTAACACTGTTTATGGGATGGAGAAATAAGTTGCTTGGTAAAGATCAATTCTTATTCCTCAGTGCCAAAGACAGTGAACAGCATCCTTTTATTAAATTACTTTATTATCTCAAATAGCGAATCAAAATAATGAGAATTTTATATCCAATCCGCTTTTTTTTAAATGAATCAACTATTCCTCCATGAAAGAGGACAAAACTGACATTTTTCTGAAGCAACATTGGATTAACTGCCTAATTTTGACCACCAAAATTAGCAAACTGATCAGTGATTTTTCACGCCAAACTCTCAACTTCCTTTATCTTTTATTTTCCTCTCTAGCTAACTACCTCTTTTCCCACGTACAGAAAGAGAGTTTAGCATTATTGGAATTAGATTGGCGTAGGGATGGGAGCTGCAAAATAAGGGTGAAATTTTATCTGTAAAACCACTGAAAGAGAACACTGAAACGTAACGTGTTCAGTGGGGTGTGCTGCACTAGCCTTTCCCCCCAAACGTCTTAAGTCTCCCATTCATGACAGGCAGGCCTTTGTGTCCTCATCTAAATGCATCAGAAGTGAAAAGAAAGAAAATTTAAAAAGACTGTTGCTAAGGGGGTAATTTGTCCAAGTGAATAGGTCCATTCAGTATCTGGAGTGGTTTTTTTCTAATTGTCTCTGAGGGGGAGCAAGAGAAAGGGGAGGAAGCAAGTCAAAATGAGCTTTAAACTCATGAAGAAAATAAGAATTTTTCATGGTAATTTACGTATTGCTGAGTGAACCAGTCTACTGATAATTATAAATTTGAGATTTGACCCTGCAAGTCATTAAAATCCACAGGAGTTTTCTTTGTTGACATCTTTGGAACAGTTAAGCCAGAGGTATTGCATGTTTTTCAATAGTGAAGTTAATAATGTGGCTCTGGGGTTTTTTGTATTCAGTTATAAAGCTACTGGTGTTTCTTTGTCCTTTGATATTTTGTTTATTTTAAAACAAAAACTGGCTTAGCTATACTAGCCGGTTGCCTTCTCACCGGAATAGACTGATGACTGTTTTTGAAATACATCATTATCTACTAGTCCCTCAATTGCCATCAAAGCGACTTAAAAGCTTGTTTTTGTGCTCCATCTAAAAATACACTTTCCCACGTTATACTGTGTTCAGTGCACTTGTCTGCTTTAGAATACATGTTTCAGTTTGTTGCAGGTTAACCCCAGCAATCCATCAGCGACTCTCCAAGGGTAGAAGCACCCTTCAATTCAATCAGTGCTGACCACAGTTTTTTAATACCTTTCAGAGCCAGCTTTACTATGAGTTCTGTAACAGCGTAGTGATGACCACAATTGAGCCCAAAATGTCTGTTGCTAAGTGAGACAGTTGTTTAAGTGAATTTTGTGCCATCTTACGACCTTTCTTACCACCGTTGTTAAGTGACTCACCACAGTTGTTAAGTTACTAACATAGTTGTTGAGTGAATCTGTCTTCCCTATTGACTTTGCTTGTCAGAAGGTCACAAAAGTTAATCATGTGACCCCGGGACACAGCAACTGTCATCAATCTGAACCAGTTGTCAAGCGTCTGAATTTTGATCATGTGATCATGAGGATGCTGCAACGGTCACAAGTGTGAAAAAGGGTCATAAGTTCCTTTTTTCAGTACCATTGCAACTTTGAACAGTCAGTAAATGAAGTGTTGTAAGTCGTTTAGTTCTATATATAGAAGGTTGCTGGTTCATACCTGAAAGACATTCCACTGTTTTTAATTTCATTTTTCCCCCTTATACTTAAAAACAAAACAAAAAGGGAGTAGTGGTTGAACCATTCTGACTAGTCTGTGCTTGAACCCATCTATTCAGGATTATACAATATGTGCATCTTTGCAGCATTGGGACCATGTCCACATCTATTCTGCAGCATAATCTACCACTTACGGAAATGGCAAGATGGGCAATGCGGTACAATGAAATTGTGCCTTTTGTAGTACTAGACGTTAGAAGAGACAGAAGCGTGTTACTTTCCGTGTCATTCATGCATTTAATTCCTGCAGCGTTTACTTCTGACCTAGTTGGAAATTTGTACTTAGCCGAGTGGTCCTGGATTTGTTTCTGTTCTTGGAAGGAAGCCCTGCAGTGAGATTTTTCAGTACTGTATGAACTTTGCTTGCAACCCACTGAAAAATACTGTAATGAGTGAGAGGTCAAAGCATGCCAGAATGTTCCAGCAGAAATTAAGACAAAGCAAGAGGAAAAGATGTATGTATTCATGCAGTCATAGGATCATAAAGTCCAGGATTCTTAGGATAAATTTTCGTTTCAGAAGAAGAATCTTTATTGTTCTTGACAGACAGAATCAAAGATTATTTCATTCATCTTGAAGCAAAATTGAAAACAAACCAGGATCATTTGACAAACTTATTAGGACTGTGCAGAGATCAAAATCTGGTGCTTATTTATTTATTTATTTATTTATTTATTTATTTATTTATTCAACTTGTATGCCGCCTTTCTCCGAAGACTCAAGGCGGCTTGAGACTTCTATATGTAGCACCTGCTCCCTTTTCTGGGTTTGTGTACCTCCTCTCTAGCTGGCATGGGATCATCATAAAAGACATGGTATTTAAGGTATATTTGGCAGGAGCTACAGGCTTGTCCACCCATGTGCTGAATCTTTTTTGTCGTTCCAATCCAGATCCCTCCATAGTCACACGAGTTATCACCTTAAATTCTCTTGAGTTCAACGAAAAGTCAGTTGCTGGAACTGGATATGTCTAGTCTTATGAAAAGAAAGACTAGGGGAGACATGATAGCAGTGTTCCGATATCTCAGGGGTTGCCACAAAGAAGAGGGAGTCAAACTATTCTCCAAAGCACCTGAGGGTAGAACAAGAAGCAATGGGTGGAAATTAATCAAGGAGAGAAGCAACTTAGAACTAAGGAGAAATTTCCTGACAGAACAATTAATCAGTGGAACAACTTGCCTCTAGAAGTTGTGAATGCTCCAACACTGGAAGTTTTAAAGAAGAGATTGGATAACCATTTGTCTGAAATGGTATAGTGTTTCCTGCCTAAGCAGAGGGTTGGACTAGAAGATCTCCAAGGTCCCTTCCAACTCTGTTATTTTATTCTATTCTATAGGGAGGACTATCACTGGAATAGAGAAGTGGGAAAAAACGCCATGCCTAGTTCTAAGACAGACAAACAATTTAAGATCCTTCAATATCTTGTTCTAGAATAAAATAGAATTCTGACATCAAATCAAATATATCTGTGAGACTGCCTGGCTGCCCTTGAAAGAAATTCCAGGAGACTTGATTTTGTATAACTTAGTTTGGTTTGAACCTACCTGCAGCCTCCGCTAGGATAATAACCTCTAATGCACATGGGAATGAAGCCATCAGAGTGAAGGTGCAATTCCCTCTTATAACCTTGGATAGTTCAAACCCATTGCCTTTCTTCAGTAGATCCTTTCTGTTAACTCCTTGGCCTTGAAATTGAGCAGTTGTGGATTGTTTCTATAACTGGTTTGTCAGTGTTGGGAATTGCTGGCTCTCAGCTGGACTGTCACAGATTCTGTATATGTCCAAATCCAGATGTGTGCTGAACAGGATGCAGAAAATCCATTCATGTATGGCCCTGTTCCTTTTAAAGTAGGCAGTCAATTAATGTGCCTAAAGGAGAGGTGCAAACATCAGTTCCCTCCACTAAATGGGTATGAACAGATATACAGGTAGTCCTCGACTTATGACCACAATAGAGCCCAAAATGTATGTTGTTAAATGAGACATTTGTTAAGTGAATTGTGGCCCTTTTTAAAAATTTTCTTACCGCAGTTGTTAAGTGAATCGCTATAGTTGATAAGTTAGTAATCCAGTTGTTAAGTGAATCTGGATTCCCCGTTGACTTCGCTTGTCAGAAGGTCGTAAAAGGGGATCACATGACCCCAGGATACTACTGCCATCATAAATATGAGTCAGTTGTCAAGCATCTGAATTTTGAACACATGATCATGGGGGATGCTAGAAAGGTTGTAACTGAAAAACAGATGTGACTCACTTTTTTCAGTGCCATTGTAACTTTGAACGGTCACTAAATGAACTGTTGTAAATCAAGGACTACCGGTATTTAAGCCATTTGGCAAACAGGATTAGCTGCAAGTTTAAGAGGGTGCAATGAATAGGGAAGAGCATCACCTATTACAAAAAACCACTTTCAGCTGTGCCCTCTTTCCCCATGGTCACATGATTGCAGTTTGGGCAGTTGGCAACCAACTTAATTTACAACTGGTTGCCAAACTCCTCATGATCAAGTGATTGCCATTTGCAACTTTTTCTGCCAGCTTCCCCAGAAAGTCAGTGGGGAAGCCATCAGGGAAGGCTGCAAGCAGAGGGGAGCTGTAATATTTCAGCTGGCAACTCTTTTGCTCCATCCACTTAATGACCCAGGAGATTGCTTAACCACCACAACTAGGAGTGCTAGGATTGCAGTCATTGAATAAAATAGTGATGTGGGCATCTTGCTTAATGACTGTTTTCTCAATGACTGAGATTCTGGTCACAATTTTGGTCATAAGTTGAGGACTACCGGTGTGATGTCCAAATTAGCCTGGAAGTTTTGTACATTCGTATATGTCGTGGTCTTGTGAAGATGTATGAAGTTTTTTTTTTTTTACTAGAAATAAATGATTACCGTATTTTTTGGAGTATAAGACGCACCTACCTTTTTTGGTGAAAAAAAGAAAAAGAAATCTCCCTCTGCCTCTGAGCAATTTTGCCTCATTGCAGCAAACAGCCTGCTTTACTTTCATTTTCAGCATAGCTTGATTAGCACAAGGAAAAAAACATCTGCTTCAGACACGAAGAGACATCAAACAGCTCTGTGGACATAGTGGTTTCCCTCTGCAATATTGATGGCTTATGAATACCATGTGAGCATTCAAAAATATGTGCGGGATGTTACTGATAAGACTGGATGATGGTATCTGGAGTTCTGATGGCAGTAGAAGAACAAGGATAAAGAACTGAATCCAACTGAATCTGAGTTCAGATGCCTCTCCCTCCTCATAATGCACTGGCTCAGTGGCTAAGACGCTGAGCTTGTCAATCAAAAGGTCAGCAGTTCAGCGGTTCGAATCCCTAGTGCCGTGTAACAGGGTGAGCTCCCGTTGCCCCAGCTTCTGCCAACCTAGCAGTTCGAAAGCACGTAAAAATGCAAGTAGAAAAACAGGGACCACCTTTGGTGGGAAGATAACAGCGTTCTGTGTGCCTTTGGCGTTTAGTCATGCCGGCCACATGACCACGGAGACGTCTTTGGACAGCATTGGCTCTCTGGCTTTGAAACGGAGCTGAGCACTGCCCCCTAGAGTCAGGAACGACTAGCACATATGTGCGAGGGGACCCTTTACCTCATACCCAAATCTCTGAGGCCTGATGTGAAGGAAATGAGCCATGGCTTCCATGTTCCTCTTCTCTCCAGAGAAGAGGCTGACTATTATTGATAGAACTGATAAAAGGGTCTGAGCTTTCCTTTGTCTCTTTATGATGCCAGCTAGAGAGAGAGAGAGATGGAATGTCTGATGTGGAGCCCAAAAGTTTTATTACCTCTCATTGACTTTGTAGCTGGTCCTAAATCTGATAAAGAGGCCACTCTCAGCTTTCATCAGCAAGACAATAGACAGAATTTGAAGTGGGGAATTAAATTTACTGGTTGTTTGGTAAGTTGGCAGGGCAACTGTTGCCAGGATTTTACAGACATTTACAGTTGTCTGATCCCTTTGAAAAGAATGTAGCAATTTGAAAAAAAGGATTCAATGAAGGCGGGGAGGGGGTGCTAATAAGATCTGCTGTTTGTTCAGAAGGGAATTTGCATCCTCGTTTGTAAGCCATTTGTCACTGTGATGGATGCTCCACATTTACCCTGCACAGTACAATTATTTATGAGAAGCAAGATGAATGCCTATTGTTATCTGCATAAGAAAGACAGCCAGGAGTAAATCAGAAATTTGTCTGGCTCCTCCAACTGGAAATGCACAATGGTATAACATAGAATAATAAGAGTGGAAGGGCCCTCAAAGGTCTTCTAGTTCAACCCCCTGCTTGAGCAGGAGACCCTAAACCACTTCAGACAAAGGGTTGTCCAGTTTCTTTTCAAAAACTTTCAGTGATGGAGCACCCACAACTTCTGAAGGTAAGCTATTCCACTGGTTAATTTTCCTCACCGTTAGGAAATTTCTCCTTAGTTCTGCTTCTCTCCTTAGTTACTTTCCAACCATTCTCTTGCCTTTGGGAAAATAGTTTGATTCCCTCCAGTGGTGAAATCTAAAGTTTGTTACTACCAGTTCTGTGGGCGTGGCTTGGTGGTGGTGGGGTAATGTGACTAGGTGGGTGTGGCCAATTTTTTTTTTAACTTTGAAAAGCATTTTTTCTACAACCTCTTCGGCGAAGAGGTTGTAAAAAAAATGCTTTCAAAAGGCTCTGACGATCCCAACTGAGTTGCCTGATTGGCAGAGACTTTTTTTCTTTTAAATGCCTCTGACGATCAGGGAACTCAGCTTGGATCGTCAGAGGCTTTTAAAAGAAAAAAAGGGGTTTTTTTTTCTTTTAAAAGCCTTTGATGATCCCAGCTGAGCCGCGCGATCATCAGAGGCTTTTTTTAAAAAACTTTTAAAAGCATTTTTTCGGCCAAAGAGGTTGTAGAAAAAGTGCTTTTAAAAGTAAAAAAAAAGGCTCTGATGATTGTGCGGCTCAGCTAGGCATGTGGGGGGACAGGGATTTTTGTTACCTCTTCTCCAAACCACCCACCTCCATTGCCTCCATCGAACCACCGGATCGGGCGATCCGATCCGAACCGGGAGCATTTCACCCCTGATTCCCTCCCTTGTAGGAGACCCTAAAATATTGGAAACACCACTGTCATGTCTCCCCTAATCCTTCTTTTCATTAGACTAGACATACCCAATTCCTGTGACTGCTCTTCACAGTATCAGGCCAAACAACACTTTGTTTTTTCCTGCAACCCCTTGATCATCTGTCCTCCCTTCTGCCTCTTCCCTGTGCAGAGCAATGGGGGAGGAAATAGATGCCTATCCTGGACATTTCAAAAGACTTTTGAAGGCTTTTGAAGTCAGTGTGGGGGTAGCACGAAATTGAGCGTGTTTGCATTGTTGAAGTTAAAACCTTTACCTCCCGTCTGTTTATAGATAGTTCTCGACCACAATTGAGCCCAAAATTTCTATTGCTAAGCAAGACAGTTGTTAAGTGAGGTTTGCCCCATTTTATGACCTTTCTGATAACTGCAGTTACTTAGTAACGCAGTTGTTACTGGCTTTCCCATTGATTTTGTTTGTCAGAAGATCACAAATGGCGATCACATGACCGGACATGGCAACCGTCATAAATACAAGCCAGATGTCAAGCCCCCAAATTTTGATTATGTGACTACAACGGTCATAAATGTGATAAACATCATAAGGCGCTTTTTCCAGTACCATTGTAATTTCAAACTGTGATTAAATGAATAAGGTTGTAAGTCGAGGATTACCTGTACTCACCATCTGACTATAATATTAAAATGTTATGCTTTTTGATATAAATTTACCATTTCTTCTGATTTGCAAATTCGTTGAAAAGGATGCAAAGTAGTTCATTGATGGCACCCACTGAGACAAATCAGCCAGTTACTTTTCAAAGCAATCACTCAGACAAGACTGTAAACCTGGGAAGACGATACAAGAGCCAATTGTTTGAATAGCTTTTGGAACTTCTTTGGATATCTAGACCCTCAAGGCTCTCCTGATCTCAAGACATATCATTGGTTTAACAAAGGGAGAAAGGCATATTAACAGAATAACAGCGTTGAAAGGGATGTTGGAAGTCTTCAAGCCCAAATCCCTGCCCAAGCAGGAGACCCTATACCCGTGATGGCGAACCTATGGCACGGGTGCCACAAGTGGCACGCGGAGCCATGTTGCCTGGCATGCCAGCTCAGCTCCGGCGCGCATGTGTGCGCTGGCCAACTGATTTTCGGGTCTTCTGGGCCCACCAGAAATAGAAAAACAGGCTGTTTCCTGCCTCTGGGTGGGGTGCGGAAGGTCCGTTTTTCTTTCTCCCTCCAGATCCTCCCCAGATGCATCTGGGGAGGGCAAAAACAGCCTTCCTCACTCCCTTGGAGGCCTTCCGGAGGCCCGAAACAACCCGTTTTCCAACTCCCGATGCATAGAGAGGATCTGGAGCCAGGTGAGAAAGAAAAATGGGCCTACTGGGCTATCACGTGCCAGGAGCCGGGGGGGCGGTCGTGTGCGCATGCGCGGGTCACATAGAATTATGGGTGTGGGCACGCGCACACACAAACTTTCCCCACCACACCCCCTCTTCCTGGCACGTGATTGCAAAAAGGTTAGCCATCACAGCCCTATACTAATCAAGGAGAGAAGCAACCTAGAACTAAGGAGAAATTTCCTAACAGTAAGAACAATTGGAATGGAATAGTATGGAATGGCTTGTCTTCAGGGATGGAACACCTACAACTTCTGGAGGCAAGTCGTTCCACTGATTAATTGTTCTGTCAGGAAATTTATCCTTAGTTCTAGGTTGCTTCTCTCCTTGATTAGTTTCCATCCATGGCTTCTTGTCCTGTTTTAAGGTACTTTGGGGAATAAGTTGAACCCCCCCTCTCTTCTTTGTGGCAGCTGCTCAAATATTGAAACACTGCTATTAGGTCATCCCAGTCCTTCTTTTCACTAGACTAGACATACCCAATTCCTGCAACCATTCTTCATATGTTTTAGCTTCCAGCCCCTTAATCATTTTTGTTGCTCTCCTCTGTTATTAGCTATATATGTATTAGCTACATATTAGCTAAGTGTTGCTGTAAATAATTTTCCACCTGTTTGTTCCAATAGGAGGGAAAGGTCGAACAAAAATCTTCCTGAAAAGTAAAACAACAACAACAAAAAATAAAACAATAAATATGGCCAGAATTTTCAATTCGCTGCAAGGTTGGTCTATTAAAGTATCAACCAAGTAAGATCGTAGCCCAGTAACAGAAAAACTTCTGCCCCTGATACTTCCATTTTAAAAAGTTAGGGAGCAGTTAAAATGACTCTGAGTCGTAATTGTCCATTGGAATAGATAATTTGGCAAAAATCATTGCGGGAGATGGGCAATATCGAAACATAATATATAAATAAATAAAATTAAAAATTAGTAATGCAATTATATTCATACATTTATTGAAATCAGACTGATTCTATCAGTTTTTCATCAGAATCAGCAGTGTAAGAATCAGAACAGGGTTAATCTAATGTTCTATTCTTAAAAGTATATTTTCTTTTGCTTTCTTTTTGTTGAACATTTACTAAATATCACCCTCCCCCTCTGTTGTTTTCAATGTTACATGTGGATTTTATTTTTACTTTGTTTTATTTGTATGGTTACTGAGACAGCATGCAATTCTCGGTGGAAGAATTATCATATGCTGAAAGAAATTGCAGGTATCCTTTGAGTTACAATCCTGGGGCCTTCCCATCATGGTCGTAACTCATGACAGTCATAAATCGGGTCATCAAGCCAATTTTAACAACCTTTTTTTTTGCTGTGGTCTTTAAGCAAACCAATGGTTTGCCATAGGCCAGTTTTGTTTTGTTTTTTGATTTGATTTATATGCCACCCTTCTCCGGAGACTCAGGGCGGCTTACAATGCATTAAGCAATAGCCTTCATACTTTTGTATATATTTATACAAAGTCAGCTTACTGCCCCCACAAACTGGGTCCTCATTTCACCTACCTTAGAAAGGATGGAAGGCTGAGTCAACCTTGAGCCTTGGAGAGATTCGAACCAGCAATAATTGCAGGCAGCTGTGTTAATAACAGGGTGCTTAGACCACTGTACTATCAAGGCTCTTTTTAGCAATAGCAATACCACTTAGACTTATATACCGCTTCACAGTTTTTACAGCCCTCTCTAAGCGGTTTACAGAGTCAGCCTATTGCCCCCAACAATCTGGCTCCTCATTTTACCCACCTCAGAAAGATGGAAGGCTGAGTCAACCTTGAGCCGTGAGAATTGAACTGCCAAATTGCAGGCAGCCGGCAGGCAGCAGAAGTAGCTTGCAGTACTGCATTCTAACCACTGCGCCACCTGAGGTAAACACCATTTTCAGCAAAACTGCCCTAAAATGTGGCCATGTGTCTGTGGGACACTGCAAATAGCCATACATGTGGCCCAATTGCCAAGCACCCAAAGTGCAGTCATGTAACTGGGAAGGGGCGGGGGTCAGCTGCCGGAACTTCCAATACAAGTTGTAAGTACCTCTAGGAAGGTCTGTCATATGTAAGTCGAGGACTACCTGTGGTTCATCTAATTCAGTAACTTGTCATTTCACATCTCCAAGGCCTTGGACAAGCCATTTATCTACCCATGCCAGTACATACAAATCTGGATACAGGGTTTGCAAGCTTCCTCCTTGTCTATGGAGATTCTCAGTCATCCAGGTCATGGTTGTCCCAAAGATTCTTTCTTCTTCTTCTCAAGAATGCAAATGATCAGCCGTCTGCAAGGAGTATAAATCATTCCATTGCCCACCATCCAGTCAGAGCTGAAGAAGCTTCTTGGATGAGAAGCGAAATGTCTTCAAAGAAAAACAAGAAAGTCCAGTTGCCTCTTGAGGAAAAAAAAAATACTGTAAAAAATTAATGTTTCTCAACCTAAGATGTGTGGACTTCAACTCCCAGAATTCCCCAGCTAGGGGTGAGAAATACTGCTATAGATGGAATTTCTGAGAGTGACCTCAGCTCACCCACTGGAAATCTTGAAAATAAACTACTTGAGGAAATGCCTCTGATCTTTAGATGAGATAAGCTTCACCAACACGTCTTGAGTTACCACAGAAATTTTGCAGTTAACATCGCAAACGGTGTTTCCTTCAGTATGTCTGAATCCATAACTCTTCTGTCCATAAAACGGTAACTGCATTTATGCTTGGATTAACCTATTTCAAAATGCAGATTTTTTGTTCTGAGTGGTCCTCCATTAAAAAAAAAATCATCCCCGTAAAACTAAATATCACTAGAAGGTTTTGTTTGGGCTTGCATTCTTTGATGCTGATTTTCTATATGGAGCTTTTTTGTGGAGGGGGGAAGGGTAGTAAAGCCAGACATTTGGCCCAAGCCACACTTCAAAAGTTTCCGGGAGAGGAAAATGTCATTCAGAGATTTGCAGGATGCGAAGAAGTCAATTTTGGAAAAGGTTACAAGTGTTTTCTGTTTTTTTTCCCCTCTTCACTCAAGGCCATGGAGTTCCTGCTGTTTGGAGAGATTGGCAGCCATTAAACCATGTTTTAAAAGGGGTCTGAACTTTTTACTCCATCATACAGCTTCCTAAAGGCATTTTTTCCCCACTCTCCCAGTTTTCAAACTGCACATCTGGGGCAGCAGCTGAGTTTCAACCTGCTAAAGGCGTGAAAGACATATGCCTTGGCATGGATGTAAGAACATTCCTCAACTACTTTATAATCAGCAAATATTATAGATTGTTCCCCCAACTCAGAGCTTCCCTTATTCTCCATTCCCAAGTCTCCATTGTCGATTCCCTCTTTGGTAGATAGACAGCAACAGCCAGCAAAGATAAACGCAGACAACTTAATTTGAAATGGCATACATTTCATGTTAGACTTTGGCAGCTACTTCAACTGAAAGTAATTCTTCCAACTCACAGAGCCTCATTAACAAGATTTATTGAGCTAGGAAAGAGGAGGGTTACTGGAATTTCATCAGCTAAATGATTACTTTTGCAGAATTTAATCCAATTCTGAAATATTCTTACAGTGGAGATTTACGGTGTTTCTTCGTAATATCTTTCTCGTAAAGTTGTAAGAAAGTAGTTTTCTTTGCATGTAATGGAAACTTGCTGCTGTTTACTAAGCCATCTCTAGAACCTTTATCAATCTGTGAATTATCTTGTACAATTTGCAGGTATTTGCTCATGGTGGGAAGAGTTTTACTGTCTAGCTAAAAGCGATCTCTTGTTGCATGGGATAACACAACAGAATAAGGATCTTATAAAAGAACTGCACCTGTGTGATTCTTTAGCCCTTCTGTAATATCAAACTGCTACAATTACACAACAGCAGCAACAGAATTCCACATAACTTTACCTCTTATTATCTACTTGCAGCTGTTTTGTTACTAAATAAGAGTTAAATAGGGAGGATTAGTAGCAGAGTATTTATTGACTTGTAATTTATATTTCTAAGGCCACTAAATTCCATCACTTTTCAAAAGTCTTCTATCTGAATTGGTTATGGTGCAACCTTTTATAGTGTCACATTCTATTGGGATCTTGTCACTCTGCACCTAGAGATGATTCTGGATCACCTTAGCTGATGGTGATTGGCTGTATGCACATCTGTGCAAGAGGGATGCTAATGCTACCTAGCATGTGCTTTCAATGTTTTTTTGTAGGTTTGATATAAAAAAAAAGAACCAACAATAACGGCTGTTGAAAAAGAAGAAATAAATTGTAAATGTGACAGAGACGTCAAGTGTACTGGACATCTGTAAATCTTATCTAAGTTTCATAGACTGTTCTTTCCTACTATAATAACAGAATAACAGAGCTGGATGGGACCTTGGAGGTCTTCTAGTCCACCCCCTGCTCAGCAGGAAACCCTATACCATTTCAGACAAATGGTTGTCCAATCTCTTCTTTAAAATTTCCAGTGTTGGAGCACCCACAACTTCTGGAGGGAAGTCGTTCCACTGATTAATTGTTCTAACTGTCAGGAAAATTCTGCTTAATTCTAGGTTGCTTCATTCCTTGATTAGTTTCCATCCATTGCGTCTTGTCCTGCCTTCAGGTGCTTTGGGGAATAGGTTGACCCCCCCTTTTCCTTGTGGCAGCCCCTTAGATATTGGAACACTGCTATCATGTCATAATAATAGATGTATTTGAATAAAAATACGATTGAACATTCTTTCAGGAAGGAAGGGATCTGATTAAACCTTTCCCTGCATTTGTGAAATGGTCCACAAGCTACTTGTTTTATTCCTAGAGGAACAGTAATAATAAGGCCTGCGTGTTTTAGGTTTAAGCAGGTTTTCCCCACATTCTCTTTCTTACCTGCAGTCTTCTCAGATCATTTTGGATTAAGAGAAAAAAGTCAAAACATGTACATAAAGCAGGGGTCTCCAACCTTGGCAACGTTAAGACTTGTGGACTTCAACTCCCAGAAAAAGCTGGCTGAGGAACTCTGGAAGTTGAAGTCCACAAGTCTTAATGTTGCCAAGGTTGGAGACCCCTGACATAAAGTATAAATGATGGTGTTTACTTGGTGTCTAGCTTGGATTAGTTACTAGAGCGACCGACTTTGAAAGACAATCAATACCAGCACAGGTCATAAGTTTCTCAGAGTCCAGAGATCACTTAGTTGTGTTTGTTCTAGGAAACAGGACAAGGTCTCTTTCATAACCTGCACTATTCTCTGATCTTTTTTTTTTTCTTTTGCAACAAACGAATGCCTTAAATTCTTGACTCTTGAGAATATTTGATCAAACACCAATTGTTGCTAGAGGAATTCTGGATAGACAGCAGTGATGTCTTGGCAGATGTTTTCTTTCCATCCCTGTTGCTTTCCATGATCCTTGCTCAGATTTAACATATCTCGAAGATTGATTCATTTATTTCTTTTATCTGACAATGAAAAAAAAGAGAGAACATCTTGACTTACAAGTAAAAGTTGAAATTGACTTGCATTTTTAGCAAAATGATGAATGTTTTAATGTACAGCAAAGATGTACCGTATATCCTAGAATTGCAGCCTTTGCTGAAATTCCATGTTTTATAATAGAGTTAAGAAAGATCAAGGACAGTACCTCCTTTTTGCACCTGGCCTGTTACTTTTTTCTACTGAAGTAGATAAGAAGCACAGTTATTTAAAGCTGAAAGTAGACACCACAATCAATCAGTGTGTTTTTAAAACGTAAACTGCATCAGGCAAATAATTAATCAGACAATTTAATTCCTTTCATGCCACATTCCTGAAGAAATCCCTCTTCTGAAATTCTTCTATTTGGCAGTCTCTTCTTCCTTGCTCCAGAGGACTTCAGCCAAAAATATTGTTTGTCAGTGATGAAAAGCTTGCTGTTCTTTCTTTCTTTCTTTTTTTTTTGGGGGGGGGAATGAATTCAAGTTGCTTTATCCAACTTTGAAAGTGCTTAGTGCATTGTGCTGCCTCATAGGGTGGATGAAATTGCTTACATAATGCTAGTCATTATTGCTTTTTGTATTCCAGCTCCTCCATCTGATTTGATAATAATATTTCCAAATCATTTCCTCATTTTTCTTGGCGAATTAAGTGGACTATGTTAATTAGAATTTTTTAAAATTATCTTCCTTAAGAGATCGGTCTGCAGTGAGTGTTTTCCTAGTAAATAGCTAGTTTCCTATTAAGTGCTTTTTTTAAGATTTGCAACTAGGGAAGAGGATAAATTCCCTGTATATTATGATTCTGTTTCCTTCCTTTCTTCCTTCCCCCTCCTTCCTTCCTTCCTTCCTTCCTTCCCTCCTTCCTTCCTTTTTTTTTGGCAGCTTCTGTCCACTTAATGGAATTTGCCTTTTTAAAATTTAATCTAGTTCTTAAAGATTAACTATAGAGTCTTTCCACATGAAGAATGTGTGCCAAATAGGAGTGGCATTAGACTTCAGTAAGTCCCCAAGATCAACAATGTTATGAGAGTTCAAGTGAGTTCAAGGTTGGCTATTTGAGGTCTGCCTGTCTCTGAGGATCTCTACTCATCCCACTATACCCATCAGGATGGGTGCACTCCGGGCCCCTTCAGTTAATCAGTGTCATCTATTGGGACCCAGGAAATGACTCTCACACAGTGCCTTTCCTCTGGAACAGCACTGCATGATCCATACGGCTATCACCATAGAGGGTGTTCTGTAAATCCTTGAAAACTTGGCTTTGCTTCAGGCCTGGGGAGTGGGGGGGGGGGTAGAGTGATTGGGGCTGAGTCTCAGTGAGGTTTTGGGGGCATTGTGTTATTCCAGATGTTCATCATCTTTTTCTTGTTCAGGATTTTTAATATGTAAGCTACCCAGAGGTGTTTGAAATCAGGCAGGCTCCAAATCAAATGAAATGAATAAATGTTAGTTTTCTGCTTCTCCTTTTGTGTGGAATTTTGTAATGGCTGTTCGTTCTTAGCAGAACGTAAGGCCACTACCAATCACCTCCCAACTGTTTCTGAAGATTTGGGAAATGGAAAAGGTAGCAATATGGAAAAGCCCTAAAATAGTCATTTATTGCCGATAAATGCATTATTACACTTTTGTTGTACATACTGTAAGGGCTCATCCCCATAATAATTGTTCTAAGTTGCTCGCTTGCTGTCATGTTGAAAGCACCAAGGTACTTGTGGGTTGAAAGATTAGTGGGTGACATCACCATTGCTCAGGAGACACCTGGTTAGGGGCTCCTTTCATGTCCCACATTAAGTTGCCCACCAAAGTGGTACCTTCATCTCACTACTCACAGTTGCCAGCTTTCAAACTGCTGGGTCAGCTGGAGCGAATGAGGGAAGTTCTCCCTGTCATACAGCAGCACTCGTGTCTCGAATGTGGGCTTGCTGGTTGTGTAACCCAGCATCCTAAACACATGAGCCACCACGCTCCTAAATTACATTCTATGAAGGGAGGAGCCGTGGTTTTTCAACCCCAGCAGGTCCTGGAAATACTATTCCCCATCAGGTGAGCTTCAGATGCACCACAACGAAGTCTCTTACATTGTGTGTTGAGACCATAGAGGGCCAAAGTGGAATGATCTTCTGAAAAGAAATTGCAGTAAAAAAGAAGTAAGGAGCCAGGTCTTCCCTATGAAGCTCTACATGCAGATTATAAAATCTTTCAATTACATCAGGGATGGGTTAGTCAATTTCAGGACTTTAACAGATCATTGGTTCAGCAGATCATTGGTTGTTTCAGAAATTAAAAGAGAGGAAGTGGCTGGGGGGAAAAAATCACTACAGTAAGCACGCTTTGCAGATGAGCCCAAAGTCTATTCCAAGAGTTTTAAAATCATGAACTGATGTTGCATTGGTTTAGCAGAACTTTGGACACTTCCTCTACTTAAGAAATCTTCCGCCTTAATTTATAAATCACTTGTTAATCATTTGTGCAACTTTGCTGCATTCATATTATAACAAACTCAAGAGACTGGTTTCTGGAATTAATGTGGGTGAACTTATAAAGCTCCCTTTAATGTGTTCCTTTGTCCACCCAAGCCATCCAGCTTTCTTTTTCTCCTATTCAGATGTATGAACTATGCATGCATGCATGCCTTTATGTCTGTTGCTCAGGGAAGTTAGTCTCATTAGCCTTTCTGTTTTTAATTGCCCAAAGAATACGGCAATTAGTTTTTCTTTTTCTTTTTTTTTAATGCAACTTTCTCTTTCTCTTGGGGTTGATCCAAAATGGACATACATTTGAAAAGAGGGACAGAAAAGAATTCTGTAAAAAAGCAAGCGGAAGTGAAAAGGGTACCCAGCAGTTTGGCATAGAAGACAGGCCTACTCTTTTAAACTAGCTGCTTCCATTCTCTCTGAATCTACAGATGGCCAGCAAACAGGACAAGCATTGCAACCCAGGGAGACCAGCTGCACAGCTGGATTCCTTGTAGCACAGCATTGCCGGGATTTCTCAAAAACACAAGGCTATTTATACACTTTTTTGCACTTGTATTGGAAAGGGACATTTCATTTAGCTCATGCCATTGACTGAAAGAGCCACAAAAATGTGGAGATACATGCGCGGACATAGGGCGGTCTTTAGAAAATAAGCTACAGGATGGAATTGTTCTGACGTTCAAAGTCCTGCCAAGATGGTCCTGCCGAGAATAGGTTTCTAACATCTGTAGGAGGGTAGAGAAGTAGGGGCAGCCAACCCAACTCACGGGACAAAAACACTTCTCTTTTCTCCTCTTACAAAAGCCTAAGAGCTTCTGTTCTGTTTATGATAAAACCTGTTTAAAGCAGTTTAATAAATATTTGTTTTTTCTGAGTCACGGGCAATGGCAGAGTATTTGGAGAGCATTTTCTCAGATCCTCAACAGGAAAAGGAATACAGTGAGTTGGTGGATTATGTATATACAGTATTAATAATAATAATAATAATAATAATAATAATAATAATAATAATTATTATTATTATTATTATTATTATTATTATTTTATTTCTATACCGCCCTTCTCCCGAAGGATTCAGGGCGGTGTACACAGCCTATTTAAAAACACAAGACAAAACAACGATTAAAAATTTAAAATGATTAAATAGATTTGGCTCAATTTAAAACCCCAGAAATTTAGAATACCCCAATTTAAAATTATTATGTTGATAGCCCGGCCTGGCGGAACAACAGGGTCTTCAGTGCACAGCGAAACACCCGGAGGTCGGAGATCTTACGTATTTCCAGGGGCAGTTCATTCCACAGGGCTGGGGCTCCCACAGAGAAGGTCCTCCCCCTGGGTGTCGCCAGCCGATATAACTTGGGCGATGGCACCCTGAGGAGACCCTCTCTGTGGGAGCGGACTGGCCGGTGGGAGGTACGGGAGACGGTCTCAAAGGTACCCGGGTCCTATGCCATGGAGCGTTTTAAAGGTGGTAACCAACACCTTGAATCGCACCCAGAAGATCACTGAGTAGTTATAGAGTAGTTATTATACAAAAAGAGAAAAGAAACACCTCAGATTGTCCTATCTATTCTAGGTCAAACCATAGCTTCTGCCGTATTAAATTTTGTATGACTTTGCTGACAGAAATACATGTTCCCCTTTACTATAAGCTGAGTAGCTATTTTTATTGTTGAGGACGATCAGCAGAATAGTAACTTCCTTTTCATGGGTTCTGTTTATCAGCCAATATCTGCTGCTGGATTCAAACTAACATTGAAATTCTCCTTCCCTATCATATCATAAGGAGTCACCATATCATTCTAGAATGCATACATATCTTGCAGAATTCCAGAGACATATGGTAAACCCACTTTATCTTATCAAAATATAATCAGAGATCGAGATTTCTTCTCCAACATTTTTCAGGTATGTCCACAAAAGTTAGCACTTAATATTGCTGTAAGAGAAAATTATACTGAAATAACCGCTTGACGATTTCATTTGAAGCCTATGCATCCTCAATCCTTACATGCAAATGCAAAGCTTTAAAATTGCATTATAAGAATTGTGGGAATATTGTAATCGAAAGCACACTTTGTATACAAACATAATCATGCTATTAGGGGATTATGAAGCTCAACTCAAAACTAAGAAGTAAGAATTCAATACTATAATGAAGATTCCTAAACGCTTATTAAACACAAATGACAAATGATATTTACTGGATCTATCTTTCTTTACTCAATATAATACTTAAACATATATTTTCCACTAAGAAAAAGACAGTCCAGTTTTGTTTTACCATTTTTTTAAAAGGTACTTGTATAATTTAGGCCAACTTTTGTTCTGCATTTATTAACCACTGTGTGCAGCAGCTTCTGTAACAAGCCCTGGTGATAATCAAAATACTGGTATGTTCTTCATAATGCCACATAATAGCAATAGCAATAGCACTTAGATTTATATATCACTTCACAGTGCTTTACAACCCTTTCTAAGTGGTTTACAGAGTCAGCATATTGCCCCCAACAATCTGGGTCCTCATTTTACCCACCTCGGAAGGATGGAAGGCTGAGTCAACCTTGAGACGGTGAGATTTGAAGTGCCAAACTGCAGGCAACCGGCAGTCAGCAGAAATAACCACCGAGGCACATAAGCTACCTAAGAGACCGCCTGTCTCCAATCATGTCTGCCTATCCCATATGTTCCAGTAGAGTTGGTGGGCTCCAGGGCTCTTCCATTAAATGTTGCCATCTTGTGGGACCTAGGAAGTGTGTATCCTCTGTTGTGGGCCGCAGCCTCTGAAAGTAGTCCAAAAAGCTTAGAAAATCTATCTTTAGATCTGTGCCTGGGGTTCATATTTATTTGTTTAATGGGTCTTATTTTGTTTTGTGGATTTTGTTATAAGAGCATTTTAGTCCAGGCTGCTGTTGATTTAATATTTTTAGCTGCTTTTATGTCTTTTTGACCTGTATGTACCACCCAGCGTCCATTGGAGTTGAGGAGCTAATAAATTGAAATGAACGAGCAAATGAATAAATAAATAAATAATACCATCGTGCAAATTTTGGAATACCTTATCAAGTACACAAGTCATTTCATTTCAGGCTGATTTCATAACATGCATATTATCATTTGCCCCACTTGCCCCTTTTAGAGATGTCTATGAATTATGATGCATAAAATTATGATTTTGCTGAATTTACGGACCAAATCACCAATGAAATGTTGTTTTGCTTTTAGGTGAACATGTTTGTTGAAGGTTTCCATGATGCCTTAGTTCTCTATGTTCTGGCTTTACGGGAAGTTCTGAAGAATGGCTTCACAAAGAAAGATGGAGATAAGATTGTTCATCAGACATGGAACAGGACATACGAAGGTACATCCAGTCACATATTCCATGCTTTTTTATAAATAATTTTGTTTTAGTAAAAGCTGCCACTTTTTATCCTTGCTTCTTCATAGTAGAGATTATGATCAAGCCTTCTAGATAATTGAAATGAAAAGCCAATTGTTTCTGCTAATATTATGAAAGAAGATTTTGTTATTGGTTGGTTGATTGATTGATTTTGTTAGCCATTTTTAGAACATTTGTGTCATGCAAAATCTTATGCTGGCAGCATAAAGTACAAGACCAGCGCAGGAATTTAAACAATCAGTTCAGGAGCTTCAAGTACCAACAAAGTCACGGGGCTTAAAGGGAGAACAAAAGAGGTCAGACTGAAGTAGTTATCAGAGGAAAAATTCTAGATAACCTTAAGACAACAATCAGTTTCTATGGAAGGAAGTTTCTGTGAGAAGAAAACACTCTGTAGGGTTACACAGATTGAAACCAACCCTTTGAATTGGCCATGGAAACAGCCAAAACCCTGAGAGAGTTAAAATGGAGCATGTTAAAGAATAAAGCATAAGGATCTCTGAATGCTTTGTTTAGATCAATGTTTTTCAAACTTGGCAACTTGAAAATGTATGGACTTCATGCTGGCTGGGAAATTCTGGGTGTAGAAGTCGACACATCTTCAAGTTGCCAGGTTTGAAAAACACTGATTTAAATAACCTTCATCCCTCAACCTTCTACCTATTGTCCCCACTGATCTGCCTGAAATGCTGTCTCCTGCATATGATTGTAAAAAAAGGTAAAGGTTCCCCCTCGCACATATGTGCTAGTCATTCCCGACTCTAGGGGGCGGTGCTCATCTCCGTTTCAAAGCCAAAGAGCCAGCGCTGTCTGAAGACATCTCTGTGGTCATGTGACAGGCATGACTAAATGCCAAAGGCGCACGGAACACTGTTACCTTCCCACCAAAGGTGGTCCCTATTTTTCTACTTGCATTTTGTACGTGCTTTCAAACTGCTAGATTGGCAGAAGCTGGGACAAGTAACGCGTTACGCGGCACTAGGGATTCGAGCCGCTGAACTGCCGACCTTTCGATCGACAAGCTCAGCATCTTAGCCACTGAGCCACCACGTCCCCTATGATTGTATAATCTACCAAAAATAAAGCGAGTGGATAATATTGAATTTAATCAGCATATGTAGAGAACTGCATAGACAGTGCAGCTTTTAAATATGGATTTGCTTAGCTCCGTTGTATCGATATTAATAGCACCAATATCAGTAGCAAGCAACAATATGTCCTTAATACAGTTATTTAGAAACTCTGGATTCCTCTTTTCAAGTTTTTTCAACTGTTTTCCTGTTTGTTTATTAGCTTACCTCATTACATTAGTTCCTTTTTAAATTTAGTTTCTTAATCTTAAAAGCTAGGTTTGATTTTTAAAATGCTCAGATGCTATTTACCTGTTTAGTTGCAATGTTATATTTTTTTTGTATTAGATTTCAAAAATGTCATTGTGCATATGGAAAGTAAGGGTTCCATTTTTTTTTAATTTCTAGCGTTTGTGCCTGGTTATTAAAACAACCACCTTAAGTCCTACAAGCCTTATTATATATAAATGTACACAAGCCTTAATACGGACATCCACATAGAGCTAAACTTTATAAAATAAGCAGGACATTCCTGGTAAGACCAGCAGCCCTTGTCAAATTCACCCGTCATTATGTACTGAGCAAAATTCAGTGGAAGTAGTTACAGATACGGAAGTGTTTCCTTTAGATAAGAACCCAACAATGAGTTCAGAAACTGGAATGGCTTTGAAAAACATCATCAGCCATTTTCTCAGATGCTGTTACTTTTTCTTTAGGAAGAGAGCATTAAAGGAAATGCTTTACTAGAAGGGAAATATTAGATTGACAGTAGAATTGCAGTGAAATATCATTTCATCTGGTATGCATTTTGAAATGAACTTCCTATGCCACATTTCCTGGATGAGCAATTATGTAGACTGTGCTCCTCTCAAAATTGGATAATGGGCTTTTTGGAACCCAAGTTATGCAAAGAAATATGTATTTTGGGAGAAATGGTCCATGAAAAGGAATTTTCTTTTTTACATAGAAAGAAAAGCACAATGTACAGTATATACAATTAAGCACATAGGAGTTTGGCATAGACTAATCTGTCTGTCTTTTATCTGGAAGAGAAAAGAAAATATCCCTTCTAAATCTTTAATTCAACATTCCTCATTCTGGCACCTTCTGGATATGCTTGGAACTACAGTTCTCATAATCCCCAGCAAGGAATTAAGAGGCATTTTAGTATGATGATATCTGGTAAATACCACGTTACAAGTCAAGCCAAAAACTTGCATGTATTTTTCTCCGTAAACAAGTTCAACTAATTCAGTGCCTCACATTATAAAGATTATAAAACACAGCAGATCCATTGGTTTCACTGAAAACTGCAATAGAGGGACACCTCACTAGCATATACACTACTTTAGGAATCAGTTTAGGGACACAACCAGTGGTACTAGTACAACTAGTGTAGAAGATTAGGTTATAGGAGAAACAGGGAACTGTTTAGTCAAGTGTTTCTGGATATTTGCTATCTCTTTACCTATGTCTCGACAGAGTTTCTGCAAGGAAAGAAGAGAGAAAGGACCATTCCCTGTTATTTCTACAGATTTTTTTAATGTGTCTTCAAGTCAGTGTAAATTCCTGATGACTGGCTGGATTAGTCCCTGGCATTTTCTTAGCAACATTTTCCGGAAGTGTTTTGCCATTGCCTCCATCCTAGGGTTGAGAGTGTGTGCTGGTTTCATATTTAAGATGGGACTAGAACTCCTGGGCCCCTCGTTTCCAGCCTGGTGCATTATTGGCTCTCTAGTTCTACAGATAGGGATCCTTAAAATTTGTTTGACTTCAAGTAAGCAACAGTGAGTATCCTGTGAGAAATGAGATTTTTCTGAGCAAGATTTTTCATTGTAAGTTAATTTCCAACATAATTTTGTTGAAGCTTTAATAGAATTTTTTTTTTAAAAAAATGGTTAGGAAGACAACAAAGAATTCCAACACTCGACAAGTACATTTGCTTTCCAATATGTGTAAGCTATTCGAAGCCATTTACTTCTTGCTTCTTTTAACCCAGGGCAAGAGTTTTAAGCCAGTTTCTATTAGGGAATGTCGAATAAGACTTGGTTACTTTCGTTTCTACTAAAAAGCTGAAATAATTTATCCTCTTGAGAAGGCAATGTTACATATTCTAGGAATATAGACACAATTGCAGTCTCTTGGAATGCCAGCCAGAAGGCTGCTAGGATTCCTTACCATATCAGCCTGTAAAAATTCTGCCCTCTTTATTTTATTTTTCTTGGAAACATATATATATATATATTGTTCTTCAGGCATTGCAGGGCCAGTATCAATTGATGCCTCCGGAGAAAGGTTTGGAGATTTTTCTGTGGTTGCCATGACTGATCCTGAAACTGGAACACAACAGGTGAGTAAATTGTTTCTAAATCAGCTTTGACCATGTTTATTCTCCTTTGGGTATATTGAATGAGCTCTTCGCATGGATAACAAGATGCCTAGGCTTGGGAGCTGAAGACCAACATACCTGGAGTCCATTAACTTCAGGAAAACTGTTCTAAATTATAAATTGGATTGAAATATATGCTTGCCCTGTTTCATTAAATCTTTGAATAGCATTTAGGTTCTAGAAATTTTAGGTGTAACAATCATTCTCCCTACTGAATAGGAATTTGAACTATTCCTTTCCTGCACCAAGTCCAATACTCTAATCATGTCCCATGAAGATGCTTCAGTTTTATATTTGGTTTGGCAACAGAAATCTGGGGGGAATTTAGAAAAAGATTAAGGGCAGCAATTATGAACCTGAGAAAGATTAAGGGAGTGAATTAATTTAGCTTTTATCCAGCACAACCAACATTACAATTAAATTAAGCATAATTCAAACAAAACCACTTGCCTGCAAGCAAGAACTGGTGGAACCACAAAATAGACAAAATAATAGAAAACAAAGAAGCTAAAGTGCACATGACCACATTTCCGGTATTTAGCAACTGGTTCGCATATATTTATTTTTATTTGTTTATTTATGTATTAATATGTATCCCACCTTTATTATTTTTACAAATAACTCAAGGCAATGACTATACCCAGTACTCTTTCCTCCTCCTATTTTCCCCTCAGCAACAACTCTGTGCGGTGGGTTGGACTGAGAGAGAGTGATTAGTCTAGTGTCACCCAGCTGGCGTTCATGGCTGTGGCAGGATTTGAACTTACACTCCCCTGGTTTTTAGGCTGGTGCCTTAACCACTAAACCAAACTGGTTGCAGCATCCCACAAACACATGAGTTTCTAGCAAATAAATGTCCATTTGGGAGAATGGATTTGAACTTATAACTGTGTGATTTGTTTTACAACTGTTGTAAAAACAGTCATAAAATTGGGTGCATGCCTGGACTTAATGACTGTTCCAACTTACAACCGAAATTCCGGTACCAATTGCAGTCACGAGTAAAGGACTTTTGTTATGAAGTGTTAATATACTGTAACTCACTGGTACCTTGAAAAGGTTAGAGAGAAGAATAGGTTGACATAACCACAAGACACATTTTAAAACATAGACAACAAACTAACCATACTAATTAGCTATCTGGATATTCCAAATATGACCCTACGAAGAGTGTTTTGAGTATTGGCATTGTATAACAATGATGAATACAAAAGGAGGAATACAAAATCCTAAATCCAAAATATTACAAATATTATATTTGTAAAAATAGATGCTCCACTTTGATAGTACATGATACAAAATGGAACCAAAATAGATGCATGACATATATGTCTCATACAATTCCGTACTTTGTCACTTAACAGCTAATAATAATAATTTGGGAAGATGAAAAGAAATAGAGAAGGCAATCTACTCCCTTCCCAATGCTTTGAATTACCCTAGTCTCTTGCAAGCTATAATTTAAATTACAAGTTCCTCTCTTCTTTTTTTTCCCAAAGGGAAAGATTAGAATCAATTTACTAAAGATCAGCATTAGGAGAAGCTTCTGAATAGTTGGAGTGGTTCAGCAGTGCATGCAGTTTGTTTAACAAGGTGGTAAATGCTTTTATCCTGCCAATATTTCATCAGAAGGTGGAAGGCCACCTGGGAGGGGTGTTGTACTTGCAAGATTCTTTTCAATACTATTCCAATCAGTTTCTCCTTTCATACCCTTAGTATTTAAGGTCTGCCTAAAGTCAAATGCAGATTCCTGTTTCCTATTAGTTTACTAAGCAGGCTTTGAAACAAAAAAAAAATCTGCAGTTATAGAGCCTGGCAAATTAGAACAAATCAGGTAACTATTTCCTGTTTTCAACATAATGGGGAAATAATCAGGACTGCAGTACTGAAGCCAGTACTCTCAGAGAGGGGAAGTAAGTGCATTTCTGGGTTCATGACACAAGCATCATTACATCCAAACTGTCAAGAGTCTAAGAATCTAGAAAAAATGCCATTCTGTTGAGCTTCTATTGGGGAAATAGCCCCCATTAACACAACGGAAGTCATTGCTCTCGGGTGATTGTAATCTGCTACTCAAGATGTTAAAATTAGGGAAATCATTGTTATGTCACCTTGTTGACCCGCAAGTTCAGTGAATTGGTTTGATTTGGCATGGACGAGCCCCTTTGTGCTATTATCTTATTTGTATCACCTTTTTGACAGCATTTATTTTGAGGTTTGCTGCCAATACTGAAAATTTATCCTCTGAATATTTAATGGTTTTGTTTGTTCAATTTTTCCCTTCTATTCTATATTATACCCCTTCCCATTGTCATCTATTTTTATATCCATCCTCACATTGGTTAATTAGTTAATATTACAATTGTTTAATACAAATTCAACATTTTTATATAAATCAATTAGTTATAACTATCTTTTTTGTATATTAATCAATATGAACATGAATATTCCAATTATTTCCATGCAATCCAATTTCTTACAAATCAATTAATTATATTTACCAATAATAATAAACCAAATAATTTTCCTCATATGTTCCTCCAAACCACAAATTTCTGCTTTCAACACAATATACAATTAATAGTATCTCAATTATTTCAATTCCCTAGTTAAATAGAGCCTTTTTTGTGTGTGTGTTTTAAAATCTTGAACTCTCCTCTTTTGCCCTAAATTTCCCATTGTTTGCACCTACCTTTTTTGGTGAGGAAAAAGAAAAAGAAATCTCTCTCTGTCTCATTTTGTCACATTGGAGCAAAGAGCTTTACTTTCAATTTCGTTTTTTCAGCATAGTTAGGGGGAAAAAAAATCTGCTCCAGCACTCTTTGCAGCAAGCAAGAGAGCCCTGTGCTGAGAGCAAATCAGCTGAGAGTCGGGAGGCCGATCTGATCAACTTGTGCTAATTAACCTATGCTGAAGCTGAAAGGGGCTGTTTTTTCTTGCTGTTTGCTTGCAAGAAGGTAACTGCTGCAAGGCACAGGCCAAAGGGTGGGGGCCAGTGGGTGGGCAGGGCTACATTCGGTGTATAAGCCGCACCTAAATTTTCACCCCCTTTTGGGGGGTAAAAAAGGTGCGTCTTATACTCTGAAAAATATGGTAAATTTATATACCCTCATCTCACTGTTTGGGGCAGCTTGCAATATCACAAAAATAGAGATATAAAAGCCATTATAAATATAAAAAAGGATTAAAATTGCAAAAAATTAAATGGTCCCTCATCTGTCCCTGCACCAACCACCTCCAGGCTACAACTTCTCCATCAGAGCCTCACACCAACCAGCAGAGCCAGGCTTCAAGGCTTTTCCTAAAGGCCAGAAGGGTGAGGGCAAATCTTACCTCCAGGGACAAGATTTTCCAGAGAATGGGGGCCATGCCAGAAAAGGCTCTTCTCTAGATCCTGCTAGCCAAAATACCTTGGCTGATAGGGTCTGCAGTAGGTGGGGTGTGCCGTAGGCCCTTTCTGTCTGAACAAGTGGGACAGACCAATCCCATGCGGCAAGATGGTTCCTCAGATTTCCTGGACCCATACCATAAATAATTTTCTGCAGAAAATATTTTTGCTTTTATATTATTTATTTATTTATTTATTCAATTTGTATACCGCCCTTCTCCTAGTGGACTCAGGGCGGTGCACAGCCAAAACTAAAACACATACCAATACAAAATTTAAAATTTTAAAAGAATTTCATGACTTTGGCCCCAAAATTTAAAACATTCAAACTAAAAGCCATTGACAATTTAAAAAATTAAAAAAGCTAGAAAAGGGGGTGGGGGGGTTCACGCTAGCCCTGCTTGATGGAAAAGAAAAGTTTTTAGGGCACGGCGAAAGATCCAGAGATCCTATATTCTTCGTATCTCCGGGGGCAAATCGTTCCAGAGGGCAGGAGCTGCCACAGAGAAGGCCCTGATATCTCGTTATCGGGGTCCTGTAGAAGTATTTTCTGATTATACTTTGTGTCTGCAAGGATTTTTTTTCTCGATATTTCTTTATCACAAAGGAACATGGTGGCTTGTGTGGTTAGGACACTGGGTTGGAAGTTAGTAAGCCTGCGTTCAAGACCCAAGTACTGCCATTGGGTGGGGTTGAGCTCCCGCCCTTTGCTCCAGTTCCTGCCAGGGACATGAAAGGAGTCTCCAACTGTGCATCTCCAAGGCAACAGTGATGTCACCAGCTAATCCTTTCAACCCAGAAGTGCCTTGCTGCTTCTGACAGGAATGCTATATCATGGGTCCCCAACCCCATAGTGGCCGCGGCCTGTTTGAAACCGGGCCGTGGGAGAAATGGGCAAGTGTGTGTATGTGAAGCTCCACTCGAGCAAACGGAAGGCGCTCACGCTCACACGCAAAGCTCCATTCGTGCAAATGGAGCTTTGTGCGCGAGCACAAGCGCCCTCTGCTCAAACACCCTGTGCTTGCCCAAGTGGAGCTTCATGTGCAAACGCAAGGGCCTGCCACTCATGTAAGTAGATCTTCACACATGAGCTCAAACACCCTCCGCTCCCGTGCAAAGCTCCATTTGTGCAAGTGGAAGGCACACACGTGCGCCACTCACACAAAGGGAGCTGCGCATGTGCGCCTGCCACTTCCACACACCACCCAGCGCCACACCAGGCTGCCAAGATGGAAAAGTTAGGGACCGCTGTGCTATGTTATACTATTTCTCTATCACATGCCAGCCTTCCTGACTGCCCACACTTCCTGATTGAAAGAAATCCCAGATAAGAGTTCCTTCACTGATTCTTTCTCCAGGGCTTCACTGGAAAACGGGAAGTTTGTACTGGAGAGATATGTTTGACGAGTGAAAGACAGATACCCTTAATTACTAACACAATCCAAACCCTGCCCCAAATTTAAGAGAATTTTGCCTCTGCTTTATCAAGTAAGCAAACCTTTTCCATCAAGTTGATTGAGAAACGTTAACAAAACAACGGAGTAATAAAATATTAAAATGGAAGATGTCAGAAGAGAAACTATAAAGATAGTAAAAAGTCCAGAGGTCATCTGAGGAAAGACCAAAGAATTCAGCATCTTAAGCCAGAGTTTAAAAAAAATATATCCATGAACAAAAAGGATTATATTGATTTCATTCTCTGCAGATGTTCCTGTTCAGCTCTGTTTTCGGGCAGAAACAATCACTGCAGAGCTAACAATCATTTGTTAACTTTGTTTGTCTGTACAAACTTCTCTCTTTTCAGATTCTGCTTACTTTCCCTTTTGAGTGGACATAATTCATTTTACTATGTTTGCCCCATCCCTGATTTACAATATTTCCCCCTTTTTGATGATGCTAGTGGCAGTATTTATTTACTTGGGAGATTCCTTCCCATCGCTCATGAAAAGTTTATTTCCTAAGTGGAACAATGCCAAAGGAACTTAGGCCTTTATCTGATCACTTGATGTTTACAACAAGGTTACTCTGGCTTCTTGTAAAAAAATAAAAAAAATAGCCAAGGCACATGATAGAAAATCTTGACAACTATACACAAATAGCCAAAATGTCTCAGATTGTAATGACACCCTGATAGTTCCTATGTTACAGCTGCAGGAAGCTACTTTGCATGTGGATTCACAAACACAGATGGGTTGCAAATGTGATTTATTCTTAAGGTTTATATAATTTCAGCAACTTGGTTTTGCACCAAACAAATCTTAGAAGTTTTGGAACAGGCTAGAATTGTTGTTGTTGCTGTCATTACTTTTACCATTGTTAAGCTCTTGCAGAAGCTCAGTTCAGTTTTCTCGGGATAATTTTTCCCATTATAAGATAGAGCGAAGGAATTACATGGTTTACCAACTCTGTCCTCAGTCAGTAAATCTTAGAATCCTTAATGCTCTTTACTAGATTTCTGATGTAGATGTGCAATAGGATGGATGGATGGAGAGAGAGAGACAGAGAGATAGATAGATAGATAGATAGATAGATAGATAGATAGATAGGCAGGCAGGCAGGCAGGCAGGCAGGCAGACAGACAGACAGACAGACAGAAGAGAGATATATATACTGTTCTCTTGACCTAGCAAGACGTTGTTTTCATTTTGCGATATTGTTTTTATATACAGGTAATTGGAAACTATTATGGAAAACAGGGACGACTTGAAATAATTCCAAGTGCAAATTACCTCTGGGAGCAAAGACTGAAAACAGATGATAGCCGAGGATTGGAGCACACGAGCAATGCAGCCTGCAAATCATGTAAGTTAAGTGAGGTTAATGTATGGGTTTTAGGCCTAATGAAACTAAGCTGATAATCTATGCATTTATCTCTGTATTCATATGTGTGTGCGTGTGTGTGTGTACACACACACATATATATTTATACACACACACACCGTAAAACCTCTGGTCACAAACACTTCTGACCACGACCAAATCGGGTTCCAACCCAAAAATTCACAATTTTTTTTCCGCAGCTGATTTCCCCTTCTGTGCCATTTTTTTTTGTAAGCGCCAACATTCTGCCTACCAAGTATTCATCTGGATAGTGTCCTTAGCCTGGTCAGCTTCAGCATAGTAGTTCGCTCTCTGGTTTTGAGGTTGGGGCTGGTTGGGGCTAGAAAACAGCTTCTAAAGCACAGCTCATTGCTGGAGGGAGCAGCAATTAGAAATGCAGGCAAAACACCGAAGATCACTTTGTTCAAGTTGGGGCTGAAAAACAGTTTCAAAAGCACAGCTGATCATTGAAGGGAGCTCCAGTGACTAAAGCAGGCAAAGCGCGGAAGGGGTAAGAGAAAGCAGCAGCTGTTCCGGGTAGCCATTTTGGGCACCGTGCATCGCATTTTCAGCCTCCAAACACATCGCGTTTTCAGGCAGCAATCGGTGGCGATGCACTTTGGTGATCCCCGCAGCCTTGAAGGGCTCTCAAACAGAGCGTTTGGAGGCTGAAAACGCGACGCACAGAGCCCAAAAACACAAGTCATTGTCAGTGGCAATCTCTACAGGCAGGAAGAGGTTGCACGGAGGCCAAAAGATGAGGGCCGGCGGATGGGCGGGTTTACATTTGGAGTATAAGATGCACCCAAATTTTCAGCCTCTTTTAGGAGGGAAAAAAGTATGTCTTATACTCGGAAAAATACCGTATGTGTGTGTATGTATGTGTGTGTGTGTGTGTGTGTGTGTGTGTGTGTATATATATATACATATACATATACATATACATATACATATACATATATATATATATATATATATATATATACACACATACATACATACATACATGTGTATATATACACACACACACATATATATACTGTATATATAAATCCCCAAGAAACATTTTCCACAGATATCTAATGTCACAGTTGTTACATCATGAAACAAAATGTATAGAAGGCAAATGAACGCTTAGGAATATTAGTAGTTTTTCTCCACTGTTATTCCAATAACTGGAGGTCAGACCATGAAAAATAAAGCAAGTTGTGCATTAGAACAACCAGCCAGAGGCCAGGCATGGACTAGTCCTGAGTTTATCAGGCAGAAGTGCATCTTATCTGCTTAAGGCTGTGTTTACTCAGGCACAGCTACCAGAAGGCAGCTAAAGTGATAGCAATGCAATTTATCATTTTAGACAAGCAAACTCTTCCCTTCTGATGGAAATAGCAGGAATAAGGGGAGACCTCTCTAAAGGGATGACCTACTACCATGTTTCCCCAAAAATAAGACCCTGTCATACTTTTTTCCACCAAAAAAGGCACCAGGTCTTATTTTTGGGAGGGGGGAAATTTGGTCCACTGACTACACCTCACCTGTGCATGTCACACCCAGCCTCCTTTTTGCTGTCAGGGGCCTTCAGAAACTTCTTCTGTGGCCTGCAAGGCCGGCAAGGCTTTCCTGAAGGCCTCTGCAGCCAATAACAGAGCTCCAAATCGATCTGTAGCTCTGTTATCAGTTGCAGAGGCCTTCATGAAAGCCTTGCCGGCTGCAGAAGAAATGGGCTAGCAAGGCAGGTGTCAGGGTGTGCGAGGCCTGGCTGCAACTGTCTGAAAGTAAGTAGTAAGGCAGCTCCACCCCCACATCCCCACCCTAGCTTAATTTTTGCCTATGAACCCTAGAGTGGAAGAGGTCTTAATTAGGGCTTATTTTGGGGATAAGGCTTATATTTGGTGCACATGTAAAAATCAAGCTAGGACTTGTTTTCAGGGTAGGTCGTATTTTCGGAGAAACACGGTATTCATAAATTTAGGTAGGTTAACTGTTTAATTTAATAGGTATATGTGTGAGGTTTTTTTTTTTTTATTTGATTTATATGCTGCCCTTCCCCGGAGACTCAAGGCGGTTTACAGTGCGTTAAGCTATAGCCTTCATACTTTTGTATATTTATACAAAGTCAGCTTATTGTCCCCACAAACTGGGTCCTCAATTTACCTACTTTAGAAAGGATGGAAGGCTGCGTCAACCTTGAGCCTGGCGAGATTTGATCTTACTTTAATTGCAGACAGCTGGTGTTAAATTACAGTGCTCTGTCTGTTGAGCTATCCAGGCTCCCTGTCCCTGAGTTAGTGGAACTGTACAAGAAGATATTCTGTGGATACAAAAACTGTTTGTAAATATCCTAAAATAATTCACTAAGGCTTACAAACCTACATATGAGGACCCGGATTGTGGGGGCAATAAGGACATCTCTACATGTCCTTCAAGCCAGCAACAGGAGCTTCAGCAAGCTGACACGTACAACAGAAGTGGTACAAAAAGAAAGGGGTTAGTTGTTTTTATAACTTTGTATAAAAAGAACACCGCTTTTTTGGGGGGGGTGGGGCAAAAGCCCTACTAATCAGATATATACAAAAGTATGAAGACTATTGCTTAACGCATTGTAAGCCGCCCTGAGTCTCCGGAGAAGGGCGGCATATAAATCGAACCAATAAATAAATAATAAATAAATATTTCAGAATAGGAAATATGCTTATGTTAAAATAAGTCATTTCTCTATTAAAGTGGTCAGGGACTTTCACTGATTTGGGAAGGGGATCGTGTGTTAACAATGAATCCAAAATAAACTCAATTCATAAAAGAAGAGTGTGAATCTAAAGAAAAAAGAACATTTCAACCTCAGCTAAAAACTAAGCTTCAAACAAATCAGTTGCAGATTGAATCTATAATTCAATCATTCTGCAAGATTTTGTTGTTAAGAGATTCCTTTGATTTCTGTTTGTTTTTCAAGCAGGTGGCGTAGGAGAATCAGCAGTTACTGGAATAGTTGTAGGTGCCTTGCTAGGAGCAGGATTGTTGATGGCCTTCTACATTTTCAGGTGAGTTTAATTTTAACACCTAGTATCTTTGAAAGGCTGTCTCATTTCTCCTCCCAAAGAAAGCAATAGGAGAAAGTCTGCAGTCTGGCAGGTTGGGTTCCATCAGATAGAGAAGGTTCATGAACTGATCCAAACACTCTCTAAAATGGTATGGTAGTTAAAAAGACATTTATTCAAAGTCAGCCTTGTTAAATGATTCCTCAACAGTTGGAAACCAGAAGTGAAATCAACATGGCAGCCAAGGTGCTGGCTGTCACCTTTAAAGTCTTTCATGGCTTGGAACCGGGTTACCTGAGGGGACGGTCTTCTCCCAGTTGTTTACCTGTCCAATTCAATCAGGCAGGTTGGACACCTGTTGAAGGCCCCATCAGCCAAGAAATGGCAACTGGAGGGGACCAGGAGGAATATCCTTCTCCTCCATAGCGCCTGTCCTCTTGAACGTTCTCCCTCCAGAGATTAGGATGGCCCCAATCCTGTTGGCCTTTTGGAAGGTTCATGGGCCTCAAATCCTGAATATACTGTATGAAGAGTCCCATTTCCTGGTTATGCTAACATTTATGGATTATAATAATTCTCTGATGCTATATGCATTTAATTCTTCTTTTTGCATTGTGATTGCAATTAGATTTTAGTCGGTTCAATGACTGTTTGCTGGCCAGAGTCACTTGCTTGAGATGGATAGCCATTCAAAGTAAATGAGTGAATGAATAAATAAATGTATTTATTTATAAAATTTATTGGCTATCCATTTTACCATAGGGTAAAACTCTTGGTGGCTTATAGTTACGTATAAACTAAAACATAAATAGTTAAAAATAAACATTAAAACCAAAGATACATGGGGAGGATGGGGCTGGGGGGGGGGGGGAGGAGGGATCTGTTATTATTCAATTAACCACCTCCGTTGCCCTGTGGCCCCAAGCCGACTGACACAGCCACATTTTTAGGCCCTTACGAAAAGATAGGGTTGGGCCAACCTCACATCGGGGGGGGGAATGTTCCAGGGGGCAGGAGCAACAGCAGAGAAGGCCCTCTTCCTGGACCCCGCCAGCTGGAATAATCGGGCTGACGGGACCCACAGCATGCCTCCTCTGCTGGCATGAGTGGTACAGGCCAAACCCAATAGGAGACGGTCCCTCAAGTAAGCTGAATTCATGCCATGAAGGGCTTTAAAGCTAATCACCAACACCTTGAATGGGACTAATAACCAATGAAGCTAACGAAGCAGTGGTGTTACAGGGGGCATTCTTGGGGTCCCCAAAATATCCATGCTGCTGCACTCTGCAGCAGCTGTAGCTTCCGAATGCTCTTCAAGGGTAGCCCTATGTACAGTGCAGGGGTGGGTTCTACTTACCTTTACTACCGGTTCGCATGCGCAGATCACCGATGATGACATCCGGGGTGATGGTGGGGGCCTCCCGCCAGTTTTACTACTGGTTCTTGCGAACCAGCCCTCCCGAGCTCCATTTTCACTGGCAGAGGGTTGCAGGAGGCTGTGGCAGCCGAAAACAAAGCTTGAGAGTCCGTTCTCGCAGGCAGAAGCACCACAGCAGTGGTGGGTTCCTCCCGGTCCAGTTCGGCCGAGCCGGTAGCGGTGACGATATGACGTCACCAAACCGGTTCTCACCCCCCCACCCCACCCCCCACATTATTCTTACCTTTTATTTGGTCCCACCCCCAATCTATTGCTGCCTCCTGAGTCCCAGCTGATGACTAGAGGGAAAAGAACTGTTTAAACTCTTGCCGTGGGGCTTCAAAGGGCTGTCCTACAGCTGATCAGTGTTGAAAGCAAACAAATGAGTCGGGTCGTAAGTGTGAGGACTGGTCGTAAGTGCGAGGAACTTCCAGAAATGACTCTGACCAGCTAGCCATGCCCACCTAGTCACATGACCTCCAAGCCACACCCACAAAAGCCACGCCCACAGAACCAGTAGTAAAAAAATTTAGAACCCACCCCTGCACCGCAGGCCAGTCCTTTGCTGTTTCCAGGGTGGCCCCATTGGCCAGATCTAAGTACCCCGTGGGCCGGATCTGTCCCCTGGGCCTTGAGTTTGACACCCCTGATGTAACTGATTATGCCAAAACCAGATGTTCTTTTGTAATGGGAGTTTTCTTTCTTATCTCAAATTGCTGAAGGAATCATTGTTACTTTCTGCCACTCAGGAAAAAGTACAAAATAACCATTGAAAGAAGAAATCAGCTGGAAGAGTACAACATCGGCAAGCACCGACAGTTACGAGAAGACTCCATCAGGTCTCACTTTTCTGCTGCATGAAATAGAAAAGAATTGCTCTTGTGGGGAATACCTGTAGACAAATGGACGCTACCAAAGACTGCCACTGAAAAAAAAAAGTGCGTTAAGGACTCCACCTTTTAAAAGTAGAGTCGCTTGTCTTTTTTTTTTTTTTTTTCCAGAAACTCAGGAATGATTTACTAGCCACATTATGCCACAGGGCCTTTTTTTATCTCATGGAAAGATGAATGATTAAAAGAAAAGATACCCGTTTTCTCACGACAAGACATTATTAATACTTTGTGGATATCTCAAGGCAGATCTGGGGTCTTGAGGATGTAAACGTTCCTTCATGAGGCCTTGTGAATGTCAGGTGATTCTTTACTACATCACACACCAGATGCTTAAGTGCTTTCATAGACAAAGGGGCAGCTTCACATAGGGAACAAAATACGTTCTGGATTGAATGGTGGAGACGGGATGGGGAAAAAAGAGTGTGTAGCTTGTTCAGTGCAATATAATTTTGGAAAACAAACAATCATGCATCTCATCAACAGTGGAAGAAAATGAGGGTTTAATACTGAACAGCAGTTTACGTCTCACATTAGTTTTGAAATTGTTCCGTAGTGATTCCTGGGAATATTCTCTCACTACTCTATTATTAATATAAGAAAGAGAGCTGTATCCATGGGAAGGGAAAATTCTTTTTCAAATAAATTCCACTTTACCCTGAATTTTTATTTTGAGGAAGTTTCCCCACCCACATTACTTCCACATCCAGGGGAAATGCTTCCTGACTTTAGATCCATCGTCTCCAGCTTGTTGCCCTCCAGATGTCTGAGGCTGTAGCTCCCTAAATTTTCAGCATCGCTGTTAGGAATCTGACCAATTATAATCATACTTCGAGAGCCAGCATAGAACAGTGGTTTAGACATGGCCTAGGATCTGAAAGACTCCAGTTCAAATCCATCCCTGGATCTCTTTGAATGACTTTGCACAATTTTGTTTCGGTTCAACCTGCCCCGTAAAGATTTTGCCATATGGATAAAATTAGAGGAATCAATATTAAATATCACTAAAATCTGACAAATGATAAATTCATAATCTGGCTGACAGGGTAGGTTATTTTAGAAATTTGGCATAAGGTTCGCACAAAAGGGTTTTGGAGGAAAGAGATGCAGTTTTAGGCCAGCTGTATACATAAGTTAACATAAAGGCATAAAGTGGTGGAGTCCTGAAGGTCGGGTTTTCTACTTCAGAATGCAAATGACCTGAATATTTTCCTAGATAGGAAAAAAAGTTAAGGTATTTTGAAATATTTCAGAGAAGATAGTTCTAGCTCAGGGATGTCAAACTCAAGGCCTGGGGGCGGATCCGGCCTGCAGGGTACTTAGATCTGGCCCGCGAGGCCACTCTGGAAACAGGAAAGGACCGGCCCGCGATGCCTCTGCCAGTGAAAACAGAGCTTGGGAGGGCCATGCGTGGCCCTCCTAGAGTCTGTTGTCAGCCACAACGGCCTCCTGCATGCCCTTCTCCCCAGCTCCGTTTTCACTGGCAGAGGGCTGCTGGAGGCTGTTACAGCCGAAAATGGAGCTCAGGGGCCCATTTTTGCTGGCAGAGTGCTCAGGCCACAACAGGCACCCCCCTCCCCCAACAAATGACATCAAACTGGCCATGCCCACCCTGGCCCCCCAAGGTCAAATACAACATTAATGTGGCCCTCAATGAAATCAAGTTTGACATCCCTGTTCTAGCTAATCCTCTCAGTGGTGGATTAGCAGGTGTGAACTGGATTTCTATAAAGTATTTAAAGATTGAAAGAATCCAACAGGTTCTACCATCTGGATGCCTATCTCATATACTTGATATGTAAATCAGATTTTACAGCTGCTGTTGACTCAAATCAAAATCTCTGCCTCTAATCAAAGTGCATGCTGCTCTCTACACAAATAGTTGTCGACTTACGACCATTTGTTTAGTGACCGTTGGAAGTTACAACGGCACTGAAAACACTGACTTATCACCATTTTTCTGATGGTTGTTGCAGCATCCCCAAGGTCACTGATCAAAATTCAGGTGCTTGGCAACTGGCAAGGATTGTTGATGGTTGCAAATCACCTGCTATCTTCCGACAAGCAAAATCAGCGGAGAAGTCAGATTCACTTCCCAACCATGTTACTAACTTAACTTCAATGATTCACTTAACCGTGGCAAGAAAGATTGTAAATGGGGCAAAAGTCACTTAACAGCTGTCTTGCTCGGCAATGGAAATTTTGGCCTCAGTTGTAGTTGTAAATTGAGGATTACCTGTGTGGGCATGCTTGATATAAATGGACACATATAGGCACACACAGTTGGAAATTCAGGTGAAATTCTTCTCTGAATGGTGTTGGTCCTTACGTCTATACTTGCCACTACTGAAATTTAAACTAATGAGAAAAGGGGCCCTTGGTGAATGTAAAATGACAGCAAACCCCACTCCTTAATAGCACTGATGACGTTTCCTAGTGTGGTGAATAAAACGTCTGCAAGAAAACAACCAAGCTTTGAGAGCACCAACAACCCCTCATTTCAACCCTGAGCTACAAATATTTTTCTCTAGTGCAACTAATGAGATGCTTGGCCCCCACAGTTGTGTACTGTGTGTGTCAGGGTTCCAAGTAACTTACCCACAGCAAACAAAATTCCGAGGCAGGTAGATTTCTCAAAGAATGAATTTATTTGATATATCATATTGACACAGGCTGGTGAAAACTGACCCTGAAGGTTCCCGTAGTTTTCACCTAATTAAAAGTAAAAGTTTTCACCCTCCCCAAACAATTAGTCACATGGTCCAATCAAGACACTGTCTGGTTGCTTAGTGACATCACTCCTCCTTCCTCTGACCAGGTGTGAGAATGTCCTTGGTTCCCAAGAGAAAGTATTTTATTTTGGCTACAAAATGCCAGCTATCTCTAATCCCCACCTCCCTATCCCTCAGCTCCAGTGTGGTAACACTGAAGCTCCAAGATGGCTTTGGTCAGCTCAGCTTCACAGTTAACACTGTGCAGCTATGAGAATCCTGATGTCTCCCCCTCCTCAAAGCAGCTGGTTTTCAAAACCAGGCTGTCACTCAAATGTTCCATTGAAAACTGTGGTACTTACTTATGAGGAAAAAAAATGTAGAATCAGGTTGCAATACAACATCTACCCTCTACAGTTTTTCCTAGGATGCAAATACCCAACTGCCAACTTGGAGCCTTGGGTGCAGCCCAAACTTTGTAAATATCGCATGGCAGAATAGTTTTGTACAGCAATGGAAGTCACAAATACTTGGTTGTATAAAAATGATATTCACATTTTATTTTTAGGTATTCCTATATTTTTCTATTAGGGTTATCTATTTTTTTTTTAATTTGATTTATATGCCGCCCTTCTCCGGAGACTCAGGGCGGCTTACAATGCATTAAGCAATAGCCTTCATACTTTTGTATATTTATACAAAGTCAGCTTATTGCCCCCACAAACTGGGTCCTCATTTCACCTACCTTAGAAAGGATGGAAGGCTGAGTCAACCTTGAGCCTGGTAAGATTCGAACTAGCAGTAATTGCAGGCAGCGGAATGATAATAATGATAATAACAGGCTATTAGTCTGCTGCGCCACCAGGCTCTATCTATTTGGGATATCTGTTCCATTTTGGAAAAGATATCTCTTTGGGATCTCTGCTTTTGTTGGAAAATCAAATGAAGAGCATGTTTGAAAAGCTTTTTTTTTTTTAAGTCTGAATATTCATGAGTAGAGAACTTAGATTCAATAAAAGTCTAAACTTTTATATCAGCATGGTGGTAGGCTGATCTTCCACCCTTTCCCTTCTTTCTGTCCACAGTGGCAACGCATAAGAATTGAAAGTTGATGCTTATACCTTGAATAGAAAAAAAGTTCAGGCTTACACAGGAGTCTGTTTGCCTTTATTTACAAAAACATGCACAGAGAAACAATAAATTCTGTTTTTTTAAAAAAATCCCTTGGATTAGGTTTTCTGTCTACTGCTCTAAAATTTCAATCTTTGTGCTTCAGTTCAACTGAACATTGAGGAAATTCTTTTATCCAGCTGAAATGAAAGTGATCCTAAATATGCATTACATTGTAGTCCAAATAATACATACAGCGCTCAGACAAGTATACTGAAAATTAATTTAAGAATTAAGTAATTATCTAGTAGTTGCCTGATTCAAGAGAAAAACAAGAGAGAAAATCACTTTTGGGGCACATGTCATTGAACCAGTAGCTTTTTGTGAAAATGGTCAAGTGTTCCTAATTTCATAGAAATTTCCAGAATATTCAGTCACTTTTACTAGTAGACATTGGGTTAATTCAATGTAATCCATGCAGAACTCTTACCAACCTTAAGAAAATCCATTTCTGAGGAAACATGCATTGAATTGCACGATTAAATACTATAGATACAACTTTCCTCTTTGGTATGCCTTAGAACCAGCTCTGAGACATGAAATTCAAGAGAATCTTCCCCAAAGTAGTGAATTGGAGTGTTTCCATTTCAAATCAGTGCCTATACTTCTATATAATGTTCAAGCCAACACTAAGTTTGAAAGCGATTTAATTATATGCAAAAAGACTTTTTTAGCTGTGTAGTTTTTGAGGTATACCCAAAGTAACTGTGGTAAATACAAAAATACAATTCTGCTTTGAAAAAACTGCTTGCATTTAATAATGATAAAATTCAGATATTTAATCTTACTTGTTGACTTGGATCCCAATATACTCAGTGGGGCTTTCGACAAATCTAACAGAAGTTTCCCTGATTTTAGAGACCTCTTTTAAATCTGGCTTAACCTAGTCTTGAGATCTAGACTTCAATAAACACTAACAAAAAAGTAAGACCGAATGAAAGGCTATGGGAGAAGGACAGTTGGAAAAAAAAATAGCAATATTTCACAATTACGCTACAATAATTGTATATAAATATTAACCCTTACAAAGTTGATCCTGGAATGTGGATGTCATAAGGAGAAGACTGTGGATTTAGCTCTGAAGAACAAAAATAGTAAACATAGGTTTTCTGTTAAGGATTCACTGTAGCTTTTTTAGTAAATAGTCAACATGAGGCTTTCTCAAACCAGTAACTTGGTTTTCTAATACAACATTCAATTAATACTATTTAATTGATGCATGCATTTTAGAGCATTATGAACATATGTTTAAAGCTGTTCCTTGCACATTTTACATTAACCACTATTGTTAATGCTGTTCACCAAAGATAAATTTTTTAAACCAGCAAGAAAAATACTAGGTTATATTACAGGTTTACTAAATAAACGCAGACATGATTACACAAAATACCCTCAGAATTTTGATATTGCTCAGAGTCGCATATTAATCCACAGTACCTGTACTCACAATGGCAGAATGTGTTATGTGAATAAAATGCTTTCTTAGTGTATTTACTGTGTTATTTTTCTAAAAATGCACTTAAGCCTGTTTTACAAAATGAATGAAAATTTCTTTTTTTTAGAAAAACTGTTCTACATTTTTTAAAAAATAAACTGACATAGACAGAATTCTATTAAGACATACACAATGTCACATAAACAGTACACAACATACAATACACATATTTTTAACCAAAAGCTCTTACTACATCCTGTAATCACACTATGACATGGAATCCAAGTGCAGCATTAAATGTTTAGAACTGCTTTCCCCAAACTGTTACCTCCAGAGACATTGAAGTTGGATTAAAATGGGCATTTTTGTTCCTATATCTCTGGAGGAAAACTGTTCTGGGACGACTAAATAATTACACCATCTGAAGTGTTGTTTTAATAAATTACAGAGTTCTCAAACGTTATTTATTCCAGAACAATTTGAATAGCTAGTGAGAGTTATTTCAGAATAAACTCTTAAGGATTGTCCAATATGTCAGCAAACTTAAAAATTCATCCAAAAGAAGAAGCAGTCAGGAGCTTCCATGGTCCAGCATATCTTAGGCCAGTGGTTCTTAACCTGTGATCCATGGACCCCTGGGCAACCACAATGTCATCACATGAGGTCCACAAAGGCTTGGAAAAACTATTTAAGTCTTGAGTTAAGTCTTGGGGATCTGTGGCCATGGTCACAAAGATTTAAAGGGGATCCGTGGTCAAGAAAAGGTTGAGAACCACTGTCTTAGGCTATTAAGAGGAAAGCACTACATTTTCACCTCTCCTTCAGTGGCAACAAATACAGAAAGCAGAGAAGAAAACACATCTGAAATGAGGCATCTTTCACAATACGGTTAAAAATAGTTATTTTTCTAGAAAACCTCTACATTCTGAGTTAAACCAGAAAGCCTCATTCTGTGTATTTAAGTGTAGTTTCTCACAGTGGCTTAATCATAAGCGGACAAGTGCAAAATCTGTTCTCAGGTTTTTGTTATACCTTGAGAAAGATTGGTCAGAGCAAGAGAAATGGTAGACTAGAACAGGGGTCTCCAACCTTGTCAACTTTAAGACTTGTGGACTTCAACTCGGACCTCCGGACCTTCCGTAAAGCCCTGAAGACGTTTTTATTTCATCAAGCCGGCCTAGCCTAAATGGTTTTTAATTGGGATTTTAAATTTTATGGATTTGGGGTTTTAAATTAGGTAGCCAATGATTTAATTCTTTTAATTATCTTAACTTTTGTATTTGTTTGTTTTTTTAATTTTGGCTGTTCACTGCCCTGAGTCCCTTTTGGGAGAAGGGCGGTATACAAATTAAATAAATAAATAAATAAATAAATAAATAAATAAATAAATAAATAAATAAATAAATAAATAAACTCTCAGAATTCTGGGAGTTGAAGTCCACAAGTCTTAAAGTTGACAAGGTTGAAGACCCCTGGACTAGAAGCAACCCTCAAAATGCAATCCACACACTACATAAACTTCTGTTTATCCTGTCAGTTGTGACATAGGAAGACAATGAAAAATACAAGGCCAGTCTTACTATATACATCACTATACATCAAGTAAGACCAGTTTCAAATCTAAGTGACGTCTATCCTCACAACAGATCTCTCTTAGGTCTTACTAAATGTTTTCCTAAAGGAAATATGAACTATGAAGAGCTTTTCTTGTTTGTTAGATTAGACAACAGCTGGATTTGAATTGTGAAATGGTTTTGATTGATCCATGATGCAGATTGTGCAATTTTTCACAAAACCTGAGGAAATCAGAATTCAAGACTGTGGAGATTTCACTTTGCCCATATTGTGATTGTAAAAATATATATGCAATATAATCTAGAATTGTAATATTAGGATGGTTAAAAAAAAAGATGGAAAAACAAAAGGAGAGCTGCATAGCATATTGTACTGATGTAAGTAGAACTATGTGCATATGATGTGATTTTTATTTATTGCATTTCTATAGAAACGGAATTTACAACTGTGGATATAACCTCATTGTTATGTTTTTCATTTGTTTTACAAGTTGCTCATTTAAATTTTTATTGATGTCCCATTGACAGTTAAATGTGTTTATTTTCTTGTAAACATTTTAGGTAGATCAGATGGTCATATTCTCACATAACTAAAAAGGCTTCCATTAAAAAGAGAAATTATACATTCACCGTTTGATATGATTTCATGATGTTCACAAAATTCTTCACTATTTTCTGCTATCCAAGAGCCAAGGGATAATTCCATGAAGTTCATTCATTTTGAGGTTACTATATAAAAGAGACATATAAACATCTCCTTTCTATCAGAACATATAATTACAGGTTTAGCATAAATCCAGTGTTTACTGCCAGTTCTACTGTCCAACTGTTCAGTCTCATCAGATGCACAGCTAAAAAATATTTAGAAATTGGATATTTCTCAAACCACAATGGCCACCAATGAAGTAAAACAACCCAAGTCAATAGTAACAGACAGATTATTATGAATAATAAATGAAGAAAAATATTCGTTATCACCCACAGTTCAGTTAAAACTATCACAGTATTATTTCTCTCTTGTAGACGCTGTGTGGTAGAGACATACTTATCGCCAACCATTGTTGTCTATGAAAATTCCCATTATTTCTCACTTAAATTTTATCCTCAGTGTGGTTCACTCTCTTTTGATTTTCCTTCTTTCCATTTACTTCAACCACTAATTTAATGTAGATAAACTTATTTTAGAACTATACTCTACATATCACTGTGCAGTACAAAAGTCTTGTGCAATGATTTTGTTGATAATAGGCTCCAAATTTGTTTGTTGATTTTTTTATGACAGGCTACCTCCCTAGAAGTCTCTAAATGCATACAAGATATTCCATTTATTCCACAAGATATCTGTCTAACCTCTGGATATCTATTCATCCATTTGGCACTGGACAATTTTCAAAATTCAGCAATACAAAAATAGATTTCAAGTGAACAACATTGGAGAGGGGGGAGAGAGAGACTATGTTTGTGAGAGAGAGGGAGAGGGAGGGAGGAAGAGAGTGTCTTTGATCCTATTTAAAGTTATTATGAATCAGGCAGCATATACATTTCTGTCATCATCAGTATCTGGATTTTCCAGTTCAGATAGAGTTGTCCTAGCAAAGAGGGCCAGTGTGCTATGTGTGTGCAAAGAGATTCTTGCTTCATATAATGAAGAAAATGCAAGCCAGTACGATGTGTATGGGCAAAAAAAAAGCTAAATTAATCACACTTTTGGTCACCGAGCTCATTTTATGAATTTGAATGGCATTGGGGACCTGTAATTTCAGCTGCAGCACAAATTGCCTGTCCTCCATGACAATGAGATTAGGAATAATAAGAGACAGAAAGATATTGTCACAAGTCTACCGTAGACTCGATCCAGTTTCGACCATGCTTGAGTGATTATGGCTTTAGCAGCAAAAACCCTATCATCCCAGGGGGAAGAAGGCAGCTGTACACGAGCAAACATAGATTGCAGTCAGTGGAATTCTTACTATTTCTTGGCTAAAATTATGTTATCACACCCTAATTATTGCATTATTAGTTGAAAAGATCTTTAAAGCATATCACAAGCTGTGTTTTGGTAGAACTTCCTGTTTACTTCAAGAATACTTCTTGTAGCTTCCTAGACCACTTGTATTTATGTTATAGGTTGCGTATGCATGAAAGTTTTACATCTTTCTCCCGCTTTTAAACTTGTATTTTTATGACAAAGCTCAGATAATTGTTTAAACTGTCCTGGTCCTGTTTAATAAAGGAAGAACTTCATATAAGTATTTAAAGTAAACATTTACAGACCTGAAATACATAAAAATGCTCTTAACACTTGACATTAAAAACCAGATTGGGATGCAGGAAAGATAGTATCAGAAGTTTCTTTGTTGTGGAGAAATATCACTTCCATTGTATTTTACAGATCTAAGCACTTAACCAAAGCTACATAACTAAAAAGCAGCTCAATTGAGATTTAGAACAACTTGTAAATCAATGCATTTTTTTCCAGCAAGCTTCTATGTCTCTATATGCTTTCTGCTTTTGTTTATAGGAAAATTCATCTTCTGAGTACTTTTTATCTCATGAAATGTACTCTAGTGCAGACTTTAATTTAAAGCATAGCAGCAGCCAGAACAGTGGCACAAAACAGGAAAAATGGTTTCCAGAGACAAGCAATCACGTCAGAGGTGGGTTTCAGCAGGTTCTGACCAGTTCTGGAGAACCGGTAACAGAAATTTTGAGTAGTTCGGAGAACCAGTAGTAAAAATTCTGACTGGCCCTGCCCCCATCTATTCTCTGCCTCCCAAGTCCCAGCTGAATGGGAGGAAATGGGGATTTTGCAGTAACCTTCCCCTGGAGTGGGGTGGGAATGGAGATTTTACAGTAACCTTCCCCTGCCATGCCCAACAAGCCTCGCCCAACAAGCCATGCCACACCTGCTAAGCCACACCTACAGAACAGGTAGTAAAAAATTTTGAAACCCACCACTGAATCACATGCAACATTTTATACATCCTTTAATGAATTGTACTTTTTAGAAAGGCTCTGTTCATTTAATTCAACAATAAGATGTATTGAATGGACTTTTCATCAAATCTACAGATTACTAAAAAGCAGAGACATCACCCTGCCAACAAAAGTGCGTATAGTCCAGGCTATGGTTTTCCCAGTTGCAATGTATGGCTGTGAAAGTTGGACCATAAGAAAAGCTGAGCGCCAAAGAATTGAGGCCTTTGAACTCTGGTGCTGGAGAAGACTCCTGTGAGTCCCTTGGACTGCAAGGTGAACAAACCGGTCAGTCCTCGAGGAGATCAACCCTGACTGCTCTTTAGAAGGCCAGATCCTGAAGATGAAATTCAAATACTTTGGCCACCTGATGAGAAGGAAAGACTCACTGGAGAAGAGCCTAGTGCTGGGAATGATTGAGGGCAAAAGAAAAAGGGGACAACAGAGAATGAGGTGGCTAGATGGAGTCACTGAAGCAGTCAGTGTGAGCTTAAATGGACTCCAGAGGATGATAGAGGACAGAAAGGCCTGGCGGAACGTTGTCCATGGGGTTGCAATGGGTCGGACACGACTTCGCAACTAACAACAACAACAACAACAGATTTCTAGATAAAATTCAAAGCTCACAGAAATGATTTATTGATCATTTTATGCAATGGTTACAAAGTTTTGAATGGCTAAGAACGATTTAATAGGAAAACTAGAAAAAAGTGTGTCACTGTGAGAAACAAAAAGAGAAAGAAACTAAAGTTTGAACCAACCATGGCTGTGTTTTTGAATAGAGTGAGGCCTTCGTGTAGAACAAATCAGCAGTGGAGAAGAACATATAATTAATACAAGCCTTGAGCAATAGTTCTCCTAATGCCTTGCAAACAACTTGCTTCATCCAAACAAAATACCCAAATATACACAATCCTGGAGTCTGTAAAAATAAAACAAAACTAAAACTCCTACGGGTGCCCTTTAAAATGCCACTGACCCAAACTGAACGACTTGAAATATAGATGAGGACAGGTGATGTTCTATCATCAACTGAGTTTGCTTCCACAGATGTATGTTACAGAATGGAGAAAGAAAATGTTGAATCATAAAATGCGCACTCATATTTAAACTACCAAGTACAAACAAATCAGCAACATCTTTTGCTGCTGCTGCTGCTGCTCAGGTCTTCGTCTTTGGGTTTTCTGCAGCTGTTTTGGATGAAAAACCTCCTTGGTTGCCAGTGGGAATTCCTTGCTGAACATTTTGACAAACAAAGCTTATGAACAAGACTTTGCTTCATTTTTCTTTTGTTTTTCTCTAATTAGTGTGATGAGAACTTTGAGTATTTTAACACTCTCTACATGGGGCTCCCCTTGAGGAGCACCCGGAGGCTCCAACTGGCGCAGAGTGCGGCTACGCGGGTGGTTATGGGAGCGACGTGGCACTCCCATGTAACACCTCTCCTGCGCGAGCTGCACTGGCTCCCGGTGGTCTTCCGGGTGCGCTTCAAGGTTTTGGTTACCACCTTTAGAGCGCTCCATGGCTTAGGGCCTGGTTATTTACGGGACCGCCTGCTGCTGCAAACGGCCTCCCACGGGCTGGTACGCTCTCGCAGAGAGGGACTCCTCCGGGTGCCGTCGGCCAAACAATGCCGGCTGGCGGCCCCCAGGGGGAGAGCCTTCTCTGTGGGGGCACCTACTATCTGGAACGAGCTCCCCCCCAGAGATACGGAGGATCCCGGATCTACGCACCTTCTGCCGCACTCTTAAGACCTTTTTATTTCACCAGGCTGGTCTGGCCTAACCTTTCCCATTCTTTTTTAATGTAAATTTTAATGTAAATTTTAATTTGTTCTTAACCTGGGGTTTTTAATTTGTCTTGGGCTAAATTGATTTAATTCGATTTTACTTTTGCTCTTAATTTTTGTATTCTATGTGTTTTATTCTGTGCCTGTTCACCGCCCTGAATCCTTCGGGAGTAGGGCGGTATACAAATTAAATAAAATGAAAATGAAATGAAACAGAATAAGGCCACTTACTCTTTATTGACTGATATTTTCATTGGCAACAGATGGATAAATGCAGTGGTGGGATTCAACTAATTTAACAACCGGTTCTCTCCCGAATGATTTCTTCCAACAACCAGTTCACCAAACTGTTCAGAAATTTAACAACCGGTTCTCCCGAAGTGGTGCGAACTGGCTGAATCCCACCACTGGATAAATGTCCAGGTTTATAGTGCCTTGATCTGTAATGTGGATTTTTGTATAAGAATCACAAGAGCTATTTGGTCAAGACATCACTGCTGTCCATTCAAGGTAAACTGGAGCTGCTAAGAGAAGAAATAAATATAGCCCCAATTAAATATTTTTGATAAACTCGGTCCACTCTGAAGCATTCACAAGTCGAGCATTTTTCCTTGTTACTAATAGTGCCCAGATGACTTTTGTCCCCAGAATCCACCAGAATAAATGGGACAGCCAACCTTAAAGAGACTTGGTTCTTACAACTATTTTGCAATCTCTACAGCAGTATCAGTGAAACTGATTTTTCTCTCTCTCCTTTCTCCATCATGCAAAAATTAATACTTTAAGCTCTTTAAATTTCCTGAAATTAGAATAGAATAGAATAGAATAGAATAGAATAACAGAACAATGTATAACCAGATAACCATTTGTCTGAAGCGGTGGAGGGTTTCCTGCCTGGGCTGGGGGTTGGACTAGAAGACCTCCAAGGTCCCTTCCAACTCTGTTATTCTATTCTATTCTATTCTATTCTATTCTATTCTATTCTATTCTATTCTATTCTATTCTATTCTATTCTAATTTCAGGAAATTTAAAGAGCTTAAAGTATTAATTTTTGCATGATGGAGAAAGGAGAGAGAGAAAAATCAAAAGTTTCACTGATACTGTTTTATGTACATAGGAAGTTTACTTACATTGAGTCCGATTTTACATTCATCTTTAAGATTGTCCTTTTCTTCTTTTTTTCCCACTAAATGGAGTCAAATACTATTTTTAAAAAAATATTTTTTATTGTTTTATATAATTCCTTTCCTTTCTATGTTGAGCAGTGTGCTCTCTAGGTGTCCAAGGTGTTAACATACAAGCATACAGACATTATCATCATCATTATGATCATATATATATAAACAAATGTGTGATAACATCAACCATATTATAACATATATTATCTTCCATTATAGTATCGATTATATAACCATGATAAATATTTACTTATCTGTTTTTCTTTCTCCTATAAACCATATTTTACCTAATTCCACTCCTCTAACTTCAATATCTGTCATTTAACCATTTATAGAATAGTTCCCATGTTATGAAATAGTCTGAATCTTCTTTTCCTTTAATTTTTAGGGTTAACCTATCCATGTCTGCACATTCCAGAATTTTTTTGATTGTAATATCGTCTGCAGGGGTTTCTGAGTTTTTCCAACATTGTGCATACGTGATCCTAGTTGTTAAGATGTGTAGAACCAAATATATGATTTCCTTATTATAATTTCCTGGAAGCACGCCCAACAAAAATGTCTCAGGTTTCAGATCTATTTGTTGTCCTATCATATTTTCCAGCCATGTGTGTATTTTCTTCCAGTATTTTTTGGCTTTGGGGCATGTCCACCACATATGGTAGTATGATCCTAGTGTCTGATTGCTTTTCCAACATTTAACTGATTTGTTTTTATACATGTTCGCTAATCTTACAGGTGAGTAATGCCATCTGTAAAACATTTTATAGAGGTTTTCTTTGTATGCTGTTGACATTGTAAGTTCATGATTCAAATACTAAAAAAGATGCTTTTAATAGGAATTCTGACCCTAGAAATTCACTTTAAGATTGTGAAATAACCCCTTCCTAATTGCCCTGTTTTCTTGATTTCAGCAATGTACTAGGAGAGGCAGAACATTTTATATACTCTGATCATTAAATGAACAGGAATCAAAAAGACTTGCCAAACTACTACAAAGTATCCCCACACTGAATGCAGAAACAGCTTCTGCTCTTAGTTCTCAGCCTCTTCATTGGCCATGACTCTTCCTCATCTCAAGGACTCTCTTGCCCAAGTGGTGTCCTCCAGATGTTGGAACTTCAATTTCCAGAATCCTATTGGCCATTTGGCTGGAGATCAGAAAAGCATTAAGTAGCATTAATTAAGCATTAAGAAAAGCATATCATTACACCCAGCTCCCAAAAGATGGGTAAATAAATAGAGTTGGAATAAAAAGAGTACAAGAGAGAGAGAAAGAGAGATATTTACTTAGATGCGTGGGTATGTTTTTCTCTTGGCAATAATATGGAAATAGTTGCCATTGCATTCTTTCAGAATGTTTATTTAATTACCCAGAGCTGGGATTGATATATTAAAACTAGTATTTTACTTTACCCTTCATTTTATCCTCAATTTGTTGAGGGTAGAGTTGCTGTTTTCTTATTTCTTTCATACTTTGTGAGTTTCCTTTATTATTAACAAGCCTCCATCTATTATTCTCTTCTCCTGTTTTAACTCTGCCATTTTAATTTCTCATTATTTTACTAGTTGCCATATAATGATTTTAACTACTGATTGTCTCATTTACTGGATTATTACATGTGTCCAGACTCCAGAGTCACTTTCTGTGAGATGGGCAGCCATATAAATTTGATAAAGTTATTTTAAAAAAAGAAAAAGAAACAGGGAGATGATAAATAGATAGATGATAGATAGATAGATAGATAGATAGATAGATAGATAGATAGATAGATAGGTAGGTAGATGATTGATAGAGAAATAGAGATAGATAGATAGATAGATAGATAGATAGATAGATAGATAGATAGATAGATAAATAGATAGATAGATAGAGAGAGAGAGAGAGAGAGATAGATAGATAGATGATAGAAGATGGATGGATGGATGGATGGATGGATGAGAGATAGAGAGAGAGAGCTATAATAATTGTTAATTTTTACTCTAGGAAAAATAGCAGTGTGTATAGCGCAAGCTGATTGCAAACACAGACAAAGCTTCTTTGTTAGAAGTAAAGTCCTATGTAACTATGGCATAATGCCATGTTTCTTTTGATGAGGAAGATTAAATCTGAGTTACTTTCTGAAAACAGGAAAGCATGGCAAAAATTTTCTTTCAATTAAATAGTTCCCATATAAACACAGGAATTCCACTGCCATCAACCTCAGGAATCTCAGCCTGGCAAACAAGCTGGGTAAAAGATCTTCTTTTAACAAGCACATCATAAACATGAGCCCAACACATATCCTCACAACCTGGTTTTACATTGTTCAGATCTTCTGCTTTCTCTGCTCAGAAAGCAGATGTCAGATACCTTTGAATTTATTATACAGATACTTAACTAATGATATCAAAGCAACAGCATGTTATAGGCAAATAACATTATAGGGTTTCCTATTAAACTGGATGAATAAAATCTTGCTAACGCAATTCAGAATGCCATAAATGATTTTTTTGGAAGTGCGGAACTGATGAGCTGAATTGGATCGGGACTCTAACTAGGGAAGGGGCATTTTGATCCATTGCGTCCCCCCTCCTTGCTGTTCTAATTTGGATCAGTTATCCTCAAATTCAAATGTATGCAAGATACATTCCGGAGTGCTACATAAATGCAATAAAGCTGTTTTTATTGTGGTTTTAATTCTCAAGCCATTTTAGTAATCAAAATTCTTTCCATTGGAAAGAAAGATTTTCTGGTTCCAGGTGGTTATTCACATCGTTGAGTCTGAGTAGATATGAAATCAGCTCAGACTTCCTCTAAAGCAAGCTGAATTTGAATCTGTAGATTCCCAAATGTTGCTCAAGATATGGAAGGACATAAAACACCAGGAGTTTTCCCCCCAGTTGTTCTTTTTTTTAATTCACAAAATTTCACAAAATTTATTTATTTATTTTTCGGATTTATATACCGCCCTTCTCCCGAAAGACTCAGGGTGGTGTACAGCCAAAGTAAAAACATAAATACAAACATTAAAACCAATTTAAAAAGATATATATATGCTTGGCCCCAAAATTAAAAGAACAATAACAAAGCTTTAAAAACATTTTTAAAAAGTGTTAAGCCAGCCCGGCTTGCTGAAAAAGAAAGGTCTTCAGGGCACGGCGGAAGGCACCGAGGTCTTGAATTCTTCGTATCTCTGGGGCAGTTGATTCCAGAGGGCAGGTGCCCCCACAGAGAAGGCCCTCCCCCTGGGGGCCACCAATCTACATTGCTTGGCCAATGGCACCCTGAGGAGGCCCTCTCTGTGGGAGCGCACAGGTCGGTGGGAGGCCATTGGTGGCAGCAGGCGGTCTCGAAGATATCCAGGTCCTGTGCCATGAAGCACTTTAAAGGTGATAACCAACACCTTGAAGCACACCCGGAAAACCACTGGGAGCCAGTGCAGCTCATGCAGTAGAGGTGTTATGTGGGAGCGCCATGCAGCTCCTGTAACTACCCACGCGGCCGCATTCTGGACCAGCTGGAGTCTCCGGGTGCTCTTCAAGGGGAGCCCCATGTAGAGAGCATTGCCGTAGTCCAGGCGAGAGGTGACGAGGGCATGAGTGACTGTGCACAAAGAATCCCGATCTAGGAAGGGCCACAACTGGCGGATCAGGCGAACCTGATAAAAGGTCCCCCTGGCTACAGCCATCAGATGTTCCTCCAAGGACAGCTGTGTATCCAGGAGAATGCCCAAGTTTCGAGCCCTCTCCGAGGGGGCCAAGGATTCGCCCCCAATAGTCAGTGATGGAGTCAACTGACTATATCAGGATGCCGGAAACCATAGCCACTCAGTCTTGGATGGGTTGAGCCTGAGCCTGTTCCTCCCCATCCAGATCCACACGGCCTCCAGGCACCGGGACATCACTTCAAGGGCATCATTGGGGTGGCCCAGGGTAGAGATGTACAGCTGGATGTCGTCAGCGTACTGGTGGTATTTCACCCCGAAGCCACGGATGATCTCACCCAGCGGCTTCACATAGATGTTGAACAAAAGGGGTGAGAGAACCGACCCCTGAGGCTCCCCACATATGAGCCGTCTCGAGGTGGACCTCTGCCCCCCAGCCAACACAAACTGCGACTGGTCCGAGAGAAAGGAGGAGAACCACCATAACACAGTGCCCCCCATCCCCAACTCTTCCAACCGGCGCAGCATGATACTATGGTCGATGGTATCAAAAGCTGCTGAGAGATCTAACAGGACCAGAACAGAGGAGCAACCCCTGTCCCGAGCCCTCCAGAGATCATCTACCAATGCGACCATTGCCGTTTCTGTGCTGTACCCGGGCCTGAAGCCCAACTGGAATGGATCTAGATAAGACGTTTCCTCCAAGTATTGTGGAAGCTGTCGTGCAACCACACTCTCAATAACCTTCACCACAAAGCGAAGGTTGGAGACAGGACAGTAGATGGCTAATACTGCCGGGTCCAGGGAAGGCTTCTTGAGGAGAGGCCTCACCACTGCCTCTTTCAAGGCCGTGGGGAGGTAACCTTCACTCAATGAAGCGTTGATAATTCCCTGGAGCCAGCCTCGTGTAACCTCCCGGGAAGCCAGTACTAACCAGGAGGGACACAGGTCCAGCAAACATGTGGCCGCACTAATGCTTAAACAACATTGTCCTCCACTTTCTTTTGTAAGTTTTGAAAACTTTTGTAGCTTTTCTTTATTTCCACTTTCCTCTTCTTCCACTATAACCCTTAAAAAATCTATTAAAAAGGGAAGGAAGCAATAGCTAGCCCATCAAAAAGTACTAGAACCAAATATGCAAAAAAATTATCAATTTCTCCTCACGCTTTCTCTATAAGGAAAATAACACGATGGGAAGAGGAAGGAAGGAATAATAGACTATAGTTTTACACTTCATAGATCTGGCTACTATTCACGCTCACGGGTTCTACAGAGCTGTGGCAAGTGTGTAAAACTAATATATCTCAGACCGTACCTGAGGAACCATCTTACTCCAATGGGATTGGCCTGTCCCACTCGTTCCAGCAGAAGGGGGCATGCTTCAGACCCCATCAGTCAAGGAATTCTGGCTGGCAGGGTCCAGGAGAAGAGCATTTTCTGCTGTGGCCTCCACACTCTGGACCATCGTGCCATCTCTAGGTGAGATCTGCCTCCATCATCTTGGCTTTCTGAAAGAACCTGAAAACCTGGCTCTACCAACTGGTCAACCCATGGGGCCATTTCTATGTAGGAAGTGCTTATTGGACTAAGAAAAAGATCCACATCCAATCCATAGTATTGGTTTTTTTTATTATTATTTGATCTCTGTTTATTTAATATTTAATGTTTTAAGCCTTTGTTTTTTGATTATTGTAAATCACCAAGGGTCATTTGACAGTGAGATAGGTGGCATATAAATTTAATAAAGAAATAGATATTAGGTCACTTAAACCTGCATTGATGGAAGTTCAGTGGTTATTGTGCTGCAGGTAGGTTGGAAGAAAATTGCGTCTTCAGGTCTTTGTTTCATAGTACAATCTCCATATTTGTCATATTTTCTGAGCCCAGACTAAGAAAACCGCTTGACAAAATGTCTCAAACAAGTCCTCCCTGGTTCACATGAACATAAGAGAAGGGAAGGGAAGTCCATTCAGACTTGCAAGATTCTGTTACTCTATCACAGGGGTGTCAAACTCAATGTGTCAGCGTTCCAGAAAAAAACCCACTCCAAGTAAAGACGCGGAAGCAAGCATTTCCCAGAGTCCTCTTTACTAGAATAGGCAAACTGGCACATCTGGGGAAACCCGAATCTGAAAAGCCCGGATTTTCCTTCAGTAAGTCAAAGTTCCCAAACCATCCCCTTTTCAACCCAGTCGGTCACATGCTTCAATCAACATCCGTTCCATCCCGATCCAGCCCCCTGACCACTCCTTCTCCAGATGCAGGATTGCTCTGACCTTGACCGACAGGAAGAATGCTATTATGTCTATTAACCCCCTCTCCCACTTTCCCACACATGAGAAGGTGGCAGCATTGGAGCTTCCGGCCTAATATGGCTTCCAAAGATGACACAATGTAGTTGGATCTGGCCCACAGGGCCATCCTGGTCTACCCAATGCGAACAGGAAAGATCAGGCCAGTGTGGCTTTGGCCCAGCCTACCCAATTTGAAGAGGAAACATGCCAGCAGTTTGGGGAGTGGCGTCAAGCCGGCCATGCCCACCCAGTTGGCCACACCCACCCAGTCATCCCCCCCCTCCCCAAGGTCAATCATAGCCCTGATGCGGCCCTCAATGAAATAGAGTTTGACACCCCTGCTCTATCAGTTACAATAAAAGTAATCCTGACATGCATGTTATTGATTTCCAGCTTGGCTTAACTTGTGGAGCTCACACATATACATACACAGGTCTTTAAATTATTCATTTTCATTCCTCACAGCACCTCAGGTTCTGTATCCTGATAGTGTTAAGGTTTCTTGCCGAAGCCAATGACACATTCCACTTTCACGCTAATTGTGGATGGAGAAAGTGTGGATGGGGAACTCTTGTTTCCAGATTTGAAGATTCCCCTTCTAAAAATATGCTTCTTTCTCAGATTTTGCAGGTTTCTCAAACATTACATAAGGTTCTGTATTATTTTCTTAACAACTGTCCACAAAGAACCCTACAGGGAGATAAATTAATCCTTTTTTTTCATCCTTCAGAACCACCCATTAAACATGGGTGGAGAACAAAATTGGGCCAGATGAGGTAATCTGGAAAAGCACCATCCCTTTGTAAGGGCCTATTAAGGAGGACCTACTAAGGGCCTACTAAGCCTACTATATTTCATTCCAATCTATTCTGTTTAAGACAAAAAAAACCATCACCCTACTCATCTATTGATTTTAGTGATATCAGTCAAAAGCATGAGCCCTCTAGGGACACTCTGAAATTATTTAAGCCAAATTGGTTTCAACTGATTGACCTGGGAAGTGTGCCAAATCTTTTGATCGTTCACAGCCCTGGTAATGGGCACATTCAGATTCCAGACAGTTTATCTGAGAGTTCAAAGGAAGAAGGAATTGCGGATAATGCTGAATTTTGACAGTGATGCCAATTCACAGAAGAAGCCCTACCACAGCTAAGAAGAATCTTATGGTTGCTCCTAGTTACTAACATTGTCCAGATTCTAAACATTTGCTTTTAGAAGTAGGAGCTTAAGTGAGTGCAGATGGTCTTCAGAACTGGTTCATAGAAATCAGATCTTCTGGGAACTTCTCTCCGCTCAAGGGTGATTTAAATTTTCAACAGGACTCAAGACAAAACAGAGTAATGCAACATCTATATTCCTTATGGACTGCATATGTTTTGTTGAAGGGGAGGAAGGAGTACAATCATCTCAATTAAATTGTCACAAATTATATCTGCGATGTTAGGAATATCTCTCAAAGGACAGTTAGGCAAAGGAACTGTCCATGTTCCTTTATAAACAGTGTTGGAGAAGGATTATGCATGATTGATTTGCTGAAATGACTTCCTCTGATGTCATGAAATGTTTAAGAACCAGCCTTTCCCTTTGCAAAATAAACAAACACACCATTCACATCAAGGTAATTTGCGTCAGTGAATCCTTGTAGACTTTTTTTTTTTTTTTTTTGTAATGTGAAAATGTGATCCTAGCACTAAAAGAATTGACATATCTTCAACATCGCATTTGGCATGGAACATCACATTTTGGAAGAATGTGTAAACAGAAATCATTCATAAATAGATAGTATCACTAGACTGTCTGTCTACTGGAATAAAAAAAATAATTCTCCCCCAAAGGCACATCCCTCTTTATATGGTACATACTGTATGTTCACTGGATCCTTCAGAACATCTTGATTTAAATCTCCAATCTCTCTCAGCCAGCACTGCTAACAGTGATGGGAAGTGGTGCCTATTGCTGATGAAAGTCTGTAGGTGACTGAATGACTCTTCCTGCTGAGCAAGCAGAAAGTGCTTCAGACACTGTAGGTCAGGGGTGAGAGTCAGCCAGTTTGTATCGGTTCAGGCAAACCGGTAGTTGTGACCTACAGGTGGGCCCTCCCACCTGTTGTGACCTAGGCTTACTGAGTTATTACAAGACACAATTAGTCCCAAATAAACCTATTTTATTGTAACAGCTGAGAATTACGTTCATTCCCAGCTGAGTCCCAATTAGTTGCAAAACAAGTCCTTCGGAAGAAGTCCTTCGGGATAGTCACCAACCTTTATCTTCTTTGACACCCTGCCAAAGCCCTTTCTTGGCAAAGCCCCACTAAGTTCAGAAACAAGAGACGCTGACTGGAAACAGATTTAGCAACGTTGCTTTCCTACAAAGAGCCCAAGAGCCTTTGCTGCTCTTTTAAGCCTTATGGGAGGGGCCAATCATCTCCTGGCCTTACTCCCGAATCATCCCTTTTGCTTTAGCTGCTCTTGCCTTCTGGCAGCTCTGTGCATGCATGCACTAGGAACAGGCTCGTCCTGTTCCTTTGCCTCTCTGCTGTCCAACTCTAGAAGCTCCGGAGTCCGCGCATCACTCCCAGATGGCCCTGGCCCCAACCCTGCTTCCGACGCAGAGTCCTCGTCCGGGCCTTCCCCAGACTCCAGGACTGGCCCATGTTCCTCCCCAGCCTCCTCACTGTCCAACTCCACCGCCAGCTCCGCAGGCTGCTAGGGGACCACAACACCACTGCTGGGACAAACCTGTTGTTAAATTGTGTGATGCCCACCTCTGCTGTAGGTAGAAAATGAGGCAACTGAGGCAGGAAGAATAGAGAAAACAAAGAGAAAGAGCTGATCAAAAAGGCCTTTTTGCTTAAAATGGTTAATTCCTGAAATTATACGCGGGTCCAGTACATACACCTATACACCAGTTTATACTGTGTCCAGTTATAAACAACACACTTTCATTCAGATTTAGAGAAGAGCAATAAGGATGATTAGAGAATTAGGAACAGAGGTCTTAGACCAGAAATGGAAAGATCTGTTTGGTCTTGAAAACCGAAGACTGAGAGGAAATATAATAACATTCTTCAAATAGCTACAAAGGTGTCACAACATAAAACAGCCAAGATCTGCACTCCATCTTCCTAGACAGCAGGATTTTGACTATTGGACTTAGAAGGCTTGCCTTAAATTAATTGCAGTACAAGTATTTTATGTAGATGTACGTGTTTCCAAATTTCCAAATGCTGATATACTATTGATGTAACTGTATTTGTGCTACACTGCAAGAAAAGAATGTAATTCTTTTGGAGCTGAATTCAAATTTTCTAACTATGTCTTCTGCATTATGCAATTTTCATAGTTCATAGATAGTGAAGGCTTGTGAAAGTTGCAATCTAAAATATTTAAGTCAAGCTCCCTGCTCAATGCAGGAACTCAGGTTAAAGTATCTGTTCGAGAGATGGCTTTTTTAATTTTTCCTTGGGCATATTCATTGAACATTTGTTGAATATATTGATGAAGGGAAAACAGGAATTTGAGATATGTTCACTTCCTTCAGCTGTTTATAAAAATAATTAAAAGATGGGATATAAAAGAAAGGAGAAGGAGAAGGAGAAGGAGAAGGAGAAGGAGAAGGAGAAGAAGAAGAAGAAGAAGAAGAAGAAGAAGAAGAAGAAGAAGAAGAAGAGGAGGAGGAGGAGGAGGAGGAGGAGGAGGAGGAGGAGGAAGGAAGGAAGGAAGGAAGGGAAAGAAAGAAAGAAAGAAAGAAAGAAAGAAAGAAAGAAAGAAAGAAAGAAAGAAAGAAAGAAGCCCATTAGATATCAGTAACTGGTTACATTGTGAAACTGCTTTTAATGTTTTACAAATGTAATAATGGCTTCTGCCATTTTTCAGTTTTTCTTTTCCAGGGAATGTTAGATATCTTTTAAAAAACAAACAAAACCAAGAGGTTCCATTTGTTGCCACTTTGTTTTGATTCAACATTTATAAAACAAGCGCTCAGTACATTACATTCCCTATTTGTGGCTGCCTCTCCGTTGAATCATCATTCACAATTGATGCCAGCTGTGGCACAGTTAGGTATTTCAACTATGCTGAAATCAACATAGGAAGCTGCATATGGCATAGATTTTATATTTATTTCCTTTGTCAAAATTATAGTGCGCTATTTCTCTTAGCAAATTTATGCCTTTTGTAGGCCAGGCAATTATCAAAGACCTCACACAGATTGGGAGTAGAAATATGCCACCCACGTGGTCCTGAGGTTATGACCAGGGCAATAATAATAACCTTTGTTCATGTCTAAGGTCATGGGAAATGCTGTCAGATCAAGTTCCTAGACCTGAGGAAGCAATGTCAGAAAACACAATCACTACTGTTTCTTTGTTAATCAATTATTCCCCTTCAACCAACTGGGATGCAGGAATTCTCAATTATCTTTCTTACTTTTACTGTTCTCTCTATGAGTCCCATTAAAATTCTCTGGAGCTAGGCTTCTGTTTCTTGTTCATTTCAACTGTATATTAAATTAATCTAACAGTTACATCCAGAACTTTAGGTGCAATCATGGGTTATTGACACCAGTGGAATCGCTTAAGGGGAATCAAGACAGAGAAACTGATTTGAGATATGTAAGCAGCAAAAGTCAATATCTGTGTGAAGTTCTAAGAACACCATACTTAATGAAAATAGTTTACCATCTGAGCTACAATATCTCTTGAGAAGAGTCTGTATTCTGAAGCGAATTTAGCAGATTGAATGTCTGGGTTATTCCTTCAATTGGAGAATTCTAGTTTGAAATCTCCTTGTCCAACAGTAGGAATGGATAATTCAAATACTTAGAGAACAACAGTAACTGGGAATTGAATGTCTGAACTAATGTAGACCAATTAAGAGCTGAGGTGGTGCAGTGGTTAGAGTGCAGTACTGCAGCTACTTCAGCTGACTGCTAGTTCAGCAGATCAGCGGATCAAATCTCACCGACTCAAGGTTGACTCAGCCTTCCATTCTTCCGAGGTGGGTAAAATGAGGACCCAGATTGTTAGGGGCAATATGCTATTTAGTATACTGTCTTTGGTGTAAGCCACCCAGGGTCCTCGGAGAGTTGGCGGCATAGAAATATGACTAATAAATAAATAAATAAATAGACACTTGAGTATGCATATACATGACAGACAGACATATCCATCACTCTATTTTTGCAATATTATGCAGAAAGGAAAAAAGGAATATGAAATGGTAAGCCAGATAGTGCAATTTTAAAGTGTACTATATGCTTTCTCATCTTCAGATATTTTGATGTCTTCCTTAAAAGAAAAAAAAACTCAGCTGTACAACCCTCCATTTAGCATAAAACCTCACCAGATTTCACAAAATGTACTTATTGTAACGTCTTGTACCTTTTTAATCATCATTCCGCCATATCCCTTCCGAGCCACCCAATTAATGTTCTTTCTACTTTGTGGTTGCATTCCCTCTTCTACTCTCCCTTTTATAGGGGAACAATCATAGCATTCTTCTCCTAATCAGCTGCAGGTGCTGTCTTCGTGGACTCATTTAACAAGTCATATGGCCAGTCCATAAGGAAACAACATCAATATTTGAACATTTCTCCAATTACTATTTCTACATCTGCATCCTTACCATTTTTCAATGTTCTCACAGCATTTATGACTTACTTTTCAACAACTTATTTTTGAATTATAGCTCTTGTTTCAATTCCAGTTTTATATCACTATCATGCTGAATACAAACCTCTAAAATAACCTTGTCCAGCATTCCCTCACTTCAGTTTCCTTACAAATCATTTCCCCACTTTTCTGGTGGTGCAGCAGCTTAACGGTGTTGGAACTGCCGGCCGGCAATGGTCTGCACTCCAGCGGTTCGAGCCCAGCTCCATGAGATGGGGTGAGCTCCTGCCGCTTGCTCCCCGGCTCTTGCCCATTCAGCAGTTCAAAAGCATGCAATACTGTGTGTAGATAAATGGATGCCACTTCTTTGGGAAAAACCTAGCTGTGTTCATGCATGAGAAGAGTGGAAACCGGGTGTTGGATCTGGGTTTCCACCATTTGCACACATGAGGCAACGCAACACGATGCAAGGCAAGACGAGACCAACGGAGAAGCCCAGAACAGCCAGCAACCCAAGTGTTGCTAGTCAAATGGTATAAACTAATCCCCCCCCTGCAGTGCACCAAGGATAGGCACGCAAGCACCAAACAGAATGAACTAGCAATTTAGGCTGTCAGGACTGCATCTAGCAGTTGTAGATATTTCTGACATTGTATGCCATATGCTTCTCTTTTGAATTATATTTACTTTGCTAGAAGCCCCTTGTTTATAGTCCTGTTCATCTACTCCCAAAATAATGTTTAACTTCCTTTTTAGTTTTAAACACACCGCATATGTTATTTTTCTTTCATTCATTTATTTCAGTTATTAATTCATGTTCTTTATCATTCACAGTATTCCTCTTCCACTTAAAACCTCAATAAGAGAATAACAGAGTTGAAAGGGCAGATGTAGACCAGTGTGAGTTCCTCCCGGTTCGGCCCGGTTGTCTCGAGCCGGTAGCGGTGACGATATGACATCACCGAACCGGTTCTTCCCCCCCCGCATCCCCCGGGCCCCCCCACCCCCGCACGTTATTCTTACCTTTTATTTGGCCCCACCCCCAATATATTGCTGCCTCCTGAGTCCCAGCTGATGTCTAGAGGGAAAAAAACTGTTTAAACTCTTGCCGTGGGGCTTCAAAGGGCTGCCCTACAGCTGATCAGAGTTAAAAGAAAACAAATGAGTAGACCGGTGCCTGCACAAATACATGAGTAGATCAGTGCCTGCAAAAAATAAATGGGTAGATCAGTACAGCTTTGCAAGCAGTTAAAAGCCTGGTAGACCAGTACCTCTGCTAAAGCCTAAATAATTGTCACATGACCATCAAGCCACGCCCACAAAATAAGCCACACCCACAAAATAAGCCACACCCACAAAATAAGCCACGCCCACAGAACCAGTAGTAAAATATTTTAGAACCCATCCCTGATGTAGACATAGAATAACATAGTTGGACCTGGGAGGTCTCCTAGTCCAACTCCCTGCTCGAGCAGGGGACCCTATACCATTTCAGATAAGTGGCTGTCAAGTCTCTTCTTAAAAGCCTCCAGCTATGGGGCACCCACAACTTCTGAAGGCAAGATGTTCCACTGGTTAATTGTTCTCACTGTTAGGAAATTTCTCCTTAGTTTTAGGTTGCTTCTCTCCTTGATTAGTTTTCATCCATTGTTTCTTGTCTTGCCTTTTGATGCTTTGGAAAATAGGTTGACCCATACACCCCCTCTTCTTTGTGGCAGCCCCTCAAATATTGGAACACTGCTATCATGTCTCCCCTAGTCCTTCTTTTCACTAGACTAGCCATATCCAATTCCTGCAACCGGTCTTCATACTTTTTAGCTTCCAATCCCCTAATCATCTTTGTTCCTCTTCTCTGCACTCTTTCCAGTGTCTCAACATCTTTTTATATGGTGGTGTCCAAAATTGGATGCAGTATTCCATGTATGGTCTTAGTAAGATTTTGTAAACCGGTACTAATACTTCACACGAACTTGATTCTATCTTTTTATTAATGCAGCCTAGGATTGCACTGGCTTTTTTGGGTGCTGCTCCACACTGTTGTCTCATAGGTGATTGTTCACTAGCACTCCAAGACCTTGGACCTTGGGGACCCTGGAGATCTTTAATCCAACCCCCTGCTCAAGCAGGCGACCCTATAGCATTTCAGACAAATTTGAAAAATCTCTCTCTATCTCTGTCTGGCTGTGTCTCTCTTTGTCTCTCTCTATCTTTCTGTCTCTGTCTGTCTGTCTGTCTGTCGGTCGGTCGGTCGGTCGGTCGGTCAGTCTGTCTGTCTGTCTGTCTGTCTGTCTATCTATCTATCTACTATCTATCTATCTATCTATCTATCCATCCATCCATCCATCCATCCAGTGGTGGGATTCAGCCGGTTCAGGCGAACCAGTAATTAAATTGCTGGCTGGCCCCGCCCCTTCCTGCTCTGCCCCTTCCAGGAGTCCCACATGCCCCATTTTGGCTCCCAGGTAAGTGCTGGGAGGCCTCCTAGGCCCAAAACGGGGCTTGGGGGTGCCCCCCAGTGGCCTGTTTTTGCTCCCAGGGGTGTGCAGGAGGCCGAGTGCTGCCTGTCTCATCCCCTGGCCATGCTCACCAAGCCACGCCCACAGAACCAGTAGTAAAAAATTTTGAATCCCACCATTGTATCTCTCTCTCTCTCTCTCTCTCTCTCTCATCAATCAATCTATCATTATCTGTCTTCAATTTATTTATAAAGCTATTTGAATATCCATGTTAAAGTTTGTAGATAATCTTCTTCATCTCATAGTCATCAAAACAGGAGCCCATGGATACTGACCTCCACTACCAATCAGGGTTTGTATCAATCTATCCTTTTTTAAAAAGATATAGATATAAGCTCAGTTTCCTGCTAATGATAGTGGTACTTCTGAGTATGGGCATTTGTTTTGCCCTTTATGCCACAACTGCCACCAAGAAACAGAGCCATGGTGGAGCAGCGGACTAAAGCGCTGTTAAGTAGCACTTAAGTAGCACTTAGCTGCCAGCTGCCTGCAATTACTGTGAGTTCAAATCTCACCTGGCTCAAGGTTGACTCAGCCTTCCATCCTTCCGAGGTAGGTAAAATGAGGATCCGGTTTGTGGGGGCAATAAGCTGACTTTGTATAAAAAAAGAACACTGCTTAGGTGGGGCCGAAAGCCCTACTAAGCAGGTATATACAAAAGTATGAAGGCTATTGTAAGCCGCCCTGTGTCTCCAGAGAAGGGCGGCATATAAATCGAACCAATAAATAAATAAATAAATAAATAAATAAATAAATAAATAAATAAATAAACTCCGAAGTTTTATCTGCAGCATACTTAGTTATTCTTTCCAAGCTAAATTCTCTAATTTAGATGGCTGGTTCAGGAATGCTGGAAGTTGAAGTCCACAGGTCATAAAAGGGTCATGGTTGCCGACCCCTGATCTAGAGACTACTTTGCAAGCCAAAATACTGTTTCAAACAAACATTAATTAAAGAAATATATGTACTGAAATGTATTCAGAATGCATACAGTCAAATGGATACAGGAAGTTACAACTGACCCAAAAAAGAGGACTTACTACCCAGTTGTACAGTTCCAACAGTTGGCCCCCTCTGTGATCAAACTTTGGGTGCTTGGCCATTTGCGGTGTCCCATGGTCATGTGATTGTAATTTATGACAGTTCTGTGAAAATACGTTGCACGTTGAGGACTACCTGTACTGAAATTGAGATATATAAACAAGTAAATATTACCGTTTGTTTGTTTATTTATATCCCGGCTTTATTATTTTTACAAACCACCCAAGGTGGTGAACATATCCAAAACATTTTCTCCTATTTTCCCACAACAACCCTGTAAGGGCGTTGGGCTAAGAGAGAGCGACTGGCCTAAAGTCACCCAGTCACCTTTCATGGCTAAGGCAGGATTTGAACTCACGATCTCCTACTTTCCAGCTTGGTGCCTTGCTGCTCAGGAAATCACAAATTTCATTTCAAAGATAGCTTTCCAACAATAGGAATACTTCCACAGAATTCCCCCAGATGCATCGTCTGTAACACTTCACCAAATATGTTTCTTTTTCTCCTATTTTAAGTGATTACAATCTTTATGTTCCTAGCTACTGGCACCACCTATTGATTTGTACGGGCATCTGCAAGGAGAGCAGAAGAACAAGGGGCATCCCAAATGTCATGACATCATTGCCCAAATAATGTAACTTGCATCGTTGGTATGATGATGTCATGACATAAGTGGCATTTGATGCATCTCCTGGGTGCCTGAGTTGGTTTGCCTACAACAAAAAGCAGGCAACTTCTTTGAGGTTCAAAGCCAACCTTTTTAAAAATGACTTTTTAATCACCGGGAGTGACAGAATGCATGAAAATAATGCAAGGATATTGCAAGAGGTTGGAAAATGGCATTTTTGTCTTTGTTTTTTTTTTATTATTTTGCGTGTCGTTTTTAAAATTAATAATTGTGTTGAGCATGTTGGAGTCTTGGTTACCTAAGTTTTCATGTTAGAAACTGGGGCAAACATGCAGAGTGTCTTGTCATTTTCCTGCCAGAGTTAATAACATAAATCTAGCCCACTCAGGAGCCGTGAAACAGGACTCCTTCCTGATCTACAACCTTCTCTCAAGGAATTCTCTGCGATAATAAATGAACCGTGTCAGTTGAATTTGCTTTGCTGGCCTCAGACTGCATCAACACAGGAATACAAACACACCTATCTGAGTCACAGATGAAACATCAGGAGGGGATCACATCCTCCAGATCACAAATCCTGCCGAGCAATCAACAAGAACGCACTCCATTATTTTGGAAGCCAAGAGCAAGAAAAGCACCATATTAGAACATGTACTACTGCCAGGCTACAGTGTTTTGGTCAGCACAGTGGTGTAATCATTTAAACAGAGTTGTGGTTAGGATGCACTATTGCAGAGGTGTCAAACTCGATTTCATTGAGGGCCGCATCAGGGTTGTGTTTGACCTCAGGGGCTACGGTGGACGTGGCCAGCTTGACATCACTTGGGTTGGGGGCGCCTGTGGTGGCCTGAGAGCTCTGCCAGTGAAAACGGGCTCCCGATCTCTGTTTTCAGCCACGATGGCCTCCTGGAGCCCTCTGCCAGCAAAAATGCACCCCGAGTGGGCTGTGTGTGCCCCCCAAGCCCCATTTTTGGCCACTATGGCCTACTGCAGGGCTGCAGGAGGCCATCGCGGCCAAAAATGGGGCCTGGGAGGGCCGCATGCAGCCCTCCCGAGCTCTGTTTTCACTGGCAGAGGCACTGCAGGGTGATCCTTTGCTGTTTCCAGAGCGGTCCTGTGGGCCAGATCTAAGCACCCCTTGGGCTGCATCTGGCCCCCAGGTCTTGAGTTTGACATCCCTGCATATCCTTGCATATGGCAAGCTAACTCTGCCCACAGCCCAGAGTTTGTTCCTGAATGGTTCAAGGTTGACTCAGCCTTCCATCCTTCCAAGGTCAGTAAAATGAGAACCCAGATTGTTGGGGGCAATATGATGACTCTGTAAACCACTTAGAGAGGGCTGTAAACAGGGCCGGATTTTCCTATAGGCTAACTAGGCTTCAGCCTAGGGCCTCAAGATCAAGAGGGGCCTACACAGTGGTGGGATTCTGAGGGTTCTAGGGGGTTCGGCCGAGCCCTTTGTTAAATTGCTGGCTCACCCGCCCCTCGCCTCCCACCCGTGCGGCGCCAGCCTACCGTAGCCAGGGGTGGGCAATTGTGGCTCTTTTACAACCTGTGGACTTCAACTTCCAGAATTCCTGATGCAGCTTGGCTGTCTGAGGAATTCTGGGAGTTGAAGGCCACAGGTTGTAAAAGAGCCACAATTGCCCACCCCTTCCCTAGCCTGAGTTCCGCTGCCTGGGATCCACGTGGGCTCCGGATGCAAGAGAGCAGGATGGAGAAAGCAGTTTCCCCACCTTCACTCACCCTCCCTCTCTGCCGTTCGCTTACCCCGCCCACTCCCCATCTATTGCTGCCTCCAATGGCTGGAGGAAAAAAAACCTTCAAATTCTTGCCGCGGGGCTTCAAAGGGCCGCCCTAGAGCCAGTGCTGCAGCTGAACCCTTTGTTAAATTGCTGGCTTCCCTCGCCCCTCCGCACCACAATTTATTGCCAATAAATAGTGGTGGGCGAGGGGCAGGGGAGCCAGCAATTTAACAAAGGGTTCGGTGTTTTTTTTGTAATTTTATTGGCCCCCGGAGCTTCAGCATAGGCTAATTAGCCCTTGCTTAGATCGGCTCCCGACCCCCAGCTGATTTGCTCTCAGCTGTTTTGCTCACGGATCTGCTCCTTGCTTGCAAAGAGTGCTGATTTTTTCCCCCCTAGCTATACTGAAAAACGAAAGAGAAAGTAAAGCAGGCTGTTGGCTTTGCACGTTGGAAAATTAGGCAGGCAGATTTCTTTTTCCTCACCAAAAAAGGTAGGTGCAAACAACAGGAAATTTAGGGAAAAAGAGGAGATTTTAAAACACAAAAGAAAGAAAGCTCTATTTAACTAGGGAATTGTAATAATTGAGATACTATTAATTGTATATTGTGTTGAAAGCAGAAATGGTTAAGTTGTGGTTTGGAGGAATATATGGGGGAAATTATTATTATTGGTAAATATAATTAATTGATTTGTAAGAAATTGGATTGCATGGAAATAATTGGAATATTCATGTTCATATTGATTAATATACAAAAAAGGTAGTTATATAACTAATTGATTTATATTAAAATGTTGAATTCATATTAAACAACTGTAATATTACATAATTAACCAATGTGAGAATGGATATAAAAATAGATGACAATGGGAAGGGGTATAATATAGAATGGAAGGGAAAAATTGAATTTGATTAAGATTAGAGATGAGGATGAGGGTAATATTGGTTTTTTACAAAAATAGATGAGGAATAAATATGGCAAAAAGGAAATATAGAAATTGTAAATTTAATTGAAATGACTAAACACTGTTTAAAGTTGTGAACCGTCCAAATACTCTGTTCAAAGAAAATACGTTGTATGTTTGTATGTGTGTTTCTAATTATTGTTATTTATTCATATTTGTTCTCTTTTATTCTTTAAAGTTTAACAATTCATTCTTTATCTTAATATCTTTATATTTTTTGGGGGTTGGCTTTCTTCCCTTTCATCTTTTTTATTGTACAGCAATCTTTCTCCTCAAACCTACCACCTCTCTCTTTTCTTTCCTTCTTACTTTCTCTTCCTCCCCCTCTTCTTCTCCTCCCTACTTCCTCTTCCTTTCTCCTTCTCCTCCTCTCTTCCTCCCTCTTTCTCCTACTCTAATTTCCCTTCCCTTCCTTCATCCCTCTCTATTGCTGTATCCTTTTATGCATATGGACTACTCAGAGGGCTGAAAAAGTTATTTCTGACTGGTCCTCACACTTTTGACCAGTCCTCGAACTTACGACTGTCCTCACATTTTACATTTTTGCCCTATCTTGTCACCATGGTGAAGAGAAGCAGTTGTGAAATGAGTGACATGGTTGTTAAGAAAGCTGCACGGGCATAAATGTGAGGATGGTCATAAGTGTGAGGACCGGTCAAAAGTGCGAGGCCCAGTCAGAAATGACTTTTTTCAGCCCTCTGGGTAGTCCTTTTGTGCACATGGACTACTCAGAGGGCTGAAAAAGTTATTTTTGACTGGTCCTCGCACTTTTGACCAGTCCTCGAACTTACGACTGTCCTCACATTTTACGTTTTTGCCCTATCCTGTCACCACGGTGAAGAAAAGCAGTTGTGAAATGAGTGACATGGTTGTTAAGAAAGTTGCACGGGCATAAATGTGAGGATGGTCATAAGTGTGAGGACCGGTCAAAAGTGTGAGGCCCAGTCAGAAATGACTTTTTTCAGCCCTCTGAAAAAAGTCTATGCACACAGCCACACCCACCCGGTCACATGACGAGCTACCCACGCCTACACAGTCATGTGACCAGCTAACCACGCCCACCCGGTCACATGATTGCCAAGCCACACCCCCAACTAAGCCACGCCCACAGAACCTGTTGTTAAAAAATTGAATCCTACCACTGGTGAAAGGGCCTCATAAGTGGAATAGCCTAGGGCCTCTTCCAATCTAAATCCGGCCCTGGCTGTAAAGCACTGTGAAACGGTATATAAATCTAAGTACTATTGCTACTGTCATATGCGCTGAAATTTAATCCCTGGGCAATACCTTAGCAAAAGTAAATTGGAGCCAAAGTGTGGAGCAATTTGGAGCAACATTCACACTACTTACTCCTGGGCAGTACGTTTGTTTTTGCTCCAGATTTCAGTGAAAACCAAGCAAAAGAAAGGCAAAATCATGTCCACTCACCCATATCTCTAAATACCCCTTTTTTCAACATTCAAAAACTTACTTTAATTAATTAAGGAATTGAAACATTTGCCTTGATTGCCACTACTGTAGAGGTTTTACTGGCTTTATTGGATAGATAGCTGGATTGTGAGAGTAGGTGAGAAGACTTCAGGAGTCAAATTTAAGGCACAGTGCAGAGTTGACACAACAACTAAATTTAAGAGGACATGTGCCAGATTCATACAGACCAAATAAAGTTTTGCAATTATGTGTGTATATAAGAAGAAACCTGAGAGTCTGTGCAATCTCAGATAGAGGTGTTATACTAAAAAAAGCAGAAAATATAATTTCATTCAATGTTGTGCAATTATAAAGGAGTACAGCCGCACAGAATCTGTTTTGTAAGTGAATATTGGGCTGATGGTGGGTATTGCCAGAGTTTGTTGCAGCATACACAAGCAGACTATTAAGCAGGATTCAAAACGTCTTTATATACATAATAACACAGAAGGCATACAATACCCTTGTAGCAGGGGTGAAAAGCTCCCAGTTCAGACCGGATTGCCTGATCCGGTAGCGATGGAGGCGGGTGATTCGAAGAACCGGTAACAAAAATCCCTGCTCCCCCCCCCCCGTCCAGCTGAGCCGCACAATCATCAGAGGCTTTTTTTTTTACTTTTAAAAGCATTTTTCTACAACCTCTTCAACTGAAAAAATGCTTTTAAAGAAAGCATAAGAAAGTTAAAAAGAAAGCATAAGAAAGAAAGTTAAAAAAAAAAAGCCTCTGATGATCGCGCCAGCTGGGACCATCAAAGGCTTTTAAAAGAAAAAGAACTTTTTTTCTTTTAAATGCCTCTGACGATCCAAGCTGACTTGCCCGATCTGCAGAGACTTTTTTTCTTTTAAATGCCTCTAACAATCAGGCAACTCAGCTTCGATCGTCAGAGGCATTTAAAAGAAAAAAGGTCCCTATCGATCAGGCAACTCAGCTGGGATCGTCAGAGCTTTTTGAAAGCATTTTTTACAACCTTTTCAACAAAGAGGTTGTAGAAAAAATGGTTTTAAAAGTTAAAAAAAAAAAATTGGCCACGTCCACCCAGTCACATTACCCACCACCACCAAGCCACACCCACAAAACCAGTAGTAACAAATTTTAGATTTCACCACTGCCTTGTAGGTTTTTCCACGTTGTAGAGAAGAGAAATAGCAAGTACAAACATAGCACAAAATGGAGAAGGCAAAATGGAGGAGAGAGAAGCTAGTCCCCTCAAGCTTATATACAGAACAGTTAAGCCATGCCCAGGCTCCAAATGGTCTCTTATGGCCCCATACAACAAATACTATGTTTCAGTTACCAAACAGCCCTCATTGGCTGATCTGTTGCTATGTCCTATTCCAGTTCATGAATATACTCTGACAGGTATCTATGAGATCACTAAGATAAGATTAATTAACATGATGACACACAATTTGATGGAATATTATCAACCAGTCAAGGATTGAACAATATTATGAGATGGTGATGATTATAGATGCAATAGACTTGCTTTTCGCATACCTGTTGAAAGTCTCTGTGAGAGTTTACAATCCTGATTTCCCAGGTTCTAAATTCTTGTGAAAAATCTTCACAAATGGGAAGGGTTTTCTTGTCAATAGTCACTTTTTACAAAACAGTAGCCATGAGAACAAGACAGGAAAGATTGTGTTAAGATGCTGGTCTCAGCTTTCTCTCCTGGTGTATAAACCTTTCCTTCAAGAAAAACAAGTGAACAGGATTTTAATGAATGGACCTGTTTTCTTTAAAAGGCTAATCAGTTCCGTTTTGGAAACTAACAAATTTACTTAACTTAAACTTAACTTAGCTTTGTAAACGTTTGGTAAACATTTAAAGTGACAATTCTAAATTTGTAATAAGAAAGTACTCTGGGTGTTAAATTGGAATTATTAAATTTTCTACAGGAAATCTTTTCTATTTAGGTAAACTCTGGAGCTAAGACTTTCTTTTCAGTGCAACGTTTAGATTTGTTGCAAGTCTTACAGGGATCTACAGTCTGATTCATTATTAAGGCTATTATTCCAAGCAAATTAAACCCACCCTTCAAAACGTCTCTGTTTTGGAAGTCTTGTATCTTCAATAGAAAAATGTAGAAACCGGTCCAACTCTGACTTTTTTTGGATTGATTTATTCCACACGATCCAGTTAAAAATTACACATGACATATTCCATATGTGATGGTTCCAAAAAGTTAGCAAATTCTTCCAAATATGGGGGCTTGGGGAGCGCCTGTGGTTTCCATCAGGAAATGGATACAAAAACTGTTTTGAATCAGAAGAACATATCAGAGTTGGATTAGATCAAAGGCAATTCGGTCCAACATTTTGTTCCACAGTGGCCATCCAAATGTCTCTGGGAGATCTGCAAACAAGATATAGTGCAACACTGGCTTTCTACTTGTGCTATCAGATGCTGGTCCTAAGAGATACTCCATCTTTAATCTGGAGATAATCCATAGGTATCACAATTAGTAGTTGCAAAGCTCTAATTCTCTACGAAGAAATCTAACCCTGTACAAAACAGACAGTAATCCCAACTTTTCCTGTTAAAATTATGTGGTGGATGGAGAAAGACTGTTTTTATATGGTCTGATTCTCCCATAATTCAGTTTCATTCTTCGACAGAATGGGGCTGAATTAGCAAAGAAAGGAAGTCATCTTTGTAGATATACTGGACAATATGATCCATTGGATTATTGTTTCAATTGGATAATCAATTCAGAGATATTTCCTTACCTAAACAGATCAACAGAATGGGCACCAAAGCAGGGGGAGCAGATGATTTCCGAATTCCTGCTGTCTTCCCCATTGCCTTTGGTTGTGAGATGCTTGCAAGAAAATGTCAGTGGGGAAGCCAACAGGGAAGATCACAAGTTGCTCAGGGAAGTCTCTTCCACTCATGTACCCTACTACAGCCCTTCTGTGTTTGCGCTGCACTGGCCACTCATGAACCCCTGTACAACCTCCCCAATCCATATCACACCCTCCCTAACTCATGTTGCATACTGCATCTTCCCTGATCCATCTCTTCCATGACCTCCACTGCACTCTCACATACACTCTCTGATTTTCGACAAACTGTTCAGGTTATGAGATTGCAATTCCGATGCTTGGCAACTGGTGCACACTTAAAGCAGGCACAGCATCTGCATTCACATTGTCGCCTTCACAGCTGGCTTCTAATAAGCAAAGTCACTGGGGAAGCCAGCAAGAAGTTGCAAATCATGGTCATGTGACATCACACATAATACTGCAGGTGATTTACCTCATAACTGGAATCAAAACTGACATTGTTAGCTGGGACAATCACACGCTGTTGTGCTTAACAATTATACCACTTAGTAACATAGTTACCAGTCCCTGTTGCAGTCGGTAAATGAGGACTACCTCTACTCTGCTTTTCTGCAACTAAAATGCGATCGCAAAAAATGGAAATAAACACCATAGTATTTTTATGACTAAAACTTATTTTACAGGTTTTTCTGAAAACAATTACAGTGTTTCCAGAAGACTTAAAGGTTGGCCTAAAAACAAAAGTTTTATTTTCTTCCTGTTCATATAAGTATCGTGTTAACTGAATTGCTTGCTTGCTAAGTATCATGTTAACTGAATAATATAGAGCAATGATGGCTAACCTTTTCCGGACTGAGTGCTCAAGGCACGCATGTGCAAACGAGAATGCGTGCACATATGCCCAAACCCCAAAAATGCAATGCGTGCACAGCCTCTGCACATGTGCCCCACCCCCCGTGCAGGCCCGAAGACCAGCTGGCCGGCGCGAGGCACGCGCCCATGCGCAGCTGAGCTGAACTGGGGTGATGGCTCGTATGCCATCAGAGAGGGCACGGCGTGCCACTTCTGGCACACGTGCCATAGATTTGCCATCACAGATATTGTTGAGGAATTCGCAGAGCAACCCTTGAGTAGCAAGGCTGTGCATATGAAAGTGATTGAGAATAGTTAGGAAATAACACAGCCAACACACAGATACACTGAGTTGTTTTTACTTTCAGGAAATAGTAATAAGGCACAGTCCAATAAACAGTCCAGGTCATTCACATATAAAGCAGTAGATGGTTAAACAATAGTCCAGGGATAATCCAATAACAGAGTCTTCTTACCAGTCATTATAGTCATACATGATAACAGTTCTTCTATATTTGCAAACAGTAGCAAACACAGCAAAACAGCAAAGATATTAGCAAAGAGCATCAAAGAAAAACAAACCAGGTTTCTAGCTCCCTTTTAAGGACATTGACTACAGAACTAACCAATCAGGACACGGTATGATGCAATACAGCAATACAGCAGTCTTAAAGCTATATTGATGGTTTATATATTGCCAACCCAACAAGTTAGGTAAAATCATTTCCTAACTGATATAGAGTCATCTTTAGCTATAAAAAAATTGGTAAAAATGGATGCAACAAATGAAAAGAAAGCCTTTGAAAATTCAGAACAGATGGGTTGCAGAAGTTGCCTTGCTGCTGCAAACAAAGGGCCAGGACTTTCTTTGAGAAAACTAAAAGAAAGGCTAAACCTTGTCATCCATCTTTGAACCTGCAGGCAATTAACTACACATCTGTGAAACTGGGTTTTCTTGTTAGCATTCACAGATCAGAAAGCAACTCAAAAGACCTCGATTAACAGACGCAACACTATGAGACGTGTGCTGGTCTTCAACTGTGCCCAATTGCAAGCTGCATTATTTATCTTTAGAATACTGTTAGGCAGAAAAAGTAGAATGGGATACGTGCTTTTACATCCTCTCCTAAAATAATCAGAGGGCAATATTTGGACCTGCCTCCCACTTCTGTTGTGATGGAATGGGATTCTGCAGATGTCACCTTTTGACGTCAGGCACTGGCTCCAATCACAAAGGAAATTATGCAGGGGTTCAAAAATTTTAGCAACAGGTTCTCTGCCTGGTTGCTGGGTGGGCGTGGCCATGGTGGGTGTGGCCTAGTCAGCCTCCTGCACCACAGTGGGCGGGCCCGTTTTCGCCCTCCCCAGGCTCTGGAGGCTTTCCTCGAACCTCTGGGAGAGCGAAAATGGCCTCCCCCAGGCTCTGGAAGCCAGAAATGGGCCCGTTTCCAGCATTCTGGAGTCCGTTTTTTGCCCTCCCTGAGCCTCCACACAGGCCCTGCACTTACCTGGCATCCAAAACAGGCCATGTGGAAACTCCTGGGAGGGGAGGGGAGGGATGGGCAGGGCCAGCCAGGAGTGGGATTTGGGGGTTTGCCGAACCGCACAGAATCTTCGCTAGAGGATTGCCCGAACCCGGGTGAACCTGGAGCAGCCCACCCCTGACAACATGTGACATTAGACTCCCTGTCTTGGTTTGTTGTTGTTTTTTTTCATTTGTCTCCCTATCTATTTCTTTCTCAGTGTTCACACTTCAATGTGGGTGAGGATGAGAAGGCTGGTTGTAGTGTGCTGCAAGGAATAAACCAAGAGAGGAGCCTGCCCCAGGGAAAATGAGTGCTGCTTAAATATTTTCTTCCCAGCAAATAAAACATGGTCAGGAAAGGGATGGAGAAAAATTTGGAATGAGCAAATCCAAGAAGTAACCGTTTTTGTTTTGGCTGATATTTCATAGCAGTCTCTTTCTCTATGAAGTGGAAAGCTAAAAGCTTGGTTCAGAAAATGCAAGAGTCAATTTCTAAAATGTTCTTGATATGAACCAGTCCTTTAAAAACTGACTAAAAGATGTACCTAGGGTCATATGACAGCCCTCTTCCAAACTGTGGATCAGCAACATTATAGAAATCATATGCCAGGGGTGTCAACCTCGATTTCATTGAGGGACGCATCAGGGTTGTAAGCTCCATTTTCAGCTGCAACAGCCTCCTGTGTTAGAACAGTTTTTAGTTTAGGTTGTAGATGGTCAATAAGATCTTGGAATGTCCCAGCAGCTACAATTAAGCCAGTTTTCTTTTATCAAGAAAAACTTTGTTTATTTAAAATCAATAAACTATTTACATTTTAAATCACAGAACATTGTATCTTGGTCTTTATTTATTTCTGAGGTAAATGTGCCTAGAGCATAATCCCTTCTTCTCTCTTTTCTCCTGTGTGTCTCCCATGTGCTCCCATGTGTCTGTGGGTAAAGGAGGTCATATTTATAGAGTGGCTAAGCCACTCCCTCTTCAGTCTCTTAGACAAAATGGAGGGAAAGTATAAACACAAAACCATCCTTCCAATATAGACAGTGTGGTTCAGTGGCACTGTTTCAGATAATTATCTGCCACCCTCTGTCAGTGAAAATGGAGCTCAGGGGGGCCGCACACTGAAAACGGAGCTTTCCCAAGCTCCATTTTCACTGGCAGAGGCACTGTGGGCTGGTCCTTTGCTGTTTCTAGGGCGGCCCTGCAGGCCACATCTAAGTACCCCGCAGGCCAGATCTGTCATGGCAACCCTGTCATATGCCATAGCAATAGCACTTAGAGTTATATACCGCTTCACAGTGCTTTACAGCCCTCTCTAAGCGGTTTACAGAATCAGCCTATTGCCCCCAGCAATCTGGGTCCTCATTTTACCCACCTCGGAAGGATGGAAGGCTGAGTCAACCTTGAGCCTGGTGAGATTTGAACTGCCAAACTGCTGGCAGCCGGTGATCAGCAGAAGTAGCCTGCAGTACTACATTCTAACCACTGCGCCACCGCGGCTCATGTTAGTTGCATTAGATTTCTGTTTGTATCTGGGTACAACTCAAGGTGTGGCATGGTGTGTATAAAACCAGGAAAATAGACCCAGTTTTGTTCTCATTTAATTCTCCATAAGAGTAAAAGTACAAATTGCAAGATATACTATATCTATATTGCAAATATAGTATTTATATTTATAAGCTGTGATGGCGCAGTGGTTAGAATGCAGTACTGCAGCGCTAACTCACTGCTCACTGTTCAGTTCTGAATGGCTCAAGATTGACTCAGCCTTCCATCCTTCCGAGGTGGGTAAAATGAGATTGTTGGGGGCCATAGGCTGACTCTGTAAAACTGCTTAGAGAGGGCTGTAAACCAGTGTGAAGCAGTATATAAGTCTAAGTGCATTTGCTATGTTTATTTTTTTTTATTTATCAAATTTAAGTATGGCCATCTCACTCTCAGAGAATGACTCTGTAGAGTAGTCCCACTATGCCAGAGGTCTTCAAACTTGGCAGCTTTAAGTCTTGTGGACTTCAACTCCCAGAATTCCCCAGCCAACAAAAATGGACCCCGGGTGGGCTGCGTGTGCCCCCCAGGCCCCATTTTGAAGTCCACAAGTCTTAAAGCTGCCAAGTTTGAAGACGTCTGCACAATGCAATCACTTAAGCCTCTCAAAAGAGCCTGGATAGCTCTGCAGACAAAGTCACTGTAATTTAACACCAGCTGTCTGCAATTAAAGTAAGTTCGAATCTTGCCAGGCTCAAGGTTGACTCAGCCTTCCATCATTTCTAAGGTAGGTAAATTGAGGACCCAGTTTGTGGGGGCAATAAGCTGACTTTGTATAAAATATACAAAAGTATGAAGGCTATTGCTTAACGCACTGTAAGCCGCCCTGAGTCTCCGGAGAAGGGCGGCATATAAATCAAATTTTAAAAAAACAAACATGATCTCAGGTAACCTTCTCACCCGAGTCTAGGTTACATGGTGAGATAAGATTAATGTAGGTAAATCAGTTTAGTGTAAAGTTGAGGATGTTTTCTAGAACTCAGTCTGATTCTTCCATTACCATCATTCATGGAATTATAGCATAAAACCAACGATGAGTTTCTACTTTCATATGTCCCCACAGCAATTTAGATGATCCTTTGTAACATAGGTTTAGCTCTTTCACTTATATAAAAATGACAATTTCATTTCCCCGTATGTATTCATCACCTCTATTCTGCAAGTCAATAGTCTCACAGACATACAGCGTATCTATATTTCTATTGATTGATTGAGTGAGTGAGTGAGTGATTAATTAATTAATTAATTCTCTTTGCCATTTACTGTCTTCGCCATTCCAGATCAAAATCTTCCATATCCCACAATTGTCACTAGATGGCCTATTATTCAGTACAAATCAAGTCAAATGTATTACTACAAATCAAAGATCAGGTCGGCCCATTGCAGTGGTGGGTTGCCACCAACATGATTCTGCGCATGCGCGACCCCGTTGCATGTGTGGCCCCGTTGCGAACCGGTAGTAAAGGTAAGTAGAACCCACCCCTGGCCCATTGATACTCACTTCTGCTGCCCATCATTATTTTTGTATATCAAAACAGCACAGTATAATATGTTGTAGTCGATTATATGTTGGCTTCATTATTTCATAGTTTCCTGTGCAACACTTTGGCATGGGACGGTATAAAAATATAAATAAGCCAAAAATAGCAAAACAGGTCACATCCAAACATTACCAGGAGCTGAGAGTAATTTCTTTCAAGTCGTAATTCCCAGAAGCATAGTTACAGTATATTGATATGTTCTTGCAAGGAGAGGAAACTGGGAAACCTTCAGATGCTTCAAACTTCAAATCCCAACATTCCTAATCATTATAGATGGCAAAAATTATTGACTAAAATAGAATAGAATAGAATAACAGAGTTGGAAGGGACCTTGGAGGTCATCTAGTCCAACCCCCTGCTTAGGCAGGAAACCCTACACCACGTCAGACAAATGGTTATCCAACATCTCCTTAAAAACTTCCAGTGTTGGAGCATTCACAACTTCTGGAAGCAAGTTGTTCCACTGATTAATTGTTCTAACTGTCAGGAAATTTCTCCTTAATTCTAAGTTGCTTCTCTCCTTGATTAGTTTCTACCCATTGCTTCTTCTCCTACCCTCAGGTGCTTTGGAGAATAGCTTGACTCCCTCTTCTTTGTGGCAACCCCTGAGATATTGGAAGACTGCTATCATGTCTCCCCTAGTTCTTCTTTTCATTATACTAGATATACCCAGTTCCTGCAACTGTTCTTCATATGTTTTAGCCTCCAGTCCAGTGGTGAAATCCAATTTTTTTTTCTACTTGTTCTGTGGGCGTGGCTTGGTGGGCGTGGCTTGGTGGGCATGGCAGGAGAAGGATACTGCAAAATCTCCATTCCCACCTCACTCCAGGGGAAAGATACTGCAAAATTCCCATTCCCTTCCCACTCCTGGGGGAAGGATATTGCAAAATCTCCATTCCCACCCCTGTCAGCACTCCAAACTACATTCGTTCCAGTGCTGACATAAGGAGGAGAAGAGAGGGCAGCTGGCAAGAGGACGCTTGACTTTTCACCTACTTATTTTCCTTGAAGATAATATCCAGTAGGAGATGGGATGGGAGGGGGGACATTCCTGGGAGCTGAAGTAGTAGATATGGGGAGAGTGATTTGGAAGATGGCCAATGAGACGCAGAGAATTGGGGAACGGAAAGGGAAGGTTTGGGGTCAGGAAGTGACTGTTGGCTACGATGTAGTCAGGAGCAGATTGTCGTGCTTAATAAATGAGAGATTTCATCAAAGATTATTTGTTTGGAAATGCAATTTATTTGAGACGACACCGAAACCTGACAACCCCACTCTAGGGCCAGCCAGAAGCGGTATTTGCCGGTTCTCTTAACTGCTCAAAATTTCTGCTACTGGTTCTTCAGAACCTGTCAGAACCTGCTGGATTTCACCCTTGCTTCAGTCCCCTAATCATCTTTGCTGCTCTTCTCTGCACTCTTTCTAGAGTCTCAACATCTTTTTTACATCATGGCGACCAAAACTGGATGCAGTATTCCAATTGTGGCCTTACCAAGGCATTATAAAGTGACATTAACACTTCACGTGATCTTGATTCTATCCCTCTGTTTATGCAGCCTAGAACTGTGTTGGCTTTTTTGGCAGCTGCTGCACACTGCTCCAAAAATGTTTGGAGCTAGGTTGCCTATCCTTGTGATATAGCAAATACATCAAAGCATTCTCATTTTTTTAAAAAAAACCCAAAAGTTTGGAATAGAAAAACCTTTCCCAAAGCCTAGTATTTCTGGAATCTGTGGTCCCACCACACCAGGTTTAAGAAGGCGACTCGGTTGTATGAGTAAGACATAACAAATCTCTTTTTCTCTAAACGGAGCCAATGTGCTCATTTCAAAGTCTAATAACGTTTTCCTGCTAGTCATGTAAGGGAAACGCCATTATATTAAATCTACATCTCAAAAATCAGAAGGCTAACACTAACCAGACTGCAAAGATATGTAGGTTTCTGCTTTTTATAAACAGGGACTTCCCCCCATCCTCCTTTTTTTTTTTCATTAAAATTGTGCTGGGTGCTTCTAATTGCAGTGATGTTTATGGACTACTTGACCTTTATGTTTTCTGAGAGCTGCCATGAAATGAAAAATCCTCCTGAAAAAAAAAACGTATAGGAAAAATAAAGAAGGCACAATTAAACAAGGTTAATGGAAGACAGGGCCAGTTCACAGATGGCTCAAGCATTTTGATTCTGCTTGCAAGAAGCTGTGGAGGTGAACCTGAGGGCCATTCATTCATAGACCCCTTAATGAGAGCCATATGCACAGAACTGCCGACTCAGCAGCCATGTGCTGCTTAAACGGTCCAAGGATATGACAGTCAATTCATGCAAACTACGAGATAGAATCAGGCCCGTTCATATAAACAAAAGAGAGTCAACACCCATTTGCTAAAGATCAGTATGTAGATGCTTTTCCTGTAGCTTCTGGAATAAGGGACTCCAAATTATCTGCCATTTTCAGGGTCCTACAGTGGCCTGAAATTGGCTTTGTTCATTTGTCATTAAGTGACAGAGATCAGGGGTGTCAATGTCACGTTGTCATCATAAGACGTATCGCGACTTTTTCCCTCTTCGCTAAACCAGGTGTCGACGTGGCCAGCGTGTGACGCATCTGGCCTGCGAGTTTGACACCCCTGATAAAGATAATTTGTCTATGTTTATTGCATGAACTAAACTGTGTTCTTTCTCTGCGTCATATAGTAAATGTGGGTATATGCATAATTATTTATTTATTGGGGTTTTTTTTGTCAAGGTTATGTAGTGTATATTGGAGGTAGTGACCCTTTGAGAGCTGTATGCAATGAAATTCCATTTTAATGTATTAGTGTACATTTAAAATGACAATAAAGCAGTGGTGAAATCTAAAATTTGTTACTACCGGTTCTGTGGGCGTGGCTTGGTGGTAGGGGGGTAATGTGACTGGGTGGGTGTGGCCAATTTTTCTTTTTACTTTTAAAACCATTTCTTAAAGGGTTTAAAGGGTTTTTTTCTTTTAAATGCCTCTGACGATCCAAGCTGAGTTGCCTGATCGTTAGAGGCATTTAAAAGAAAAAAAGTCTCTGCCGATCAGGCAACTCAGCTTGGATCGTCAGAGGCATTTAAAAGAAAAAAAGGGTTTTTTTTTTCTTTTAAAAGCCTTTGATGATCCTAGCTGAGCCACACAATCATCAGAGGCTTTTTTTTTTTACTTTTAAAAGCATTTTTTGGCTGAAGACGTTGTAGAAAAAATGCTTTTAAAAGTTAAAAAAAAGCCTCTGATGATTGTGTGGCTCAGCTGGGCATGGGAGGGGGGGCAGGGATTTTTGCTACCGGTTCTCCAAACCACCCGCCTCCATTGCTACCGGATCAGGCGATCCAGTCCAAACCAGGAGCATTTCACCCTTGCAATAAAGTTATTCTAAGTCTTGTTTATGTTTATTGCATGAACTGTGGTGGATTAGATTTGCCTAATATGCTAAGCTAGAACCACACAACTTGCATTGTGAGAGGTTTTGGATGGAACTCTCAGAGCCCTTCAAAAACTTGCCACTGACCTGACACTTCTCCAGATCAAATCATAATAAAAGAAAAATATACAAATGTGCAGAGATGGACAGATTATCTATGGAAATGAAAGGGAGGGAGGACACCGAGTACTATTTAATATGGAATAAATGGTATTCCTGGATGGAGAGTAAACATAAAATTTAAGGGATGTTTTTGTTATGAGATCAAATTGTAAATAGAAATCAAGATAATTTAAATGAAGATGTAAGTTTAAGATAGAGATATTTAGAAGTAGAATTTGTGTAAAGAAGTTAAATAGGTTAGAGATACCGATGCAGGAAAGTTGTTATTAGTATTGAAATTTTGATATGTTTGTTTTTGGTTGTTTATATCTTTTGTGTATATGTGTGTGTGTGTTTTTTTTTCTTGCTTTTTTTTGTGTGTATTATGTTTCTTTTTGTACTGTGTATTTTAATCTTTGGAAATTTAATAAATATTATTTTAATAACAAAACTTGCCACTGAACTGTAATATCTTAATATAACCAAAGGTCAGATGTTCAAAGACATGGATGATAATCCTGTATGCTAAGAACATTTAATATAAAACAGTAAAGATGTTTGCTTGGCCTTTTTCACTTCCTTAACCTCCTTTTTCCTGTATGGGAATAAGTGCCGTCATGTGCCATGATGTCATTGTGTAAATACAGATACTGTAGGTCACTTGCACGAGTTGCATCACACACCAATTGCACGCTGCTGTCATCATAGCATATGATATCTACGGGACCGCCTTCTGCCACCAACAGCCTCCCACCGGCCAGTTTGCTCCCACAGAGAGGGACTCCTCAGGGTGCCATCGGCCAACTTATGTCGGCTGGCGACACCCAGGAGGAGAGCCTTCTCTGTGGGAGCTCCTGCCCTCTGGAATGAATTGCCCCCGGATATTCGTAACATCTCTGACCTCCGGGTTTTTCACTGTGCTCTCAAGACTCTACTGTTCCGACAGGCGGGGCTGTCAAATTGAATGATTTTAAATTGGGTTTTAATTTTGGGTTTTAAAATTTGGCCAAAACTATTTAATTATTTTAATTAATTTTAACTATGGTATTATATATTTGTATATTTGTATTTTAATTCTGGCTGTACACCGCCCTGAGTCCTTCGGGGGAATGGGCGGTATATAAATAAAATTATTATTATTATTATTATTATTATTATTATTATTATTATTATTATTATTATTATTAATATTGGTTAATCTTTAGTGAGATTCACAGCCTTTGAGGCTGGTTAATAGCTCAGCAGCTCGAGTCCTAACCAAGGACCTAGGAACTGTTAAGGTATCGTCGGAGGATGTAAGCTGTTCCGAGTAAGGTGGTTTTTTGTAAAGTCAAAATGTTCAAGTCCAGCAAATTTAGAATTTCTAAATAGCGGGGTAGCCCTTTGGGTATTGCTCCAAGGGCTCCAATTACGATCGGGACAACATACGATTTCTTTTTCCACAGTCGCTCAACTTCAATTTGCAAGTCCCGGTACTTTGTGATTTTTTCTTGCTGCTTATCTTCAATCCTTGCATCACCAGGTATTATTATTATTATTATTATTATTATTATTATTATTATTATTATTATCATCATCATCATCATCATCATCATCATCATCATCATCATGGGGCTAGTGTTGGGTGAGCATGCCATTCGAGAATTAAGTCTGTACTAAACATGTACTAAACATGTTTTTATTGGTATAGGACCATGCCACATACTAAGTCAAAATAAAAAGAGATACATGGTTTGGGACAATGTCTAAATTCAACCAACCACAGCACTCTAAGTTGCTCAAAGAAATGTTCAAAGGTAGGTTGTTTTACTGCCAATCATAGTGATGCCATTATTACCCTGTGGCAGGAGTGAAATCCAGCAAGTTCTAACAGGTTCTGGAGAACTGGTAGCAGAAAGTTTGAATAGTTCGGAGAACTGGCAAATACCACCTCTGGCTGGCCACAGAGTGGGGTGGGAATGGAGATTTTGCAATATCCTTCCCTCAGGAATGGGGTGGGAATGGAGATTTTGCAGTATCCTTCCCCTGCCACGCCCACCAAGCCACGCCTACAGAACTGGTAGGGAAAAAAATTGTATTTCAACCCTTCCCTGTGTAATAATCTTACCAACCACTAGGATCCTTTGTCAAATACTATCTTGAAGGTAGCATCAACCTAACACACAATGCACTTTAAAAGCATCCAAGATTGTCAGCTACGTATATCTTCTACCTATATTATAGCTTATCTATCAGTACTTGAAGAGACGTTGTAGAAATCGGTCCTTTAACTGAAACAGAAGCAGAAGTGCAGCTAAATTCATACTTTAATGTTAAAACTCGAAAGAGAAAGGAGGGATAGTTGGAAAGTTTCCCTCCTTCCCCTTCAGACTACTTATGAGCAAGAGGAAGCATGCAGCTTTGTGTCTGGAATATTAATGTCATGATTGGAAACAAGTCAATGTGTGTAGAGAGCTGGACGTTTTATTGTATGGAGCTGAGAATCTGTTTGGAGATCTGATCGTAGAGAAGAAAAATACTTGGATAGAGGGAGAAGAGCAAATGAGATTAAGGACCTGATCTGTGAAGAGAACAGATGGCTACAGTTGAGAGGATCTCAAACCATTGGACCAGGGATGGGCTGCTGGGGTTCACAGGGGTTCAGGAGAACATCTAGCTAAGATTCTGGGCAGTTTGGAGAACCCCCAAATCCCACTCCTGACTCACCCCGTCCACCCCACCCTACCCTGCCCCTCCCAGGAGTCCCCACGTGGCCCGTTTTGGATGCAGGTAAGTGCAGGACACACGCGGAGGCTCGGGGAGGGCAAAAACGGGCCTACCAGAAGTTAGGGGAGGCCAGAAATGGGCCCATTTCCAGCCTCCGGAGGGCCTCTGGAGAGCCAGGGGAGGCCATTTTCACCCTCCCAGAGGCCCGAGGAAAGCCTCCAGAGCCTGGGGAGGGCAAAAACGCCCCCTCACCATGGTGCAGGAGGCCGACTAGACCACGTCAACCATGACCATGCCCACCCAGCAATCAGGCAGAGAACCCCCTGCTAAAATGTTTAAAGCCCACCCCTGCATTGGATCCACTGAGTAATGGTTTGAGATCCTCAAGGCAAACAAATTAAACCTTCCCTGAGGGTCCAGCAAGGGTCAGAAATGACTACCTGTCCTTATCTAGCTATGTTTCTGTCCTCCTGCCACTTTCAATACAAGGACAGTGGAAGAAAGGAAATTTAGAAGATAAGCAAACTAGTTCACCAGGGAGGAGGCAAGAATGAGAGGCCAAAAGGTTTTGTGGGTCTCCTCTATCAATGCATTACCATACCAAATACAACTGCATCTTTGTGAATTGATTTACCATACCAAATACAACTGCATCACTGTGAATTGCCACTTGCTCTTGTTTTTCTAAATACAAATGTGGAACTAACGATATATTTTTGCAAACTAGTGGGCTCCAGATGTGAGTTAGTCTGGTGATCTCCAGATAGACCTCACTCCCTGGGGACCGAATCCTTTATGGTGTTATTTTATTTAAGCACTGTGGAAGTGACAGGGCACATTTCTCTTTCGGTAGTAGGTCCCGTTTCTCTGTGGGAGTCTTAAGGCAATGGAATATCAGCTAAAAGGTCACTAATTGGTACACTTCCATCTGTACAACCCCACTGAGTGCGTAGGAGTAGAGTAACAGCAAAGATATTCTCATCCTTTCTTCAAAGGTATGTGCAGTCTGGCTAACATGGACCTCCTCTCTATGCAAAATTCATGCTTTGGATTCTTCTCCTCCATCATTTTCCATCACACAATCTTTGCCTGCTGTACTTACCACAAATATTAATAACCTGGAAAAAAACACCAGAAGGAATTTGTTTTGTCTTCTTGTTTAATGTAAGATCATTTATATTGTAAAAGTGGAATATTTGCTTTATTTAATCATTTTTGCCTTAGGGAAGAATAAATAAATTGCAGACATAAATCCATGAAATACAATCCAAAACTTCAAAAGAGAATATGAACTTCAGGCACACTGTACAGCTGTATAAGGCATGCACATTAATTCAAGAGACAAAATGTCAGCCCCATGTAGCATTTGCCTGTATTAACATCTAGCATCTTCTGTTGGAGAAGCATTCACTTCACTATTATCATTTAATAATTTAATTTAATTTAATTTAATTTAATTTAATTTAATTTAATTTAATTTAATTTAATTATTTAGGCACTGTCCAACTCCAAACAAATCAGGGTGGCTGACAATATAATACAGATACACAACACTATCCAGAAACATAACCAGCAAAAAGCAAATAAACACAGATGTAAAAAAATAACAAAGTGAATCTGGCCAGCAACAGAACTTACAATGGCTCCAGCAATTATAGAAATGAAAAGCCAGATCTTTAAGGTCCTCCAGGGGTGGAAACCACCCAGCTTGCGGGAAAAATTGAAAGGGTCATGAACTTGTGGACCAAGAATCACATGAGGAGTGAAGATGCACACCATATCCAGTTACGGTCATGACCAGGTGTCTGTTATCACCTGTGGTGTGTTTACTTTAGCCACCATCAAAGCTAGTAAGCACTATTACTACTATCCTTAATCCAGAACTAAGATAATATCCTCACTACTGAAAGCAACTCTGGAAGTAGGAACTAAAGCACTGAAAATAACATTATCCTCCGTCTCCATAATTGCTACAGTTATGTGACATCCCCAAAATCAATTTGAAATAGCTACTGCAAATTACAAATAAAAAGATTAGGCAAAGGGGTCATAAGCATCCTAAATATCATGAAGTTTGCCCAATTCAATTTTCATTTTTTTTTTCTTTTTAGAGATATCCAGGCTCTTCCTTTTTTTCAAATCATAGCTCTTTATCTCAAGTGGCGGCAGTTCATCCTAACTTTTAACACATACTAATATTTCACCCTGCCAATAAAAGTGCGTATAGTCAAGGCTACGGTTTTCCCAGTTGCAATGTATGGCTGTGAAAGTTGGACCATAAGGAAGGCTGAGCATCAAAGAATTGAGGCCTTTGACTATGGTGCTGGAGAAGACTCCTGAGAGTCCCTTGGACTGCAAGGCAATCAAACTGGTCAGTCCTAGAGGAGATCAACCCTGACTGCTCTTTAGAAGGCCAGATCCTGAAGATGAAACTCAAATACTTTGGCCACCTAATGAGAAGGAAGGGCTCACTGGAGAAGAGCCTAATGCTGGGAACGATTGAGGGCAAAAGAAGAAGGGGACGGCAGAGGACGAGGTGGCTGGATGGAGTCACTGAAGCAGTAGGCGTGAGCTTAAATGGACTCCAGAGGATGATAGAGGACAAGAAGGCCTGGAGGAATGTTGTCCATAGGGTCACGATGGGTTGGACACAACTTCGCAACTAACAACAACAATAATTTAGAATATGGAAAAGAAATGACAGTTGGGAAGGCAAGATGGAAAATACTCATGGCATCTATGCACAAAGGTGGAATTGGGTAGGAGAGGAGTACTGCTGTTATATACTCTCCTAAAATGAAAATATTTTTTTTCTTTATTCACTAAGCAAAGCAAATAGACAATAAACTTTGTGATAACCCCCCAAAAATCTGTATTTCCACCAGTTGCAAATAAAACAAAATCACACAGCTTTCCAGGTACAAAGAAGAGAAAATCTGGATCTCAGCAATGTGTTCCGATTTTTAAAATGATGTGGAATCCTCTAATATTTAGTCAAACCATTTAATTGTTTCATCATTTAAACAAGTTGATTTTCACCTTTCACATCTATGTTTTCACCACAGAGAGGAACAAAGCAGACTGCAAAAACTGGCCTTGTTATTGTTTCTTAATTTAATTCTTTGGTAAACAGAATAAAAGCATGTCCTAATCTTTGGGAAGAATAGGGAAAGAAGATGACATCATGGATTTTACATAGAACTGATTAGTGCAATTCAGATTGTGCAATCAAAGAGATCATCAGTTGTCATCAGGCACAACTGGTCCAATAAACACATCCTGCTCAATGATGTTTGCTTCTCGCAGGGCTTGGAAGGTGCATCTTAGGACACACTTTTACAGGAGGGCTTTGTGTCTGTTCAGAATCATCTCTGGACTGTTTAATCTCACAAGTCAGGAAGTTTGAAAAGTCGACTCCATTTGCTTGGCTCCGTACATGTTCATTTGAAATGTCTTATTTTTGCTGCAGCTCTCCAGAGAAAACACATCTAAAAGCAGATGAACCAACACCATTTGGTCAGTGCCATAGAATGTGGAAAAGATAAGGGCCTAACCATATCTTTTTATCCCATAGCCAACCACGAATCAAAGAGGACATGATGGAAGCTCTTGATTGTCATCTCCTGGAAAGAGAAGACACTTGAACAACAAACAAACAGGCATGGAACATGGGAGTGGGGGGTAGTTCATGTTAACTCCTTTTTGTGGGAAGTAAGGTCAGGGGATTTTTGTAGGTTTAAAACTAGTGGTAGTTTGGGGAAGAGCATTGACTGAGTGTTACATTTCCCTATTGGTCATCTGGACGAAACACTGACTGGCTCATGGTAGATGTGTCCAGTGTTTAGAGCTCACCAGAATCAGGACAATGGCAGGTTGGCTTCATAATGTTTATAAGAGTGTCAAAGGAAGACAGTAATGGTGTGGAAGTGCCTACATCTTAGGGGGGAAAAAATCCACTAGTTTAAAATCAGGAAATCTAGCAATACTGCCCTATAACACAGTCACAAACCCAGAGGCCAGATTTCAATTTCAGTTGCCAACTTTGCATATCAATTCTGGCAATAAATTGAAAAAGCTTTAAGAATGGAAAATCCCATCCCAGTTATCTGGCTAATTTTGGACCAGTATTGTAACAGTCATACATTTATAAATAATAACATTTCTTTTCCTCCTCCTCCTCCTCCTCCTCCTCCTCCTCCTCCTCCTCCTGCTCCTCCTCCTCCTTCTTCTCCTTCTCTTCCTCTTCCTCCTCCTCCTCCTCTCCCCTCTCCTCCTCCTCCCCCTCCCCCCTCCTCCTGTAGTTACAACTTTTTTTTTTTAATCACAGGGCTTGCCAAACTTGTTTGTTGATTCCTGTTTATGAATAAATAATAGTGCAATTCTAAACAGGGCAAAGTGTGTGAAACAATAGATTGTCTGCCATTTCCAAAATTCTGTTATTCACTAAGACTGGTGTCAGCATTCCAAGTAATACACCCATAAAAATTAGAATTCCGAGGCAGACAAGTTCCTCAGAGAACAGTTTTATTAGGTATATCATATTGGCACAACTGGGGAAAGCCGACTCTAAAAGTGGCTTTCATCTAATTAAAAGTAAAAGTTTCCCCTTTCCCCCCAAATCACTGGTCACGCTGTCCAATCCAGGAGCTGGCCAGTTACTTGGTTTTTTTTTTTTAACAGTAACAGAGTTGGAAGGTATCTTGGAGGTCATCTAGTCCAACCCCCTGCTCACGCAGGAGACCTGTACTTAGGGATTTGAACCGCCGAACTGCTGACCTTTCTGATCGACAAGCTCAATGTTTTAGCCACTGAGCCACCTTCACTCCTCCTCTGTCCAGCCACCTGTGAGAATGTCCTTGGGTTCCCACAGGAAAGTTTTATTGTTTTGACTACCAACTCCATCTAACTATTTCCCCCATTCCTCTGTTATGTGGCAACCCCAAAGCATTCCAAGATGGCCTCAGCTATTATCACTTCAGGGTTGACAACTGGACAAGGTTTGGGTTTCTGTGTGTGAGTGGCAAGGAGTTTTTCTCTTCCCCCATTGTTTTTCTGTAATTTGTTCTTTTATTACTTCCAATGGTTATGATAAGGCTATGAGCCTGAATGGCGTAGGAGGCTAATGCCTCCTACTAAGGCAGTATTTAACATCCAGCTGCCTGCAATTACTGCGAGTTCAATTCTCACCAGGCTCAAGGTTGACTCAGCCTTCCATCCTTTCTAAGGTGGGTAAAATGAGGACCCGGTTTGTGGGGGCAATAAGATGACTTTGTATAAAATATACAAAAGTATGAAGGCTATTGCTTAACGCATTGTAAGCCGCCCTGAGTCTCCGGAGAAGGGCGGCATATAAATAAACAAACAAACAAACAAACAAACAAACAAATAAATAAATAAATAACTTAATATCAGGTTCTTTTCTGACACAGAAAAGAGATTCATCCTGGAGTTTCCCAGCAAATGAGAAATATTGGATTCAGTAACGCCAAGGTCATCTCCATCCCACCCCTTCCCTAGTCTCAGAACTCTTCTTGAGTGACCAGCAGAGCTTTAACTAGCTGTAACTTTCATTTCCATGTTAGATGTGCCCCTTGTCAAGGGCCTATTTCCCCTATGCCAAAGCTTTCCATGGAATTAATCTACTCATATTGTATCATTAGGACGGGAGTGTTTCAGTGGTGGGTTGCTCCCGGTTCGGCCTGGTTCAGCCGAGCCGGTAGCAGTGACGCTATTACGTCACCGAACTGGTTCTCTTTCTTCGGGAGCTGGGCCTTCCCACCCGCCCCCGCGTTATTCCGACCTTATATTTCTTCTTTTTTCACCCAGCTGAGAGGTGCGGCAGAGCGGATTGTCGCACCTCAGCTGGGCAGATTCGCAACGCGCTTGCGCGAAGCGCAAGTTTGGCACACATGCGAGCGAAGCAAGCATGCACACGGCAATCACGCGCAAAGCCCGCAACTGAAGAGGCGATCGCGCACAAAGCACGCACACAAAGAGAATCGGTAGAAAAGCCGGTTGGAACCCACCCCTGGAGTGTTTATATCTAGGCCCTCAATGGATTAAGCTAAATAGTAGGGTTGAGCAATGTTTCCATTTTGATTCCAACGTAATGTTATGGAATAAAAACTTGTCTGCAGTTTTTTTTTAAAAAAAAAAAATAGTCACTTTTTTTTGTAAAGAACAATTTTTGGAAGACATCAAAGTCCACGTTTTGAACAGAGAGGACCGCTGGTGTTAGATCGGTGCAGGAAAAGGAAGACGTGACCAGCTCGTTACATTAGTAACTTTTATTGAGTACAAGAAACAGTAGCAAGACTGGCCGTGCGCTGCCGGAGCTCTCCTTATATTCGCTCCGGCAGACGCACCGCCCCCTGACAGGGATTCAAACTTTCCTGCCCGGTGGCTGGCAGCCAATCCGGGCGGATGTCCTTATAAGGACATAACACTCCTTCCCCCTAGTCCAAAAAAAACGTTCAGAGTTCGTCAATAAGCGTGACGTAGTCCCGCAGGTACGTAGGACGCCTAGGCACCCTACTTGACCTGCGCAGTCTCATTTCTTCCGCGTCCCCGCCCTGGACGGACGGGGTTCCTGTGGCTCCTGGCTCCTTCCCCGGAACCGGGCTCGGTTCGGCTGGCGAGTGTGCGGGGTCACCCTCAGCGCCTCCGGCCGGACCGCAGACCTTGGATGGCTGGTTCTGGTGGTCTTCCTCCTGGCCTGTGGATCTTTTGCCTCGGCGGTGCTGTTCGGTCTCGACCCGGGAAGAGCGTCTGAGTCTCGGTAAGCCCCCGGCTGTCACTTGCTCTTCCTCGGTCTCCCGGTGGCTGCGGTTCTGCTGCGGCCCGGTTCGCTGTGGTCCGGAGGGTGGTTCGGGCCGGTGCCCTTGGGTCCGGTCTGCTCACTGTGGGTGGTGTTGCCTCGGGTAGCGGTGTCCGACCTTGCAGGGGTGGCGCAGGTCTCCTCTGCCGGGCTGGCGCTGGCCTTCCCCGTCGGGTTGGTGGTGGTCGACCTGGTCGGGGTGTCGTTGTGGGGCTCCCTCCACGGGCTGGTGGAGGTCTCCCCTGCCGGGGTGGCGCAGGCCTCCCTGGCCGGGTTGTTGTCGGCTTTCCCTTCCCCCTAGTCCCTGGTCTACCGCCTGTTGGTGGTTGGGGTCGTCTGGGTTGGGTTGTTGTTGCCGGGTTGTTTCTTGCGTTGGGCGGGGGTCCCCCTCGCCGGGGAGTCGTGTGCCACCCTCGCCCATGTGCTGTGGTGTGCCCATCTGCGAAGGTCCCCGGTCTACTCGCCTTGCGTTGAGGTCTCCCTGGTAGGGCTGCCGTGGTTGCCTTCGCTGGTAGGGTGCGGTGCTCCCCTTCTGGGCAGGTCCCGGTCTACCTGCGGGCTGGGTCGGGGGTCCCTGGGCCTGCTGTGCCGGGTGCCCACCTGGTCGGGTTGATGTTGCCATCCCCCGTGCGGTTGGCCCCGGTCTACCTCGCTGCACTGCCGACGTGACAGTGCCTGGTAGTGTGCTGGGCCGACCTCGTCGGGATGGCGTTGCTCTGCCTCGCAGGGGTGTGGTAGGCCTACCTCGTCTGGGTGTTGTAGGCCTACCTCGCCGGGGTGTTGCAGGCCTACCTCGTCTGGGTGTTGTAGGCCTACCTCGTCAGGCTGGTTTTCGTGTGCTCCCCCCCACCTTTTCCGGAGTTGGTCGATGTGACGTCTCACGACCTGTCCATCTTCCAACTCAACGGTGTAGGATTTGGGGCCGGTTGTGCTGGCAATCTTCCCCTTCAGCCACTTAGGAGAGCCGTTGAAATTCAGCGCGAAAACTGAATTTCCTTTGCTGAAGGCGCGAAGCGGGCGGCTGGCGGTTGCGGTCACTTCCGGGCTGTATTGGGGGTGCAGCCGGTCCAAGGGTGACCTCAACCTTCTGCCCATCAGGAGTTCGGCCGGGCTCTTGTGGGTGGTGGCATGCGGCGTGATGTGCTGGGTGAGGAGGAAGTTGTCGATGCGTTCTTGCCAGTCTCCCGGGCCCATCTTGGTGAGGGCTTCTTTTGTGAGCCGGACCATCCGTTCCGCTTGTCCGTTTCCGGCCGGCCTGTACGGAGCGGAGAGGGCATGGCGGATGCCCAGTCCTGCCAGGAAGGACTCCATGGCCAGGGATGTGAGCTGGGGGCCGTTGTCCGAGACCAGCACGTCCGGTAGTCCGTGGGTGGCAAACAGGCGGCGCAGGGCTCGGATCGTCGCTTCTGTTGTGGTAGATGCCATGGGTACCACCTCGAGCCACTTGGAGAAGGCATCTACCACGATGAGGAGGTGCCGCCCTTGCATCGGGCCCGCGAAGTCAATGTGGACCCTCGACCATGGGTTGCTGGGGGTCTCCCAGTTCGTGACTTCGGATTGTGGCGGTGCTGGGCGGACTTCTTGGCACGGGTCACATCTGGAGACCCATTGTTCAATGTCTCTGTCCAGTGAGGGCCACCAGACATAACTCCGTGCCAGGGCCTTCATGCGGACGATGCCTGGGTGCCCGTTGTGCAGTGTCTCTAGCGTCCGCCGTTGCAGAGTGCTTGGGATCAGCACCCTGTCTCCCCATAGCAGACAGCCCTTTATGGTGGACAGCTCCGTCTGTTTCCTGGTGAACGGGCTGAACCTCTCTTCCGTCTGTTTCGATGGCCACCCCCTGAGGATCCAGGACCTTACTTGGCGGAGGGTGGGGTCTCTCTGGGTGTGCGCGGCCACATCTGCGGAGGAGACTGGACAGCTGGCGTCGTCATCTATGTGGAATAGATGGAGCGTGGGGGCTGGGTCTTCCACCAGGTTCTTCGATGGGCATCTGCTGAGTGTGTCGGCGTTTCCTATGGCTGTGCCTGGCTGGTGCACGAGCCTATAGGAGTAGCCGGCCAGGAAGATGGCCCATCTCGTCATCCGCGGGGACATGAAAGTCGGGGTGGGTTGGTCGCCTGCGAGGAGTCCCAGGAGTGGCTTGTGATCGGTGACTATGGTGAAGCGCCTTCCATAGAGATATTCGTGGAAGCGCTTCACTCCTGCCACGATGGCCAGGGCTTCTTTGTCCAGCTGACTGTAGTTCCGCTCTGCGCCGGACATGGTTTTCGAGAAGTAGGCGATGGGGGCTTCCGTGCCGTTGGGCAGCTCGTGGCTGAGGACTGCCCCCACCCCGTATGGCGACGCGTCGCAGGTCAGCTTGATGGGGAGCGTCTCGCTGTATTGGATGAGGACGCTTTTGGACGTCAATAGTCCTTTTATGGCTCGGAATGCCGCTTCCTCTTCCTGGCCCCACTTCCAGGATGCCGATTTCCCCAGCAGGCGGTGAAGTGGCTCAGCAACTGTGGCTTTCTGTTTTAGGAAGATTGCATAAAAGTTGAGCAACCCAAGGAATGTCTGAAGCTCCGTTTTGTTTTTTGGGCTTGGAGCTTCATGGATTGCTTCCACCTTTGATTTGGTGGGGTGGATGCCTGTGCTATCAATGAGGTAGCCCAGGAACTCGACTTCCTGTACTCCTATAATGCACTTGTCCCGCCTGACCCTCAAGCCCTTGGCCTTGAATCGCTGCAGGACAAGCCTGAGCCTTTCAAGGAGTTGAGCTCTTGAGTCACCGGAGACGAGCACATCGTCGAAGTAAGGCACCACCCCTGGAACGCCTTGGAGGAGGCGTTCCATCATGGATTGGAAGATGCCGGGGGCAGCGCTGACTCCAAATTGGAGCCGGTTGCATTTGAATGCCCCCCTGTGCGTGACAATTGTTTGAGCCTCCGCCGTTTTTTCGTCCACTGGCAGTTGCTGGTAAGCCTGGGCCAGGTCCAGTTTCGCAAAAATTGATCCAGATCCCAGGGAATGCAGCAGGTGTTGCACCACTGGGACTGGGTATGCGCTCTGTGCCAACGCCTTGTTGATGGTACAACGGTAGTCGGCGCAGATGCGCACAGACCCATCATGCTTCAGTGGGGTCACAATGGGGGTCTCCCATGAAGCATGATCGATCGGTTCCAGGACGCCCTGGGCGATCAGCTTATCCAGCTGCTCATCTACTTTGGGCCGCAGGGCAAACGGAACTCGGCGGGGCTTGAGCCTAATTGGGGTGATTCCCTTGTCCAGATTGAAGGAGATTGGCCTCCCCACAAATTTCCCCAGCTTACCATCGAAGACTTCCTTGAACTCTTCGATGAGGTAGTCGAGTTCGTCCCTGCCAATTTGGTTGATGCCCTCGATTGAGAGCCCCAGCGGCTTGAACCACTCCACTCCTAGCAGGTTCGGTCGGCTGTCCCTTACGACGGTGATGGGGAGCTTGCCTTCGAACTGCTTGTAGGTGACCCGGATGTTGGCTCTTCCTAGCACTCCGATGGGGTTTCCCCCGAAGTCGACAAGCTTGGAGTGTAGTGGCTTCAGCTCTCGCTTGGTGATGCTGGGTTGCAGGCGCTTCAACTGCTGCCAGTCCATGATGGAGTAGACCGAGCTGGAGTCTACCTCCATTTTGCAGGGTGCTCCTTCCACGTGGATGGTCACATGGAACTTGGTGGCACTGTCTGACGTCGTGTGAGCGATGGTCGTCTGGTGGACCGCTCCGCTCCGGGGAAATTCGTCGTCTCTGCGTCTGGAAGGGCCAGAGGACTGTTTGGATGACCTCTGGTAATCCTTCCGATTCTCGCGGGGATGGTGGCTGGAGGGCTCTGGGGCTGGTTCCTCAGCTCTGCAAGCTTCGGCGATGTGACCCCTTCTGTTGCAGCGTCGGCAGGTCGCATCTCTCCACTTGCAGGTTGCTCTGGCATGGTCCCCTCTGCAGCTGGCGCAGCGCTCCCCTTTGTAGTTCCGTTGGGCGGTTTCCCGCCTTGGGGGTCTGGATACCTTGTGGACAGTGGACTCTCCCTCCGACTCGGATCCAGCCGTGGAATCCTCTGTCGACGATTGCTCTGTGGAGCGAATCTTGTGGATTCCCTTGGCTCTGCTTACTGCGGCAGCTGCTTTCTCCGAGATTTCGGATGCGGTGGCTTCCTCCACCACATCCTTGAGCACGAGCTTCTTCCTGCTCAGGAATTTCTTTTGCAGGCCTCTGTCCCTCATGCCGAAGACCACGCGGTCAGCGATGGCATTGTCCACGTGGTCGAACTCACAGCTGGCTGCGATCTGGCGTAGGGCGGCCACGAATTCCTTGATCATCTCACCCTCCTTCTGGTCCCGTTGGTGGAAGGTGAAACGGTTCGCCACCGGTGTTCCTGTTGGGGCATAGTGGTCCTCCAGGATCTGCAGCAGGTCTGTCCATGGCACTTCTTCGATGTCTCGTGGTGCTACGAGATCGATTGCCATGTCGAGGACCTCGGAGCCGCAGTTGGCCAGGAAGATGCCCTTCTTTCGGTCATCATCGGCATCCCTGATGTTGTTGCCTCTCAGGTATTGCCGGAATTTCACTACGTAGGATTTCCACTTGTCCTTCCCTGGGCGGAAAGGAGCAAGGGCTGGCAAAGTGACTTCAGCGGATGCCATGCCTTTGGAAATGCCTACTGTAGTTCCCGGTGCCGGAGTCTTGTCTTGTTGGCTTGGTGCCGCGAGGTTCGTTCTTCTCTCAGTCCTTCGTCGCCAGTGTTAGATCGGCGCAGGAAAAGGAAGACGTGACCAGCTCGTTACATTAGTAACTTTTATTGAGTACAAGAAACAGTAGCAAGACTGGCCGTGCGCTGCCGGAGCTCTCCTTATATTCGCTCCGGCAGACGCACCGCCCCCTGACAGGGATTCAAACTTTCCCGCCCGGTGGCTGGCAGCCAATCCGGGCGGATGTCCTTATAAGGACATAACAGCTGGTTTGAAAGAGGGGTCAAAGAGGCCATCTATGTCAAAATTGAACAGCCCTCTTTCAACAGAGGGGGAGGGATACAACATCATCTATCTCCAGTCTACAACACAATCCTTTCAGCAATTCCAAGAAGGCTCCACACCCATTTTCACTACTCAGGTGACCCTGAGGACACAGATAAACCTCCAGGTGGCCTCAACGACTCTTTAAAAAGAATGCAAATGACCAGCTCTCTGCAAGGAGTATAAATCCTTCCATTCCTCACCATCCAACCCAGAGCTGAAGAAACTTCTTAAATGAGAAGCAAAACATCTTCAAAGAAAAACCAGAAAGTCCAGTTGTCTCTTGAAAAAGCACCTTTGAGACAACCATGACCTGGATGATTGAGAATCTCCAAAGACATATTTTTGGAAGAAAGGAATATGGATAATCCTTGATTTATAGTCATTCATTTAGTGACCATTCACTAAAAAAGTGAAAAAAGTGAAAAAAGTGACCGATGACTGTTTTCCACACCTATGACCCACTGTAGCCTCCCCATGGTCACATGATCAAAATTCAGGCACTTGGCAACTGGCATGTATTTAAGACAGTTGCATTGTCTTGGGGTCATGTGATCACTGTTCGTAGACCTTCCCAGCTGGCCTCCGACAAGCAAAGTCAATGGGGAAATGATTCACTTAACAACGACAGTGATTCGCTTAACAACCATGGCAAAAAGGTCGTAAAATGAGGCACAACATAACAACTGCCTTGCTTAACAATGGAAATTTTGGGCTCAGTTGTAGTTGTAAGTCGAGAACTACCTGCAATCTACCCTTGAATGCATTCTTCTCGTAGTACTAATTTAATTACAGCTGTACTTGGTAACAAATGGCAGGACAAACTATGCTGTTTTCGTTTTGTTTGTTTTTTTAACATTGGAAAGTCTCTTTCCTACTTTTACAGAGCTGTCAGGTCAAAATTCATGGCGTTGGATTTATTCCCTGTTTCTATTTTGGTTGATTCATTCATAATGCCCTGAAGTTCAAACAAGGAGAATTTTTGCCCAGAGAACAATGTTTATAATTTTAATCGCAGTTCTTCAACTTTGTAAATATTTACTGAAATATCTGTCATGTGCAAACTAAGGTGATGTGACGTTTAGGTATGAAATATAGCAGTCCTGAGTTGCAGCTGCTCCAAGCCTGCCAATAAATTATCTGTGCAAGGATACAGATATGATTTTTAAAATATATTTTCATATTCAGATCACTGTCCCGCAGAAGCTTTGCTATTAATGCCGAAGTCTCTTTAGATCGGTGTTTCCCAACCGTAGACATTTGAAAACGTGTGGACTTCAACTCCCAGAATTCCACAGCCAGCATTGTCACAGGATTTCAGAAGGCAGTGGGGCAGCCAATACAATGACAAACTCCAGGTCTTCACTTGATTGGTCAAAGAAACTCCGTACCTTGAAGTTAGCAAATTCCCAGAGAACAAATTTCAGGAATGGAGAGTGTATCCTTGTAGAGTGGTGCGATGCCTTCACACTGGCCATTAGATCTGTCGTTGATGCCTTGCTTACTTTTCCTTTTCCGTGGCATATTTTTCACAAGGACCACTTCTAACAGCAGCTGAAATTACCACACTACAGGTAATCCTCAATTTACAACCGTTCAAAGTTACAACTGAACTGAAAAAAGTGACTTATGACCTTTTTTAATACTTACAATCATTGTAGCATCCCTGCGGTCATGTGATCAAAATTTGGATGCTTAGCAACTGGCTCTTATTTATGACTATTGAAGTGCCCCAGGGTCATGTGATCACTTTTCGTGACCTTCTGACAAGCAAAGTCAATGGGGAAGCCAGATTCACTTAACACTTGTGTAATTAACTTAACAACTGCAGTGATCCACTTAAGAACTGTGGCAAGAAAGGTTGTAAAATGGGGCAAAAAACTCATTTAAAAATGTTTCACTTAGCAACATAAATTTTGGGCTCAGTTATGGTGGTAAGTCAAGGACGACCTGTATTAACTAGAGCCTAGCTCTTTTTTTTTTATTTTAAAGCATTGGAAAGAAATTGTTTGGAATTTCATATAACATGTAATTGAGCCTTAAATATAGTGTGGTATTTCAAACTAATCAAATGTCTCACTTAACAACATACGTTTTGGGCTCACTTATGGTCATAAGTCAAGGACTGCCTGTAATTGTGGAATTAAACTAATGCCAGGGTTCACACCAGAGGTGGATTTCAGCAGGTTCTTACCAGTTCTGGAGAACCGGTAGTGGAAATTTTGAGTAATTTGGAGAACCGAATAACTATGCGTTATTGCTTAACGCATTGTAAGCTGCCCTGAGTCTCCGGAGAAGGGCGGCATATAAATAAATTTTTTTTAAAAAAAACGGTAGTAAAAATTCTGACTGGCCCCGCACCCATCTATTCTCTGCTTCCCAAGTCCCAGCTGATCAGGAAGAAATGGGGATTTTGCAGTAACCTTCCCATGGAGTGGGGTGGGAATGGAGATTTTACACTATCCTTCACCTGGAGTGGGGTGGGAATGGAGATTTTACAGTATCCTTCCCCTGCCACGCCCACCAAGCCACGCCCACCAAGCCATGCCACGCCCACCAAGCCACACCCACAGAACCGGTAGTAAAAAATTTTGAAACCCACCACTGGTTCAGACATGTGCTATGAGGTGATTTAACTCCTTGTCCTTCATCCAGCTATGATTAATTTCCTTACTTTGTAATCTAGGGATTGAGGGAAAGAAGAGAAGATTGTGTCATGAGAATCTGAGATAGGCAATGAACTATCTTTTCTAGCAATACCCTGATCAGGAATATAAGTATAAGAATAGCCCACAGCACATATTCTGGCAGAGAGAGAAGCTCCCTGAGGATGGGTTCCAGCACGAGTCTAAAAGCTCGGAAAACTAAGCCTCTGATCTCGGTGACTGACCCAGATTGGATCTTGCAGGAATATACAGTAAGCACCCAGGGTCATTTCAATAGTGAGATGGATGGCATATTAATTAATTAATTAGGCACACAGATCAGACTGTGAAGTCATGCTTTGTCTTTACTTAGAACAGGGCTGTCAAACTCACAATGACACATCGTCACATGACGTATCGCAACTTCCCCCCCTTTGCTAAAATGGGAGTGGGCATGGGCAGTGCATGACACATCTGGCTTGCGGACCCTGAGTGTGACACCCCTGACTTAGAACCTCATCAAGCCACCATATTAGAACAAAGGACATGCTAGTTGATGTTGATGTTTGAGACTCTAGAAAGAGTGCAGAGAAGAGCAACAAAGATGATTAGGGGACTTGAGGCTAAAACATATGAAGAACGATTGCAGGAATTGGGTATGTCTAGTTTAATGAAATGAAGGACTAGGGGAGACATGATAGCAGTCTTCCAATATCTCAAGGGTTGTCACAAAGAAGAGGGAGTCAAGCTATTCTCCAAAGCACCTGAGGGCAGAACAAGAAGCAATGGGTGGAAACTAATCAAGGAGAGAAGTAACTTAGAACTGAGGAGAAATTTCCTGACAGTTAGAACAATTAATCAGTGGAACAATTTGCCTCCAGAAGTTGTGAATGCTCCAACACTGGAAATTTTAAAGAACAGATTAGATAACCATTTGTCTGAAGTGGTGTAGGGATTCCTGCCTAGGCAGGGGGTTGGACTAGAAGACCTCCAAGGTCCCTTCCAACTCTGTTATTCTATATTCTATAGTTAATGAAAAAAGCCTGATTAGAAAGATCAGCTGAAGAGCTTTGGAAACATTCAACATTTTTCTCCCTCTTAAATCTAAACATCGAGTCTTCTATTCAGTTTTATGTGATGAGCCATTCTGATACATCTAGACACACTTTGACATAGGCAGAAGTGCCCAAATAGAATGCATCCTGCCAAGGCCCAAAAATCATTTTTGGATAGATTAATCAAAGAAACCTCTAATCAGTTAAAATGCCCGTATCACACATAGCCTGAATGTTTTCATACTTCGTAATCTTGAATTAAAATATGGCCTGAGAAGTCGATTAGAGGGGCCTGACTCCCCCCACCCACCCATCTGTGTCTATGGAGATTCTCAGTCACCCAGATCATGGTTGTTCCAAGGGTCAGAACTGAAGAAGCTTCTTGTAGTTTTCTCATTTCCCCCTTTGGCAGTTAGTAATGAGCTGCTTTGCACTGATACATAAATGTAATGATCAAACTGGTATAATTATTTTTTTAAAACTTTGCCACTTTTAAGATATTGGAACGTGATCTAAATGAAAGGCTTGGAACTCCAGTCACTCCAATCACAAATGTAGAATGTCCTTGGCATTATTATTTTTGTTGTTTGGATTATCTTAGTTTGAAAACTCATGTGTAAAACCCTCGAACAATTCTAAGTTTCTTTGATTTATTACTGTGAAGTCTGTGGAAAAAATATATTATAATTTGATAGATAAATCAATGGTCACTAAAGCCTTAAAGATGAATTGCATCTGGCCAGAGTTCCATTTTTAAAAAGATATAGTAGGAGATGATGCACCTTCTCCATGTTAACTGTGAAATATTGTTGTTGTTGTTGTTAGTTGCAAAGTCATGTCCGACCCATTGCAACCCCATGGACAATGTTCCTCCAGGCCTTCATGCCCTCTACCATTCTCTGGAGTCCATTTAAGTTCATACCTACTGCTTCAGTGACTCTATCCAGCCACCTCATTCTCTGAGGCCCCTTTTTCTTTTGCCCTCAATCTTTCCCAGCAATAGGCTCTTCTCCAGTGAGTCCTTCCTTCTCCCCAACCCAGCAGCAGTCATTGATGAGAAAGAAAGCAAAGCAAGAAGGAACACTCCCTGCCAGATTTCCAGAAGAAAACTCAAATGGGGACGCTAGCAGGAAGTTGGAAGTTGCTCCTGCTCCCACTGCTTTTTTTGACTGCCTTTGGTCATTCTGTTCCTCTGTTTGGGTAAGGAAATACCTCTGAAACCATGACCCAACGGGACACAAGTTACCTAGTTTAATTTTTTAAAAAGGCAGAGTCCAACTGAACAGTTTTAAAACGCTTTTCAATACTTTAAAAAAAAAATCATATTAAAAGCATTTTGACAGGACAACAAATTACCCAGAAAAAAAAATGTATTATCCTTTTTTGTTTAAGTGATACTTAGACAGCTATCTATCTAGAATGTTTTTTATTTAGAAAACTCCTGTGCTGAAAAAGGGTTTGGTTTCAAGGACCTTAATGCCTGTTTTTTATATGCGTTGAAGAAGATTAATGAAGTCATTTAATAATTCAAGTGATGTTATTACTTAGCCGAGAATGATGTTTATGGTTCACTAACTATTTCCTAATTTTTTGTGGTTTGTAATTAACTCCCAAACTCAATGTGTCAACGTTTCTACAGGCTGCCTGAAATTACAGCTGGGATCATGTCACTCCCCTCCCGCTTACAAGCACATCTGGAAGCAGCACACAATGTTGAAGCATTCTAGAAATATCTTATTCCTCAACACTTCTTTATAGAATCATAGAATAACAGAGCTGGATGGGACCTTGGAGGTCTTCTAGTCCAACCCCCTGCCTAGGCAGGAAACCCTACACCACTTCAGACAAATGGTTATCCAACATCTCCTTAAAAACTTCCAGTGTTGGAGCATTCGGAACTTCTGGAGGCAAGTTGTTCCACTGATTAATTGTCCTAACTGTCAGGAAATTTCTCCTTAGTTCTAAGTTGCTTCTCTCCTTGATTATTTCCACCCACTGCTTCTTGTCCTGCCCTCAGGTACTTTGGAGAATAGCTTGACTCCCTCTTCTTAGGTGAGATATTGGAACACTGCTATCATGTCTCCCCTGGTCCTTCTTTTCATTAAACTAGACATACCCAGTTCCTGCAACCATTCTTCATATGTTTTAGCCTCCAGTCCCCTAATCATCTTTGTTGCTCTTCTCTGCACTCTTTCTTGAGTCTCCACATCTTTTTTACATCGTGGCAACCAAAACTAGATGCCCTGCACAAGGAAAGGGTCCTTTTTAAATAACCATCACCACCACATGTTTTTGAAAACTGTTATTTCCACTCCATTCTTCATGGTTTCACACAGATCTTTCAGACGGCAAATCTGAAGTTTCAGGCTATCTGAAGTTAAAAGATGCTTTACGATCTCTAAGACTAGAGGCAGCCTAGCTTGTTTTCATGAATGGTTTCCTTTAGGAACAAGAAAGGAGAGTGTCAAAGCATTGGTTTTTTCCAGTTTTTCCAGACTTCTTTTAAACTAGCCCTTTTTAAACAGACCACTTGTATGTAAAATAGAAATTCTCAGGGGATAGAATTCTGGGAATCTAAATCTACGTGTTAGAATGAACATCTGGGGGAACCACAACGAATTATTTCAGCACCATGAGCTATACAGCTCTCCCCAATAGCGGTCAAACATGCCTAACAATGCATTTCATTCTTTGGCTCCGATTTTGCAAAAGAATTGCTATCTCAAATATTACTTTTTTTTTCTTTTGTAATCCCCCCCCCCACACTTTGCTTGATGACCTTGCTATCAAGGCAAGAACCTTGAGTAAGAGGAGAAGAGAATTCCCAAGGTCAGCTTCTTCAGAGCCCAGATCATGTCTGGATTTTCTCATTTCCTCTCCTGCCAAACAATCAGCCCCAGAGCCAAAAGCGGACAAGATCCAGCTGCTGTAAAGTTCTTGGACAAACCAATTTGTGTGCCTGGTGGCGGAAAGAAGAGATGCCGTTTAACTGAGGAAAAGGCAAAGCAAGAAATTGGGAAGCTGAATTGCCTTGTTTTGGGCCAGAAATCCAGGAAGTGCATCGAAGTAAACAGGGGTGGGCTTCAAAAATTTTAGCAAGGGGTTCTCTGTCCGGTTGCTGGGTAGGTGTGGCCATGGCGGGCGTGGCCTAGTCGGCCTCCTGCACCACGGTGGGGGGGGGAGCATTTTTGCCCTCCCCGGGCTCCGGAGGATTTCCTTGAGCCTCTGGGAGGACAAAAACAGCCTCCCCAGGCTCCGGAGGCCTTCTGGAGGCCCGTTTCCGGCCTTCCCAAACTTTCAGTAGGCCCGTTTTTCACCTTCCCTGAGCCTTCGCGCACACCCTGCACTTACCTGTATCTAAAACGGGCCGCATGGGGACACCTCAGAGGGGAGGGGCAGGGTGGGTGGGATCAGCCAGGAGTGGGATTTGGGGGTTCTCTGAACTGCACAGAATCTTAACTAAAGGTTCTCCCGAATCTCTGTGAACCCCCAATAGTCCACCCCTGGAAGTAACTCCCCAGAGTTTTCTGTCTAAAATATCAGGTAGTCCTCAACTCACAACCATTTGTGTAACGACCGTTCTAAGTTACGATGGTGCTGAAAAAATGATTTATGACTGCTCCCTGTGTGTATGTCACAGCATCCCCACAGTCACATGATCAAAATTGGGACTCTTGGCAACCAGCATGTATTTACAATAATTTGAGCATCCTGCTGCAACTGTTGAGCATTGCTGTTTTTGCTTTTGGTGAAGGCAGGGTGTGTTGGAGGAGAAAAATTATATGAAATGCTCAGTTATCAAATATGGTCTTAAATATATCTTGGCCCTGAAGGCTTTCAACACCTTGAATTGCCTCAGAGGTTGAATATGAGTATCAAACTATTGTATACAAATTCTTTATTAATCTAGGACAAGGGTCCCCAACCTGTGGGCTGCAGTGCACTACGGGGGAATGGCCTGTTGTCCACCAGGCTGTGTGAGTGGCTGGCCAGTGCACACACATTTGTGTGTGTGTGCACTCCCCCACTCATGCTACTCACTTAACAACTTGCGGTCCCATTTGCATTGCACGCGCACGTAGCCCCATTCACATGTGCACATGCGTGCATAAAAGTGCTTGCCCCTCCACCCCCTCTGGGCCGCCAACCCAAAAAGATTGGGGAACTCTGATCTAGGAGGAAGATGATGATGGGTCACATGAGACAACTTGTCAGTCAAAAATTGTGTTTTCAAGAGTAGGCTGGCCGCTTGTACTATTTTTCAGATGACTGTATTTTAATTTGCCTTTTCTGAAGAGCAACCCAAGGCTCATGATTGTTTGTTTTTGCTTGCCAAAAAGAATTTCACTTGCCACTGAATGTCATACATCAATCAATTAGGTCCGCTTATTTCAATTATCTCACATATGTCCCATCTCCACCCCCACCCCCACCACCCCCGTCCCACCTCTCCTAGATAGTTTAGGATTAAAGTTAAGTACTGTATTGTTCAGTGGTTGACAGTTTCCTCTTCAAATTTATATACTCTGTTCAAAATCACAACAAGGATTGCACCAATCAATTATGAGGTAGGTAAAACCTTTTCAGACATGAAATTTTTAAACTAGTGGTGGCTAAGTAAGGAACAAGAAGCCAGTCTAGCCTAAATCTGATTTCCAGATATATTACACTGTTTAAAGGGGATCTAGTCAATCAACATCTAACATCTGAAATCACAACAAGGCCCCAGAGAAGCCACTGTTCATAGTCTTGGAGGGAGGGAGGGAGGGAGGAAGGAAGGAAGGAAGGAAGGAACATTTATGATGCTACCTGCCAGCTTCCCACAAGGAAACTCAATGGGGAAGCCAGCAGGAAATCAAAAGTTCACACACACACACACACACACACACTGCTTTTTTGCCAATCTGTGGTCATTCTGTTTCTTCTGCTTAGTAAGGAAGTATCACTGAAACGATGCCCCAAGGGGGCAAGGATTGTCTAGTATTTTTTTTACAAAATTAGAATGATTCTATATTGCCCCAGCTAAAGGGCAGCATCTAGCCAGTTTGATGGATTGATTGATCAAGCTATCCAGTTGGTTTTCACTCCTAGGAATCACACAGGTAGATTTTTCTACATGAAAATCTGTCCTTTACTTGATCCTTCAGGTCTTTCCACGGTGCACTAAACACCACTATAATTGAATCCATCATACTGATACCAAAAGACTACTGTAAATGGCTTTGAACTGGGTAGGCAGGGCTTGGAGTTCATAGGAAATAATGGAGGTGTAGACTAGACTGGGAAATCTATTCTTCTCTCTTGTGTTCTCTTAATCTCATTCCTGCCCCTCAAAAATATAAGAATATATTATTTTCTAGTTTTCAATGCTTCATTTCGCTGCCTGCAGGGGTGGGCTACTGGGGATTCGCAGGGGTTTGGGAGAACCTCTAGTTAAGATTCTGTGTAGTTCAGAGAACCCCCAAATCCCACTCCTGGATGGCCCCGCCTACCCCACCCCACTCATCCCAGGAGTCACCATGCAGCCCGTTTTGGATGCAGGTAAGTGCAGGGTGCACGCAGAGGCTCAGGGAGGGCGAAAAATGGGCCTACCGTTTCCAGCCTCCAGAGGGCCTCCGGAGCCTGGGGAGGCTGTTTTCGCCCTCCCGGAGGCTCAAAAAAAGCCTCCGGAGCCCGGGGAGGACAAAAACGCATCCCCCCAACATGGTGCAGGAGGCCAACTACACCACACCCACTTTGGCCATGCCCACCCAGCAACTGGGCAGAGAACCCCTTGCTAAAATTTTTGAAGCCCACCCCTGCCTGTATGTTCAACTTTGCTTGCCCCTCTTCTGTTTACTCACTATAATCTGCTCTCTCTTTGTTCTTTCATGATAGACATGACTGCAATTGCCTTGACTTTCTATTGTTCTCCAGAAACTGGAGTCTTTCTGTCTCTGATTCAAGAAGGAACTAGAACCACCATAACTAAGGAACTGCTGCTATAATATCTACTATGTTTTTGATTTAATTTTCCTTTTAATTAAAAGTGGATTCTAGATTACCTCATTTAACAATGCGTTGTATAAAAAGTATTTCCTTTTGTCTTCTTTAAAACACCCCCCCATTCGTTGGCGGGTCCCAAGGAACAATATTATAATTTAACAGGAAAAAATATATCTTTCAATCTAAATTTTCCACATTGTGTGTAATATTTTAAATCTGTCCGTGAAATTCCTCCTTCCTCAGCACTTTCAAAACTAAAAATTGGACGTCATTATTTAGGTGAAATAATGATTAGTCAACTCCCAGAGGTAGAAACATCATTATTTAATAATTGAAATAATGGGAGTTTACTAAATTTTGTTTCCTTTAAACTTTTTCCAACTCTATGTTACCCTTTTTGGAGATGAGGCAGCTGGGGTTGTACAAAGGAATCCAATCATGGTCACTTCATAAATTTCCAGTAGCATTGTATTGGCAGGATAATTTTCCATTTTCTTCCAAATAATATCTAAAATGAAACTGGCCTCTTTCTCTCCATGATATTTTTATTTAATTGATCCCAAGATCCAGTTCCTACTCAGTCACTGACAGTTGGTGTGTTGAATCTCCAAGTCAAAAGCCAGCATACAAAATATGGAAGGAACATGTAGTGATTTTATAAGGTTTAATGTAAGTCAAGAATTTGCTGATACAGTGTCTGAAATAAAATAAGTGATACATAACAAATATACAGTATGTACTAGAATGCCATTGTTACTACCTTTTTCATTTGGCCACTTATTTCAGAGTAGGTTTCTCATCTTTAAGAATTTGAATCCATTTATTTTATTCCATAGAAAAGGAAGAAATCACAGGTCAACAAGTCTAAAAAAGAACACAAATGTGTCATACATTTTTATTTATTTATTGATAGGCCGCTCATCTTATTTTGTGGATTAGAATTTAACATAAAAATTTGAATCTCACAGATGCCATGAGTATTTTCCAACTTGCCTTCCCAACTGTCATTTCTTTTTCATATTCTAAATTATTATTGTTGTTAGTTGCGAAGTCATGTCCGACCCATCGCAACCCCATGGACAACATTCCTCCAGGCCTTCCTGTCCTCTACCATCTTCTGGAATCCATATAAATTCATGCCTACTGCTTCAGTGACTCCATCCAGCCACCTCGTTCTCTGTTGTCCCTTTCTTCTTCTTTTTTTTAAAATTTTTTTTTATTAATAATAAAAAGAAAAAACAATACATTAAAACAACATACAAAACAAACAAACATCAATTCAGTCCAATGACTGACTCTTAGAAGTTACTACCACGGTGGGTTATTTTTCGTCTTTCTATTTGTATCAATATCTACAATCACCTGTTTACATGGTTATATATGTATATATATAATTGACTCCTTATTTACTTCTATGCCTTTCTATTAAATAGTCGAAAATTATCTTTATATTCCTATTTTTGCCTCCAGCCAGCTGTACCATCTTTGCCATACTAAATAGTAATCAGTATCGTCTTTCTCTTGTATTTCTTTTGTGAGCTTATCCAATTCTGCACATTCTGTAATTTTAGCTATTATTTTATCTTCAGTAGGTAACTGTTCAGATTTCCAATGTTGGGCAAAGAGTATACGTGCTGCTGTGAGGATATGGATGATCAGATATTTTATTTCTTTGGTATATTTTGCTGTGATTATTCCCAATAAAAAGGTTTCCGGCCTCATTTCAAGTTTTTGTTTCGTGATTTCTTCAATCATTGTTTTAATTTGCTGCCAGTATTGTTTTGCCTTACAGCATGACCACCAGAGATGATAATAAGTCCCTTTCTTTGATTTACATTTCCAGCACAACGGAGATGTATTTGGGAACATCTTGGCTAGGCGCGCTGGTGGAAGGTGCCATCGGTAGAACATCTTGTAAAGGTTTTCCTTGTAGGGTATAGACAGTGTCATCTTATAATTTATCTTCCACAAATTCTCCCACTTATCCAATTCTATAGTATATCCTATATTTTTGGCCCATGTTATCATATTCTCTTTGACAACTTCCTCTTCTAATTTGTATTTTAGTAGGTACTTATAGAGGCCTTCCTGTCCTCTATCATCCTCTGGAGTCCATTTAAGCTCACGCCGACTGCTTCAGTGACGCCATCCAGCCACCTCATTCTCTGTTGTCCCTTTCTTCTTTTGCCCTCAATCTTTCCCAGCATTAGGCTCTTCTCCAGTGAGTCCTTCCTTCTCATTAGGTAGCCAAAGTACTTGAGTTTCATCTTTAGGATGTGGCCTTCTAAAGAGCAGTCAGGGTTGATCTCCTCTAGGACTGACCGGTTTGATAGCCTTGCAGTCCAAGGGACTCGCAGGAGTCTTCTCCAGCACCATAGTTCAAAGGCCTCCATTCTTTGGCGCTCAGCCTTCCTTATGGCCCAACTTTCACAGCCATACATTGCAACTGCAATTCTAAATTATACCTACCTCAAATTTCTATTCACCAACAGATTTCCAGCCTCCTGTTCAGACCAACCACTCTCTATAGCCAAATACACTAAAAACAGATGTAAATTTTTTTAAAAAAATATTCTGAGTTTCTAATGATTTAAAATACTTTTTTGTCATATCTCAAAGATATTTAAAACATCAGAATGATGATACAATATCCTAATTGTGAGGTAACTTATCAAGATTCTAGCTCAGGACCTGGGTACTTACGAGACCGCCTTCTGCCACTGATAGCCTCCCACCGACCAGTTCGCTCCCACAGAGAGGGACTCCTCAGGTTGCCGTCGGCTAAATTATGTTGGCTGGTGATACCCAGGGGGAGAGCCTTCTCTGTAGGAGCCCCTGCCCTTTGGAATGACCTGGACATACGCAAGATCTCTGACCTCCGAGTTTTCCGCTGTGCTCTTAAGACCCTGCTCTTCCGACAGGCAGGGCTAGCTTCATAATTGAGTTTTAAATTCGGAGTTCTTAAATTTTTTGGGTTTTTAAGCTAATTTTGGCCTTAAATGTAATATTTTTAAGAATTTTTTAAAATTTAAATTGTGATATTTATATTGTGTTTTACCTGGCTGTACACCGCCCCGAGTCCCTCGGGAGAGGGGTGGTATAGAAATAAAATTATCCTTATCCTTATCCTTATCCTTTATTCTTTCCCCTCCATTGAGTTCAAACATTTCTACAATTATTATAGCCTGTTTGTATGTCTTCCCACCCTTTCCTTCTTCGCTCTGAGGAAAGTAAATTTTATTTTCTCATGCATATACTGTATAATTTTATCCCATGGGTATATTCTATACTTTATACATAAAACCAGGCTTCACTCTGCAAATCTATAGCTTTAAACAACATCTCTCTCACCGCAATTTATTTAAAATAATGAGGATTGATGACCTTAAGCCCTGTAGGCTAAATTCCAACCTCAAATACATACGAATGACGTCAATTGAGTTATTTAAAGTAACTGAGGGCAACAAGTCGCCCCAACTCAGACTCTTCTCTTTAAAATGATTGCAGAGGTCGTTATTATCTTATCATCTGCAGGCCAGCCAAGGCGCATAATGAGGAATCTGTGGCTACTTCAAAATTTAAAAATTTAGGAGTCATCGCACAAGGGAAGAAGAGAAAATGTCACTTAATTATAGCAGAGTGAATCGTGATGGAAAGTGCCTTCATCAGTTCAGTGACTTTTTTTAAAGAAAAAAAAAAGCTAAATAATTCTCGGAATATAATATGGCCCCTGAGAAATAAGAACATCCATAGGCAAGTACGAAAGAGCCTTATAGACAATATTATTTTGTCCCAAAGAAAACAACATAATTTTATATCACGCAGAAAAAAATTGATTAATCAGTTTGGACTGGACAGAAAACACAGCGTTTCTGACAACTGACATTCCTGCACAGCTTGCTTGAGTTGGGCAATAAAAACCCGGGGTTACAAAAAAAAGTCTTAAAGAAACAAGTCCTAGTTTCAGAGCATATAATCCTGCTTTTCTCCCCAATTAAAATTCCTCTGTGGAACAAAAGCTTACCAGTTCATCAAATAAAGTAACTACGTGAAGTGTTCCCTGTACTATTATTAAAATCATTGCATTTTGTGGGAAGCATACAAAAACTTCCAGTTGACTGAACTGCAAAATATTATTGCAGATAAAATAAAAATTTGCTTTCTGCTCGCATCATCTTTTACAATTCCTTTAAGGGTGAATTGAATGAAGCAGAGGCGAATACAGGTTAAAGGAAGGAGCCATTATGCCTGAACCATTACTTCAATGAGGATTTATTTTCATATTTTATTTTCCCCCTTTTCATATCTGCTTCTCGGTTTTGCAGACTAGAAAACAAATAAAGTATCTACAGAACAGATGAAGCAAGCAACGTCGTAATACAATATTCGTGTTTTCTCCGGGATATTACAAAACCTGAGAAGATGCAGAAAAAGGAATTTTCTAGCCGAAAAATATATGAGGGCTTTTTTTTTTTTTTTGCTTAACAAATAGACTTCTCCCCTTTGATAACAACTGAACCATTTTAGTTTATATTATTTTTTGCTATGATGGCACATCTGGCAGGAACACCAGTAGTGAAATGCAGCTGGTTCTATGTGGCTCGGGTGAACCTGTAGCGCCGGTGCTGGGAGGCTCCGCCCACCCACCCGGACGTCCTCACGTCCTGTTTTTGATGCTCTGTGCATGTGCAGAAGGTCCTGTGCATGCGCAGAGGTGTCGCACATGAGTGAAGCGAGTGCACGCACACGCTCCCATTTGCAAACCGGTAGCGAAGGTAAGTGGATTTCACCCCTGAGGAACACCCTATAAAAATTGTTAAATAAAGTGAAACAAGCTGCAGAGATTGAGATCCTGACATGGGAGTCAAAGAAAGATGGCAGCTATGCCATGGGATGGAATCTCCCAATTCCAGGGAGGGAATTGGCTGTCTTGTTGATTTTTTTTACTCTCTCCCTGAAGATAACCCTGAATCCTGAGGAAGATTCAGATTTTTGGACTTCCCTTTCAGCAGCAAAGCAGAGCAGTTAGATCTGTTGTGGCGATGAGAGTTCATTAAGAGCAAAGATTCTGGAGCAGCCCTCTAGAGTGGCTGCCAATGTTTGTCCTAAGCATGAATTAAGACTGCACCTGGATCAAGAGGTAAACCAGTTGAGGAGCAGCAGTAGCTAAAGCACCCCTGATTGTCTGTCCCAAAGTTGCTTCTTCAGGAGGCAACTGGACTTTCTTGTTTTTTCTTGTGAAGATGTTTCGCTTCTCATCCAAGAAGCTTCTTCAGCTCTGACAGGATAGTGGGGAATGGAACGATTTCTGTTCCTTGCAGACAATTGGTAATCTGCATCCTTTTGGAGGGTCATTGAAAAGGATGCTAAATCTAGTGAAGAGAAGGACCAGGGGAGACATAATAGCAGTCTTGCAATATTTGAGGAGCTGACACAGAGAGGAAGAGGTCAAGCTATTTTCCAAAGCACCTGAAGGACAGACAAGGAATAATGGATGGAAACTGACCAAGGAGAGATTCAACCTAGAAATGAGGAGGAACTTTCTGACAGTGAGAACAATCAACCAATGGAACAGAAGTTGCCTTCGGAAGTTGTGGGAGCTTCCTCACTTGAGACTTTCAAGAAAAGATTCTGACACCATTTGTCAGAAATGGTGTAAGGTCTCCTGCTTGAGCAGGGGCTTGGACTAGATGACCTATAAAGTTCCTTCCAACTCTATTAATCTGTTAGATCAGCTGTCTACAAGGAATATAAATCCTTCCATTCCTCACCACCCTGTCAGAGCTAAAGAAGCTTCTTGGATGAGACCCGAAACATCTTCAAAAGAAAAAACAAGGAAGTCCAGTTGCCTCCTGATAAAGCACCTTTGGGACAACCATGACCTGGATGACTGAGAATCTCTACAGACTCTGATTGTCTGTTTGTGGGAAGATGGGACTGGAGGACCCAATGCTTAATTGACAAAATTGCAGCACTGTGCTGGTAATTGTAATGATGGCAACGACAATGATGTGGCTGGATCACCTTCCTTCTTCATTTCTTCCAGAGCTGCAGATCAGCCAAAGTGATGATGCCCACAAGCATTGGCGTACACAACCATTGGAGGAATAGGGCAGAGCAGCAGCAGGAGAAGATCGGTCAATCATCTGGAGGGGCTGTGTTATGCTCTATGGTTGCCTTAAAGTCTACCCCCATTCACAGGGGCTATTTTACCTCCTTTGTTTTTCACCAGGACTTGTTTGTTTATCTGTCAGCAGCTCCAAAGTTCTCATTTTCTGGTTCCCAAAACTGGCCAAGAGTAGAACTAGTGAACGTTGATAAGTGAGGACTGGTTGAGGAGCTATTTTTAGCAGTTTGGTGTAATGGTTAAGGCATCAGGCAGGAAATCTAATTCTAGTCCTGCCTTGGACACCATGCCAGCTGAGTGACCTTGAGCCAGTCACTTTCTCTCAGCCCTATCAAGGAAGCAATGGCAAACTACTTCAGAAAAACCCGGCAAAGAAAATGGCAAACACTTGTCCAGCAAGTCTCTGAGAATCAGACACGGTTGAACCAAAAAAGTAAAATAAAATATATCCTTAAGATGAACTCAGTTCTTTATAAATAAGGTAGTCCTTGCCTTACAACCAAAATTGAGCCCAAAACTTCTGTTGTTAAGCAAGAGAGTTGTTACATGAGGTTTGCCTCATTTGATGACCTTTCGTGCCATAGTTACTAACTGAATCACTGTAGTTCTTTAGTAACATGGTTGTTAAGTGAAGCTGGCTTCCCCATTGACTTTGCTTGTCATAAGGTTGCAAAAGGTGATCACATGACCCAGAGACACTGCAATCATCATAAATATGAGTCAGTTGTCAAGCATCTGAATTTTGATTATGTGACCAGAGGGATTCTTCAATGGTCGTGTGAAAAATGGTCATAAGTCACTTTTTTCAGTGCCATTTTACCTTTGAATAGTCACTAAATGAATTGTCATAAGTCCAGGACTACCTGTAAACACAGAATCGTGCCATTTCTTGGCAATACTATTTACTATTGCCTTCTTCTGGGTTTTCTTTTCTCTTTTTTTACTTCACATTGTTTAAGTAAAACTTTGACATTTTTTTTACTATTCTTCAATCTAAATAGTAACAACTCTGACCCTCCTTAGTTTCTGAATTTACACACGGTTCGCTATGTACACAAGTGTTAGGAGTAACCTTCAGCTTGGATGGCATAAAAATATGAAATAAATTAATGGGTAGCTTTTAAAAAGAGCAAAAACTGGCTATCGAACTTCTATGACTTATCTGCAACGGGGTATTTGTGGAAAATATGAGAGGGATGGTGCTATTATACTCAAAGCTTCCTTCCAGCCATCCCAGACAGATTTCTTTCCGCTGTGAAAAGAAAATGTTGGGGAAATGGATGTGTGTTTGGCTCTAGCGAGACCGTTTCTGTGTCTTGGAAAATCTCACTGCAGGTACTTGTCCATCCAGAAAGGATTGTGTAATTATTAAACACTGATGACAAGGTTTGGTTGAAAGCCCAATGGAGGACTTCAGAGACAGCTTGCTTTGATTTGGAGTGAATTACAGTCTGACTAGTTGATTTCAGACATGAGTTTTGGCTAGATTCATGCCTCCCGCTGACTAACTTAGGAAAAACAAAAGACTTGTAGGAAGAAGTAGACAATTATGGAGAGAGAAAAAATCCTGTGACTGTAGAGCTGGAAAAAGCTCAGTTAGGCCATCACGTCCAAATCTCCTCAGGGTAAGAATTCAATTATCTCATACAGATGATGGACTAGTGTCTGTCTGAAGACATCACCATGTTCCTCCACAATAGGTTCATTAATAGTTTCTTTTAGATCCAAAGGTGCTTTTTTTTCTTCTTCCCTCAAAAGGTAAGTGGACTTTCTTGTTTTTTCCTTTGAAAACATTTCACTTGTCATCCAAGAAGCTTCTTCAATTCTAAATGACTGGTAAGGAATGGAAGGATTTATATTCTTTGCAGTCATCCAGTTGTTAGCATTCTGAGGGTCAGTCATAATCTCTCTGAAAGTTGGTTTTTAAGCTCGCTGAGAGTCCTTGAGGACATTTGGAGGTTTATCTGTCTCCTCAGAATCACCTGAATCAGAATGCAAACAGATGGGACTGCTGAAAGTTTTGTGTTGTAAACAGGAGATAGGTGGTGTTGTATCCCCCCCCCCTCTGTTTGCAGGAGATCAGAGATCAGAAGAGATCAGAATAGAGCTGGAAGGAACCTTGAAGGTTTTCTAGTCCAACCCCCTGCTCAAGCAGAAAACCCTCTACCAATTCAGACAAGTGACTGCCCAGTCTCTTCTTAAAAACCTTCAATGATGAAGCACCCACAACTTCTGAAGGTGAGCTGTTCCATTGGTTAATTGTTCTCATTGTCAGGAAGTTTCTCCTTAATTCCAGATTGCGTCTCTCCTTTATTAGTTTCCATCCATTGTTTCTTGTTCTGTCTTCTGGTGCTTTGGAACATAAGTTTAACAGATTGGCAGAGTTGGAAGGGACCTTATAGGTCATCTAGTCCAACTCCACCCCCCCACCCCACCCCGCTCAGGCAGGAGACCCTACACAATTTCTGACAAATGGCTGTCCAATCTTTTCTTGAAAGTCTCAAGTGATGAAGCTCCCACCACTTCCGAAGGCAACTTCTGTTCCATTGGTTGATTGTTCTCACTGTCAGGAAGTTCCTCCTCATCTCTAGGTTGAATCTCTCCTTGGTCAGTTTCCATCCATTATTCCTTGTCTGGCCTTCAGGTGCTTTGGAAAATAGTTTGAGCCCCTCCTCTCTGTGGCAGCCCCTCAAGTAATGGAACACTGCGATCATGTGCCCCCCCCCCCAGTCCTTCTTTTCTCTAGACTAGTCAAACCCAAATCCTGCAACCATTCTTCATATGTTTTTGTCTCCAGGCCTTTAATCATTTTAGCTGCTCTTCTTTGCACTGTTCAATTTTCATATAAATAATCTATTTGACTCTCTTTCAAAGTAATGGTCTGCTCTGTCCAGAATGTGAATCTAAATATAATATACACCTTTTGAGGTGGGGGTGGAGCACGTTTGGGATAACCACGACCTGGATGATTGAGAATCTCCATAGACATTTAGCTATGTTCTTTTAAACAGAGTTCTCTAACATTCAGCTTATTCTTCCAATCCATCACTTAATACTAGTATTCTGGGTCTTGTATCTGTGTCGACTGAGAACAATTGCTGAGTTTCCTCCAGGTGATGCCCATCCCATGCTTGAAACATACAGTACTATCAGATTCCTATTTAGTTGTCTTTAACATTCAAAATGAAGGCACAGGTCTCATTGCTTTGTTCTACTGAAACATGAACTTCCTCCATAAGGATTTGCGTGTCTTCAATTTGTAGTTCGTCATTAGCCTATGTACCATCACTTGAAGTTCCATCTCATGGCTGTTTCAGGATCTAGTGCACGGGTGTGAAACTCGATCGCCATCATGGGCTGGATCATGACGTATCGTGATGTTTTTTGCCACTGCAGAGTCGGGTTGGGTGTTCTGCCCCAGCTACGGAACCCAAGAAATGTAGCACACACAAAACTCCATTTAAACAACTCCGTTTACTCAAACAGTCTTTTTCAAATGCAGGCTATTACTAAAAATGTCCTTAACAGCCTGCCAGAAATTCCAAAGATTAGATAAAGGCTTACAATAGTTGGCAATTAGCCCAGAAACCAGGTTTGCAAGGAAAATTCACTCTCAAATGCTCAACGAACGACCAGACGAACACACGTTGTTTCCTGCCATGTTTGCCAGCTAGGTGCAAACTTAAATAGGCTAAGGGAGTGGCCAATTAGTCCCAAGCCTTACTCTCGAGGAGACCTCCTCCTGAGAAACCACTCCTGCCTTTTGACAGCTCTGCGTCCTCGTACATTGAGAAGAGGCTCCTCCACTTCACTCTCTTCACTTGAAGGAGCCTCTGGAGGATCTGAAGGCCCTGGCTGAATCTCTGCCTCTGGCACCACATCTTCTTCAGCCTTCTCGCTGTCCGACTCGAGCCCCAGCTGCACAGGCTGCTGGCGCGACATCACACCAGCCTCCTCATCGTCAGGATCAGCCACAATCCGCGCAGGCCGCTGGCGGGCCACAATATTGGGTATGGCCTGCATGTAACCAGGGGGTGGACTGCTGGGGGTTCGCAGGGGTTTGGGAGAACCTCTAGCTAAGATTCTGTGTAGTTCAGAGAATCCCCAAATCCCACTCCTGGTTGGCCCCGCCCACCCCTCCCCTTCCAGGAGTCCCCATGCGGCCCGTTTTGGATGCAGGTAAGTGCAGGGCACACATGGAGGCTTGGGGAGGGTGAAAAATGGGCCTACCGGAAGTTCGGGAAGACTGGAAACAGGCCCATTTCTAGACTCCAGAGGGCCTCTGGAGCCTGGGGAGGCTGTTTTCGCCCTCCCGGAGGCTCAAGGAAAACCTCCAGAGCCCAGGGAGAGCAAAAACACCCCCCTGCCATGGTGCAGGGGGCTGACTAGGCCACACCCACCATGGCCATGCCCACCCAGCAACCGGGCAGAGAACCCCTTGCTAAAATTTTTGAAGGCCACCCTTGCATGTAACATATCCGGCCCGTGGGCCACCAGTTTGACAGGCCTGATTATTGTGCTTCAGAAATGATGAAAGAAGACAAGCTGTTCCTGACAGACTGTAGCTGAGGAACACAAGGCCACATGGAGGAAAAGGAGGACATTCTTGTTGCCAAGTTTACAGTATTTTTGTTTGTTTGTTTCTGGGTTTTGACTACACCTTTCAGGATGACAGTTAGCCAGCAAAGTGGCTTCCAAACCATGTAAACCATTTTAAATCAAAATACACAATAAATATTTTAAAACAAAGAAATATCTAGGCTTTTTTTCTGTAGGAAATTGATGCCAGTGATGGAAGGTGTCAGTGGAAGAGTCCAGCTGAGCAAGATTTTATGGCTTCTGACCTCTTTCACCTCCCTGCAGGACTCTCCTGCTGGACTGTTGGAGGTAATGTCTCAGAAATGTTTTCTTGCTGGTTCCAAGATAGGAGGCTTTCCAGGGGATCAGATTCCTTTGTGTGAGTGTAGATCACTAAACTAGTAGAGAATAACTGCATTGTTTTCTCCGAACGCTCTCTCTGTGCTGAAAATATGGATTTAATTGTCATTTGTAGGCTGGAGAATTTGGTAGTCAAGAACATTTTCTCTCAGCCATCACATTTTCTGAAATGACTTGTTGGCCCAAACTAGAATGGGATTCTAAGTTGTTTAAAAAGCTGCAACAAATGTTCTAAGGTTGAACATTTTTGAGTCTGGACTTGCTGATTGCATTACTTTTTACTCTTTGTGTAGAATCAAAATGGTGGAGTTTGAAACTTGTTGGAGTTTGAGAAGTGAAACCTGCCTCCAGAAAGTGGGAGGGGTATGCTCTGTTCCATATTTGGGTAGACAAGGTTGCCCTGATCTCACTGGAAAAACACTTACTCTCCCCCCTGCAGGGGTGAAATGCTACCGGTTCAGGCAAACTGGCCCGAACCGGTAGGAACAAATGTGACTGGTTCGCCAAACCGGTAGTAAAAATGCTTTAAAAAGTAAAAAAAAAAAAAAAAAAAAAAAGTTCCGAAGATGGTGCAGCACAGCTGATCATCTGAACACTTTTTACTTTTCTCAGCATTTTTTTTTAGTATCCATTCGGGCAATAGGTAGTAAAAAAAATGCTTTAAAAAAGTAAACAAAAGGATCCAACAATCAGCTGTGACAATCAGCTGTGCCACGCAACCCTCAGAACTTTTTTTTTTTTACTTTTTAAAGAATTTTTTGCTACCTATTGGGGGAAGTCCATTTTTGTTCCCAGGAGGCTTCCCTGAAGCCTGCTAGGCCAAAAATGGGGGAGGGGGTGGGGGTTCCATTTTTGATCCCAGGAGGCTTCCCTGAAGCCTGCTAGGCCAAAAACGTGGTGGGGGGGTGCTAAGAATGAAAGAAAGAATGAATGAATGAAAGAAAGAAAGAAAGGAAGGAAGGAAGGAAGGAAGGAAGGAAGGAAGGAAGGAAGGAAGGAAGGAGGGAGGGAGGGAGGGAGGGAAAAAGGAGAGGAAGGAAGGACCACAAACCTGGCACTAGATACAGCTTCAGAGGATACCTTGAAAGAGCACAGCAATCAATTCAGGGCTGGAAGGGACCTGGAGGTCATCTAGTCCAACCCCCTGCTCCAGCAGGACATTGTTAAAGTGAGTTTCTGTCTTTTGACCCTCCCAGTCACATGACTACATAGCCACGCCCATGCAGTCACATGTCCACCACCAAGCCACACCCACAGAACAGATAGGAAAAATTTTTAGATTTCACCACTGCCCCCCTGGTACAGCTCACAAAGAGAGGAGAGCCTGTGGCCTAGAGGTTAATACATCTGCCTAATATACGCAGGCGGCCTGGGTTTGAATCCCAGAATGGTATGGCTAGCTGATGAGAACTAAAAAGCTTGAAATAGCTATACTAGTCTCCCTTTATTTCTTTGTCGGTAAATTTAAATTTAACACAAAATAGTTTGTCACAGAAGCAACTGCCTGCAAAGACTCCTTGGGGTTGAAAAGCGAAAGCGGAAGAAGTATGCTCTGTCCTATATTTGGGTAGACCAGGTTGCCCTGATAGACCGGTCTCACTGGAAAAACACTCTGCCTCCAGATAGACAAAAGTGCTTTCATGTTTCCTGGTGATCATCCCAGTTGCCAAGTCATGTCCAATTTTGTGACCCCATGGACCATAGCACACCAGGCCTCCCTGTCCTCCTCTGTCTCCCACAGTTTGCCCAAATCATTGTATCAATGACACTATCTAACCATCTCAGCCTCTCCCACCCGCTTCTCCTTTTGCCTTCAATATTTCTCAACATCAGGGTCTTTCTTCTCATTTGGTGGCCAAAGTATTTGAGCTTCAGCTTCAATATCAGTCCTCCAAAAGAAGAGTAGGGTTGGTTGTCTTTACGATTGACTGTTCTGATCCCCTCCAAATCCAAGGGAATCTCAAGAGTTTTCTCCAACATCACAATTTGAGAGCATCTATTCTTCAGTGTTCAGCCTTCCTTATGGTCCAATTCTCACAGCCATTCATTATTTCTGGGAAAACCGTAGCTTTGACTATAGATCATCATTTGCTTTCCTTAAATTAAGATGATGTCATGTCAATGACAATTTATGCTGACACCAGTGATATAGTTAGGATCAGGGCATTACACTCCTTAGGGGCATATTCCCCGCCAAAAGCTACAATTTCTGGATCTACTTTTTCTGGTTATTACAGTAATTTTGTCTCTCCTTTCTCACCATTCTCTCTTCTGTTTCCCCTCCATCACAATATCTGGGTGTATACATAAAATGCCTCTTTTCTCTTAGTATAGAAATAGGAATAGAATAACAGAGTTGGAAGGGATCTTGGAGGTCTTCTAGTCCAACCCCCTGTTTAGGCAGGAAACCCTACACCACTTCAGACAAATGGTTATCCAACCCCTTCTTAAAAACTTCCAGTGTTGGAGCATTCGGAACTTCTGGAGGCAAGTTGTCCCACTGATCAAGTGTTCTAACTGTCAGGAAATTTCTCCTTAGTTCTAAGTTGCTTCTCTCCTTGATTAGTTTCCACCCTTTTCTTCTTGTCCTGCCCTCAGGTGCTTTGGAGAATAGCTTGACCCCCTCTTCTTTGTGGCAACCCCTGAGACATTGGAACACTGCTATCATGTCTCCTCTAGTCCTTCTTTTCATTAAACTAGACATACCCAGTTCCAGCAACCATTCTATATGTTTTAGCCTCGAGTCCCCTAATCATCTTTGTTGCTCTTCTCTGCACTCTTTCTAGAGTCTCAACATCTTTTTTACATCATGGCGACCAAAACTGAATGCAGTATTTCAGGTGTGGCCTTACCAAGGCCTATGTATTCCAAGTGTGGCCTTATCATTGCCTATGCATCTGATCTATTAAAGCTTACAAGATAATAAATTTGTTGTTTAAGATTCCAGAAGTCTCTTTTCTGCATTTTTAACTGGATAGACTAAGAACTGCAAGCTTAGCAGGGTGCCATTGTCTCAACATTTTCATAACCATCAGATTGTGCAGAAGGGTTATTTAATTTGAGATATTAAATAAATAGGTAATAGAAATGCCATCTAACATTTACTTATTTTTTTTAAAGCTGCCATTACAAAGATGTATAGAAAGAACAAAATGTAAAAGGTAAATATTGTTGTAGCCAAAACATTCCATAAATGTAAAATATTTGCATTTGCAATAGTAGAGAAGACTTTGGAAAATGGCAATTCATTTAGAAAAGTTTGGGCCCCCAGAAAAAAGACCATGAGGTATCCAATAATTCTAAGAGAAAGACTATGGAAATTCACTCTGGAACATAATTCATTAGATAAGAGGTGACCTCTTCAAGTTCTGAGGTGACCTCTTCAAGTTCAAGAGGTGACCTCTGTCAAGTTCTGAGTTCAGCATATTTTGGATTACTTTCAATTACCATACTATATTTAAGGCGCAACTCAATGGTGGGATTCAATTTTTTTTACTACCAGTTCTGTGAGTGTGGCTTGATGGGTATGGCTAGGGGTGTGACAGGCAGCACTCGGCCTCCTGCACCCTCCTGGGAGCAAATTCGGGCCATGGGGGCACCCCCATGCCTCATTTTGGGCCTAGGAGGCCTCTCTGAAGCCTCCTGGGAGCAAAAATGGGCCACAGGGGGACACCATTTTGGGCCTAGGAGGCCTCCCTGCATTTATCTGAGAGCCAAAATGGGGCGTGTGGTGACTCCTGAAAGGGGCGGGGTAGGAAGGGGTGGGGCCGGCCAGCAATTTAACTACCTTTTCACCCAAATCGGCCCGAACCGGCTGAATCCCACCACTGGCTCAACTACATGTTATATGAAATTCCAAACAATTTCTTTCCAATGCTTTAAAATAAAAAAAAGGAACTAGGCTCTAGTTAATACAGGTAGTCCTTGACTTACCACCACAACTGAGCCCAAAATTTATTTTGCTAACTGAGACATTTGTTAAGTGAACTTTGCCCCATTTTACAAATGTTCTTAGCACAGTTGTTGTTAACTTCGTAATATGGTTGTTAAGTGAATCTGGCTTCCCCATTGACTTTGTTTGTCAGAAAGTTACAAAAGGGGATACCATGATCACAGGACATTGCAACCGTCCTGAGTCAGTTGCCAAGCATCTGAATTTTGGTGTGACCATGGGGATGCTGCAATGGTCATAAATGTGAAAAATTGACATAAGTCACTTTTTTCAGTGCCATTGTAACTTTGAATGATCACTAAAGGAACTGTTGTAAGTCAAGCACTACCTGTTATGTAGGAAAGAAAAATGAAGAATACCTTGCATATCCTGCCCAATATGCTTTTCTCTTAAGATGTGACCACCAGATTGGCAAAGTACTAAGTAAAATTCCCAAAGATGCTTTTCCAAGAGGCAACTGGACTTTCTGGTTTTTCTTTGAAGACATTTCACTTCTTATCCAGGAAGCTTCTTCAGCTCTGGATAAGAAATGAAACGTCTTCAAAGAAAAACCAGAAAGTCCAGTTGCCTCTTGAAAAAGCACCTTTGGGACAACCATGACCTGGATGACTGAGAATCTCCATGGATACTAAGTAAGAGGAGTAGCAGAAGGTGGAAATCAATGGCCAGTTTTGTGAGTAGGGACCAGACTATTGTGAAAAGAAACAGCAGCTGGATAATTTATTTGAAGCCATTATAGCACTGCGAGGCAAGTTATCTGATTTTAGAACATCATGGTTTGGAAAATCATTGCTTCTCAGGCCTGTAGGCCAGTGGTGGAATTCAAAATTTTTTACTACCTGTTCTGAGGGCATGGCTTGGTGGGCGTGGCATGGCTTGCTGGGTGTGGCATGGCTTGGTGGGCGTGGCATGGCTTGGTGGGCGTGGCAGGGGAAAGAGACTGTAAAATCTCCATTCCCTCCTGATCAGCTGGGACTCGGGAATAGATGGGGGTGGGGCCAGTCAGAGGTGGTATTTGCCGGTTCTCCGAACCACTCAAAATTTCCGCTACTGGTTGTCCAGAACCGGTCAGAACCTGCTGAAACTCACCTCTGCTGTGGGCCAGGTCACAAATCCCATCCTAGTGATTCTTCTTCCTATCGCTGGCTTGCCTTTCAATATGATGCTTAAGCAATTTGATCAATTATTTGCTGTATCTTGTTTATGCCTTGCTGTAATGAATCTGTTCATTTTGTTTGATTGCAATTTGATTTGAATAATGTAAATATTCATCTTCTAGAGCTTGCTAATGTACCATTTATTGGTGCTTAAAGAATATCGTGGTATTGTATTATGCCCTCTACTGGTCTCTTCTTTTCTTGCTGTTTTAGGAGTCCATAGATTCCATAGTAGATTCCTTTGTCTGAGACTGAGCTGGAAACAATAGAGAAATAATATAGAAAAGCCAGCGAGATTTGTGAAACATCCTGGAACAATTTGGCAATATTCTGCCTCATTTCCTGCTACTGTATATTAGCCGAACAAACCGGGATACAAGATGCAGAGAGATAAAAGTCCTCATTAATAAGCCTTCTGGAATGCACAGGCTTCTGCAAACAGTGAATCACAAATAGTAGAATTCTAAATAAAACTTAGCAATTCATTAAAATTAAAAATATCGTTCTTACATATTTTAAACAAATTCCTTTAGAGGAAAGTAAGAAAATTTATTAATAAGCTACAAACTAGAAAATATAATGTCCGGATGTCTCCATTCTGTTTGTGTCTCTAAATATTGTTATTGCTGTTGCTTTGGGTCATAATTTTTCAAACGTTCATGCAAAAGTATAATAAAAATTGTACCGTGTTTCCCCGAAAATAAGATCCTGTCTTATATTTTTTTGAACCCTAAAATAAGCGCTTGGCCTTATTGCCATGTGCTCAAAAGCCCGATTGGGCTTATTAGCAGGGGATGTCTTATTTTGGGGAAAACAGGGTAGATATGGTCCAAAACCTTATCTTGTCAAAAAAGGGGGGGCAGGGGGATTTTGTTTTTGTTTTGCTTTTTATATAATACCCAGGAGACTAAATGAGAGGGAAAAATGTGCCAATAGGGGAAATTATTTGGAAATACTATTTCATGTTTTAGAAAAATATAATCATACATATGTCACAGCCATGCTAGGAAATATTTATTGATTAGATTTGAATGAATGGTACATTAGCAAGCCCTAGAAAATGAATATTTACATTACTCAAATCAGTTTACAATCAAACACCAATTAGAACCATCAAACCAGGGGTGAAATGCTTCTGGTTTGGACCGGATCGCCCGATCCGGTAGCGATGGAGGTGGGTGGTTCAGAGAACCGGTAGCAAAAATCCCTGCCCCCGCCCCATGCCCAGCTGAGCTGCACAATCATCAGAGGCTTTTTTTTTTTACTTTTAAAAGCATTTTTTTCTACAACCTCTTCAGCCAAAAAATGCTTTTAAAAGTAAAAATAAAAAGCCTCCAATGATCGCGCGGCTCAGCTGGGATCGTCAAAAGCTTTTAAAAGAAAAAAACCCTTTTTGTCTTTTAAATGCCTCTGACGATCCCAGCTGAGTTTTTAAAAAAGCCTCTGCCATCAGGCAACTCAGCTGAGATCATCAGAGCCTTTGAAAGCATTTTTTTACAACCTCTTCGCCAAAGATTTTATAGAAAAAAATAGTTCTAAAGAAAAAAAAATGGCCACGCCCACCCAGTCACATTACCCCACCACCAAGCCATGCCCACAGAACCGGTAGTAACAAATTTTAGATTTCACCACTGCATCAAACCAACAGATTCTTTAAAGCAAGGTATAAACCAGATACAGCAAATAATTGATTAAATTCCAGGATTGTGTTAAAAAATTGTTTCAGAAATGTCACCAATGAAGAACTCAGATACAGATCTTTATGCAAAGTACTTCATGCAGGTTTCCTGTTTCCCCCACAACACACAATAAATTAGACAAAATCAAGTTCTAGTCCAGCCTTTTTCAAACAGGTGGATGCCATCCAGATGTTCTACCTAGCTGGAGGGATGTTCTAACTGGGGGTGAAAAACAGATACAGAAGATCAGGGGTGGACTTCAAAAATTTTAGCAAGGGGTTCTCTGCGCGGTTGCTGGGTGGGCATGGCCATGGTGGGCATGGCCTAGTTGGCCTCCTGCACCATGGGGGGGGGGCGTTTTTGCCCTCCCTGAACTCCAGAGGCTTTCCTCGAGCCTCCGGGAGAGTAAAAACAGCCACCCGAGGTTCCAGAGACCCTCTAGAGGCCAGAAATGAGCCTGTTTCCAGCCTTCCCGAACTTCCGGTAGGCCCGTTTTTCATCCTCCCCGAGCTTCCACATGCACCCTGCACTTACCTGCATCCAAAACAGGCCACATGGGGACTTCTGGGAGAGGCAGGGTGCGGTGGGCGGGACCAGCCAGGAGTAGGATTTGGGAGTTCTCCAAACGGCACAGAATCTTAGCTAGAGGTTCTCCCAAACCCCTCTGAACCCCCAGCAGCCCACCCCTGCAGAAGATGTTCCCTAAAATCTCAATGCAGCTGCTATAATCTTCAAATTCCTGATTAGAGCTGCCAAATCTCTAATTTGGGGTGTTGACTGTGGCCTATATTTTCTTTAAACTTGTAGTAGGTCACTGCTGGTGACAAGCAGACCTTGTTATTATTTTTTAAAAAAATATTTTTAAAAATTGTGTTTTCCAGAAATGGCATAATGTACTCTTTTTATACACCTCTTTCCCAACTTGGTATCCTCCGGATATGTTGGTCTCCTACTCCCCTCCAGACAGCATGACCATTGGCCTTAATGGTAGTCTGGTGCTTCAGCTTGTGCCAAGAAACTTGTGGTCTTCCTGCAAGTCAAGAGCTATTGTTTCCTGAAGCAAAGTCCACACAGAGGATGTTATATGAATCATATCTGGTGTGTGCTAGAGCAATGTCCTTATTAGGCTCTCAACGGTTATAAAAATATGTCAGCATTTGATATTATTCTCTATCCTGATTTAAGGATAGAAACTTAATAATTTTGGGGGAGGATTTATGAAAATGTAGTCATCCTAATGCCGTGATGGCGAACCTATGTGTTAAGGATATTGTTGTTGTGTTAGCAACCAGCAGAATGTAGAGCACAGAGAAACGTTGCTGAGAGCAATGAATAAGAGATGTGCAAACTGGTTTATCAAAAGTTTACTTATAGTGAAAAAACAATCTCATAGTCTTTAAACAAATCCAAGTCTTTGCCAGTTAAATCAGTCTAGTGATATAAAATCTTCTTACCACACAAACTGTAGTTGGTTAGAATAACAAACTCACTCTGGTTCACAAACCACGATGGTAGCAAATCCATCCAACCGATGATAGCACAATGATAGCAACTCCACACACTATGGTAGCATATCATCAACTGAATACGTTACAGTACCTTTCTTAAATACGTTCACAACTAATTACAGCCTGACTCAGCATTACAATGATTCAGCAGGAAAACTTTAAAGTCACACAATACATATTCATATTAAAGTCACAGAACACATATATTGCCTGGACAACTTGTTAGGTTCAAACCATATCCTAACAGCATGCATGCTGGAAGTGGCACACACAGCCATCTCTCCAGGGACACCAGCCATCGCCCGTTCCCCTTCCAGGTTCCAGTGTGCATATGCGCCCCGACCAGCTGGTCTTCGCGTGCACGGGAGCACCGGAAACTGGAAGAGCAGCTCCCTGGTGGGCATGCACATGCTGGGAAGCTGAGCTATCAGTTTCCAGCCTGTACGCACGTCAGCCAGCTGGTCTTTGCGTCTGCATGCACACCAGAAATTGGAAGACCAGGTGCGCAACGGAAACTGGAAGCTCAGCTTCCCAGTGCGTGCAGGCTGCTCTTCCGGTTTCTGGTGCTTCCCTGTGTGCATGAAGCTTCCTAAATAGGAAGTTAATCAGTGGTGGGTTTCCCCCGGTTAGGACCGGTTCGATAGAACCGGTAGTAAAACTGGTGGGAGGCTCCGCCCACTGATCCTGACATCATCAGAAAGCTTCTGCGTGCACACGGCCCCATTGCGAGCCAGTAGTAAAGGTAAGTAGAACCCACCCTGGAAGTTAATCCTTGAATTCTGGTGGAATTTCAGGAGCTTTTGTTACTCAGATTATCATTCTTTTGTTCTGAGAGTGATTGGTTGGACTGGTTAAAAATGGAGCTTGGTACCATGATATTTACTGGTTTCATTCCTATATACAGGTAGGCTATAAAAATGAGAATGAAGAAATGCTTCATTAATCTGCAAGATCCTTGGATTTCTGGAAGGTTTTTTGGAGGGGGGGATGTTATTTATAACTACTTTAAAAAGTAGAATGTTCTTAAACATCTGGAATAAATTGTCAACGATCATTAGATATCATCCACTCTGCCATGGAAATTCATTGGCCAGTCACAGAATTATTATTGGGAAGAGAAAATGGAGATCCCTATGAACCCCAGTTTGAATTTCTGGAAAGAAAGCAGAGTATAAATCTAATTTAAAAATTTTCCATTCATGGCCAAAGAAGAAAGATAAATTTTGAATTAGTGGTGGGATAAGTGAAGCCTGGATGTGAACTAATGCATTGAAAAATATACAGAGAAGAAAGAGCTGTTGTTATAAATGCCACTTGTTCAAAGCCTAGGGATGCTGAGGATCTGATTTTGTTCTTTGATGATTTGGTGGAAGTCTAATCATATCTGTCATTTTCAAATCACCTCAGAGTTGACTCCAAAACTAAAAATTGCTCTTGATATGGAATGCAGCTCTCCAGTTTATTCCAATCTCATTAGTTTTTATCATTCCACAAATTGTTTTCCAGCCTTGTCTGGAAATATGGCCTCATAGTCACCAAGCCAGATTTGGCTTGCCTTTGCCTTTGCTGCTGTCAGACTGGCCACAGCCTGGTTCCTAGGAAAGAACAACCCTTGACTCCATAGGTTTTATAGAGAAGGTACTTTTACTAGAGATGCTGAGTGAAGTATGAGTGAGGCAAGCTTTGGAAAAACCCACACAAAAATCATATATTGGAAGCAACCTCTCCCAATGTCCAAAACCGTTCCTCTTGTGAGAGTAGTCCAATCAAGCTCTGTTCTGATGTCTTGGGAACCTGGTGCCTCAGGCACCACTGTAAATTCCTTTCCCAGGGTTGGTCCTTGAAGGTCCTTGAAGGTAGGAAGATTACTCCAGTGGTGGGTTTCAAAATTTTTACTACCGGTTCTGTGGGTGTGGCTTGATGGGCATGACATAGCTTGGTGGGAAGGATACTGTAAAATCTCCATTCCCATTCCACTCCAGGGGAAGGATTCTACAAAATCTCCATTCCCTCCTGATCAGCTGGGATTTGGGAGGCAGAGAATAGATAGGGGGCGGGCCACTCAGAATTTTTACTACCGGTTCTCCGAACTACTCAAAATTTCCACTACCGGTTCTCCAGAACTGGTCAGAACCTGCTGAAATCCACCTCTGGATTACTCGGTTTGGCACCTCTGGTTCCTGTTAGTGTTCAGAGTCCCCGAATTCTCACAGAATTCTTTCACACCTTAAGTACTCCTCAGCCTTCCAAAATGCCCCTCCCCCTTGATTATGGCAGTTGCTAGCGAGCTTCAAAGAAAACGAAGATCGGCATATGACAGCTACACTACTTAGACTCAAAAAACACTTAAGAGTGCATTTCCCACTAGTTTTGTATTATAAGAGCCTCAAGAATTGGTCTTTTAAGAGTATTCTCCCTCAGAGATGGAGATCCAATAAAAGAATCTAGACCAGCCAGCCTTCTTCTTAGGGGCGCTCAAAAATTCTTTGCAATATGCTGAGGCAATTGCTCCAACCAGCATTTTTTAAAAAATATTTATTTTTTGAAAAACAATGCCTTGTCAGGATTACATTTATAAATAGTGCAAAAACTAAAGAAAAATTAATAGTAAATCTTAACACAAAAACTAATAACAATCATACTAATATAATACCAGTAATTATAATAGTATAAATTTCTTTTTACATTAGCTTATTTACATTTTTATCCCTCACTATATTATAGTTTTATACATCTTTATTTTCCATACTAACAATTATTAACATTCATACTCTTACTTTCTCTCATTTCTACCTATTTTCTTTATCCATTCGTAAAATTTATTCCATGTCCAATCATATTCTGAGTCTTCTTTATCTTTAATTTTTAAAGTTAGTCTATCCATTTCAGCACAATCCCAAATTTTGCTAATTATATCCTTGTCTGATGGGGTGTTCATGTTTTTCCAATATTTAGCGTATATAATTCTTGCTGCTGTCAATATATGTAACACTAAATATATAGTTGCTTTATCTTAACTTTCCAATAATATACCTAAAAGACATGTTTCTGGTTTAAATTCAATATTTTGCTCGGTTATCATTTCCAACCAGTTATATATTTTCTCCCAGTATTTCTTTGCTTTACTGCACATCCACCACATAAGCTAAAATTTTCTATAAGGCTCTGTCCAGGGTCCTGATGTGAGTTTGCCCTGTGAAAAAGCAAGGGCTCACTTAACTTTCCCCTCAGCTTTGACTTATAATGGGACAGGACTGAACTGTATTTGTTATTTAAACTGTGATTTCTTATTGGTTGCTGGTCCTTATTTAAAACCCATATGATTAGAGTAAAGGGGGTGTTTTTTGTCTTCTTGAAACATGGTCTGAAGTGGAGTGACGTTTCCAGGAGGATAAATATTTTTTTCAGTCAATAAATAGTGTGTTCAGTTTTAATGTCCTTCTGTGGACCCTAAAGAAAACAGAGGCAGGAATCTCATCTTTGCATTTGGCAGGTGATATTCAAGTGCTGAATGGCGAATTGGCTAAGCTTGTCATTTGATCAGAAAATGATATCTTAATCATCCTGTTGCTTTTCAAGCTTCACCTCTGGATACTTGAATAGCACTCTTTTTCTATAACAGAATAATAGGAGAGTTGGAAGGGACGCTTGAGGTCTTCTAATCCAACCACCTGCTCAATGAGGAAACCCTATCCCATTTCAGACAAGTGGTTGTCCAATCTGTTCTTTAACAAGTGCTCCAGTGTTCGAGAACCCACCATTTCTGAAAGCAAGTTGTAGAATCTTCTAATCCAGAGGTCTTCAAACTTGGCAGCTTTAAAACTTGTGGACTTCAACTCCCTGAATTCTCCAGCCAGCATAGCATAGCATAGTTGGCTGGAGAATTCTGGGAGTTGAAGTCCACAAGTCTTAAAGCTGCCAAGTTTGAAGACCTCTGCTCCAATCCATGGGATTGTGTTGCAAATCTTGTGATCTAACTGGAAATCGAGTTTGCCATTATCTAGTCTAACTAAAATAGAGTTTTACATTGTGATTAGTTAGTTAGATGCAGGGTGGATTTGATTTAAATCGAGTCGATTTAAATCATGATTTAAATCACTAGTAAAATGGCTTGATTTAAATCAACTCGATTTAAATCATAATTTTTAAAGAGCAACTGTCATCTCTGCTACTCCTTTGACCTGCTGTTGACTCACCGATAGTCCCAGTGTTGCAGAATATACAGCCTCATGCTACATAACTAAGCTCCATTTCATGCTGAATAAACTAAATTATTTATGTATCTTAAATAGAAAACTATCTTATGATAGATTTTTACCCCAAAAGTTTTTTTATTAGAATAAATTCAATAAAAATAAAAAAAATCTGATTTGAATTAAAAAATCTGATTTAAATCAAAAAAATCTGATTTAAATTTAAAAACTGATTTTTTTTATTTTTTTAAAAAAATCATTGATTTTTATCCAACCTGGTTAGATGTCATCTGGAAACCATCTAGACAAATGCCATTTTGACCTTTTTCCAGCAGTAGTGTTTCCAAGAACAATCCTAGACCAGGAAGCCTTGCTCACAGCCACTCAACTCCTAGTTGGATTACTGCAATGTATTCTACTTGGGGCTGACCTAGAAGATCATCCAGAATTTATAATCCCATATGTGCAGTTCTTGTTGCTGCATGTGTGGGCCGTATTACATCAATGCATTGGCTTCCAACTGCTTTTCAGGCCTAATTCCTTTATTAAAAAGGCTTTTAATGGCATACGATCAGGTTATTTGTGGGGCTACCTCTCCTCAAGAATATAATGTCAGGGTTAGTATCGGCTATCTGTCAGGTTTCGATGTCATCTCAAATAAATTACACTCCCAAACAATTAATCTTTGCTGAAATATTCCATTTATTGAGTACGACAGATCTGGTCCTGACTTCGTCGTAGCCAATACTAACCCTCTGACCCCTAAACCCTTCCCTTTCTGTTCCCCAATTCTCATCTTCTCATTGGCCATCTTCCAAGTCAGTCTCCCCAGCTTCTGACCTCACCCCACAGGAATGTTCCCCCCCCTCCTGTCCCATCTCCTAGGGGATATTATCTACAGAGAAAATAAGTAGGTGAAAAGTCAAGCCTCGTCTTTATGGCAGCATCAGAATGCTGACATATAAGCTTTTTCCACCTAGTCAAATACAGTGGACATACTGGAGGTCCCTTCCCAGGTAGACCACAGATTAAACATGAGCCAGCAATGTGCCACAGTGGGCAAAAGAACCATTTCAGTTTTCGACTGCATCAACAGAGGTATAATCAAGATCACAAGAAATGATAGCACCACCACTCTATGTTGAACTGGTCAGACTACACTTGAAACACTGTGTCCAGTTCTGGTTGCCACCATACAAAAAGGAAACCAAGGAATTAGAACGAGCGCAGAGAATAGCAGCAAAGATGGTTCAGGACTTGGAAGTTAAGTCCTATAAAGAATAATTATAGGAACTGAATAGGTTTAATCTATTGAAGAGAAAGTAAAGGGAAGCTATGATAGCAGTCTTCTAATACATGAAAGGATGTCACAAGGCAGAGGTGTGGATATGTTCTTTATAGCACCTGAGTAAGATAAGAACCAATGATGGAAGCTTAACAGAGAGAGATCCAGGCTTGCAATAAATAAGGAGTTTTGTAATACCTCAGTACCTGTGAGAGGTATTACGTCTGTTGCCTGGAGTCATATACGCTTCAAAGGCCTTCAAAGGAAAGTTTGGGCAGCCATTTCTCTAGGGATGATATGAAGATTACTGCACTGGGCCAAATAACTTCTAAAGTGCCTTCCAATCTAATGGGTCTCTGATTCTGACATTCAAGATAGAATAGAATAGAATTCTTTATTGGCCAAGTACGATTGGACACACAAGGAATTTGTCTTCGGTGTGTATGCTCTCAGTGTACATAAGGAGAATAAAATAAAATACATTCATCAAGAATAAAAAGATACAACTATCACTTAGTAATAGTCAAGGTTACTAATAAGCTATCAAATTGTACTAGGAAACAAGTAAAAACAATATAAATTGAAAGATACAAGCAACATGGTTATAGTCATAAGTGGGAAGAGATAGATACTAGTAAGGAAGAGAAGAAGAATAGTAATACAGTAAATTATTTGACAGTGTTGGGGGGATTAGTTGTTAAGCAGTGATGGCATTTGAGAAAAAACTGTCCTTGTGTCTAGTTGTTCTGGTGTGCAGTGCTCTACAGGGTTGTTTTGAGGGTAGAAGTTGTTTGGGGCATATAGCGATAGCAATAGCACTTAGACTTATATGCCGCTTCCCAGTGCTTCCCAACCCTCTCTAAGCGGTTTACAGAGTCAGCCTATTGCCCTCAACAATATGGGTCCTCATTTTACCAACCTCAGAAGGATGGAAGGCTGAGTCAACCTGGAGCCAATCAGGATCAAACTGCTGCCTCTGTGAGCAGAGTTAGCCTGCAATACTGCATTTTAACCCCTGCGCCATCACGGCTCCTATGCTCAATCAAGTTATTTTAAAAGTCATATTTTATTTCTCCCTTATAAATTAGTCTGTTCTATAACTTCACTCTTTTTCCTCCCAAAACAGAAAACTGCCTCCCACTCTGCCCCTGAAAAAAATCAATCTCAGTGACATTTCAGAAAACTGTAAAAAAAAAAAAAACATCTAATCTTTATCCCATATTTGCCGTTCTTTAAGATGGTACTTTGCAGGATATTTACAGCTGTAGCAACTGTTGGGAAAAAAAAATCCTTCTGGGTTCAGTTTCAAGTGGGGAAAAAGACCCTGGATTCATGGAAGTTGCTTGGAAAGAAGGTTTATTGATGAACAGGATCACATGGCTTGAGATCGTGGGCAGAAAAAGGGCAGAGATGTTGAGAGTGCCTGGGTTTTATACCTTCTGTTGGGCTTTGAATTTGAGCTTGTATTCTGATTGGTTGTCAGACTCCCATGGGGCCATGCAGGGGTAACTTTGTAGGTTGTCTTTTCAGTCCCAAGCTTGGTTGACTCTTGCTGGGGTATGATATAATGAAAGAGCTTTGGGCAATTCCTATGATGGCTCTGCCTGAAAAAGGTAGATATTTGTTATGTAGAATAGACTGGCCCAGGCCTTAATGGCCCATTAACAAAGGTGGGGTGTGTGTGAGTTTCTGCCTTCCTTTTAGGGGAAATATTCTGCCCTCTTAATATTTCCTAAAAGATCTCATTTTCCTAGGAGAGGGGTTGGTGCTAACTTCCTACACTATAATGAAGAAACAAATGATAGAAGAATCCTTGAAAAGATGGTTTTGAATTCACTTTTTCCTTGACTGCCCAGATGCTGTGGCAGAGCAATTACAGTAGTTACGACTTTGGCTAAGATGCTCCATCTTTTAGTTATTTCTCATATCTAACACTCCTAAAGGTTTTCCTTTCATGTAATAAGAAGTCTCAGTGTTGCCTGTGAAATGATGATGGTTGCAAATAGAGATTACTCATTAATAAGCAAACTACGGATGAGTACAGTTCCAGGAACACTTCTGCTGTTAGTAAAGGCTGAGGATATGTGGAAATAGAATATCCTACGGAAAGTGTCCATTAAGCTTTCCCAGATTTGAGGGTTGTTGTTTTTTTTTTGTAGAGTGTGCATTTTCTTTGAAATGTGACTAATTAGAAGTCATCAGGGGAAACACTATTCATTTCTTAATGTTAGTACTCTGAAAATAACCTAAAACAAAAGCGTGGGGGAAGACAGTTAAAAGAGAAATGTGAGAAACTTCTTACCAACTCTCAGTGGGTATCATCAATTATTAAATCCTAAAATACATTAGAACATCACTAGGGAGCAAGATTTAGGTCAAGAACTCAGCAGGAAAGTTTTGGCAACCTCTAAGTCAACAACAATCAAAACTGAAAAACTAACTTGCTTGTCACCAGTTATAAGGAAGCTCACTGTGCCTCAAACAGAGCAAAAGGTTTAATAAAAAAGCAGGCAACTTTACAACCTGGATTTACAGCATGGCTTACAAACATCTTATTACTTAGAATCCAGTCTGCCATCCTGGAAACCAACAATGTCATTTTGTTGAGAAGATAGATTTGTTCACATAGATGCCTTGATGAAGTTTTGCTATTTTGGTTGACCCAAATGCATTTACAAAGTGAATGCAAGCTTTGCAGTTATTGTACAGTGCAGAGACGTTTGATTGTAATTAAGTTTAATGCTGTGAGAGAGACATGATTAATATACAGCATATATTGTGGTAAAGAATTCTTTGCTAGAGAATAAACTTTTAAGTCATGGATGATTCCAGCTGAAGGAGAATGTGATTTTTAAGATTTAAGAAGATCAGGAAGCCTGAATCGGATGATCACACTCATTTGTAGGCATCCTCTACAACAGAGGTCTTCAAACTTGGCAGCTTTAAGACTTGTGCATTGTTATGTCATGACCTAGAGCTTGTATTTTCTTGTATCTTCACACTGAAATAAAAAAAAACCCCGTATTTCTATGGGGATTCTCAGTTTTATCAATGTTCCATATCAATGATGTTCAGGATTTCAGTGTGATTCCTGATGCTTTCCTTGAAAAGGGCAATGCATTCTCAAAATATACATGGATATACGTAGAGCCATGGTGGTGCAGAGGTTAGAATCAGTATTGCAGGCTAATTTACTGATCACTGTCAGGAGTTCAATTCTGACCAGGCTCAAGGTTGACTCATCCTTCCACCCTTCTGAAGTTGGTAAAATGAGGACCCAGACTGTTGGGGGCAATATGCTGACTCTGTAAACCACTTAGAGTGGGATGTAACACACTACGAATCAGTATATAAGTCTAAGTGTTATTGCTAATATCTTATTATGACTTTCTTCTGGTGCTTTAACTTACATTGAAACTGTTCCACGCTTAGCTCTGGCCATGCCTTTGCTGTTATAATTGACTTCTTCTATTTCCATGTACCAATAATATTTCCATCCTTGCCATTCCAATCTCTAGCCACAAACAGCACAACTTGTTTGCCTGTTCCGTCAATGTTGGATTGAACTTGACCATAAAACTGGTCAAACTTCCTCTTCCTCTGCATCAGTGGTCAAAGCATAAACTTGGACAAGCAGCATATTAAAGGGTTGCCCGTGAAGTCTAATTGATATTATTTGGCCGCTGACTGCAAGGTACCCAAGTACGATCATTGCTATATCCTTCCTGACTACATAAACAAAGCAGCTCCTTCTTTGTTTTTATAACCTGAGTAGTAAACAGTATGATCTTCAGACTGAAAGCATCCAATTCCAGCCCATTTGAATTCACTGATGCCTATAATGTTAATGTACAGTCCATTCACTTCCCCTTTCACTGAGCTAAACTTTTCCATACTCATACTCTTTAAGTGCCACATTCCCACTGTAATCCTGTAATTTGAAACTTTGGATTTTCTTTTCCTGCGTGACAACCTTTATTATCTATCTATTTATCTATCTGTCTATCTGTCTGTCTGTCTATCTATCTAGCTATCTAGCTATCTAGCTATCTAGCTATCTAGCTATCTATTTATATCTATTTATCTATTCAACTTCTATGCTGCCCATCTTGTTTGGTGGCAACCCAAGGCAGTTTACAGTCAGCAAAAAAACTATTGAAAGATCAAAGCAATAAATTGCAACATAAATTTAGCTTAAAATTAACAAATATGATTACCATTGCGAACCGGTAGTAAAGATAAGTAGAACCCGTTCTATTTACCTTTACTATCGGTTCGCAACGGGATTGCATGTGTGAGCTTGCTTCGCTCGCGCGCATGCCTTACTTCTGCACATGTGCAGATCGCTGATGATGACATCTGGGGCAGTGGGCGGGGCCTCCCACTGGTTTTACTACTGGTTCTTGTTAACTGATCCGAACACGGCGTAATCCACCACTGGAATCCACCTCTGGTATATGCATAATTGTTTATTTACTTATATTTATATTTTTGTCATGTTTATGTAGTCTATACTGGAGGTGGTGACCCTCTGAGAGCTATATGCAACAAAAATTCATTTTAATGTGTAGGAAGTTAACACCCACCCCTTTCCTGGAAGAATGAAATACTTTAGGAAATATTAAAAAGGCAGAATATTATGTTTCCCTGGTTGAGAAATGGAGAAACATGTTTTAAAGACAAAGCAACTCCCACCTTCCTGCCTCCCCCCCTTTGTTAATGGGCTAGAGGCAGAAACTCAATCTTTGATAATAGGACCCACCTACAACACAATAGCAACAGAAACTAACACAATGGGACCCATCTAGGACAGAAACTCACCACATGGCACCTGGGAAGATTACATCAGCCAGCAAGGCTAGCTAAGACTCCCACCCACTGGGAGTCTGACAACCAATCAGGATACTCTTTCGGGGCCCCAGGAAGTTCAAAGCCAGAGAGAGCATAAAGGGCTGTATCTCGCCCTTTTTCTGTTCAGGAACCCAAACCATGTGATCATGTCCACCATTAAACCATCTTTCCAAGCAGTCTCCATGTTTCCAGTGTCTTTTTCCCCACTTGGAGCAGAACCCAGAAGGATATTTCTTCCAATGAATGTATGCAGATTAGTGTACATTTAAAGTGGCAATAAAGATATTCTAAGTTCTATAACACTTCTCCATAAATGCATTGAAACAACTTGTCTTACTCCATGCTCCGTACTCAATGTACTATGCATCCCAATTAATGTCATGCATGTTCTATCCATTATATCTTTCTAAAAAATGCCAAGTGAAATTCTCTGCAATAATATCTTGTTACTGAGCGGATTCTATTTGCATATCTTTCTCCATTCTTTTGGCATATACATATATAGCACAAAAATGTAAAGCTTGCTGACCTGGGTATGTTATCAAAGGAAACAGTTTTACTTAAAATCTTGTTTTTGCCAACATATTTTTGCAAAGTATTTGGACCGCAGTCAAACCACTGTGCTTCTCAGCTGTGTTTCCTCTTACTGTTTCCCCAGGTAGTTTCGGCATAGCACTCTGAAACAGAATATTCTTTTAGGGAATTTAAAAATAAGACAAGGAGTTCAGAAGACGGTTTATAGCTGTAAAAAAATACTCCTAAGGGTATTAAGCCACAAATGTAACAGCCCTCAGCTGCCATTTCTAAATTTCCCGTGATTGCAGACTGTTCCCAGAGGCAAAAAGAAAAAACGAAACACAAACAAAAAAAATCCTGCATGAAATAAAATCAGTCGCAAAATATTTAAAACATTGTTACAAGATGTGATTTTGTCTATTTTTTTCTCTTTACCAGAATTTTACTAAGAAAGTTTTAGCTAACTCTGCAACAGTGCCCATTTGAGAACATTGCAAAAGCTGAAACATTCCCAGTTTTGTAACCTTAAATATGAACCACCAACATGCCCAATCAAAACCAAATTTGATCATAATATAAGATAAATTAGAAGGCTTCATTTAGCACCACAATCCCTACCATCATCTATTTATTTGTGCTATGAAGCTGCAAGCTTTTATAATAGAAGCTTGTTGTCATCAGAATACAATCTCTTATTATGAAATTTGGTTAATGCTCCCAAACTCTGTTTCATCTTGCCAGGCTTATATCTCAAAAACATCTTTCCCAATTTAAATATTAAGATTGTAAACATATGAACACCATTGCTTTGGCTCTGGTAGGGTTGAATTCCTTCCTTCATTGCTTGCAATAAAATTCCCTTTAAAGATTCATTGGAGACAGCTTAAAATGACATTTGGAATGCATAACTAATCTCTTTTTGGTTTTTAGTGGGGATTTATTGTACCCCTTCTTAGCATTGAATAATTCATTACTGAACTTTTGTAGTATAATAAAAACTAAATGGACCATACTCAATAAACAACATGAAATGCTGACAGCATGGCTTCTTTTTTTTAATAAAAAGAAAAATCTGGATCTATACAGCATTTCTCTATCCCATATTGGCACAGCCTCTGGTTATATTAGGCAATAGGTTGTCAAAATAAAATCTTCATATTCATACTCAGTTCATTTAGTAAAGGTGTGTTGACAATCAGAGCCCCCGTGAGGCATCTGTGCAATCTCAAGTAAATTTTGAAATTCACATATCACCTTTCAGCTGTTTATTTATCCAATTAAAATATTTTTAAAGAATAAAACTAGGTGGAATCTGTTGCTTGCTGAAAAGGTGCATATAGGGTCACTAGTTGGTTTGATAGTAGTCGTGCCTCAAATAGAAGGTTCATACAGAGAGTAGTAAGGACAACTAAGAATAGAATAGAGTAGAGTAGAGTAGAGTAGAGTAGAGTAGAGTAGAGTAGAGTAGAATAGAATAGGAGTTGGAAGGGGCCTTGGAGATCTTCTAGTCCAACCCCATGTTTAGGCAGGAAACCCTACACCACTTCAGACAAATGGTTATCCAACATCTCCTTAAAAATTCCCAGTGTTGGAGCATTCACAACTTCTGGAGGCAAGTGGTTCCACTGATTAATTGTTCTAACTGTCAGGAATTTTCTCCTTAGTTCTAAGTTGCTTCTCTCCCTGATTTCCACCCATTGCTTCTTGTCCTGCCCTCAGATGCTTTGGAGAATAGCTTGACTCCCACTTCATTGTGGCAGCCCCTGAGATATTGGAACACTGCTATCATGTCACCCTTAGTCCTTCTTTTCATTAAACTAGACATACCCAATTCTATCAATTGTTCTTTATATATAGGAGGCTTCCCGTTATTTAGGGTACTGTTTATAAGTGCTATATGATTAGAGCTCAAAGCATTGTCAGAGAGACCCCACACACCCACTTCACCATCTGTTTCTGCTGCTCCCCTCTGGGAGAAAGTTTTGAAGTATCTATAGTTCAGTAGTGGTTTTCACTTATTTTCGCTCCTGGTTTGGAACTGTGACTGTGTGCATGTGTGCGCTTGCTTCACTCATGTACAGTGCTTCTGCGCATGCGCAGAGTGTCCATGATGATGTCCGGCCGGGTGGGTGGAGCGTCCCGCCGCCAGCCACTACCGGTTCGCCCAAATCGGGGCAAGTGCTATAGTAGGATTCTAGCCTTGTTCCTTAGGCCATCCTTGTAAACTTGCAGGATTCTTTTTCCCCCCTGCTATGTATATGTATACATCTGAATTAGACTGTGTTGTTTCTCTGTGTCATATATGTGTGTGTGTCTGTGCATGTATATGCATAATGGTTATCTTTTGAGAGCTGAATGCAACAAAATCTTTCAAGTCTTGAAAGTACAGATCTCCTGCTGTCTCTTTTTCAGCCTGAGAAACTGGGAAGTGTCTCTTCTCAGCCCCTTTCTCCACCCATTATGCAGCTGTAGGCTACGCCTTCGCTTATCTGACCATTTTCTAGGCAGCATTTCTTCTCTCGGAGTATGCCGTTCCTTGATGTCATCATGCAAATTACATGCATTAAGCAATTTGGGGGGCCATCTGCAGCCAGCAACAGCTGCCCATTGCCCGGTGCGTTCCCACAGAAAGGGCCTTCTCAGGGTGCTGGCTGTGCAACCCCCAAGGGGAGAGCTTTCTCTGTGGGCACACCTACCCTTTGGAATCAACTGCCCCTGGAGCTCCGGGTGGCCCCCGACCTCCGCTCTTTCCATCGCGACCTGAAAACGTGGCTGTTTCGTTTGGCTGGCCTGGACTGATGGGGTTTTAATTTTTAACTTGTTAGTCTTAATTGCACTTTTAACTGTTAAATTATGAGATTTGGATTTAATTCCTTTTTAACTTTTTCATTAAATCTTTTTACTGTTGTGAACCGCCCTGAGTCTGGCTGGAGATAGGGCGGCATATAAGTCTCATTAATAAATGATAAATAAATAAATAAATAAATAAATAAATAAATAAATAAATTTGTAATAGTCACATAATATGCTCACACACAGAGACAGTACAGGCACCCATGATGGTTCTGAAAGCCAATAAATTTGTGTGACTCTCCTTGAGGGCACCTGCCTGTCCCATCCAGTTGAATAAATGAACACACTCCAGTTCTTTTCTTTTCAATGTTGTCATTTAGTGGAACGGAAGAAGTGTGCCCTCACCGAAGTGGTCCCTGGCCTTGGGAACACTTTCCAAACACATTTACTTACAATAGATGGGGATTTTCTCAGAGAAGCTTCTGTTTTCTCCAGTATTTCCTGGAAAAACCAAGAAGTGCTGATGTCACAGTCAGTTCAAGAAGTGCTAGAATCAGAAGCTTATCAAAATAACATGTGGCATGTGGGATATTTTATACAGTTTGAAAACAGAATGAAAGATTCTCTGCCATCTTATACAAGAACAGCAATAATACTTGATCCAACCCCTAAATGACTAAGCATCTTTTCCATTTTTAATTTTATTTCCGAGTATCTGTGGAAAACTCTCCCAACCTAAATGTCTGCTCCCAAAATATATGGTGGTTATCTTTCTATGCTTATACCTGTTTGTCTCATAGTCCTCATAGAGTCTGTCTCACATCCTTAATATCTCTGCATTTTCTCTCATCAAATTTTTCTATAATTTAGACAGGAAATATAAGTTAGTGACCCTTACTTATGTTTAGCTTTGGGGGGGAAAGAGACTGGGTTCCAAAGTAAATAAAAATGTAAAGTATTTCAAATAAACTTTGAGTACATCCACCATTTACCACCCACAGCTGAGTTCATTTCTAAGATGAAATCATGGTTTGTTAAAAACATGTTAAAAGAATTAAGCTCAACACACCCACAAAATGGAATGTTCAGACTTTTACCAACTATTCCATAAGGCAAAAGTGTTATGATATGGTATCTTACACGGAATAATTGTCATCTCCAGATAAAGTTTGTATATATCCAGTAGCTAAATAAAACATGTAAAGTCACGTCCATCTAAGATAATTAATTATGTTGTCAGGTTGGAATATTTTTGAGAAGTAAATTCAGGGTAAGTTTCATGTTCCATAATTCTTTGGAACTGAAATCTTAGACATCTCAACTAACAGATATCTAGCTCTAAATCTATCTAAACTAAAAAGCATGGAGGCTTCAAAGAGACCGTTGCAGCCTGTCAGCCGCCAGCCCCGCCAGCAACCGAATCAGAGGAGGAAGATGTGTGGAAGTCAGGTAACCTGAGAGCACTGAGGTAACCTGAGGGTACTGCTCTCAGAGAGACCACTGCTAGAGAGAGAGAGAGAGAGAGATGGAGCCCTCAGATGGAGAGTCAACAGGTCCCAGGTCTAGAGGTGGCTGATGAGGAAGAGGAGGAACAGCTGGGTCCAGTGCCTGGCACGCGGATGTGCAGAAGGCAGAGGAGAGGAGAGCAGTGGAAATCTGTGAGCCGAGCCTTGGGACGGAAGCAGGGGTGAAATCCAGCAGGTTCTGACAGGTTCTGGAGAACCGGTAGCAGAAATTTTGAACAGTTCAGAGAACCAGTAGCGGAAATTTTGAGCAGTTCAGAGAACCAGCAAATACCACCTCTGACTGGCCAGAGTCGGGTGGGAATGGAGATTTTACAGTATCCTTCCCCTGCCATGCCCACCAAGCCACGCCCACAGAACCGGTAGTAAAAAAAATTGGATTTCACCAGTGGACGGAAGAGCCACCGCTGCTAGCGAAGCCCCACCCTAGCTCTGGGGATAAAAGGCAGGGGGTGGAGATGAATAGATGTGACAGACAACTATTCATCTCCCTGCCGGATGGACTTTTTTAGCCTGCGTTGAGAGAGAAACTTTTTGACGGGGCTGCTGGCATTCCTAATAAAGGAATCTTTGAGTTAACTTCAGAGGGTTTGTCATGTTTGGGGAGCTGAGTCAGAACAGGGGCCTGGTCTTCTAATAGGACTTAGCAATAGCACTTAGACTTATATACTGCTTAATTCACAGTGCTTTACAGTCTTCTCTAAGCGTTTTACAGAGTCAGCATATTACCCCTCAACCATCTGGGTCCTCATTTTACCAACCTCGGAAGGATGGGAGGCTGAGTCAAGCTTGAGCCAGTGAGAGTCGAACTCCTGGAATGAGCAGTGAGTTAGCCTGAAGTATTGCATACTAACCACTGCGCCATCATGGCTCCTGGATGAGTGCCATTCCTTATCTCGATGGCAGTTCAGTTCAGGCCTTGTTGATGACACAACTCTGGGCAAAGGCCTTTCATTCTTTGGGACTTCTCTCTGGACATTTGCTTTGGAATTTACTGAAAGCACTGGGATAAATACTGTTGCAGGTAAAGAGATTTAAGATGGAAGGATGTGCAGATGGGAAGTAGCACAGAGTCACAGGAAACAGATGGGGCCTCCAAAAAAAAAAACCACCAAGGCACTCTTTGACCTAATTCAAGCAGTGCTTTCCTGGCATTGGTTTTTCCGTAGTCCAATTCCATGCATTTCTGGTAAACATGATATTGTTGTGCAGTTCTTGTATTGCTGCTCTTGTATTGTTGTACCACTTCTGTAAGTCGTTCTAGATGTACAGGATCGTTGGGAGAAGAGACAGAGGACAGTGATATGAAGGTTCCTAGTTAGGTCCATGACTAGGAGTCAACATACAGGGAAAAGTGTGCCCTATCCTCCCCCCAATTGCTTTTATAGGACATCAGTCTGTACCCACCCTTCAACATCTTTAGGTAATGACTCAAGACATTCCAATAATAAAAAATATCTGAGGAAGCAGTTTCATTATTTATTTTTAGTAAACAACATTTTTTCCTACAGGCAAAGGATGCTTAAGTACAGTAACTGTTGGTTCAGACCTCGGCTTCGTTTATGCTTTCCTTTTTTGCTCATTCTCCTGATGAATAATAATTATTTTCCTTTCGGGGGTGGGTGGGAAGGAATGTTCTTCTTTTAGGCATAGCAAGTTTCTATAATGTCTTCAAATGTTGACTTTGCCTCTTGTAATGTTGCTCAAAGGCAGATAGTAAATGAATGGTGGAGGGTGGGGGTTCGTAATACAATGTTCGGAAGCAGAGTTTGTTTTGCACAGAATATATAAAATATACAGTAGAATATATATATATATTTATATTTATATATATATATATATATATATATATATATATATATATATATATATATATATATATATATATATATATGCCAAATACCACTCACTCATCACAAAATCTCCAGAATGGTAAAGCCTACAAACTTGAAATTTTGGCACGTATGTTCCTCTTGGCTTCTAGGTGCTCACGAAGAAAGGATCATTAGCATTTCATATACAGTGTTATATTCACATGCTCTGATGCTAATGAGTTAGACGTTCTACTGTCCCTCCCCACCTGAAAGGAACTCTGTTCCAACTGCCAGTTGCTTTATATTAATACTCTATGATGCTACGGAGTTATACATTCTACATTAAGTTTCAGGTTATAAATGTCAATTTATCACATCCGATCACATAGTTTTGTAGTGAAGTACGGGCATCCAGCTAGTATAGAATACTTTATTGGCCAACTATGATAGACACACAAGGAATTTGTCTTCAATGCATAAGCTCTCTGTGTACATGCAAAACAACAAAGTAATAATAATCATAATAATGATACCAATAAGAGAAGATAGTGGAATAAAAGTAATACATCCATAATACATGGGTAAATATACTTAGACATATGACAGTACTGTAGGAAGTAGGTATTCAGCAGAGAGATGGTGCAAAGAAAAGACAGCCAACTATGACTTTTTTGCCCTTCCTCTCTAGATAACCTTTCTTCTCTGCTTCTACAACAAGAGATGCTTAAAATTTTGTAAGCAGCGACTATGCAGTTCTTCTTGAAAAGTTTTGATTTAATTGGGGTGGGCAGGTTTGCCATCTTCATGTTTTGGCTTTCCTGCAAATTTGTGGCTCTCCAAGTCATGCAATAACTATTTATTTTTCAGTGCTCCTGGTTGACCTTGTGCCAGGGGTGAAATCCAGCAGGTTTTGACAGGTTCTGGAGAACTGGTAGCGGAAATTTTTGAGCAGTTCAGAGAACCAGAAAATACCATCTCTGGCTGGCGCCAGAGTGGGGTGGGAATAGAGATTTTGCAATATCCTTCCCCCAGGAGTGGGGAGGGAATGGAGAGCTTGCAGTATCCTTCCTCTGCCATGCCTGCCAAGTCACGCCCACCAAGCCACACCATGCCCACCAAGTCATGCCCACAGAAATGGTAGTAAAAAAAATTGGATTTCACCACTGCCTTGTGCCGTTTGTGCTCTATAGCTATTTGAAGGGGATTTTGATTAAAAGTAGATCTATTCTTGGGGTAAGTATTAGAATGAGCAAACCCATGCCATGTAGGATCTAATTCAAATGGGGTACTTTCAGTGAGAAATACAGACCAGCGCTCAGGAGACCAAACTACATCAAAGACAATCGATCAATCAGAATAGAGCTGGAAGGGGCCTTGGAGGTCTTCTAGTCCAACCCCCTTCTCAAACAAATTAGTCCAAGACCTACTTTAGATATTAGCGGACTAAAGAGAGCCAAAGAATGAGTCCTAAGCAGCTAAGGATTAGTAGATAGGCAGGCCTATCAGCCAATCAAAATGCAAGGAAGCCATAACAGAAGCTCACATGCAGCAAAGATTTCTTCCTGAAATAAACTGCTCTCCAATAGATGCTTGTGTACTTTATCTCATCGGTGACTCATATATTTCATGTGATTGCTCCTGTGCCTGGTTTTAAACTTCAAGAAGGTGGTAGAAATTCTTTAATCTTCTGCATGCTATCTGCTTTGGTCTCTAAGTACAGGAGGAACTGATATACACCAGTCTCATGCTTCATAGTATTTCCATAAGTGAAAATATGTAGTAAATTTCTCCCTTTACCTCAAATCATAGTCTCTCTATTTGCAGTTCAGATTTTTGGAGCAGGTTTTACGCAGTGGTGGGATTCAAGTAATTTAACAACCGGTTCTCTGCCCTCATGATTTCTTCCAACAACCAGTGTGCCAAACTGCTCAGGAAGTTAACAACCGGTTCTCCCAAAATGGTACGAACCGGCTGAATCCTACCACTGGTTTTACGTCCTTGAGGTACTGTAGGCTGGTAATCACTCAGTTTATCAATACACATAGTCCTCAATTTATGACTACAATTGGGATCAGAATTTCTATTGCTAAGCAAGGTGGCTGTTAATTGAGTTGTGCCCAATTTTACAACCTTTTTTACAATGGTTGTTAAGCAAATCACTGCCGTTTTTTAAGTGAATCATATGGTTGTTCAATGAATCTGGTTTTACTTTACTTTACTTTACTTTTATTTGCTTTATATACCGCCCTACTCCCGAAGGACTCAGGGCGGTGAACAGCCAACAATAAAATACATACATACAAAATTTAAAAAGCAGAAATAAAATCGAATTAAATAGTTAATCCAGACAGATTTTTTTTAAAAAAAAACCCCAATCAATTTAAAACAAATTAAACTTTGAATATTAAAAATATTTAAAAATATTTAAAAAGAGGGAGAAAGTTAGGCCATGCCCGCCTGGTGGAATAAAAAGGTCTTAAGAGCGCAGTAGAAGGTGCGTAGATCCGGGATCCTCCGTATCTCCGGGGGGAGCTCGTTCCAGATAGTAGGTGCCCCCACAGAGAAGGCTCTCCCCCTGGGGACCACCAGTCGACATTTTTTGGCCGACAGCACCCGGAGGAGCCCCTCTCTATGAGAGCATACTGGCCGGTGGGAGGCTATTGGTGGTAATAGGCGGTCCCGCAGTTTTCCCACATTGAGTTTACTATCAGAAGCCACCTGGGAAGGTCACAAATAATGTGTCAGGGTTCCAAGTAACAGACCCAATGCAATCAAAACTCCGAGGCCAGGGGGCTCCTCAAAGTCCAAATTTATTAGGCCCATCATATTGGCACATCTGATGAAAGGTCCCAAGGTTTCCCCCACCCAAATTAAAAATCAAAGTTCCCCCTCAGTCCACATGTTCATCACATGGTCCAATCAGGTCACAGTCCCAACTCCAGTTGATTTCAGTCCAAGCCTCCCCAGCACCTGGTGGGAACGTCCTTGATTCCCAGGAGAAAGAATTTTATTTTGGCTACAAGTCCCCAGCTATCGGGGGCGGGGGAGCGAGGTGACGCAGTGGTTAGAGTGCAGTACTGCAGGCTACTTCAGCTGACTGCTATCTGCAGTTCAGCAGATCGAATCTCACCGGCTTAAGGTTGACTCAGCCTTCCATCCTTCCGAGGTGGGTAAAATGATGACCCAGATTGTTGGGGGCAATATGCTAACTCTGTAAACCGCTTAGAGAGGGCTGTAAAAGCACTAAGAAGCGGTATATAAGTCTAAGTGCTAAATGCTATGCTATTGCTATCTCTATCTAAATGGTTGTAAATTGAGGGTTATCTGTACTGACCACACTGGATATGTTACAGAGTACAGGATATAGAATAATAAAGACTTACACATTTCCAGAAGCAGATTCCATCTGAATGCTAGGAAAAATTTCCAAACAGCAAGGATTTCACAGTGAAGTTCATTTGAAACACTGTTGTAGTTGATATGAGAACAGCCATGGTGGCGCAGTAGTTAGAATGCAGTATTGCAGGCTAATACTGACTACTGCCAGCAGTTCGAGTCTCACTGGCTCAATGTTGACTCAGCCTTCCATCCTTCCGAGGTCAGTAAAATGAGGACTCAGATTATTGGGGGGCAATATGCTGACTCTGTAAACTGCTTAGGGAGAGTTGTAAAGCACTGTGAAGTGGTACAGAAGTCTAAGTGCTATTGCTATTGTACAAGAGGGGTTAGACCAGTGGTGAGATTTAGATGGTTCTATCCGGTTCAAGCAAACCGGTAATGGCGACTGCAGGAGGCTCTGCCCACCCACCCGGATGTAATGTGTGAGCAAAGAGCATGCACAGAAGGCAGAGGAGGTCACACTTGCAAACCGGTAGGGAAGGTAAGTGAATCCCACCTCTGGGTTAGACCAGGGTTTTTCAACCTTGGCAACTTTACAATGTGTGGACCCATAAGCTGGCTGGGGAATTCTGGGAGTTGAAGTCTACATATCTTAAAATTGCCAAGGTTGAGAAAGACTTGGTTAGACAGCTGTTTGGCATCTCGTCATTGGAATCCTCTGCTGAGCAGAGATAGACTCATTTGCATAGATGGCCCATTCTAATTGTATTATTTGAATGTGATTCAGTCATAGCTGTTTGTATGCATTTTACTGGTGTGAAATGAAGAGAGATGGACAAAAATTTGATTGAAACCTACATTTTTTTTAATTTAAAAAAATGTATCAATGAAGTCTCCCACCCAGAAAAGTATGCTATTGCTTAGTAACTTGCTAAATGTTCCATCTTCAACCAAATTTTCTAATCATGAAAACATTACTTTATTTCTCTAACAGCTAAACCAACATAGTCACAATTTCAGCACAGTTCATTGAAGTACCTACATGTACATACAAGTTTATTCCATTCCTGCTTTCTAATTTTTCGCTTTCTGTTCCCATTTCTATTTACCAAATATTTATCCTAGGAAGGTAAAAAGAGATTTTTTTTTGCTCTGTAACCATTCCTGCAATCCCACGATTGGAACAAATGGAATCCCTTGATCAGAAATGTTTTTAAAAACAGACTGCTGAACTCTTTTAGCAGAATGTTATATAGAGCTTCCTGGGTTTGCAGAGTGAATGATAAACTAATTAAAAACACTGTTCATCCAGGAACTCAAATTACTAAAAAAATAAAAAGCACATTCAGATCATTAGAGAATAAGTTCGCAAAGATCTGTTTGACATGTTTGTCTGGAGTGTTTTCAAACCATCTACGCATTGAGATCCAGAATTTCATTCATAGCAGTGGTTTAATGTAAGGACAAGAAATGCTTGGATTCATGTTTCTGCTCAAATACCAATGGTAAGTTGAAAATTTATCTACCCTAATAGATAATTATGGGTTAAACCAGGGGTTGTATTCACTTACCTTTGCTACCGGTTCGCAAATATGAGTGCATGCGCCACTTCCGCACATCCGCAGAGTCTTCCGCGCGTGCGCAGAGCATCAAAAACAGGACATGATGATGTCCGGGCTAGTGGGCAGAGCCTCCCACAGCTGCCGCTACCAGTTTCGCCCAAACCGGATAGAACCAGCTGGATACCACCACTGGGTAAAACTGAGTTAGTGTAGGATAGTGGTTAAAATCAAGAGACTGGGAATTTAAGTCCTAGACCCAAAATATAAAGTGAGTGGGAGCAGGGTAATTGAGTGCACTTGAGTATGTGGGATGGTGCTACTACTCCAGAATTGTAATGCTCCGATCTTTATTTTTAACATACTGTGAAACTCATAGCAAATCAAGTGAATATGCAGAATATTCAGATCGTATTCAAATTCCAAAACCATGGATTCCCTTATGATTTCAGCATCCTTTATTCAATCCTTTAGGTCAGGGGTGTCAAATTCAAGGCCTGCGGGCCACATCCGGCCCGTGGGCTACTTAGATCAGGCCAGTGGTGGGATTCAACTAATTTAACAACCAGTTCTTTGCCCTAATGATTTCTTCCAACAACAAGTTCACCAAACTGCTCAGAAATTTAACAACCGGTTCTCCCGTAGTGTAAGGTGACCAGATTTTAACATTGGTAAAGAGGGACATTGTGGGCGTGGCTTATATTGTGGGCGTGGCTAGCTGGTCATGTGACTGGGTGGGCGTGGCTTGGAGGCCATGTGACTGGGTGGGCGTGGCTAGCTGGTCATGTGACCGGGTGGCCATGGCTATGTGTATAGGGACTACTCAGAGGGCTGAAAAGTCATTTCTGACAGGTCCTCACACTTTTGACTGGTCCTCACACTTATGACCATCCTCACATTTATGCCCGTGCAGTATTCTTAACAACCATGTCACTCATTTCACAACTGCTTCTCTTCACCATGGTGACAAGATAGGGCAAAAACATAAAATGTGAGGACAGTCGTAAGTTCGAGGACTGGTCAAAAGTGTGAGGACCAGTCAAAAATAACTTTTTCAGCCCTCTGAGTAGTCCATATGCATTAAAGGATACAGCAATAGAGAGGGATGAAGGAATGGAAATTAGAGTAGGAGTGAGGGTAAGAGAGGGAGGAAGAGAGGAGGAGAAGGAGAAAGGAAGAGGAAGTAGGGAGGAGAAAAAGAGGGTGGGGGGAAGAGAAAGTAAGAAGGAAAGAAAAGAGAGTGGTGGTAGGTTTGAGGAGAAAGATTGCTGTACAATAAAAAAGATGAAAGGGAAGAAAGCCAACCCCAAGCAAATATAAAGATATTAAGATTAAGAATGAATTGTTAAACTTTAAAGAATAAAAGAGAACAAATATGAATAAATAGCAATAATTAGAAACACACATACAAACATGCAATGTATTTTCTTTGAACAGAATATTTGGCTGGTTCACAAATTTAAACAGCGTTTAGTCATTTCAATTAAATTTACAATTTCTATATTTCCTTTTTGCCATATTTATTCCTCATCTATTTTTTTTAAAAAAACAATATTACCCTTCATCCTCATCTCTAATCTTAATCAAATTCAATTTTTCCCTTCTATTCTATATTATACCCCTTCCCATTGTCATCTATTTTTATATCCATCCTCACATTGGTTAATTATGTAATTATGTAATACAGTTGTTTAATACAAATTCAACATTTTAATATAAATCAATTAGTTATATAACTATCTTTTTTGTATATTAATCAATATGAACATGAATATTCCAATTATTTCCATGCAATCCAATTTCTTACAAATCAATTAATTATATTTACCAATAATAATAAACCAAATAATTTCCCCCATATATTCCTCCAAACCACAACTTAACCATTTCTGCTTTCAACACAATATACAATTATTAATAGTATCTCAATTATTACAATTCCCTAGTTAAATAGAGCTTTTTTTCTTTTGTGTTTTAAAATCTTGAACTCTCCTCTTTTGCCCAAAATTTCCCATTGTTTGCAGTTTTGTACCTACCTTTTTTGGTGAGGAAAAAGAAAAAGAAAAAGAAAGAAATCTCTCTCTGCCTCATTTTGTCATGTTGCAGGTTTAGTTTCACTTTTGCCTTTGTTTTCAGTATAGCTGGGGGGGGGGGAATCTGCTCCAGGAACTTTTTGCAGCTTTTTGCAGCTAATTAACCTAGCGGAAGCTGTTAACAGGGGCTGTTTTTTCTATTTTTGCAGGCATGGGTCTATTCATTTTTTTTTTAACACTGATCAGCTGTAGGTCGGCCCTTTGAAGCCCCGCGGCAAGAGTTTAAAGAGTTTTTTTTCCCTCTAGCCATCAGCGGGGATTCAGGAGGCAGAATGAAAAATCGGGACTTTTTTAAAACGCCGCGGGACGCGGGACAAATTGCTCAAAAGCGGGACTGTCCCGCCAAAAGCGGGACGTCTGGTCACCTTACCGTAGTGGTGCAAACTGGCTGAATCCTACCACTGGATCTGGCCCACAGGGCTGCCCTGGAAACAGTGAAGGACCAGCCAATGGTGTCTCTTCCAGTGAAAACGGAGCTCAGGAAGCCTGCAGGTGGCCTTTGTGAGCTCTGTTTTCACTGGCAAAGGGTTGCAGGAGGCCGTCACAGCCGAAAACGAAGCTCGGGAGCCCATTTTTGCTGGCAGAGTGCTTGGGCCACCACAGGTGCCCTGACACGAGTGATGTCGAGCTGGCCACGCCCACCCCAGCCCCCACCCCCTGAGGTCAGACACAACCCTGATGCAGTCCTCGATAAAATTGAGTTTGACAACTCTGCTTTAGGTGGCCAAGTAATATTCATTGTATAGTTTACAAAAGTTGAACAGAAACAAAGGCAGAGCAATTTATTTTGTGCTAAACAAAGAAAATGTTAACAAGTTATGATATTTATGTAGTTACTTTCTGAGCACATCTAAATTATATTAAAGTAACCAAAATATCTTTACCATCCCCAAGGCATGTCACAGCTTTTGAGAACCCCTGATGTTTGGAAATTGAAAGTTGAAACATTGCTACAACATAATTGAGCACAATTCATCCATAAATATGCTTTTCCATCTTAGGTCCAGTTAGTAGCAAGATATAATTCCAAAGACAGTAGCCAATGGAATGGACCAACTTATCCTTATATTTTTGAAAATGAGCTAAAGGCAACTGAGCATTTTTTTTGAAGGAATCTTAGTTTTGACTTTTTATCTCCTCCTTTTCTAGGAATAGATACATAAGAGAACTAACGTCCCTCTTGTGATGTATAAAATTATACATCCTAAAATGATGTATAAAAATAATATAGATGAATGATATTTTATTTTTTTCTTAGACAAGATCAATGTGTGCACAAGGAAGAAATTGTAAAAATGAGGTCAAAAGAATATGAAATGACCAGTGATAATTATCTTAATGTTGATCATGCCCAATCTTTAGAAGTGAGAGTTGCCAAAAAAAAAAAAAAAAAAAATCAGTGAAGGTGAATCTATGGCAGGTGTGCCAGAGGTACCAGAGGTGGCACACAGCGCCCTCTCTGTGGGCATGCAAGCTGTTGCCCCAGCTTGGGTTTGCTGTGCATGCTCACACGCCTCCTGCCAGCCAGCTGGTCTTCGGGTCTCTGCCACACATGCGTGGGGGCAGGATGCATGCGGGGGGCCGCGCACACATCTGTGTAGGGGCACATGCAGGGGAGCTGCATGAGCATGTGGGGGCACATGCAGGGGCGCATGCATGCAGGGGCAGGGCACATGCACGGGGCTGTTTTGGTGGTTAGCACTCCCACCCACTTTGGGCACTTGGTCCGGAAAAGGTTAGCCATCACTGTCCTAGGTAGTCTTAAAGGTCCTTTTTCAAGAGACAACTGGACGTTTTTGTTTTTCTTTGAAGACATTTCACTTTTCATCCAAAAAGCTTTTTCAGCTCTCAGTTCTTCATTTTGCTTCTTGGATGAGAAAGAAAAACAAGAAACTCTACTTGCCTCTTGAAAAAGCACTTTTGGGACAACAATGACTTCGGGAATCTTCATAGACCTCCTTCTAGGTAGTCCCAATTTGTAGAAACAGTCCTATCCTATCCTATCCTATCCTATCCTATCCTATCCTATCCTATCCTATCCTATCCTATCCTATCCTATCCTATCTAAACTAAGCTAAAACAAAATGCCATTTAATAAGTCAAGGAATTCAACCACCCTAGTTGTTCTTGCGAAATAGATAGATCTTAAATATTTCTCATATATTTGTAAGAAACACATATGGTTTGTAAAATATCGCTGATAAACTCCAAAGCCATCAGTTTAATACTGGGGGAAAAAAATGTACCTTTCTGTCTTGAAAAGATTATTTAGGACAGGGGTATATATAAGAGGAAGTAGTCTACCACAATAAGAAGCCCAGACATATAATAGAGATTGAGTCCTTATCACTGGTGCCAAAGACAACTGTTAGTTTAAGCAGAAATATGTCAAGCGCTTCACTTCACTCCATTCGAGGGCCAGATATGAGGCCCAGAATCTTTGGGGTGTGGTAGGGGGAACACAGCCCACATCTAATCGTGAACAGATTTTTTTTTAAATGTTCCATTTGTATAATATCTAAACGCTAACAGGCCTGCAATATTTCAGAAATATTTCATTTTATGTATTTCATGTATTTCCTTAATAGACACATTCATTGTCAGGAAATAGCTATTATTTACCTTTATTTTTCTTTTTTAAATCATCTGTCTCTATCTGTCTCCTTTTCCTCTCCTTTCAACTTATAAGGATTATCCAGAATAAAGAGGGAGTGTGAAAAGGAAGCCAAGAGCCAAAAGTCCTTAAAGTTGACAGTTATGTAAACACTGAAGTACCACTCAGCTTCAAGGCCTCAAGTGCTGTACAAAAAATAAAAGAAGCCATTCATTCATGGAGATGGAGGAGGAGGAGGAGGAGGAGGAGGAGGAAGAGGAGGAAGAAGAAGAAGAAGAAGAAGAAGAAGAAGAAGAAGAAGAAGAAGAAGAAGAAGAAGAAGAAGAAGAAGAAGAAGAAGAAGAAGAAGTAGTAGTAGTAGTAGTAGTAGTAGTAGTTTGGAGATCCTAGTCAAAGGACCCTGACAGACTGAGCCCTAAAAGTGATTGAATCATGCCTGAGTCAACAATTCCATCATTGGAGTCCTCAAAGTGATTTTAAAAAGATCAAGATGACAGCCATGATTGCACAATTGAACTTTCCTCCTTTTTTAAGGGCATTGTACACAAAAAGAGGGACAAAATAGTATGGTTGTAACTAATATCTGGAATGTTTTATGCTCTCCCCAATGCAGATACCTTTGGAAAACATTAATGGGAAACAATTTCAGCATCATGTAGGAGTGAACAGCTGCAACTATTTAATTATAAATAAATCATGAAATATAAATCAATCATTTCATTCCCCCCCCCCCCCCGGAATTGTAGTCTTGTTTGAATCAGCTCATTAGCAAGTGCAGTGTGCTATACTGAGCTTGTCGATCAGAAAGGTTGGCAGTTTGGCGGCGGTTCGAATCCCTAGTATAGGTCTCCTGAGTGAGCAAGGGGTTGGACTAGATGACCTCCAAGATCCCTTCCAACTCTGTTACTGTTATTATACGCAAACAAATTAACCATTAACTGGTTCTTCCTTCACACTTCTCCCATTTTTAATATGTTAATGAACAATTACACGTTAATTGGATCTTTCTTTTCAAATTGTTCTCAGAGGCAAGGTTAATAAAGGTAACTAACTTTAGTAGAATAAATTGGCTGGAGTTCATATACTGGAGTTGTAGTGTGTTTAAAAAAAACTGAAACACAGAGTTAAAACTTCTGGATGGCTGAGCATTTCTCACCACCTTATGTGAAATATCTCTCATATACTGCATGGTTTCTAGCTTTGCAGTAATATTTGTACATCGCCTAGAGTCTTTCTGTGAGGGAGATTGATAGTTTTAAAATTTGACAAATAAATAAATAAAATTAATCTGGTATAACTGTGCTGGCTTGAGATGCCCACCCTCAAATCTCAAAGCTTGTGTTTGTAATTTTAATTACAATCCTCAACCTGTCCTCAGCCATGGAAATCCATCAAGTGGTCATTCATTCTTTCATGGGCCATCCTAAGGTTGCTATCTATCTCCCATCCAGGGGTGGGTTCTAAAAATTTTTACTACCGGTTCTGTGGCTTATTTTGTGAGCATGGCTTATTTTGTGGGCGTGGCTTGGGGTAATGTGAATGGGTAGGCGTGGCCAACTTTTTTCTTTTTTTACTTTTAAAAGCATTAGTTCCACAACCTTAAGAGGTTGCAGGAAAACATGCTTTTAGAAGTTTCTGACAATCAAGCAAATCTGCTGGGATCGCCAGAAACTTTTAAAGGGATTTTTTTCCCTACAACCTCCTCAGTTGAAGAGATTGCACGAAAACATGCTTTTAGAAGCTTCTGACAATCAGGAAAATCTGCTGGGATCGCCAGAGGCTTTTAAAGGTATTGTTTTCCCCTACAACTTCTTTGGCTGAAGAGGTTGCAGAAAAAAATGTTTTCAGAAGCCTCTGAAGATCCCAGCTGAGTTGCACGATCATCAGAGGATTTTTTTTAACTTTTAAAAGTATTTTTTCAGCCGAAGAGGTTGTTAAAAAAATGCTTTTAAAAGTAAAAAAAAAAGCCTCTGATGAGGTGGGCGGGGTAAGTGAGCGGCAACCAGGCCAGGGACCGGTTCAGGGGCGTGGCCAGCCAATGTTATTACCGGTTCTCCGAACGACTAAATTTTTTTACTACCGGTTCTTGTGAACCGGTGCGAACTGGGAGCAACTCACCACTGCTCCCATCCCATCTAAATGTAAAACACTATCATCCTAAGATATTTAAAATATATATTTGAATTTATCTGAGGTATTGCATAATTTGTTTTCAGAAATGATCGATTAGGTTTCCTACATTTCCTGTAGGTACTAGGAGCTTTGGAAAGTCAGAGGAGGAGGAGGAGGAGGATGAGGATGAGGAGGAGGAGGGCAGCTAATTCTTCATGATTTCCATATTTTTACAGTTTTTCAGCCTCCCTCAAAAGGATGATCCAGCTTTCCCAAAATAGAGGAAAAAAAGTGTCTATAAAAATCTAAGCAACATACTTTCATATTACTGGAAGTAATTTTTTTTAGCACATCATAATGTGTGTTTTATTTGGGAAAACTGAAATCACTCTCTTGTGAGTATCTGTGTAAATAATGTTTTTTCTTATTCTCAGCTGTTTTTTTTTCCCTGCATTATACAAGTCCAGCATTTATTCCTTTAACTGGAATAATAACTGGCAGACACTGAAAATTAAGAACAAATTTAGGGAGGACCGGTTTTTAATTAGCTATAGCATGTTCAAATATGACCAACAGCAAATTCATATTTTGTTTGCCCAATGAAAAAATATAATTTTTGTTCCCTTGTGATTCTTCTTCTGATATATTTTAAATTGACGATTTCATATTAGTCTTGACATTTCTTGGAATATTTTCTTGCAATGTTGTTTAGACTGTGACTTGTAGTACTTTAATTTTAAGCCAGCTCTTTCTCAAAAATTATGTGGACCATTTTTCAAATTGGCAATAACTTTAGAAAGAAATTATTACATCAATAGAATATAATGTGCAAATAAATGTTTTCAGCTAGCGTGCTCATACCAAATCCTTACGTGACTGAGTCTATCTAAACTGCTACAGGGACTACATCAATTACAATAGCAAACAGAATTAAAAATATGTTTAGTTGTTTCAATTAATAACATGATTTTCAAAAACTTAACTAAGACTCTTTTTACAGGGGGAAAAAGTACTATGAAACTCTGTAGGGACAGCAATTCACTGATGTTTAAATAAGGATTATTGTATAGACTTGTATTTCTAATATGTATAATTAATAGAGGGAGGGAGGGAGGACAAGGGGGAGAGAGAGAGAATGTGCCATGAAGATGTTGTTGATTCTTAGGAATCATATACTGTAGATTTTCTCCAAGTTGTTCAGATTCCATCCTGTCCCTTCAAGGTCTTGCGATAGTAACGGAGTGTGTCCACCTCCTTGTTGGTCATTCTTTTTCCCTGAATGTGTCACCGCTCCAAATAATGCACCCATTGAAAGTAGAATTCCGAGGCAGGTAGATTCCTCAAAAAATAGTTTATTGGATACATCGTATTAGTACACCTGGTGAAAACCAACCCTGAAAGTTTCAGGGTTTCACCAATTAAAAAATGAACGTTTTCCCCTTCCCACAAGTCATCGGACACATTATCCAATAGAGATGCTGGTCAGTTGCATGGTTACTTCACTCCTCCTCTCCCAGCCACCTGTTGGAATGACCTTGGTTCCCACAGGAAAACTTTTTGTTATGACTGCAAAGTCCCAGTTAACTATTCCCCTCTCCCTTTCTCCTCTTCTGCCTTGTGGCAACCCTCAAGGTACAAAGATGGCCTCAGCCAGGTTCGCTTCAGGGTTGACAGGATGATGATTGATGATGGTGGTGGTGGATGATGATAATGATATCCTTTCAGTCATGTCCGACTCTTGGTGATTCTATGGGCCAGGTCTCTCTATATCTTCCAATCTTGCGCTACTTCTTTGAGTTGTTCTATGCTCTTACCGATGTCACTTTTAATAGAGTCCAGCCACCGTATTCTTTGGCCGCCTGGTTTCCTTTTACTGCTAACTCTTCTAAACGTAACTGCTTTCTGCAGTGAATTCCCCCACATGATGTGGCCAAAATAAGTGAGAAACAGTTTTGTGATTTTTTCCTCCCCCTTGGATGATAAACTTCTCAGAAGAGCTAGGTCTTCACATAATGTCTCCAAAATATAATTTTAGCCTGCCCATTTGTGCCTTGAGTGAAAATTCTTGGTTGGTGTGTTCAATGGTCTATTTTTTTTTCATGACTATTCATAGTATTGAATCAAAAGTTGGAGTTAAGATTGCCAGGAAAAATATCAACAACCTCAGATATGCAGATGATACCACTCTAATGGCAGAAAGTGAAGAGGAACTAAAGAGCCTCTTGATGTGGGTGAAGGAGGAGAGTGCAAAAGTCGGCTTGAAACTCAACATTAAGAAAATTAAGATCATGGCATCCAGCCCTCTCAATTCCTGGCAAAAAGATGAGGAAGAAATGGAGGTAGTGACATATTTTATTTTCCTGGGCTCCTAGATCACTGCAGATGAAGACTGCAGCCAAGAAATTAAAAGACGCTTGCTCCTGGGGAGGAAAGCTATGGCTAATCTAGATAGCTTACTAAAAAGCAGAGACATCACCCTGCCAACAAAAGTGTGTATAGTCAAGGCTATGGTGTTCTCAGTTGCAATGTATGGCTGTGAAAGTTGGACCATAAGAAAGGCCAAGCACTCAAGAATTGAGGCCTATAAACTATGGTGCTGGATTTCAGTGGTGAAATCCAATTTTTTTTACTACAGGTTCTGTGGGGGTGGCTTGATGGGCATGGTGTAGCATGGTGGGTGTGGCTTGGTGGGTGTGGCAGAGGAAGGATATTGCAAAATCCCCATTCCCTCCCCACTCCTGGGGGAAGGATATTGCAAAATCTCCATTCCTACCCCACTCTGGGGGAAGGATATTGCAAAATCTCCATTCCCACCCCACTCTGGGGCCAGCCAGAGATGGTATTTGCCAATTCTCCGAACTGCTCAAAATTTCTGCTACCTGTTCTCCAGAACCTGTCAGAACCTGCTGGATTTCACCCCTGAGAAGACTCCTGAGAGTCCCTTGGACTGCAAGGCGATCAAACCGGTCAGTCCTAGAGGAGGTCAACCTTGACTGCTCTTTAGAAGGCCAGATCCTGAAGATGAAACTCAAATACTTTGGCCAACTAATGAGAAGGAAGGACTCAATGGAGAAGAGCCTAATGCTGGGAAAGATTGAGGGCAAAAAAGAAGGGAACAGGAGAGAACGAGGTGGCTGGATGGAGTCACTGAAGCAGTCGGCATGAGCTTAAATGGACTCCAGAGGATGTTAGAGGACAGGAAGGCCTGGAGGAATGTTGTCCATAGGGTCGCAATGGGTCGGACACGACTTTGCAACCAACAACAAATTCATAGTATTCCAATAAATCTATCAGAGTCTGCTATTCGGCAGTGAGGTCTATTTGATCTATGGATAATAGTGTCAGGACATTTCGGTTAGATCCCTTCAATATCAATATCTTTCTCTATAATACACTGTATTTTAATCAGCAATCTCCATGGTTCATAATATACACAGTTTTAAAAAACTATACAACACAAAAGGTGATTATTTTTGGGTCCTAGTTTTCTGCTATAGGTTGAGATCTCATCAAAGTTTGTAGCATTTCAGTTTCTTGAAACCTCTGTTCTTTTTCACACAGTACTGAGGGCTGTAGCCAATATTTCATTGTCTTTCAACTTCACTTGAGGGTTTTTTTCTTTCTTTCTGATGTTCTGTCTTTGTTGGTGTTCTTTGATGTCTTTGACAGGCCCCAAGCAAATGTGAGTTATCGTGTGTGTGTGTGTGTGTGTGTGTGTGAGAGAGAGAGAGAGAGAGAGAGAGAGAGAGAGAGAGAGAGAGAGGAGGGAGGGAGGGAAATAACATCAGAGCTTTCTGTCTTAACTAAAGCTTCTCTTTTACCCATTTATACAATTGATTTATCACTGGTTGAGCATTCTATAAACATCAGCATTTGCATTAGAAATGCAAAAGATCAGGTAGCTGATATTTCTTAAACCACCATCTTGCCTGACTCTAATTATGTCTTTCATAGTTTTCTATAGGAGCTTCCCATGCCCATAAATTGGGTATACAATACGTAGCATATATATGCATACACAAACACACCTACACCCCATACACTCCACTCTGGGTGAATATGAGACTTGCAAATAAGACTACAAAAAACATTAAGGAGGAACTTATTAGAAAGGATTCATGTATGGATGAGTCTATTTAGACAAGCACGAACTCACTGCAGAAATCTTGAGCATCAAGAAAAGGAAACAGATAATCTATACAACATCTTTCAATAAAATGGATACTCATGCAACAGCCTAACAACTCAATGTACTATAGCACAATTACCACTGCTGTACATCAAAAACATATCAGAAACAGCCAACAGTCTGCCACAATCACATGGTATCACCATAGCATTAAACATAACACTAAAGCCCTCCAAAACATTTTAAGTAAACCAAACCCGTAGTCCAAGAAGAAAAACAGGAATCCTTTACAACAGTGGTTCTCAACCTTCCTAATGCCGCGACCCTTTAATACAGTTCCTCATGTTGTGGTGACCCCCAACCAGGGGTGGGTTCTAAATTTTTTTACTACCGGTTCTGTGGGCGTGGCTTATTTTGTGGGTGTGGCTTGGAGGTCATATGACTGGGTGGGCGTGGCTAGCTGGTCATGTGACCGGGTGGCCATGGCTATGTGTATAGGGACTACTCAGAGGGCTGAAAAAAGTCATTTCTGACAGGTCCTCGCACTTTTGACTGGTCCTCACACTTATGACCATCCTCACATTTATGCCCATGCAGCATTCTTAACAACCATGTCACTCATTTCACAACTGCTTCTCTTCACCATGGTGATAAGATAGGGCAAAAAACGTAAAATGTGAGGATAGTCATAAATTTGAGATCTGGTCAAAAGTGCGAGGACCAGTCAAAAATAACTTTTACAGCCCTCTGAGTAGTCCATGTGCACAAAAGGACTACCCAGAGGGCTGAAAAAAGTGATTTCTGACAGATCCTCGCACTTTTGACCGGTCTTCGCACTTATGACTGGTCATCATTTATGCCAATTGTAGCATTCTTAACAACCGTGTCACTCATTTCACAACTGCTTCTCTTCACCATGGTGACAAGATAGGGCAAAAATGTAAAATGTGAGATCAGTCGTAAGTTCAAAGACTGGTCAAAAGTGCGAGGACCAGTCAGAAATAACTTTTTCAGCCCTCTGAGTAGTCCATATGCATAAAAGGATAAAGCAATAGAGAGGGATGAAGGAAGGGAAGGAAATTAGAGTAGGAGGGAGGGTAAGAGAGGGAGGAAGAGAGGAGGAGAAGGAGAAAGGAAGAGGAAGTAGGGAGGAGAAGAAGAGGGGGAGGAAGAGAAAGTAAGAAGGAAAGAAAAGAGAGAGGTGGTAGGTTTGAGGAGAAAGATTGTTGTACAATAAAAAAGATGAAAGGGAAGAAAGCCAACGCCAAACAAATATAAAGATATTAAAATAAAGAATGAATTGTTAAACTTTAAAGAATAAAAGAGAACAAATATGAATAAATAACAATAATTAGAAACACACATACAAACATACAATGTATTTTCTTTGAACAGAGTATTTGGCCGGTTCACAAATTTAAATAGTGTTTAGTCATTTCAATTAAATTTACAATTTCTATATTTCCTTTTTGCCATATTTATTCCTCATCTATTTTTGTAAAAAACCAATATTACCCTTCATCCTCATCTCTAATCTTAATCAAATTCAATTTTTCCCTTCTATTCTATATTATACCCCTTCCCATTGTCATCTATTTTTATATGCATCCTCACATTGGTTAATTATGTAATATTACAGTTGTTTAATATAAATTCAACATTTTAATATAAATTAATTAGTTATATAACTACCTTTTTTTGTATATTAATCAATATGAACATGAATATTCCAATTATTTCCATGCAATCCAATTTCTTACAAATCAATTAATTATATTTACCAATAATAATAAACTAAATAATTTCCCCCATATATTCCTCCAAACCACAACTTAACCATTTCTCCTTTCAACACAATATACAATTAATAGTATCTCAATTATTACAATTCCCTAGTTAAATAGAGCTTTTTTTCTTTTGTGTTTTAAAATCCTGAACTCTCCTCTTTTTCCCTAAATTTCCCATTGTTTGCACCTACCTTTTTTGGTGAGGAAAAAGAAAAGAAATCTGCCGGCCTAATTTTCCAACCTTGCAGCAACAGCAAAGCAGTTTCAGTTTTGTTTTTCAGCATAGCTAAGGGGAAAAAAATCTGCTCCAGCAAGCAGCAGAGCCCTGAGCAAAACAGCTGAGAGCAAATCAGCTGAGAGTCGGGAGGCTGATAGAATCAAGGGACTAATTAGCCTATGCTGAAGCTCCGCGGGCCAATAAAATTACAAAAAAACACCGAACCATTTGTTAAATTGCTGGCTCGCCCGCCCCTCACCCACCACTATTTATTGGCAATAAATAGTGGTGCGGAGGGGCGGGGCAAGGGGTGGGGCAGAACCAGCAGAATCCCACCACTGGCTATAGGGCGGCCCTTTGAAGCCCTGCGGCAAGAATTTAAACAGTTTTTTTACCTCTAGCCATCAGCTGGGACTCCGGAGGCAGCAATAGATTGGGAGTGGGCGGGGTAAACGAACGGCCGGCGATCCAACAGAGCAGAGAGTGAGGATGAGTGAAGGCGTGGGGGGGCGAGAGAGGGCTTTGGCGACCCCTGTGAAATGGCCTTTCGACCCCCAAAGGGGTCGCGACCCCCAGGTTGAGAACCACTGCTTTACAAGGACTACATAACATCCATTTTGTAGGACAAACAGGCAAAAAACTAGCTGAGTGCACCATGAACACCAACAAGTAATCTGAAGACATGATGAAAACGCCTTATGCATAACACAGCGACAGACTTAACCACAGTTTCAGCTGAGAAACTGGGAGCATTCTAGGCCAAGCTAAATCCAAAAACACTACAGAATTCCTGAAAGCCTGGCACTCAGACAAATCCATCATTGACAGGCACATAAAGATAAACAACATCTACATACCATTAAAAAGAGAAGAGACAGTCAAAAAGCTAGAAAGCGAACAGACCAAAACCCCTCCTCGCCAGCAATCAACACCCAGATAAGCAGAGGTTAACATCAAGATTAATATTAGACTAACAATCAAACAGTAAACAATACCAATCAAGGAACTACCAATTCAGACAAACATTCAAACAATAATCAACAGCCTAATCAAGGAACCATTAAGAACACTCCAACCAACTTTGACAGGGCAGGTACTCCCTTCTAGCACTGATGTTGTTATCTAGTTTAGTTTAGTTTAGTTTAGTTTAGTTTAGTTTAGTTTAGTTTAGTTTAGTTTAGTTTAGTTTAGTTTAGTTTAGTTTATTTGATTTGTATACCGCCCTACTCCCGAAGGACTCAGGGCAGTGAACAGCCAACAATAAAATACATAGATACAAAAACTTTAAAACCAGAATAAAATCAAATTAAATCATTTTGGCCCAGACAGATTAAAACACCCCAATAATTTAAAAACAGATTAAAATTTACATATTTAAAAAGGGAGAGATTAGGTCAAGCCTGCCTAATGGAATAAAAAGGTCTTCACAGCAGGGTGGAAGGAGCGCAGATCCGGGATCCTCCGTATCTCCGGGGGGAGCTCATTTCAGATGGTAGGTGCCCCCATATAGAAGGCTCTCCCCCTAGGGGCCACCAGTCGACACTGTTTGGCTAATGAAAGTTTGGTAATGAAACATCAGGAAGGAAGGAAGGAAAGAAGGAAGGAAGGAAGGAAGGAAGGAAGGAAGGAAGGAAGGAAGGAAGGAAGGAAAGAAGGAAAAGAAGGAAGGGGGAGGGAGGGAAGAAAGAAGGAAGAAAAGAAGGGAGGGAGGGAGGGAAGAAAAAAAAGAAAGAAAGAAAGAAGGAAGGAAGGAAGGAAGGAAGGAAGGAAGGAAGGAAGGAAGGAAGGAAGGAATTTGCAATTCTGTGCAGAGGCTCAGAATTCTGTGGGATCAGGGGCCACTAAATTAAATCACATTTGCCAAAACCAATCCTAGTACATCTCATTTGCAAGTAATCTAGAAATAGGGTTGCTAATTGCAGGCATCCTGAACAGCTACTGCTAGTCAGAGGAAACCGGGGTACAAAAAAACCGACAACTCAGCAGCTGCATTGCTTAGGAATCCACAGTTATTTTTCTCCATTTTTCTGTCAGCATTAATTCCAACCCAGATTGAACCAAATACAACCGGGAGAATCCCTAGATGGCCAAGTGACTCAGCACTCTGGAAAAAGTTCAGGTCTTTTTTGCTAAAAAAAAAAAAAAAAAAAATACTGTGTTTTTAAAGTATTTGAAATATTTGTTTTTGGAAATGTTATGTCTCCAAATTTCTAAGTGGGTGTTCTCTGCCCACATGTCTATGGATGAAATGTGTGCCTCTTCCAACACATACACATACACTTCCTCCCTACTGCACTCTATGAGGCAGGATTCTTGCTGGGCTGATTTATATCAGACATAGAGTGGTAGAAACACGGGAGTAGAGTTGGATATTGTTGACGAAATGCAGGTTAACACAAACGTATAGACCCTGATTCTCTCTAAATCATAGCCTCAATCCAAAATTCCTTTCAAAATGCAACAGAGGGATTTAATTCACATGCCTGCAAATAAGAATACTTGGTTCTTCATAGTTTGCTACTATCCTTTCCTTCTTTTCACAGAAGTAACTGTGATCTATCAATGATGTGTTCAAATAAAGATACATAGAGGACCGAGGTAGATAATCAACGCTATTGAATGAAATGATAAAAGGTAAAGGTTCCCCTCACACATATGTGCTAGTCGTTCCCGACTCTAGGGGGCGGTGCTCAACTCTGTTTCAAAGCTGAAGAGCCAGCACTGTTCAAAGACAGTGGTCTCCGTGGTCATGTGGCCGGCATGACTAAATGCCAAAGGCACACAGAACACTGTTACCTTCGCACCAAAGGTGGTCCCTATTTTTCTACTTGCATTTTTTACGTGCTTTTGAACTGCTAGGTTGGCAGAAGCTGGGAGAAGTAACGGGAGCTCACCCCATTACGCAGCACTAGGGATTCGAACCGCTGAACTGCCGATCTTTTGATCGACAAGCTCAGTGTCTTAGCCACTGAGCCACCGCATCCTCTTTAATAGTGAATAGTTGTGGTTAATGCTGCAACCGATCACAAGCATAGGTCATATTGCTAACTGCTGTCCTACAGGTATTGATCAACAAAGATCGCTGATTTGTTTTGGGGTGTCAGTAGTTTGTAGGGAATAGTTGAAGACTATTCCCTACAAATTCCCAGTGGCATTTATGTCAGCAATAATGAAATTCACTATTCACCCACTGGGCCAAAAATGGAACCCACTGGGAGGATTCACTGGCTAAGACACTGAGTTTGTCAATCAGAAAGGTCAGCAGTTCGGCAGTTCGAATCCCTAGTACAGGTCTCCTGCGTGAGCAGGGGGTTGGACTAAATGACCTCCAAGGTCCCTTCCAACTCTGTTACTGTTGCTGCTTCATGGGACAGTTTCAAGAGTGAGCAAGAGTTATTCAATCAATTGCATCCATTCTTAAGATTGAGGACCTGTACAAAAGGTTGTGAAGTAGCATTTAATGCCACAAAAATGTAGAGGTTGTTGGGTGGTTTTTTTTTTTTTTTTGGCCTTCCTAGTTTCTTCCTAACTGCCTGGATGACCCAACCTAGAGTTGATTTCAAGATGACTGAAATCAGCTTCCAAAACAATTTATATAGGCTGTAGATCGGATCTAAGAATGCTTTATGTCTGGGAGTAACGTGGCAAATTTTGTAAATTCGCATTTGCCAACAATGTGGTTTCGTCTTTGGAAATTATGCTAGGGAAAGAGATTCTTGGAATAAAATATATGCATCTGGCAATGATCCCTGGAGCTGAGTGCACCTACTAAGAATCTGTTCACTTCTATTTACAGATCAGAAAAATGCAAAGAAGGAATTCATATTTATCCCATACATGGCATAGTCTTGCCTTCATGGTTTTAGTTAATCATCGTAATACACATGTTGAGTATCCAAAGTTCACAGGCAGAATTCTTTGGAATATTTTTATTTATAATTAGACTTCTATACCGCCCTTCTCCCGAAGGAATATGAGATACTGGTAATAAACAAAGGTGTTTAATGGCCCTGAACTAAATAACTGTTGAGGATATTCCTATGCTTATACCTGTGTTTCCCTGAAAATAAGACCAGACTTGGTCTTATTTTCTTTTGGGCCCCGAAATAAACACTAGGGCTTGTTATTAGGGAAATACAATTTCAGGGTGACCAGCCCGGCTGGGCGCCCTGCCCCCTGGCATACACAGAAGAGCCAGCAAGCGCACAGGGATCAACGGTATCCAGCTGCAACTCCAGCCCACGGGCACCTTGGTTGCCGCACTCTGGGGCTGCGCAGAGTGGAAGGCATGGAGCAGAAGGCAGCTGATCCTGATACACGGCTGCTTGCACAGGTACTCAACTCACCTGTGCTGTGTGGGCTGCGGCTGCTGCCAAACTCCTTCAGCCCACATGTGCCCACCGCCTCCTATGCTGGCCATGCCCACCCTCCTTCACTAGGGCTTATTTTTGGGGTGGGGCTTATATTAGGCGCAAGAATAAAAAACAGGCTGGGGCTTATTTTCCCGGTAGGTCATCTTTTCAGGGAAACATGGTACTTGTGGGGGGGGGGACTGGTTTGCTGCAGTAATGTTTAGTCTCTTCTGCATATTATTCACTAGAAACTGGTTCCTAATATTTCTATTCAAGCATATATATACATACATACATACATACATACATACATACACACACACACCCTGTTTCCCTGAAAATAAGACATCCCCTGATAATAAGCCCAATCGGCCTTTGGAATGCATGCCCTAAAGTAAGCCTCCCCCCCGAAAATAAGCCCTCCCCCCAAATATTTAAATGCAGAATTGGAAATCAGGTAAGACAGCAAGAGGAGCCCCATCTTGCTCCACAAGCCCCAAAATAATAAGACCTCCCCGAAAATAAGGCCAAGCACTTATTTTGGGGTTCAAAATAATTTTGAAATAATTTTGGGGAAACATGATATATGTATATGTATATGTATATGTATATGTATATGTATATGTATATGTATATGTATATTATATGTATATTATATATTATATGTATATGTGTGTGTGTGTGTGTATATATATGTAGGTCTTTGGTTATTCTCATTCGTCTCATTCGTCATCTTCAGGCTGGTGTTCTCGGCTTCGTGCTTCCAGGAGCAATGTGAGATCGCAGCTGTCTCTTCCTTTTAACTGCTAGTGGGGGTGTGAGCTGATTGGGTGGGAACTTGGCTGTGTTCTGATTGGGTGGAGGTGTGTTCTGATTGGTTAGGGGCTTGGTTGTGCTCTGATTGGCTGGGGGGTGTTCTGTTTGGGTGGGGGCTTGGTTGTGCTCAGCTTAGTCTGAGTTGCAGGGGGATTTGAGCTGGTGAGCTGTGTTGTTGTTTGGCTTCGTGTTTGTGGCCGTGCGAGCTCTTCATGGTGGGTGTCAGTCTGCTTCATGTATGGATTGGAGGGGTTTAAAGTGGCTAATGATGCAGCTGCGGTCTGGCTTCTGGTCCTTGGTCGTGGCTCATTATCAGTGTGGGTTTGAGTCTGCTTTCTGCGTGAATGTGTGGTGGTGACATCCTGTGTGGCTCTCGTGAGTGTGGGTCTGGTGTCATTCATCGTGTTAGGGATTCGTTTGTCAGTAAGGGTGGGTTTCCAAATGGCTGGTAGGCGGGAGGTATCGTCTCGTTTGTTCATGCTGTGTGGGCGTTTTTCTATCTCGATGGCTTCTCTGATTATTCTGTTGTTAAAGTGTTCAGTTTTGGCGATAGTTCTGGTCTTTTTAAAGTCAATATCATGTCCTGTGGCTTTAAGGTGTTGGACCAGGGAAGAAGTTGGTTCCTCTTTTCTGACTGAGTTCTTGTGTTCTTCTATGCGTGCACTTAGTCATCTGTTGGTTTGTCCGATGTATGTGGTGGGGCAGGCGGTGCATGGGATTTCATATATTGAAAAGAAAGAAAAAAGAATATATTCATATATTCTTTTTTGCTCCTAGAAGCATGAAGCCGAAAACACCAGCCTGAAGATGACGAATGAGACTTCGTCGAAACGTCGCCAAGACACTTCCAATTTTACGCGGGAGAAAACCCGAATAACCAAAGACGTACATATATATATATATATGTTTATGTAAGTTTTCACGGGTATGTATGTGTGTATAGTTAATATTTCGGGTTTCTTCCCGTGTAATTGTGGATATATCCCTAAAAGGGTAGAAGCGACGTTTTGACAGAATCCCATCTGCCATCATCAGGCTTATGTCAGCAGTCATTTTGTACTAACATGCATTCTACCCTTTTAGGGATATATCCACAATTACACGGGAAGAAACCCGAAATATTAACTATACACACACACACACACACACACACACACACACACACATATATATATCTTTTTCTTTTTCATAGGCTTTTATGTGCATATTCTTTCTAGCCAGGTTTTACCTACGTAAGCTAAGTTGTTCTTAGAACCAGGGCTGCAGAACAACTTAGCTTACGTAGGTAAAACCTGGCTAGAAAGAATATGCATATATATATATATATATATATATATATATATATATATATATATATATACATTTCAATTCTTGAAATTAATTATGCCTCATCATACAAGGAGACCTAGAAATTCCCCCCCCCCTATATTCAGAAGACCATGTGACGCAGTGGTGTCCAAAAAATACAAAATAGCAGGTGCTTGAAGCTAGTCATGGCTATCATCTTGCGATTTTTCATCCCTCTACAGATGCCTTGGCAACTAATGGAAGCATTTAGATGACTAATTGACTAATGACTTTCCCATATTTACACTTCATTTTTGCCTATTGTATAAATTCTCTTGTTTTGAATATTCTTATACGTGTGGCCTCCCTAAGGCATTGGGAGTTGGGCAAAACATATAAATACATAACAACATATATATGAACGATAACATATAAATAACATATAATAACAATGCACCATCTCAATACCTCTGTCATTGACAAAACTATCAGTCAATTGCGAAACACAGCTTTATTTGGAACAGCTTACATCCTGCAACAAAAATGTTAACACCACCATGAAACAACAACATCTGCCTATCTGCCTTGGGAAGGATTAAAATGCCGAACCCAGTCTAAACATCTGTCTGATTATGTGATGAATTATAATATTGCATTACATTTAGTAACTCAATCACCTCTGCAGTTATGGTCCTTATTTGAGGGATCAGCTCATGCCATTGGGACTGCCTGTCCTTCTTGTGTTGCTCCTGCTCTCTGGAACATCTTGCCCCTCCCATGTGAGGTTGGGCCCCAACCTTCCTATCCTTTCTTAAGGCCTAAAAACCTGGCTCTGCCAGTTGGTCTAAGGCCCTAGTGAGAAAACAGCACAGTGGAAGTGGTTGATCAACAATAGTTCTGTTATTAAGTTAAGTTATGGATGGAGGAAATGATACAACAACGTATAGATTTAAAACCAGAGCTATTCCTATCGGGTATCTTACCAGAGAAAACTACTAAAGATAATATATATTTGATTGTAGATGTAATAACAGCAGCAAGGATTGTTTATGCACAAAAGTGGAAAGCAGAAAATATACCTTCGGAGGGAGAAGTAATGAAAAAATCTTAGATTGTGCAGAAATGAATAGGTTAACTATGGTGATAAAGGAAAGAGAAGATACAGAATATTTTAAGATATGGAATAAATTTTACTATTAGTTAGAAAAGAGATACAAATAAGTTTTTAAAAGAGATTGAAAAAAATTTGGCTGTAATTAGAATAATATATTAGTGAAAAATCTTTGTAATGAATTTGGTGAGATTGAAGACAGAAGAGGAGAGAAGAAACTTTTGAAGATAACACCGAAATGTCACATGGAAGAAATGAATGGTGTACTAAATGTTTGTTTGTCTTAAAAAAAAAATTAGATCCCACCTCCCTCTACCCTGCCCCTATTTTCCCCACCTGTCATTAGATGTCTATGGAGATTCTCAGTCAATGGTGGTATACAGCCAGTTCTATCTGGTTCAGATGAACTGGTAGCGGTGGCTGCAGGAGGCTCCTCCTACCTGCCCGGATGTCATCACATCGAAAGGTGCGCACTCACATTTGCAAACTGGTAGCGAAGGTAAGTGAATACCACCCCTGTTCTCAGACATCCAGGTCATGGTTGTCCCAAAGGTGCTTTTTCAAGAGGCAATTGGACTCCAGAGCTGAAGAAGCTTCTTGGATGAGAAGCAAAACGTCTTCAAAGAAAAACCAGACAGTCCAGTGGCCTTTTAAAAAAGCACCTTTGGGACACCTGTCTTTAGATTTTATTCTTTGATTTTAATTATGTTTTAATGTACAGCTATAAACACATTTTTATGACCGTAAGCTGCTCAGAGTTAAGATGGATGGCCAATAAATTTTATAAATAAATAATAATATCTCTGCATTAGTCATGGAAAGAGGAAGCTATGATAATAATGGTATGCATAAGCTGATCTAGAACAGCTTTCCCAAATCTTGGAGAGGATTAGATGAGATATGGTCCCAAACAGGTTGAGACAGTAGACAGGGAACTAATGTACTGGAGCAATTTTAGTAATGAATAGGTTGAACTTTGCTGAAACCCCAGCTCTCCGTGCCAATGGCCATAACACTGAATACTTGACAAGAGAGAACTCAAGTGTTCTACATTCAAAGATACAACTTATCACACAAGTTCAGCCTTCAAAACCAACCACTACATGTTCAGCCTTCAAAACCAACTTCATTTCGAGGCCAAGACCTACCGTGTTTTCTGTACTGATTTATACTGTGGCCAAAACAGATGAAAAGATCTACATTTTCATACTAATAATATAATATATTTTCCAATACTCCACTTTCTTTTCTTTCTAAATATGTTATGAATAGAATAGAATAGAATAGAATAGAATAGAATAGAATAGAATAGAATAGAATAGAATAGAATTCTTTATTGGCCAAGTGTGATTGGACACACAAGGAATTTGTCTTTGATGCATATGCTCTCAGTGTACATAAAAAGAAAAGATACATTTGTCAAGAATCATAAGGCACAGCACTTAATGATGGTCATAGGGTACAAATAAGCAATCAAATCATACTAGGAAACAATAAATATAAATCGTAAGGATACAGCAATAAGTTACAGTCATACAGTCATAAGTGGGAGGAGATGGGTGACAGGAACGATGAGAAGATTAATAGTAATAGTAATGAAGCCTAATGTGAATAGTTTGACGGTGTTGAGGGAATTATTTGCTTAGCAGAGTGATGGTGTTTGGGGAAAAACTGTCTTTATGTCTAGTTGTTCTGGTGTGCAGTGCTCTATAGCGTCATTTTGAGGGTAGAAGTTGGAACCATTTATGTCCAGGATGTGAGAGATGTTTTGAGGGTTGTTACATTTTACTATTTAGAAATGTCTTCAACAAAATGAAGGATTAAAGAGATTAACAATAATCCTAGGAACTCCTGTGTCACATCAAGCTATACCAATAACAAGGCATCAGGTTACTAACTTTTGACTCTTTATCCTTAATTGTTGTTGTTGTTTTGTGAGGAAAATGATGGAAAGCACAACACAGTTTAGTAAGCAGGAAAATTTTTCAAGCAAACCTACTGATGCTAGCAGAACTTTCCCAAAAATCTGAGCTGAAGTCCAGATCAGACGTAAGTATATTCTGCTATCTCCTACAACAATATATGCTTTTATTTAACAGAATAACAGAGTTGGAAGGAACCTTGGAAGTCTTCTAGACTAACGTCCTGCTCAAGCAGGAAACCCTATACCAATTCAGACAAATGATTGTCCAGTTTTTTCTTAAAAATCTCCAGTCTTGGAGCACCCACAACTTCAAAAGGCAAGTCGTTCCACTGATTAATTGTTCTAATTGTCAGAAAATTTCTCCTTAGTTCTAGGCTGGGTCTCCCCGTGATTAATTTCCATCCATTCTTCTTGTCCTGCCTTCAGGTGCTTTAGAGCAGGGGTCTCCAACCTTGGCAACTTTAAGACTTGTGGACTTCAACTCCCAGAATTCCTCAGATACAAGGTTATCTATGTTCACTTGCTGCAACAGTTGTAAGCATCAAAAATGGTCATGTCACTTTTTTCAGTGACGTAACTTTGAACGGTCACTAAACGAACTGTTGGAAGTCAAGGACTACCTGTACTTACATGTTGTAATCTAGGGGACATCAGAATGGTTTGAAAATCAAAAAGAAACATCCCATGGCCTATAAAAATACTGCATAGCCAGCTATCTGATCACAATTGTAGTTGCTGGGCCAGAAGCTGTTTAAAATGAAAGAATTTGTCAAAATATGAAGAGCAGATTTAGAAAAGCAATGAGACAGCAATGTGCCATTCTCTTGCTCTTTTGAGAATGTACCTTGGAAGATGCTCTCCGATAAGTTCAGTTTCCTGCTACTCACATCTTTTATACTAAATCAAGTTTAGAGTCATTTAATGTCATCTAATGAGCACTTCTTACATTGTGCAAATGTAGTCAGGAATCCAGTGCCTAAATTGTTTTCCAAAAACAAGTAAAATTAAGTTAGTCACTTCTTACATTGTGCAAATGTAGTCAGGAATCCAGTGCCTAAACTGTTTTCCAAAAACAAGTAAAATTAAGTTAGTCAGTTATTCAGAGGCCAAACCTCTCATAAAAGAGCCAGACTTACAAACAGGTGGAGTTCCTTTGTTTCTATTTAATTTTAAAATTCCTCTGTCTAAATTTTGCAAAGATTCCAAGAAGAAACCATTCAAAACAAAAACATCCCAAGATCATAAGAGAAGAAAACAAATAGCTACGAATGGTTTCATTCTGTCCATTGCATATTTTCTTTGATATTCATCCCTTTTAGTAAATCCAGATGATGTGTGTTCTTTACAGCTAAACTTCAAACGGAAAATACTTTTAGACATCTTTGCTGTCTATTTATCTATCTAGATCATAGCATAGCAATGCTGGCTGGAGAATTCTGGGAGTTGAAGTCCACAAGTCTTAAAGCTGCCAAGTTTGAAGACCCCTGATCTAGATTTGTCTTTTTTCACTTTCATTTTATTTATTTATTAATGTAGAAAGAGTACCACTAAGAACAACTGGCTCAGTCATTCTTATACCATTTGTCATGCAACTTTTTCAAACCCTATTTCTTGTGTCTTGCAAACTTTGCAAAACAATACAAAATTAACAACTATCTAAATAAACCCTTTGCATAATTGGCAATGGTTGCATAATTTAACTGCCATAAGACAAATGTAGTAACACAATGATGCTTCCCCCCCACCATTTAAGCCATCTATTTATTTATTTTAACAAACACAATTAAAAAAACAATATTTAATCATACAGATTTTTTTGATTAAAACATAAATGCAAAGTAAGACAAAAAGAAGAGGAAAACGTATTTATCCATAGTCACTGGTTTACTAATGAATTCATTACTATAATATGAATATTCACTAAAATATAATATCTTAGTTATTGGCCCCTTTGCTGTAGGATTTCCATGCACGATCACCACTATATTTTAGTAAAAGGATTATTTGTGCCGAAGATCCTTTCCCCCAAAGATATGTTTATCTTCCTTTCCAATTTGGAGTGACGATAGCAGTGACGTGGATCAGGGCTTCAGTGCTGGAGAGCAGCTGTTAGCAAGACAAGCGAAATCTTTGCATGTTGATTCAAAAGTCCTGCAGCCCACACTCATTTCCTCAGTGACGGCAAAGCTGCATGGAGACATCGCTTTAAGAGAAAAAAGAAAGAAAAACAGACATAAAGGCCAGATAAGGATGTGACATTTGTATGTTTGATGCTCTTTGATGCACTACTATTAATCTTTTCATCGTTCCCACCACCCATCTCCTTTCACTTATGACTGTATGACTGTAATTTTGTTGCCTATATCCTTACGATTTATATTGATATTGTTTCCTGATTGCTTATTTGTACCCTATGATTATCATTAAGTGTTGTACCTTATGATTCTTGATGAACGTATCTGTTCTGCCCCAGCTCCGGATTCCCAAGGATTGTGACACACACCAACGGTCCTTATCAAAGGTATAACATACCAAGAATAAACAAAGTCCGGCAAAGGTTGGCAACCAGCCCAGAAAACAAGATACGATAAGACACTCATTCTCCAAAATGCTCTGTAATAATTACACATTGTTTCCAGCAAGATATTACTAACTACCTGCAACTTAAATAGGCTAAGGGAGTGGCCAATTATACTCAAACCTTACTCTCGAGGAGACCTCCTTCTCCTGAGTAGCCACTCCTGCATTTTGGTAGCCCTGCGTGCTCGAGGATTGAGGAGAGGCTCCTCCACTTTGCTCTCTCCACTTGAAGGAGCCTCTGGAGGTTCTGAAGGCCCTGGCTGAGTCTCTGCCTCTGGCACCACATCCTCTTCAGCCTCCTCGCTGTCCAACGTAAGCGCTGGCTGCGCAGGCTGCTGGAGTGACACCACACCAGCCTCCTCGTCATCGGGATCAGCCATGATCCGTGCAGGCCGCTGGCGGGCCACAACAGTATCTTTTCTTTTATGTATACTGAGAGCGTATGCATCAAGACAAATTCCCTGTGTGTCAAATCACACTTGGCCAATAAAAAATTCTGTTCTGTTCTGTTCTGTTCTGTTCTGTTCTGTTCTGTTCTGTTCTGTTCTATTCTATTCTATCAACCCGAAAGGAAGAAAATGATTTTTTTAAAATCTCTCTTGCTACCACCATTAGAACAGGAAAAGAACAACAAAAAATATCTCGCACCAGAATAGCTCTGCTGAGAGAAATGGTGAAAACCTTCTATCAACTTACAACCACCATTGGTTGCTAAGCAAGGCAGTTGTTAAGTGAGTTACATCCAAATATTTATTTATTTATTTATTTATTTATTTGTTTGTTTATTTGTTTATTTATTTATTTTTTTATTCAGATTTCTATACCGCCCTTCTCCTTTCGGACTCAGGGCGGTGAACAGCCAAAATAAAACATTTGTACACAAAAGTTAAAATAATTTTTAAAAATAATTAAATGAAATTTGGCCCATAATTTAAAACATTTCAATTAAAATCAGTATCAAACATTAAAACCAACATGGAATCAGGCCAGCCTGGCTAACTGAAAAAAGTAAGTTTTTAGGGCCTGATGAAAAGTCCGGAGGTCTAGGATCACTCGTATCTCTGGGGGTAGATTGTTCCAGAGGGTAGGTGCCATCCACAGAGAAGGCTCTCCCCCTGTGGGTCGTCAGCCAACATTGTCTGGCCGACGGCACCCTGAGGAGGCCCTCTCTGTGGGAGCGAACTGGCTGGTGGGAGGCAATTGGTGGAAGAAGACGGTCTCGTAGATACCCCGGCCCTAAGCCATGAAACGCATTAAAGGTGATCACCAATACCTTGAAGCACACCCGGAAGTCCACCAGAAGCCAATGCAGCTCGCACAGGAGAGGAGTCACATGGGAGCACCCCGTCGCTCCCATAATCCCCCGCGCGGCTGCATTCTGCACCAGTTGGAGCCTCCGGATGCACCCCAAGGGGAGCCCCATGTAGAGAGTGTTACAATAGACCAGACAAGAAGTGACGAGTGCTTGAGTGACCGTGCGTAGGAAGTCCTGATCCAGAAAGGGACGCAACTGGCGTATCAGGCGAACCTGATAGAAAGTTCCCCTGGCCACGGCCATCATATGCTCTTCTAAAGACAGCCGTGCGTCCAGGAGGATGCCCAAGTTGCGAGCCCTTTCCATGAGGGCCAATGATTCGACCCCAATAACCAGCGATGGCGCCAGCTGGCTATACCGGGACGCCGACAGCCACAGCCACTCGGTCTTGGAAGGGTTGAGTCAAAGCCTGTTTCTCCCCATCCAGACCCACATGGCCTCCAGGCACTGGGACATCACTTCCAAGGCATCGTTGGGATGGTCTGGGGTGGAGATGTACAGCTGAGTATCATCAGCGTACTGATGGAACTCCACCCCAAAACCATGGATGATCTCACCCAGCGGCTTCACATAAATGTTGAACAGGAGGGGCAAGAGGACCGACCCTTATGGCACCCCACAAACAAGGTGCCTTGGGGTTGACCGCTGCCTCCCTGTCAACACAGATTGCGACCAGTCGGAGAGATAGGAGGAGAATCACCGCAAGACCGTGCCCCCCACTCCCAGTCCCTCCAGCCGGCGCAACATGATACCATGGTCGATTGTATCAAAAGCCACTGAGAGATCTAACAGGACCAGGATAGAGGAGTAACCCCTACCCTGAGCCCTCCAGAGATCATCCACCAATGCGACCAATGCTGTTTCCGTGCTGTACCCAGGTCTGAAGCCGGACTGGAGCGGATCTAAATAGACAGCTTCATCCAGGTACCGGGGAAGCTGTCGTGCCACCACACGCTCAACAACCTTCGCTATAAAACGAAGGTTGGAAACTGGACGATAGTTAGCCAAAACAGCCGGGTCCAGGGAGGGCTTCTTGAGGAGGGACCTCACAACCGTCTCTTTCAAGGCAGCCGGCAGGACACCCTCACTCAAAGAAGCGTTAATAATCCCCTGGATCCAGCCTTGTGTAACCTCCCGGGAAGCCAGCACCAACCAGGAGGGACACGGGTCCAATAAACATGTGGTCGTGTTCAGCCATCCCAAGATCCTGTCCACGTCCTCGGGAGCCACAGGATCGAACTCCTCCCAGATAATACTCTCAAGGCCTGCCTCAGTCATCTCATCTGAACTAACCCAGTCAGCAGCCAAGTCTTCCCAAATCTGAGTTATTTTATCATACAGATACTATACAAAATCCTCAGCTCGGCCCTGCAAGGGGTCATCCCGCGCTCCTGGATGGAGAAGGGAGCGGGTCACCCTAAACAGGGCGGCTGGGCGATTATCTGATGATGCAATAAGAGCGGCAAAATAGCTAGATTTCGCCGCTTTTATCGCCACTAGGTTTATAACCTTTTGGCCATGGTTGTTAAACAAATCACTGTAGCCCTTAAGTAAATCACACAGTCATTAAGCAAATCTGGGTTCCCTCATTGACTCTGCTTGTTGGAAGCTTGCTGGAAATGGTGATCACGTGATCCCAGGATTATGCAAATGTTGCAAATAAATGCCAGTTGCCAAGCACCCAAATTTTCATCTGGTGACTACAGGGATTTTTGTGATGGTTGTTGTTAAGTGTGAAAACTGGTCATAAGTCACTTTTTTCAGTGTTGTGACAACCTCAAACAGTTGCTGAACAAATAGTTATAAGTCTAGGACTAATTGAACACAATTCTGCCCACATTTAAACAGTTTTATTCCTGATAAGCCTGAAGAATTTGTATGCAGGATTGCAGCACCAAGACAGACCATGAATAAAACTGGCTCAATATATTAATTACATGCATTCCAGTGGTGAACTGTAAAATTTGTTACTACCGGTTCTGTGGGCGTGGCTTGGTGGTGGTGGTGGTAATGTGACTGGGTGGGCGTGGCCAACTTTGTTTTTTTTTTTACTTTTAAAAGCATTTTTTCTACAACCTCTTCGGCCGCAGAGGTTGTAGAAAAAATGATTTTAAAAGGCTCTTATGATCCCAGCTGAGTTGCCTGACTGTAGGAGGCTTTTGTTTTCTTTTAAAAGCATTTTTTTTTGCTTTTAAAAGAAAAAAAAGCCTCTGACGATCAGGCAACTCAGCTGGGATCATCAGAGCCTTTTAAAAGCATTTTTTCTACAACCTCCTCAGCTGAAGAGGTTGTAGAAAAAATGCTTTTAAAAGCCTCTGACATCAGGCAACTCAGCTGGGATCGTCAGAGGCTTTTAAAAGCATTTTTTTTTCTACAACCTCTTTCAGCTGAAGAAAAATGCTTTAAAAGTAAAAAAAAAAAAGCCTCTGATTATTGTATGGCTCAGCTGGGCATCGGGGGGGGGGCAGAAATTTTTGCTACCGGTTCTCTGAACTACCCACCGCCATCACTACTGGATCGGGCTATCCGGTCTGAACCGGAAGCATTTCACCCCTGATGCATTCCATCCTTTTTAATTCAAAGCTTGACTATTCAGATTTTGCAAAAATTTTCAAAAATTTTAATTGTGATGCAAGCCTTAGAACGTACACATGTATCTTACAGGGAGACAAATTCCAAAAAGCAGGAGTTTGGTTATGACATCACCATGGACATTTCCTCGTTTTTTTTTTTTCATCACTGTAGTTTGTTCTAGACATCTATAATAGTAATGTTAACCTCACAAAAATTAAACCACCTGATACTGTACACCTTATATTTCTACGAATAATAATGGAGAAGCATGGAAATTGAGAATTGCCTACATAATTCTGGAATCATACAGAATTTAGTCAGTTTGTACCATCAAGTTGCCCAAAGTTTGCTCATAATCTATAATAAAGTCTTCCTCAAGTTAGGATTGACTCTAGATAACTACATGGGCACATCCATGTTGTTCTCTTGGCAACAAATGGGTTTGACATTGTCTATTTCCAGGATGTTCTTTTACCTATCCAGAGTAGACAACAATCCTGCTATAGAGGATAGAGGAGAATATTTCTAGTTTAGGGTTGAACTGTGGGATCCTTAATGCTCTCTGAGCTTGGTTGTTTTCTTACAGACATTTCATCACCAAACTAGGTAACTTGATCAGTGCACTGCATCAGAGTACTGATGATGTAATCTAGGTTGGTAATAAAATGTCTGCAAGAAAACAACCAAGCTCAGAGAGCATTAAGGATCCCACAGTTCAACCCTAAACTAGAAATATTCTCCTCTATCCTCTATAGCAGGATTGTTGTCTACTCTGGATAGGTAAAAGAACATCCTGGAAATAGACAATGTCAAACCCATTTGTTGCCAAGAGAACAACATGGATGTGCCCATGTAGTTATCTAGAGTCAATCCTAACTTGAGGAAGACTTTATTATAGATTATGAGCAAACTTTGGGCAACTTGATGGTACAAGTTGATGGCTCACATTCCTGGCATATTCTAGTTGTCTCCCACCTTAATATTTACTGGGTATAATCCAGTTTAAATTTTTCAAGACTAATCCAGTTCAACTTGATGCTGTCACCTCTTCATGCATGCATGCATGCCTTTGAGTCCATCTTGACTCATGGTGTCTACCTAGACCAATTTTTGTCAACCTTGGCTATTTAAATATATTTGGACTTCAGGTCCCAGAATTCCTCAGCCAGCATGTCTGAGGGACTTGAAGTCCAAATATCTTGACGTTACCAAGGTTGACAACTAGCCTGCACAAAACCCGGCAGTTTTTTGTGACAACATTTATGGAAATGGCTTGCCGGTGTCCCCTACCTGGGGCTAAGAGAGAAGGTCTAGTCCTGTGATGGCGAACCTATGGCATGCGTGCCACAGCTGGCACACAGAACCCTCTCTGTGGGCACGCGAGCCGTCACCCAGCTCACCTCCACCACGCATGCACCTCCCGCCAGCCAGCTGATTTTTGGGATGGGGCACATGCGGGAGATGCGTGCGCATGCATGGGGTCATGTGCGTGCACGGAGAGTGTGGGGATGGCGCACCCTCCCACAGCCCATTTTTCGGCCTAGGAGGCTGCAGGGAGGCCTACTAGGCCCAAAACAGGATGTGGGGGGCCATGGTGCGCCCCCCCGGCCCATTCTTGAGCCCAGGAGGCAGCAGGGAGGCCTACTAGGCCCAAAACAGGGGGCAAGTGAGCATTGGGGGGCCGCGTGTGCATGCGCAGGCATGTGGAGGGGTTGTGCTTGTCACTGCGTTATTTTATTTACCAGCCTAGCCAATTATTTCTGGACTATCTGACTTTCCGTACCTTGCCAAGAATTGTTATCAAAAGTTACTACGCATGTCTGCATTCCTCCACATTCCTTCACACTCCTTCCTTTGTTCTCATGCCACGACTGCTGGTTGCTGAAAGGCAGCTGGCCCGATTTACTTTCAAAAATGTAGCAATTATCTTTCTTAGTTAGTGAGGTGTTTTATTTTCTTTATAACAAATAAATGAGTTTTATTAGAAACTTTTCTTCGCGTTTCTTTTCAGAATATTGCAACAAGGAGGAGCCATGATCCATCCTCTAATTAAACCAGGGTGATTTGTCCCAGAGCCAAACATGGGATTAATCAATGCCCTGACAGTGCTCACATGCGCGGGGGGTACACATTGCATTATGGGTGTCGGCACATGCACATGCTTTTGGCACACAAAGAGAAAAAGGTTAGCCATTACTGGTCTAGTCCAAAGTCACTAACTGGTTTCATACCTGAGAAAGGACTAATATTCACAGTCTTCCAATTGCTAGCCCAGTGCCTCAGCCATTGTGCCAAATTAGCCCCTGTGTTGCAAATTCCATAATCTGCAATGTCCTTTCTTAAAAGCAGGGTTAGCCTAACATTAGTTATAATTCTAAGGGAACACATTGAAACTCCTGTCCCACTATGCAAAAAATAATAAAACTACCTCCAGTTCTCTTTGAACATCTACTAAAACATAAAGGTGGAGGCGGAAGAGCCAAAAAGGAAAAACATTCTTTTCTATAAACACGAAGCTTTATAATACCAATCGCTTTCTGTTCTGAAATTAAACTGCAGCCCACATTTCAAATATTATGTTTTCAAATGGCCTGCAGTAATAAAACCTCCACAGTTTTTGAGGCACATACAGAAGATAAAACACAAGTAGGACTGGACCGTTTGTTTTTATTTGAACAGAACAATAATCCAACCTGAAAAATAAGAGAATTTGACTTGTAGAGTTCAAAAAATAGCTAACATTTTTTTTAAAGGACTGAATGTACCTTTGTTTGTGGTAACACTGTCATGCTTCCAGATGGAGAGACCCTAATGCAGGGATAGGCAGCTATGACCTCTTTTACGACCTGAGGACTTCAACTTCCAGAATTCCCGAACTTCCCATGGCAGCTATTTCATTCCCCGTCCCACTTCCAAAGGTGGTACAATTCAGAGCTATCTTTCCAAAAAGACTCACAAAATAGTTTATTCCCAATAAGACATTCTGATGGACTTAACTAGGCGGCCGAGGAACATTGATTTAGGACAAAGGAGAATTTTGGAAAGTTTGGCTGATACAATCCCTAATTTATTGCTAATTTAGAGCTAATTTATTGCTAGATAAGGGTCAACATAATTCACAGGGGGCTGGACTTGGGTCTCTTGTGGCAATGCAATGACTCCAAACTGATGACATGTTTAACTCCACCTTCTAGCCCAGCCTGATCATCTCCTACAGATATGTCCACAATAGAAGAACTAAGAAAGCCAAAATGGTGGTGCAGCAGCCGATCAGAGCCCTGCCTGTTTGAATATGCATTCATCATTGGCATGCATAGAAAGGGATGAGGCTTCAAGCAATGCTTACACTTGCCATTTTGGTCCCCTTCCAGATCCCTCTGCGTGCTAGGGCAGTACCACTGGATACCTAGCCCAGTGACCTGTTATGTCCCACGTGTTCATCTTGTATCCCCCTGCTCATTCACATTCATGGAGACCATCCGGAGCTTTGGAGTGAGGTGCCATAATTATGCTGATGATACCCAACTCTCCTGCTCCTTACTCCATGAAAGCAAGGTTTGGTTGAATATTGTCTAAAGTCAATAATGGACTGGATCAGTGGTGGGTTCCTCCCGGTTCGGCCCGGTTCTCCCGAGCCAGTAGCGGTAACGATATGACATCACCGAACTGGTTCTGGGGGGCCCCCGCACCCCCCCACGTTATTCTTACCTTTTATTTGGCCCCACCCCCAATCTATTGCTGCTTCCTGAGTCCCAGCTGATGGCTAGAGGGAAAAAAACTGTTTAAACTCTTGCTGCGGGGCTTCAAAGTGCCGCTCTACAGCTGATCAGTGTTAAAAGAAAACAAATGAGTAGACTGGTGCCTGCAATAGATCAGTGCCTGCAAAAATAAATGGGTAGATCGGTACAGCTCTGCAAGCAGTTAAAAGCCTGGTAGACCAGTACCTCTGCTAAATCCTAAATAATTGTCACATGACCATCAAGCCACGCCCACAAAATAAGCCACGTCCACAGAACCAGTAGTAACAAAATTTAGAACCCACCCCTGGACTGGATGAGAGAAAAACAAGCAGAAATGAAATTGAGACAAGTCAGGGAACCTACTGGTAAATAGGAAATTTCACCCAGAAGTGATGATTCAACTTATTTTGAGTAGGGTTGTCTATACAGATGCTCAGAATTTGAGCAGGGTTGTATTCTCTCTGGAAGAACAAGTCCACAATATGGAAATGTTCCATCTTTCTGCATTATACATTGTTCATCTCTCTGTGTGTGTTGCTCTTGAGTAAGTAAAAAAACTTAGAGCCAGAAGTCCAAGAAAGCTGTTCTCCATACTAGAGAAACCACTGTGCAACTTCTCTGTTTTCATGGAGGGAGATCAGTGATCAATGGGCCTTTTGTAGTTTGAAGCCTGACAACCTGAAATTAATTTCTTCATTGGGAAACTGTCTTGATATTTAAATCCTTTTGGCTTGTATTCCCAGTCTTGGTTGCAAAGGACATTCCATTCCTCTTCAGCCTGCCCGCCCCCAGCCCCAATGCGATGTAATGATATTACCGGCATAATATCCATATAAGACTCGTGGGCAGGTTCCATCTCACTGTGCTGCATATTATTGTTTGTGTATCCGAATCCAACCACTTTTTATGCAACATATCCAGTGCTTAGATTTATGCTGACATATAGGAGAGTTTGAAGGAATGCTTTATAGTTTGCGAGATTGGCTGAAGCTAAGGCAAGCACCAGCGAGATCCAAAGTCAAGGTTAAAGAATGGGGCAATGTGGCTCATCGATTGACAATTACAGCTGTGCTTTGGACACACTGAAAGGTGTGAGCAGGATGCCATCTCCCCAGTAAGCTTGTACCGGTAGTCCATGACTTACAACAGTTCATTTAGTGACCATTCAAAGTTAAAGCAGCACTGGAAAAAGTGACTTGTGACACTTTTCCACACTTATGATCAATTGCAGCATTCCCAGAGTCACATGATCAAAATTCAGACATTTAGCTGGCTATATTATATTATATTATATTATATTATATTATATTATATTATTATAAGTAAAAAGTTGAGGGTAGATGTTAATGCCTTATTTTACTGCAGCAAAGGAGTCAGAAGTCAATGCCTTTTCCCCCCCTTCCTTTTCCCCTACTATCCATTTTACTTTTTCCCTCCCTAATATTTTTTTTTTAATTTGATTTATATGCCGCCCTTCTCCAGAGACTCAGGGCGGCTTACAATGCGCTAAACAATAAGCAATAGCCTTCATCCTTTTGTATATTTATACAAAGTCAGCTTATTGCCCCCACAACTGGGTCCTCAATTTACCTACCTTAGAAAGGATGGAAGGCTGAGTCAACCTTGAGCCTGGCGAGATTCGAACCTGCAGTAATTGCAGGCAGCTGGTCTTAATAACAGGGTGCTTTAGACCACTGTACTACCAAGACTCTAATATTTACTTTTGTATTCTCTTTGTATGTCATATTACAAATTAATAAAAAAAACTATACTAAAAAAAATCCAGACATTTAGCAACTGACTGATATTTATGATGATTTCAGTGTCCTGGGGCCAAGTGTTCACCTTTTGCAACCTTCTGACAAAGTCAATGGGGAAGCCAGATTCACTTAACAACGGTGTTACTAACTTAATTACTTAAGGCTGGTTTGTATGAACAAGTAACCTAGTCCAGAAATGTAATCAACAAGTTCTCTTCTCTTCAGAAATGATGCTTTTAACAGGAAATGCATTAATAGCAATAGCACTTAGACTTATATACCACTTCATAGTGCTTTACAGTCCACTCTAAGCGGTTTACAGAGTCAGCATATTGCCCTCAACAATCTGGTTCCACATTTTACCAAGGATAGAAGGCTGAGTCAACCTTGAGCCTGGTGAGATTCGATCTGCCAAACTGCTGGCAGACGGTGATCAGCAGAAGTAGCCTGCAGTACTGCACTCTAACCATTGCGCCACCGCGGCTCATCAATGAAAGTGATAAAGCAACTAACGGAAAAAAATGCGGACTCCATCTAAATCAACATCTTTTAACGACCTCATAATCCCTTGTGGGGTGGAGTCTGGGCAACTGAATAGAGCTGAGTGTTTACTGGCCAGATGCCCTTCCTGTTGCCAATGCGGAGGTATATTCAGCAGATAGATAGATAGATAGATAGATATATTGTATTTATTATATCTTTTCTCCTGAATCCTTTTTCTCACTTTTACATATATTACTCGAGTAATTCTACCCAAGCTTTTTCCTAATCTCTTTCCGCTCTTTTCTCTTTCCTTCTTTTCCCTTTGATTGATTCTATTTGGCGGGATATTTCCCCCTATCCATTCTTTTTTTGCCACTGTTAATCCTAGTGAAATCATCTAACTGCTTTTTGCATTAAATTCTTTTTCCTTCAATATCATTTTCTTGCTCCTCATTTATGCTCTCTTTTTCCTGTTCTGTGTGCTCCAGCAAAATTTCTGACTTTTTATTACCTTTTAGTAATTCACACGTTTTTAAAAATCTCAATTAATTCCTCACACATCAAGGACTCCATATTGTCAGTTTTAAAAAATTGTTAAAACTTTTGATTTATATTTAATTCAAATTTTAAAGTCCATATAGTCTCTTTTGAATTCCAAATAGTATCCGATTCGAATCCAATCCACTCCAAGTTAAAGCTTTATTATCTTCCACAACTGTTGAAAGTCGAAACCAAGTAGTTCAGGAAAACAAATACTCCTTAAAAGTTCTCACAGTTTCTGAATTATCTTTTATTAGTCAAGGTCACAGCTGTTATTTTCTCTTTCCAAGATTGCAGTTCTCTCTTTCCGCCAACAGATGTCTCTCTCAAATCCACAATATTCTCAGAGCAACTAAGCTGTTAAAAATATTTTGAATCCGCATAAAGAGTACTTTTCCTCAGGTTTCTTTTTCTTATATTATTTTTAATTCTCCAAATCCAATTTTAAATCTAGTTGTAAAATTTTATTTCTTGGGCTTTGGTATTTTAACCTCCACTTTGTTCTTCTCCCTCCATTAACTTTCCCAAGTGCCAATTAGCTGCTCATTTCTGCTCGGGGACATCTTTTAAAGTTATTAAAAATTTTCTTTTTTACCTGTTAGTTGGCCAATCACTCACCCGGTACCAGCACTCCATTAAGACACTGCTCCTGCATAAAAATCTTAGTCCAGTTGTCCCAACTTCAGAGCGGTCGTTTTTCAATAGCCGCCACCCCCGCCACTGGTTCGAAGAGCAGCCTCCCACCTTTCGAGGAACTTGCCTGTTCCTCTTGGTCATCCAAGGCACTTCTCCTTCTTCACCGTGCCTACAGGATGGTTCTGGTCCAAAACCCCCTGACAGCAGTTTGTCCAGCTGGATTTTCGCAGAGCTCGTCGGAGCCTGCTATTTTTCCAGCTGGTCTCGCCGCGACGCTTCCGGTTTCTCTCATTCAGCAGATATATTCTCATCGTGCCCAGAGAGAGAAATATCAGCCTCTATGTAGGATTGAACTCACAGCCTCCTGATTGTGAGGCAAGAGCTCCACCTCTAGGCCACTGCATCACTCTGGATTTTTAGACTCCACCTAAATCTACATTTGAAACAATCAGCTTCTCCTGGCCCTCTCATTAGAAGAAGAAATTAATCTCACTTTGGTGGTGATAGTGTTTTTGCACTTTTGTCTCATACAAATCATGGTGAACTAATAGCTACATAGCCATGCAGCAAGGCGGCTGAGCCAACAGCATGACCAAAGAACCAAAATCTGAATCTCTTATATCTACTTTTTCTTAATTGATAATTGAACTTGGAGGTTGATAATTCTAATTCTTGAAGTTGACTGGTCCATTTCTTCTCACAGAAAGTCAATAAACATCATTCCACAATATTTTGGCACAAATATAAGGACTCTTTATTCTGAACACAGGTTCACTTCCACTTTCTATTTACAATCTGGGGGAATCTGAAACATTATGTTAATATTCATCTTGATACCAGCAAAAGGAGGCATAAATTTGGCAGACAGAGCTTTGCAGCTTAGTTATCCAAATATTAGCGCAATGGTCACTGAAAAAAAGTCGGAGTGACCTCTGGCACAGGCACTTTATAGGTAATTAGCCTTTAATACTTCAGGTGCTAATGGACATGTCTTTCAGGCAGGGGTGAAATGCTCCCGGTTCGGACTGGATCGCCCAATCCAGTAGCGGTGGAGGCGGGTGGTTCGGAGAACTGGTAGCAAAAATCCCTGTCCATCCCCCGCCCCCCCCCCCCATGCCCAGCTGAGCCGCACAATCATCAGAGGCTCTTTTTTTACTTTTAAAAGCATTTTTTTCTACAACCTCTTCAGCCAAAAAAATGCTTTTAAAAGTTTTTTAAAAAGCCTCTGATGATCATATGGCTCAGCTGGGATCGTCAGAGGCTTTTAAAAGCATTTTTTTCTACAACCTCTGAAGAGGATGTAGAAAAAATGCTTTTAAAAGCTTCTGACGATCCCAGCTGAGATGCCTGATCGGCAGAGGCTTTTTTTCTTTTAAATGCCTCTGACGATCGAAGCTGAGTTGCCTGAGTTGTAGAAAAAATGGTTTTAAAAGTTAAAAAAAAAAAGGCCATGCCCACCCGGTCACATTACCACCCCCCCACCAAGCCACGCCCACAGAACCGGTAGTAACAAATTTTAGATTTCACCACTGCTTTCAGGCCATGAGAATGAATTACAGTTAGTCATCGACTTACAACCACAGTTGAGTCCAAAATTTATGTTGTTAAGTGAGACATTTGTTAAGTGAGTTTTGGCCCATTTTACAACTTTCCTTGCCACAGTTGTTAAGTGAATCACTGCAGCTGAAAAGCTAGTAACCTGGTTGCTTCCCCATTGACTTGGCTTGTCAGAAGGTCGCAAAAGATGATCACTGCAACTGTCATAAATATGAACCATATTTGTCAAGCATCTGAATTTTGATCACATGACCACGGGGATGCTGCAAAGGTCACAACTGTGAAAAACGGTCATAAGTCACTTTTTTCACAGTGCCGTTGTAACTTTGAATGGTCCCTATATGAACTTTTGTAAATCGAGGACTACCTGTATAGCTACATCAAGCTAGGGGGAAAAGCGATTCAAATATATTACAAGCTTAATTTCAGGAAATGCCAAGAGTAACATCTCCTTTCATCTTAGTTAGAGGGAATATTTTAATTAAAAAAACCATATAAAAATCTTATTTCAGAATTTTAATGAAGAAAAGACAGCTTACAGTTTATAAAGACATACAGTAGGTTCAGTCTTAGCTGGCTTGCAGTGTGGCTTATATATTTATTCAGCCCCAAACAAGTGCTAAAATGTCTTTTTATTAACCTCCCCCGACAAACGTTAATAACGCTCAATTCATTTCTCTATTGATGTCATTTTATGTCTTCTTAATTGAGTTAGAAAGATTTTTGCCACAAGATTCTATTTTCAAGAATAACAGAATATGAGGCTGTAGACTGTAATTATGTTGAAAAAGTCCCATGGCAAAATTTTCTTGTGAAAATCTCATGGAAGTAAATGGAAACTGCTCTGAGCAAAACACTGGAGGTTTTTAAAGAAGAAATTGGACAAGCATTTGTCTGAAATGGGATCTAGGACAAGCTGCAATGGCCAGCTCAATGCGGCCAGCTGTCTCTGCCAATTTACCGCTGCCAAATCGTCGCAGGACAACTCAACATGGCCAATTTGCTGCTGGGACAACTCACTGTGGGCAGCCAACGGGAGAACTCGATTGGTGGGCTGGCGAGCAAGCGAGTGAGCGAGAGCCAGAGCTGTGGTGGCAGCCAGGGGCTTCCCATTTTCACACCCCTCTCCACTGCCACCACAGGCCATTCAGCAGTGGTGGTGGTGTTTGGGCTGTTTGGGGGTGGCAGTAGCAGGTGAGACTGGCGGTAGAGAGGTGGTGGTGGCTGGATGCGTTCCATTCTCACACTGCTACCGCCACCGCCGTAGACTGTTTGGCAGCAGTATTGATGAGTGGGTGTTCAAGGGTGACCAGCGGGGAGGTGGTGCATCTCATTTTCACACATCCTACTGCCACCACCACTCTGCCCAGCTCCACACATAATACTCCCACCCAGGAGTGAAACCCAGCAGGTTCACTACCGGTTCTGGAGAACCGGTAGTGGAAATTTTGAGCAGTTCGGAGAACCAGCAAATACCACCTCTGGCTGGCCCCAGAGTGGGGTGGGAATGGTGATTTTGCAATATCCTTCCCCCAGGAGTGGGGAGGGAATGGGGATTTTGCAGAATCCTTCCCCTGGAGTGGGGAGGGAATGGAGATTTTGCAGTATCCTTCCCCTGCCACACCCACCAAGCCACGCCCACAGAACTGGTAGGGAAACATTTTGAATTTCACCCCTGCTCCCAGCTCTTATTTTCCCCACATCAAAAATCCTGTAAAGTGAGTGGGCTGAGAAAGAGGGACTACTTCAAAGTCATGCAGCTGACTTTCAGAACTAAGGGAGAACTAGAACTCAGATTTTCCTATTGTTTCTAGTGGGTACCATAGCCAGTTTCTTTTTTTCTGAATTTTTAGGGGTAAGGGAGAATTTGGAATATTTGTCTAAGAAAAATAGGTCACCAACCCTTTCTCTTTGTAGAAGTCCCCTATGGAATAGGGAGATGGGAATTTTTTGAAAATAATCTAGGCTATCACTGTGTCTTGGTTGATTTTATGAATGCAATACATGTAGTCCTTGACTTACAACAGTTTGACCGTTCAAAGTTACAACAGCATGTGACTTATGACCATTTTTCATAGTTATGAAATTTCAACTCCAGGTTGTAAGTCCCCTTTCTCAGGTCAGACATAGCTTCAAATGGTCACTAAGCAACCAGTCATAAGCCAATGACTACATAACACATTATATCAATATAGTCTATAAAAAGTGAAATGAGGCTCAGATTGTGGGGGCAATAAGCTGACTTTGTATAAATATACAAAAGTATGAAGGCTATTGCTTAACGCATTGTAAGCCGCCCTGAGTCTCCGGAGAAGGGCGGCATATAAATCAAATTTTTTAAAAAAATGGGCATGTGTGAAATCCTCAAAATCTAGGATTTTTATAATGAAGCAGAAACATTAAGATTTGGTGACTGAGTCACATTTGTTTTCTTCTGTCCTGATCCTTCTTTCCTTCTGTGTTCAACCTTTTTAGCTTGTAAGCCTCAAGCCAAGAACTCTCTGGTTGTTGTTATTATTATAAAAGCTTTTCTCGCTGAGGAACAGGATATAAAGACTTCAAATAAATAGAAATAAATAAATAAAATGAGGATATGTATTAATAGGAACTTAAGATGTTGTTGTCTCAGAATAATTTCTATTTTGCTTCTGCTCTTGCAGGGATAGAATTCCAAGCAGTGGACAGCAATCAAATAATAATGAAACAATAAACAATAAACAGTTAAAAATGTGTTAAGCAAAAAGATCGTGATGGAAGCAGCGGAGGAGGGAAGTTCTGGCAACACAGAGGTTTCCCAGAGAGAGATTCAAATTAAGAGACTGGACAGTCCAGAGCTGGAAGGAGGAAGAAGTTTGGCATAGTCACACCCTAGAATTTTCCAGGATGTAACTAGTAGATTTTAAGATATAGGTTTAGTTGGCAAGATTCAATCCATTAGGTGCACGCAAATGAAGGATTGAATCTAATTGGATCTTGCTGTGTTGTCTTTGGGCTTGGGTATGTCAAAGAGGAAGAGTACCTATGGAATTTAATTAAAATATTCCACTTAAGTTGGCTCAAGGATCAAGGTTGACTCAGCCTTCCATCCTTTCTAAGGTAGGTAAATTGAGGACCCAGTTTGTGGGGGCAATAAACTGACTTTGTATAAATATACAAAAGTATGAAGGCTATTGCTTAACACATTGTAAGCCTCCCTGAGTCTCCGCAGAAGGGTAGCATATAAATCAAATTTATATATATATCTATCTATATATATATCTATATATCTATATATCTATATATCTATATATCTATATATCTATATATCTATATATCTATATATCTATATATCTATATATCTATCTATCTATATATATATATATATATATATATATATAAAAGGGCGGTATATAAATTGGAAATTAAATATAAATATTATATACATACATACATACACACACACACACACACACATATATATATATATATATGTTTTCTCAGGTTTTCGCGGGTGTTTGTATGTAGGTCTTTGGTTATTCGGGTCTTCTCCCACGTAAAATTGGAAGTGTCTTGGCGACGTTTCGACGAACATTGCTCCTGGAAGCACGAAGCCGAGAACACCAGCCTGAAGATGACGAATGAGACTTCGTCGAAACGTCGCCAAGACACTTCCAATTTTACGTGGGAGAAGACCCGAATAACCAAAGACCTACATACAAACACCCGCGAAAACCTGAGAAAACAAATTATATATATATATATATATATATATATATATATATATATATATATATATATATATATATATATGCATATTCTTTCTAGCCAGGTTTTACCTACGTAAACTAAGTTGTTCTGCAGCCCTGGTTCTGTGAAATCTCATTCACAAGCTTCTGGGCCTTTTTTTCTGTTGACAAACTGTGAGCCACACCCACTTCTCAGATATCCTCCCTGTAAAGGTACAATGTGATATCTGAGAACTGGGTGTGGCTCACTGACGATGCCTTAAAAGGCAGAAATAGCTATCTGAGTCTCCCAGAGAGCAACACAGAGTTGCAGTTTGTCAACAGAAAAAAAGGCCCAGAAGCTTGTGAATCAGATTTCACAGAACCAGGGCTGCAGAACAACTTAGTTTACGTAGGTAAAACCTGGCTAGAAAGAATATGCACATAAAAGCCTACGAAAAAGAAAAAGACATATATATATATATGTTTTCTCAGGTTTTCGCGGGTGTTTGTATGTAGGTCTTTGGTTATTCGGGTCTTCTCCCACGTAAAATTGGAAGTGTCTTGGCGACGTTTCGACGAAGTCTCATTCGTCATCTTCAGGCTGGTGTTCTCGGCTTCGTGCTTCCAGGAGCAATGTGAGATCGCAGCTGTCTCTTCCTTTTAACTGCTAGTGGGGGTGTGAGCTGATTGGGTGGGAACTTGGCTGTGTCTGATTGGGTGGAGGTGTGTTCTGATTGGTTAGGGGCTTGGCTGTGCTCTGATTGGATGGGGGCTTGGTTGTGCTCTGATTGGCTGGGGGTGTGTTCTGTTTGGGTGGGGGCTTGTTGTGCTCAGCTTAGTCTGAGTTGCAGGGGGATTTGAGCTGGTGAGCTGTGTTGTTGTTTGGCTTCGTGTTTGTGGCCGTGCGAGCTCTTCATGGTGGGTGTCAGTCTGCTTCATGTATGGATTGGAGGGGTTTAAAGTGGCTAATGATGCAGCTGCGGTCTGGCTTCTGGTCCTTGGTCGTGGCTCATTATCAGTGTGGGTTTGAGTCTGCTTTCTGCGTGGATGTGTGGTGGTGACATCCTGTGTGGCTCTCGTGAGTGTGGGTCTGGTGTCATTCGTCGTGTTAGGGACTCGTTTGTCAATAAGGGCGGGTTTCCAAATGGCTGGTAGGCAGGAGGTATCGTCTCGTTTGTTCATGCTGTGTGGGCGTTTTTCTATCTCGATGGCTTCTCTGATTATTCTGTTGTTAAAGTGTTCAGTTTTGGCGATAGTTCTGGTCTTTTTAAAGTCAATATCATGTCCTGTGGCTTTAAGGTGTTCGACCAGGGAAGAAGTTGGTTCCTCTTTTCTGACTGAGTTCTTGTGTTCTTCTATGCGTGCACTTATTCGTCTGTTGGTTTGTCCGATGTATGTAGTGGGGCAGGCGGTGCATGGGATTTCATATACTCCTTGATTTTCTAACTCAATTTTGTCTTTGGGGTTCCTTAGGATGGTGGATATTTTTCGGTTTGTGCAGAATGCTGTCTTGATGTTATGTTTGTGGAGGATTTTGCTTATTCTGTCTGTGGTGCCTTTTATGTATGGGAGGAGGGCTTTGCCGTTTTCTTGTTCTCTGTCTTGGATTTTAGTGGGGGTTTCTTTTTGGATTAGGTTGGTGATCTTATTTCTTTGGAATCCATTGGATGTTAGTACGTTAGTGAGAGTGTGTAGTTCGGTTTTTAGGTGTTGTTCGTCAGCTAAGCATTTTGTTCTGGAAATGAGTGTCTTGGCTACAGAGTTGATCTGGGCAGGGTGGTGGTGTGAGAGTGCGTGCAGATAGCTAGTTGAAACCAGCCTGACCAAAATCAACCCCGACGACACAAACAGAATCAGACTCGAAATCACCAACATCCTCTGCACCAGCAAGCCACCCAAAAGTAACTTACCCAAAGAGGAACAGACAGCACTACTTAACCTGAAAGAAGACACCAGCATAATAATCCTACCAGCAGACAAGGGCAATGCCACGGTGGTTATGAACACATCTGACTACCAAACCAAATTAACCAACCTACTCCAAGACTCCATATACAAACCCCTAAACACAGACCCCACCACCTACCTGGAAAAAACCACCAGATCCAAAATAAAAGCCTCCCCCATCAGCGAAGAGATTCAGCAAAGAATCATTCCCAGAGAGAAATCATCCAGATGCCCTAAGCTTTATGGTCTCCCCAAGATACACAAAGAAGGAACCCCACTTAGACCCATAGTCAGCTCCATAGGCTCACCTCTACAAAACCTAGCCAAATTTCTCGCCAAACAACTACAGCCCTATGCAGAATCCATCACCTCATATGTAAAAAACTCATTCCAGTTCATAGACATCATAAAGCAACAAAATTTACAGCCCAGTGACCTACTCGTGAGCTTCAATGTCATATCCCTCTTCACCCAAGTACCAATCAAAGAAGCCTTGACAGTTATCCAAAACAAATATAACCCCCCCAAGCACATCTTAGATCTGACCAACCACTGCCTATCCAACACATACTTCATCTATAATGGACAGAAATACAAACAAACAGAAGGAGCACCCATGGGATCACCCCTCTCACCTGTCATTGCCAACCTCTATATGGAATACATTGAAACCCAAGCTCTAGAAAAATCTGATCATAAACCCAAACTCTGGCTCAGATATGTGGACGACACCTTCATAATCTGGCCACATGGGAAAGAAAAACTGGACAACTTCCTCACACACCTCAACAGCCTACACCCCAAAATACAGTTCACCATAGAAACAGAAGCGAACAACCAACTTCCCTTCCTGGATGTCTTAGTCTACAGAAAATCCAATGGCTCCCTAGGACACACTATCTACCAGAAGAAAACACACACAAACCGCTATCTGCACGCACTCTCACACCACCACCCTGCCCAGATCAACTCTGTAGCCAAGACACTCATTTCCAGAACAAAACCATTAGCTGACGAACAACACCTAAAAACCGAACTACACACTCTCACTAACGTACTAACATCCAATGGATTCCAAAGAAATAAGATCACCAACCTAATCCAAAAAGAAACCCCCACTAAAATCCAAGACAGAGAACAAGAAAACGGCAAAGCCCTCCTCCCATACATAAAAGGCACCACAGACAGAATAAGCAAAATCCTCCACAAACATAACATCAAGACAGCATTCTGCACAAACCGAAAAATATCCACCATCCTAAGGAACCCCAAAGACAAAATTGAGTTAGAAAATCAAGGAGTATATGAAATCCCATGCACCACCTGCCCCACTACATACATCGGACAAACCAACAGACGAATAAGTGCACGCATAGAAGAACACAAGAACTCAGTCAGAAAAGAGGAACCAACTTCTTCCCTGGTCGAACACCTTAAAGCCACAGGACATGATATTGACTTTAAAAAGACCAGAACTATCGCCAAAACTGAACACTTTAACAACAGAATAATCAGAGAAGCCATCGAGATAGAAAAACGCCCACACAGCATGAACAAACGAGACGATACCTCCCGCCTACCAGCCATTTGGAAACCCGCCCTTATTGACAAACGAGTCCCTAACACGACGAATGACACCAGACCCACACTCACGAGAGCCACACAGGATGTCACCACCACACATCCACGCAGAAAGCAGACTCAAACCCACACTGATAATGAGCCACGACCAAGGACCAGAAGCCAGACCGCAGCTGCATCATTAGCCACTTTAAACCCCTCCAATCCATACATAAAGCAGACTGACACCCATCATGAAGAGCTTGCACGGCCACAAACACGAAGCCAAACAACAACAACACAGCTCACCAGCTCAAATCCCGCTGCAACTCAGACTAAGCTGAGCACAACCAAGCCCCCACCCAAACAGAGCACACCCCCAGCCAATCAGAGCACAACCAACCCCCCATCCAATCAGAGCACAGCCAAGCCCCTAACCAATCAGAACACACTTCCACCCAATCAGACACAGCCAAGTTCCCACCCAATCAGCTCACACCCCCACTAGCAGTTAAAAGGAAGAGACAGCTGCGATCTCACATTGCTCCTGGAAGCACGAAGCCGAGAACACCAGCCTGAAGATGACGAATGAGACTTTGTCGAAACGTCGCTAAGACACTTCCAATTTTACATGGGAGAAGACCCGAATAACCAAAGACCTACATATATATATATATGTATGTATGTATGTATGTATGTATGTATGTATATGTATATGTATATATATATAAGACCATGTGAATTTTCTCAGAGAAGTAAACAAAGGACCAAAAGGAAGTACACATAGAATTATTTATTTATTTATTTATTTATTTATTTATTTATTTATTTATTTATTTATTGGTTCGATTTATATGCCACCCTTCTCCAGAGACTCAGGGCGGCTTACAACGCGTTAAGCAATAGCCTTCATACTTTTGTATATACCTGTTTAGTAGGGCTTTTGGCCCCCACTAAGCGGTGTTCTTTTTTATACAAAGTCAGCTTATTGCCCCCACAATCTGGTTCCTCATTTTACCTACCTTGAAAGGATGGAAGGCTGAGTCAACCTTGAGCCTGGTAAGATTTGAACTTGCAGTAATTGCAGGCAGCTGGTGCTACTTACCAGCACTTTAGTCTGCTGTGCCACCAATTGACAAATAGAAATGACTCTTGATAATCTTCCAGCCATCAACTTCAGGGTGCAAAGCAAACCCCTCCTTCAGAAATCAGGGTTTAGTCTGATGTGGGGTAACGTCTTCCTTGGCATGCCCTAGAGCAGGGGTATCAAACTCAATTTCATTGAGGGCCGCATCAGGGCTGTGGTTGACTTCGGAGGAGGGCTGACTGGGTGGGTGTAGCCAACTGGGTAGGCATGGCCAGCTTGGTGCCACTCATGGGGCGTGGCTGACTGGGTGGGCGTGGCCAGCTTGACATGACTCCCCAAACTGCTTGTTTCCTCTTTGCACTGGGTAGATTGGGCCAAAACCACACTGGCTTGATGTTTCCTCTTTGCATTGGGTAGACTGGGCCAAAGCGACATGGGTAGACTGGGTTAACACAACACGGGCTGGTCCCTTACATTTTCCAGGACGGCCCCATGGGCCATACCCAAGCACATCGCAAGCCACATCTGTCCCAGGGAGCCTTGAGTTTGACATCCCTGCCTTAGAGTCAAGCATTTAGAACTTTAGTGATAATAACTGGTGCTTGGAATCATAATAAAGGAGACTATTTGTAGCTCAGGATTGACATGAGGAGTCTTTGGTGCTGTCTGAGTTTGCTTGGTTTCTTGCAGGCATTTTATTACTCAAACTAGGTAACATCATCAGTGTGTCTGCAAGAAAACAAGAAAGCTCAGAGAGCACCAAGGACCCCTCACTTTGAATCATCTATGGAAATAGGATTCAATAATAGGAAAGGTAGGATTATTTTATTGTGTCCCAAAAATACAGTGGTGGTTGGATGGATGATCCAAACCACATTCCTATCATAAGTAGGAAAAGAATTGAGACTAAAGTGTAAATTATTTTTGAGGATGTTTGTAGAAAATGAAGTAGTGCTCCACAGAGACTGGCTGATCAAAAAAACATCTACCTAACAGGGCCAGGTAAATTCCTAATAGAATAAGAGTAGAGTAGAGTAGAGTAGAGTAGAGTAGAATAGAATAGAATAGAATAGAATAGAATAGAATAGAATAGAATAGAATAGAATAGAATAGAATAGAATAGAATAGAATAAAATAATTCTTTATTGTCCAAGTTTGATCAGACACACAAAGAATTTGTCTCTGGTACATAAGCTCTCAGTGTACATATAAATAACAAGTAATAGGTCATAGGTCATAATCATAGTTACAATCATTAATCATAAGTTACAAACAATTGATAAATTATAAGAAACCAATAGGAGAAACCGTTAGTGGAGAAAGCGGGAGGCACAAGTCATTTTGTTCAGAGACCTTTCTGAATCCTAAGGATGAAGCATCTGAGAAGGCAGAGATAGAACTTCACATCTCCCAGCTAGCATAATTCGTATGTAAACAGATCCATTGCTGCTCTCATCCCAAAAGCAAATCTGTAATAAGGCTGGAATAGAATGAACACTAACTAAAGTTGAAAGACTGCTATATATTTAGTAGCAACCTCCTTGCCTGAGCTGCTTGGGGTTGGCAATGAAATTTCCCAGGCTTATGGTCTTCTTGGGAGATATCAATTTGTCCTCCCTGGGATCAGCCTCAGAAGCAGCTCAGGAATTCATGGCCACCATGATGGCCATGGGCCTATCCCAGGCCATCCAAGGCCTGACTCAGGACAATGAACACACTCTAGATATGATCTTCTTGTCTGAGCAGTGGCAACATAATTTGGTGGGAGATCTGTCATTATCTACTTTATCGTGAGTCAATCATATCTTGATGTCCTTGAGATTTTTCAGTGCTGCTGTCAAGTTTCTGAAAGATGCCCTAATTAATTCATGAGCCATGATCCAAACTTCAAAGGAAATATGTTCATTTATTAGGAGCAACATTCCGGCAATACTCGGATGCAGTTAGGACTGATCCTACGTAGATTTACATTCCCCTATGACCCTGTCTCTCCCCTCCTCTCTGGCCATGTCATAAATCACATTCTCCAATTAACCACTTTGGCTGGCTGTGAAACCTAACACCATCCTTCTGATTGTGGTCAGAAAGAATGTATGGAATTCACTTCAGTTCTCCCTCCCTCCTGCTCATGGAAACTTGAAAGCTTTGCAAGTTGACAGCTGCCTCCTCAACAGGCAGGCTGGACCACTTCAAATGGTCCACTCCCGGTGACAGAGAGACTGGAGGTCCCTCAGGTGGCAGATATGACACCATTGTTATGTGAGCTGCACTTGTTGCTAGTTTGCTTCCAGGTCCAATTCAAGGTGTTAGTCATCACCTTTAAAGTCCTTATGGCATGGGTTCAGGGTACAACTCATCTGCCTGGAATCCACACTGTATATCAGACATTAATATGATTGAACAGGTCCAGAAGTACTTCACAAGAAGAGTACTCCACTCCTCTACTCATAATAGAATACCTTATGCCATCAGACTTGACATTTTGGGCTTGGACAATCTGGAACTGCGTCACCTGCGGTTTGATCTAAGCATAGTACACAAAATTGTCTGCTACAACGTCTTACCTGTCAACGACTTCTTCAGCTTCAACCTCAATAATACACGGGCAAACAATCGGTACAAACTCAAGGTAAACCACTCCAAACTTGATTGCAGAAAATACGACTTCAGCAACAGAGTGTTCAAAGCCTTGAATGCTCTACCTGAGCCCCTTGTTACATCCTCTAACCCTCATAGCTTCAACCTTAAACTGTCTACCATGGACCTCACCCCACTCCTAAGAGGTCCGTAAAGGGGGCATGCATAAGTGTACCAGCGTGCCTACCGCCCCTGTCCTACTGTCCCCATTTATTTTTATTCATTTCTTTCGTTCATATCCATGTTTATATTTATATTTGCTATCTTTTACATGTTACGAGACCGCCTTCTGCCACCAATAGCCTCCCACCGGCCAGTACGCTCGCACAGAGTGGGCCTCCTCAGGGTGCCGTCCGCCAGACAATGTCGGCTGGCGACCCCCAGGGGGAGAGCCTTCTCTGTGACGGCACCCACCCTCTGGAACAACCTTCCCCCAGAGTTACGTACAATAACAGACCTCCGGATTTTTCGTTGGGCCCTGAAAACCTATTTATTTCAACTAGCTGGGCTGGCTTGAGTTAAATTTTAAATTGATTTTAAATTAAGTTGTTTTAATTTATGGCCAAATATTTAATTATTTTAATACTGTTTTTAAATTTTGTATGCTCTGTTTTTACCTTGGCTGTGCACTGCCCTGAGTCCTATTTGGAGAAGGGCGGTATAGAAATTAAATAAATAAATAAATAAATAAATAAATAAATAAATAAATAAATAAATATGTTTGATAAACTAATAAATACAAATACAAATACAAATACAAATACAAATACAAATACAAATACAAATACAAATACCTGAAGCCTTATTTTGTATTTTGTATTTATTTATTTATATGCTGCCCTTCTCCGGAGACTCAGGGCGGCTTACAATGCGTTAAGCAATAGCCTTCATACTTTTGTATATTTTATACAAAGTCAGCTTATTACCCCCACAAACTGGGTCCTCATTTCACCTACCTTAGAAAGGATGGAAGGCTGAGTCAACCTTGAGCCTGGTGAGAATTGAACTCGCAGTAATTGCAGGCAGCTGGAACTAAATACTACCTTTTAACAGTAGCATTAGTCTGCTGCGCCACTCAGGCTCTGAGTGTATTTGTATTTTGTACAAATACAAATACAAATACAAATACCTGAAGCCTTATCCAAATGGGACTAACCTCCACCAATCATTTCAGGGGAAAGGGCTTACTTTGGATCTCATCAGTCAGAAAATGATGCAGTAATTGCTTTCAAGGCTAGTGTTTCTCAAACAATAGCATAAGAACTGTTTAGGCATTCATTCATTCAATTTTCTTTCAGGAGTTGAGATTAGGTACATCAGATGAACGAATGGATGAATGAATTTAAATATTCATTCATTCATTTCTTTCTTTCTTTCTTTCTTTCCTCCCTCCCTTCCTTCCTTCGTTTCTTTCTTTCATTCATTCATTCATTCATTCATTCTTCAATCAGCTGAAGTTTTTCCTTCATGAAGTTAAGATGAGGTGAATCAACTTCCTACAAAAATTCTCCAAAGTAGGTTGGGCTGAGAGAACTCATCTAATGAGCCTACAAGGCTCTGGGCTAACAAGAACCTGGATCTTCTTGGTTTGGTCCAGTTCAAAATATGAACTGCCATTCCATTTTAACTCAGTTGTCAAGAAATTTTTACTATTTCACTTTTGCTAAAATTTAAGCTTTTGAAAATTTTGAACTGCTATTCCTGGTACATTTAGGTTTGTTGGTGGGGTTTTTTTTTATTTATTTATTTATTTTATTGCAAAAGTTTTACAATTACATTTTCACCCCATTTCCCCCCCCAGCCCACCCCAAGCTCCCCAACCTAACCCTCCCTAAACCCCCCAGCCCTCCCCTCCCCCCCGGACTTCCACAGAATATACTCCCATCAAAAAAAAAACCCTTTATATGAAACTTGAACCCCTCCGTCCCCCATATAATTTTTCATCTTCACAAAATTGAAATATTTCTATCTTAATATAATACTACTATCAATGAAAAGCTATTTGATACTTCCTAGTTTGATATTTGTTCTGCACATAATCTATCCACTTTTTCCATTCCCATTCATAAGTCTCTTGTGAACGATCTTTTAGGTATGCTGAGATCTTCGCCATCTCTGCAAAGCTGGCCATCTTCAAAGTCCATTCCTCGATAGTGGGCAAAGCTTCATTTTTCCAATATTTACCTATCAATAATCTCGCTGCTGTCACCATATACAATATTAGCTTTGTTTCACCCAATGTAAAACCCTTAACTATACCCAATAAAAACAATTGTGGAGAAAATTGAATTTTTTTCTTCAAAACATTCTGCATAACCCACCAAATTTTTATCCAAAATGCCTTAACTTTCTTACAAGTCCACCAAACATGATAATATGTAGCATCTAAACAATCACATCTCCAACATTTTGGCTGAACATTAGGGTACATACATGACAATTTCTTAGGATCTAAATGCCATCTATAAAACATTTTGTAGAAATTTTCTCTCAAATTCTGCGCCTGTGTGAATTTAACGTTCTGAACCCAAATTTTTTCCCATGTTTCCAACATCACTGGTTCTGCAAAATTTTGTGCCCACTTAATCATACAATCTTTAACCAATTCAGTTTCTGAATCCCTTTCTAACAAAACATTGTAAAGCCTTTTAATATGCATTGGGTTTTTTTTTATTATTGTGTCTAATATTTTGAAGAATTTTTACAATCCATACTGGTCCTATAGAAGAGAGTGAGACAAGAATATAAATATATTGATAATAAATAATAAAATATAAATAAATAATAAAGCTACCCAGAGTTGCCTTATCGGCAAAGGTGGGTTTCAGCAGGTTCTGACCAGTTCTGGAGAACCGGTAGCGGAAATTTTGAGTAGTTCGGAGAACCAGTAGTAAAAATTCTGACTAACCCCACCCCCATCTATTCTCTGCCTCCCAAGTCCCAGCTGATCGGGAGGAAATGGAGATTTTACAGTATCTTTCACCTGGAGTGGGGTGGGAATGGAGATTTTACAGTATTCTTCCCCTGCCACGTCCACCAAGCACACCCACCAAGCCACACCCACAGAGCCGGTAGTAAAAAATTTTTGAAACCCACCACTGCTTATCGGGGATAGATGGTGTATAAATTTAACAAATAAATAGAATAGAAAATAAATAAAATTTTAAAAGGACTAGGACATTTTGTGTTGGAGATTGTTATGAAGGTACCCCTAAAGATACAAAACGACAGGCCTAGTTCTGTTTGTATGCTGAACATTAGACCAGTCAAGTCAATTTAAAATAGGCTGGGTTTTGCTTGTTTGAAATGGAATGCATTTGTGGTTTAGCAAAATTCAAATTTGGCCAGTTTTATGACACAGTGCTAGCTGTCTCTGATTTTACATGGATCTGCAGGAACATCTGGGTGGTCATTTTAGCTCAAACAGCATGATCAAATATTTTTAGTGGTAAAAGTTTTCTTGTGGCCATGTAAACATTCTGGTTACTTTCACACATCTGCTAAGAGAATACTGTACTCTCATTTGTCACAACCAGCCTAAGAATAACATATCATTTATGGATGATGGAGGAAGTGAATATTGGGTGGCTACTTACAAAGGGAATTCCTCTCTTTGAAACGCAGACCAATCTATGTCTCAACAACAAACTTTATTATGGTCAAATAACAAAACAGAAGTAAAATCACAGACAAAGAAGGAAAGTTTGTTTTCAAAGTAAGGAGCCTTGATGTTGCCCATCAATCTTTCCTACTTAAAGCAGACAAAAGATTGTGCAGACAAAAAAATTATCCTGCCATAGACTTTTGATCTCTAGTTAAAGTCTTCTGTATTTTTATATACATCTGTTTAGGCAAGCATTAAGCAAATTCTTGCTCTTTTTATCAATGCAATTCTTCCTGTAGGGTGATGAGTCAAAAGCCATTATCTGTGATAATGATTTTGATTTTGGAGCTCTGGGTTAAGTGATGAAGTTCTCGTATACAGCTTTCTCAATTCCAATTTACAAACCTAAACTTACTACTAATTTGTTATGTCAAACCCAGATACCAAGGCCCAACTGAGCTTTGTTTCTTTGCAAAATAGAAAGCTTTTTAAAATTGTTTTTATTGTCCTTTTAAAAGTAGGACCATGTGACTGCTATAGTTATTGTGATAATTTACTACCAGTTACACCCATCACACATATGAACCAGGGGTGGTATTTACTTACCTTAGCTACTGGTTCACAAATGTAAACTATGCTCACACGCGCCTCCTCCATACATGCACAGAGCTTTCTGAGAATGCGCAAAGGGTCAAAAATGGGACATGATGATGTCCGGGCAGGTGGGCGGAGCCTCCCACAGCCAACGCTCCCCATTGTGCGATCCAGATAGAACCGGCTGAATTTCACCACTGATATGAACATATTGGGCAGGCCCCATTACAATCGTATGTCAACGACTATAATGATATGGTATTTACGCTTACATCCCTCCATTTTTCAACTTTTAAGAGCGACTGTAACATGTGTAACATATGAGCCTTGGTGGCATAGCAGACTAAAGCACTGTTAAGTAACACCTGCAATTACTGCAAGTAACACCTGCAATTACTGCAAGTTCAAAGCTCATCAGGCTCAAGGTTGACTCAGCCTTCCATCCTTTTGAGGTAGGTAAAATGAGGACCCGGTTTGTGGGGGCAAACATGGGGCTCCCCTTGGGGTGCACCCGGAGGCTCCAGTTGGTCCAGAATGCAGCCACGCGGGGGATTATGGGAGCGACCGGGCGCTCCCATGTGACACCTCTCCTGCGTGAGCTGCACTGGCTTCCGGTGGTCTTCCGGGTGCGCTTCAAGGTATTGGTGACCACCTTTAAAGCGCTCCATGGCTTAGGGCTGGGGTATCTACGAGACCGCCTTCTGCCGCCAATAGCTTCCCACCGGCCAGTTTGCTCGCACAGAGAGGGCCTCCTCAGGGTGCAGTCAGCCAGACAATATTGGCTGGCAACCCCCACGGGGAGAGCCTTCTCTGTGGCGGCACCTGCCCTCTGGAACGACCTACCCCCAGAGATACGCATGATACCAGACCTCCGGACTTTTCGTCGGGCCCTGAAAACTCATTTATTTCATCTGGCCGGGCTGGCTTGAGCCCATCCTTTCGGTTTTAATTTGAAATTGGTTTTAACTGGGTTGTTTTAAATTGAGGGCCGAAATTATTTAATGTCTTTTAAACTGTTTTTTAAATTTTATATGTTATGTTTTATCTCGGCTGTTCACCGCCCTGAGTCCTGTTGGAGAAGGGCGGTATAAAAATCAAATAAATTAAAAAAAAAAAAAGCTGACTTTGTATAAAAAAGAACACCGCTGGGGGGGGGGGGGGGGGCGAAAGCCCTACTAAGCAGGTATATACAAAAGTATGAAGGCTATTGCTTAATGCATTGTAAGCCACCCTGAGTCTCCGGAAAAGGGCAGCATATAAATCGAACCAATAAATAAATAAATAAACATGTTCACACTTGTGCAATAGGACTGGGTGTTTTGTTAATATGATTTATTGGGTTAGAGATTTTCTGTCTTCACTGTGAGTTGTACTGTGTTGGGGGGGGGGGTCGGATGCACTGAGGGAGCTCAACCAATCTCATTGTACATATGTTGTTCACTGACAATAAAGATTATAATAAAAGACTGGCAGCTGGCAATATCAATTCCACCAAATCACCCAGCAAGTATTTTAGCAGATAACAATCCTTTTGCTTTTTCCCCCCCACCTTCTTAAAAAGAGTTGAGTTTTTCTACCCACTCAATAAACTCTTGTTTATAAACTGCACATAAGAACCTCTCTTGGCTAGAGGTAGAGTAGTAAAAACATGTTGTGGAGCGAAATCATCGGCTTGAGAAACGGAAGGCCTGGCTAAGAGTTTTGCACAATCATCCCTTATGCCATTCAGCCAGGTGGTGCAACACGCTTTCTTTGAAAGACCGCCTGTTAGATCAGGTGTTTTGCAGCTGTTACCTCACAGTGATTCACAGCAGCAGTTAAAAAACTCTTCTCCACAAGGAACACATCTAAAGCCACAGAGAGTTACATCTGCGCGAGAGACCTCTTCCTAAAATTTACCACAGTGGCAACAGCCATCCTGTTTCATCTGGGTGGGTCTTGACAGAGGGTTTTAAAAGAAAATATATATGTATTGGGCCTTTACCAGCAGCCACTAATGAACACTGAAAAATGAGCCAATCTTCCTGAGGTTGTTCCAGAATTGCCATTAAGATATTTCCCACCCAGCTTGTGGAGATATTTTACCGTCAGTCATGGGAAAAGTTAATAAATTTAATTTAGACGATTAGCAGTTGCTGTTTTCAATTCATTTAAACTACATATTGCGATGCTGGCCAATTAAAATGTAAGTGACAAGTCGGATTGATTCAGAACAAATGCTTTTAAAAGAGTGAATTGACATTCACAACCAAAAATGAAAAAATAATGCCACAGGGATTTCTTTTTCATAAGCCCATAGAAGGAGACACATCTGAAGTATTGTTAAACTAAGATAAGGTAAGATAAGCTTTATCAGATAGGATAACTTTTATTGTCATTTTCCTGTATACACAATGGCACATATTAAAATGAAATGCTGATGCCCACTCTCGGAAGAAAAAAAACACTCCTCACCAAATAATGTCACCACTGCAAGGAGGAGGAGGAGGAGGAGGAGGAGGAGGAGGAGAAGGAGAAGGAGAAGGAGAAGGAGAAGGAGAAGGAGAAGGAGAAGGAGAAGGAGAAGGAGAAGGAGAAGGAGAAGGAGAAGGAGAAGGAGAAGGAGAAGGAGAAGGAGAAGAAACCAACACCTCTTCTACCGATCACTTGATGAAAATCAAGTCCAAACTAATGTTCACCCATGTAAAGAAAAAACTTTGAAGTTTTGGAAAGAACTGTGGGAAAACCCAGTGGAACACAATAAAGCTGTCTCCTGGATCAAAGATATTCAAAAACAAGCATCACAAAACAGAATGGAGAATATTGTAATAACAGCTGATATAGTTGCAAAACAAGTAAAGAAGGTCAAGAACTGGAATACACCTGGCCTGGACAAATTGAATGGATACTGGCTAAAACACCTGACCAGCCTCCATCACTGCATGGCCACTCAATTTGATGAAATGCTTCAAAGTGCAAGCAAAGAATTCTTAATAGCTGGTCAAACATACTTGATAATGAAAGATCCAGAAAAGAGCACAGAACCAAGCAACTACTGCCCAATTATTTGTCTGCCAGAATGTTCGAACTTTTTACAAGAATACTGGAAAATTCAGTATTCAATCATCTGATGGAAAACAGTTTGTATCCAGTAGAATAAAAAGGAAATTATAAAAAATCAAGAGGAACAAAAGCTCAGCTGCTCATTGACAAAATGGTACTAAAAAATGCAAAATGAAGAAAAATAATTTAAATATGGTGTGGATCGATTACAAGAAGGCATTTGACTCATTACCCCACAGCTGGATTAACCCCTGTCTGGAAAACTTTGGAATCAGCAAAAATATTTGTACATTTTTGAAAGCAAATATGCAAAAATGGAAAACAGTTCTAACAGCAAATGGGGAGAACATTGGTGAAGTCAACATCAGTCGAGGAATCTTCCAGGGGGACTCACTTTCGCCACTAGTGTTCAACATTGCATTAATTCCATGACAATAATCCTATGAAACACAAAACTGGGAAACCAAATCTCAAGCCAATATGGCAAAATAAACCATCTACTATACCTGGATGACTTTAAAATGTATGCAAACAGACCCACTGAACTTAAATCAATACTCAACACAGTTCAATTGTTCAGCAGCGACATCAAAATAAACTTTGGACTTGAAAAATGTGCTATATTATCCATGAAGTGAGGAAAAATGGAAAAAATAGAAGGAATAGAACTGGAAATGGAAGCATAGTGAAAGCATTAGCAAAGGATGATGGTTACAAATACCTAGGCATATTGGAAGCCAATAACATTTTGAATGGAAAAGTCAAAAAGTCAACGCAAAAGGAATACATCAGGAGGCTCCGCAAAATATTAAAATCAAAGCTGAATGCTGGAAACATAATTAAAGCCATTAATACATGTGCAGTTCCAGTGATACACTATTCAGCTGGAATCATCAACTGGGATTTGGCTGAACTGGAAAATGTGGACCGGAAAACATATAAACTATTGAATATATACCATGCTTTACACCCACGAAGTTACAGCGAGAGGTTGTACCTGCCAAGAAGAATAGTGGGCAGAAGACTATTGCAAATCCATCAAACTGTAGAAGAAGAAAAATGAAGTTTGAATGACTATGTGAATCAAAGTACAGAAAAATTGATACAGGCTGTAAAAACGGAGAACATTATAAAAACAACAGAAACAAAGGCAGAATATAAGGAAAAACAGCTGGATGACAGGTTAAATGGCTGGAAAACCAAAGCTTTACAGGGATAGCACTTGAAAAACATTGAAGGAAAATGTGATAACAACTTGACATGGGCATGGCTTAAGATGGGAACCATCAAAAAAGAAACAGAAGGTTTAATATTTGCTGCTCAAGAACAAGCACTACAAGCTAATGCCATGAAAGCGAAGATACAAAAATCCACTGACAATCCAAACTGCTGGCTTTGCAATGACAAAGTGGAAACTGTTTCACATTTAATATGTGAGTGCAGCAAAATCACACAAACTGATTACAAAGCTAGATGTGACCAAGTTGCTAAATTAATCTACTGGTCATTATGTAAAAAATACGACTTATCCATATTTTTCAGACTATAAGATGCACCGGACTATAAGATGCAGAGGAAAACAAGAAAAAAAAAAGAATTCTGCCTCTGCCTACCAGCATCAGGATTTGCTGATTCTCAAAATCCAAGTGGCAGTGAGGATGCTGCCGATCCCCCGCTGCCTGGAACCGCCCAAAAACGCGATGCGTGGAGGGTGAAAACGTCTGAAGGGTGGGGGGCGGGTGGGCAGGGCTACATTCGGTGTATAAGACGCACCCAGATTTTCACCCTCTTTTGGGGGTGGGGGGAAAGGTGTGTCTTATACTCTGAAAAATACAGTACCTGTATCCAAAAAGTCATGGGAACATAAAGTGGAAAAAGTTGTTGAAAATGAGAAGGTGAAGATTTTGTGGGACTTTCAAATACAGACAGATCATCATTTGGAACACAACATGCCAGATATCACAGTTGTCGAAAACCAAAGCGTACCAGGAGATGCTAGAGTCGAAGAAAAAGAACTGGGGAAAAAATCACGAAATATCACGACCTGGCCATCGAAACTATGCAATTATGGATGAAACATGTAACAGTGATACTGATTGTCATCGGTGCACTTGGTACCATGTCTAAGAATTTTACAAAATACATCAATAAATTGCAGCTTCCTGCAATAACACCAGCCGAACTGCAAAAAACTGCGCTACTCGGAACATCATATATTTTAAGAAGATACTTGGTTGATACCTAGGATGCTGGCAGCAACCAATATCAACCATCAGCACCAATCACTCGTATTTGTGACACATTTTTAAATGATCAGTTGACTGAATTTCATGTTTAATGAATAAAAGATAATAATAATAATAATAATAATAATAATAATAATAATAATAATAGTAGTAGTAGTAGTAGTAGACGACAGACAGACCTTAGGTGAAGGGCCAGACAAAATCTGCTCCACAACCCATTCAAACATGGTGAATACAGAAAAAATGAAATTTATGCCGGCTGAACCATCGCCCGGATTAACAAGGGTTCCGTTGGATGCTATGGCTCCTGGGCATTCTACGCAAAATGAGTTACAGGGCTCAACTCCCTCTGCTAGGCAACCAGGGCATGGAGCTGACAAGCTACTGGAAGAAAAACCCAAAAAGCGAAAAATCTGGACCAGGGAAGGAAACACCTCTATTATGGAAGCTTACTATCAGTCTGAGCCAGCAAAACATGGATTTCAAAAAAGAATGTATCAGATTTGGAAGATGAACCATACGGACTGTGACACCAGTGAACAAAGGTTAATGGACCAACGACGTGTAATCCTAAACCACAAATATTTCACTACAGAAGAATTAATAGCAATAAAAGAGAAAGCAATTAATGGTCTGAGTACAACAACAAAGAAGAGTAACATCAAGAATGATTTCCAGACTCAAAAGCAAATTGAGGAAGAAAGGGAAGAAGAGGATACTGAAATGGATGAAGATAAAGAACAAGGAAGCACTAAAGAACAAACACCAACAGATAGTGTTCAATTAGCTGCAAAAATAAAGCACTAAATGGAAGATGCTGAAAGAACACGTTTGCCAAAGCTGAACCAAGTGAACCGGAAAGAATTGAGAAATGTACTAAAAAAGGTCAATGAGGCTGTGCAAACTATTCGAACCACTACATTAGCCGAAACAAACCAACTGATGTATGCAGCAGCCGTCATAACCACCAAAGAACTGGGGTTGAAAATACAAAAGAACCAAAGAGGCAAGAAGGGGAAGCCTAAGTGGAAAATTCGGTTAGAATTGAAGATCAAAAAGGTACGTGGAGATTTGAGCAACTTGAAGAACCTAAGGCAAGGTCAGCTAAAGAACAAGCAGGTCAAAAGCAGCCTAGAAGCAAGATACAATCTGAGGAATAAGGAGATTGCGGTAGTAATTGAAGAGCCGAAGCAGAGGGTTGTTGCCATCGCTGAAAAGATTAAAAGGTATGAAAACCGAGTAACTCAGTTCAAGGAAAACTCACAATTCAGAGCAAATCAGCACCAGTTTTATAAGAGTTTAGAAAATGGAAACGGAGTAACAACAAATAAAAAGCCTGATAAAGAGAAAGCTCTGAAATTCTGGAAGAATTTGTGGGAAAACAACAAGAAGCACAACAGAAATGCAAAATGGATCAAACAGGTTGAGGACTCTATTAAAGTGCATAAAATGGAAGACGTGAAAATAACAAAAGCAATGGTGCAAAGACAGTCAAGAAAAGTGAAGAACTGGAGTGCACCTGGACCGGATGAGCTGCATGGCTTCTGGTTAAAGGCACTTACAAGTCTGCACAAAAGATTGGCAACCCAGATGAACCAGATCCTAAAAACACCTGAAAATGATGAATGGATGACAACTGGAAGGACATTTTTGATCCAAAAAGATAAAGAAAAAGGAAAGGACCCTGGAAACTATAGGCCAATCACCTGTTTGCCAACAACATACAAGCTTCTTACTGGTATCATTGCAAACCAAATCTATGGATACCTGGAAAGAAATAACTTGCTTCCTGTAGAACAAAAAGGATGCTGCAAAAACTCAAGAGGAACAAAGGATCAATTGCTGATCGACAAGCTAATCCTAAAAAACTCAAAGAAAAGACGAACCAACCTGTTCATGGCTTGGATAGACTATAAGAAAGCATTTGATTCAGTTCCCCATAGCTGGATCAAGAAATGCCTGGAAATATTAGGCATCAGCAGCAACATACAAAAATTCATGGAATCTTCAATGAACCTCTGGAAAATGAAACTTATGGCTAATGAAGAAGAACTGGGTGAAGTTGAAATTAAACGAGGCATTTTCCAGGGCGATTCCCTTTCACCCCTACTTTTTATACTCTCAATGCTACCACTGACAATCATTTTGAAGAAGATGAACTGTGGATACGAACTTGCAAAGAAAGGACTGAAAATCTCGCACTTGATGTACATGGATGATTTGAAGCTGTTTGGTAAAACAAAAGCTGAACTGAATTTATTAATTGAAAACACAAAAGAATTCAGCCAAGACATTGGTATGCAGTTTGGAATTGACAAATGTGCAACAATAGCAACCAAATCAGGCAAAATCATAGAAGAGGATGGAATAGAACTAGAGAATGAAGAAATGATAAAGGCAGTAAAATCAGAAGAAGGCTACAAGTACTTGGGAATTTTAGAAGCCTCTGACTTAATGCATAATAAAGTCAAGGAATTAACTTCAGCCAAGTATATTCGGCGAATTCGTAAGATATTAATGTCCAAATTGAGTGGAGGAAACATCATAAAAGCCATAAATACCTGGGCTATACCTGTGATTAGATACTCTGCAGGAATAATTGACTGGACCCAGATGGAGTTAGACAATTTGGACAGAAAAACAAGGAAGCTTATGACAATGAATCATGCCTTGCACCCTAAAAGTGATGTTGACCGATTATATTTACCAAGAGCAGAGGGTGGTCGAGGACTCCTACAAGTAAAGCAGACTGTGGAAGAAGAAAAATGCAGCTTGAATGATTACATCCAGAAAAGTGAAGAACCAATGATTAAGGAAGTAAATAAAGGAGGCCTTTTAAAGACAACTAAAACAAAAGCAGAATATAAGAAAGAAGTAATTGAGCAGCGAGCTGAAAATTGGAAACACAAAGCTCTGCATGGCCAATACTTGAAAAGTATTGAAGGCAAAGCTGACCAGAAACTAACTTGGAACTGGTTAAGATCAGGAGTACTGAAAAAAGAAACAGAAAGCTTTATTTTGGCAGCTCAAGAACAAGCCCTAGCCACAAACTGCATGAAGGCAAAAATTCAACATGTCACCACCAACAGCAAATGCCGCCTCTGCAATGAGAAAGATGAGACAGTCGACCACCTGATCAGTGGGTGCAGCAAAATTTCACAAACTGACTACCTACAACGCCATGACCGGGTTGCTAAGATCATTCACTGGAAATTGTGCCAGAAGTTTGGATTTGAGTACAGCAAAAACCACTGGGAACATCAGGTTGAGAAAGTTTTAGAGAATGAGAAACTCAAGATCTTATGGGACTTTAGGATTCAGACTGATAGGCACTTGGTCCACAACACACCTGACATAACAATAGTTGAAAAGAAAAAAGTATGGTTCATTGACATTGCAATACCTGGTGATGCACGGATTGAAGATAAGCAGCAAGAAAAAATCACAAAGTACCGGGATTTGCAAATTGAAGTTGAGCGACTGTGGAAAAAGAAATCGTGTGTTGTCCCGATTGTAATTGGAGCCCTTGGAGCAATACCCAAAGGGCTACCCCGCTATTTAGAAATTCTACATTTGCCGGACTTGAACATTTTGACTCTACAAAAAACCACCTTACTCGGAACAGCTAACATCCTTCAACGATACCTTAACAGTTCCTAGGTCCTTGGTTAGGACTCGAGCTGCTGAGCTATTAACCAGCCTCAAAGGCTGTGAATCTCACTAAAGAGTAACCAATAATAATAATAGTAGTAGTAGTAATATAACAGCATCCATAAGTGCCAATTTATACAAAAATGACACCAAAACTTACACACACACAAATATTTTTTAAAAAACTATATTTGTGGCAAACAGAATTCAAAATAATTTATTGTGTTAACTTTGGAAGAGCCAGTTGAAGATTAAAATCGATAGATTTAAGGAATAGTTATACATCTTAAAATAGTTAATTGGTTCGGTACCTGGTAGATTCCCATACTGTACGTGTCCAGAGCTGATAACTATAAGGGTAGAAAAAAATAACTTTGCTGAAATCCACTAATGAATAACATCTGTCAGTCCTTGATGATAAACAGCAGCCCAGAGACGGGGAGAAAAATACAATTCCTACATTTTATCAGCTATCAACTGATACTCTATGGAAACAGCAGCTGAACTTTGAAGCAGAAGAGAAAGACTATTGAAGCTTTTGAACTTTGGTGTAGGAGAAGACTCCTGAAAATGTCATGGAGACGTATATCATCATCATCATCATCGTTTAACGACCCCATAATCCCTTGAAGGATGGAGTCTGGGCAAATGAATGGAGCTAGCAGAGTGTTTACTGGCCGGATGCCCTTCCTGATGTCAATACGGAGGGGTGTGTGTGTGTGTGTGTGTGTGTGTGTGTGTGTGTGACTTACCTTCCCTACTGGTTCGCAAATGTGAGCGCACGTGTCACCTCTGTGCATGTGCGCACGGCCTTCTACGCATGTGCAGTAGTCGCACATTACATCTGGGTGGGTGGGCGGAGCCTCCCACAGTCGCCACTACCGGTTCACACGATCCAGACAGAACTGACTGAATCCCACTGGTTTGTGTGCGTGTGTGATATATATATATATATATATATATATATATATATATATATATATATATATAGATATACACACACATATACACATACACATATATATGTGTGTGTGTGTGTGTTTGTGTGTGTGTGTCTTTTTTGCTTTTTCGTAGGCTTTTATGTGCATATTCTTTCTAGCCAGGTTTTACCTACGTATGTTAAGTTGTTCTACAGCCCTGGAAATGCAAGATTTAAGTTCAAATACCAATATCTAACCATCTAACCACAGCATCATTTATATTACTGATGCTTGAGGGCTCCTGGATTGGAGCTGAAAGGTGAAAGGGATGCCGTATGCTCCCTCCCACATGCTGGGGTAGACCATGTCAGGTTAAATGTCTAACTCTCTCACATCACAACCCCACAGCCCACACCACAACCCCACAACCCCACAAGAGTTAACAAGTCACATATCCCATCATCCCCATAACCACACTTTACCTCCTGACTCCTCCCCCTGGGTATAAGAGCTTCCACCACGAGGTCATCCAGTAGTTCCAGATGTATACCTGCAAGGGAAAGAACAAAGGTCAGTGATAATTAACTGAATAGGCCTAGGATTAATTCAGGCCTGCAATAAAAGAAACTAAGAAAAATATATATGCTTGTCTTGCGAGTTATTGGGTCAGATCCATCCCTATAACAGACCAGGTGTCTCGATAGAAAAACACTTAAGATAGATAGATATATAAAATGATGGACTGGTATATGCCCTCAGTTTACAATGTGATCCAGAGTTTGATAGATAGTAAGGTGACCAGACGTCCCGCTTTTGGCGGGACAGTCCCGCTTTTGAGCAATTTGTCCCGCGTCCCGCGGTGTTTTAAAAAAGTCCCGATTTTTCATTCTGCCTCCTGAATCCCCGCTGATGGCTAGAGGGAAAAAAAACTCTTTAAACTCTTGCCGTGGGGCTTCAAAGGGCCGACCTACAGCTGATCAGTGTTAAAAAAAAAATGAATAGACCCATGCCTGCAAAAATAGAAAAAACAGCCCCTGTTAACAGCTTCCACTAGGTTAATTAGCTGCAAAAAGCTGCAAAAAGTTCCTGGAGCAGATTCCGCCCCCCTAGCTATACTGAAAACAAAGGCGAAAGCGAAACTAAACCTGCAACATGACAAAATGAGGCAGAGAGAGATTTCTTTCTTTTTCTTTTTCTTTTTCCTCACCAAAAAAGGTAGGTACAAAACTGCAAACAATGGGAAATTTTGGGCAAAAGAGGAGAGTTCAAGATTTTAAAACACAAAAGAAAAAAAGCTCTATTTAACTAGGGAATTGTAATAATTGAGATACTATTAATAATTGTATATTGTGTTGAAAGCAGAAATGGTTAAGTTGTGGTTTGGAGGAATATATGGGGGAAATTATTTGGTTTATTATTATTGGTAAATATAATTAATTGATTTGTAAGAAATTGGATTGCATGGAAATAATTGGAATATTCATGTTCATATTGATTAATATACAAAAAAGATAGTTATATAACTAATTGATTTATATTAAAATGTTGAATTTGTATTAAACAACTGTATTACATAATTACATAATTAACCAATGTGAGGATGGATATAAAAATAGATGACAATGGGAAGGGGTATAATATAGAATAGAAGGGAAAAATTGAATTTGATTAAGATTAGAGATGAGGATGAAGGGTAATATTGTTTTTTTAAAAAAATAGATGAGGAATAAATATGGCAAAAAGGAAATATAGAAATTGTAAATTTAATTGAAATGACTAAACGCTGTTTAAATTTGTGAACCAGCCAAATATTCTGTTCAAAGAAAATACATTGCATGTTTGTATGTGTTTCTAATTATTGCTATTTATTCATATTTGTTCTCTTTTATTCTTTAAAGTTTAACAATTCATTCTTAATCTTAATATCTTTATATTTGCTTGGGGTTGGCTTTCTTCCCTTTCATCTTTTTTATTGTACAGCAATCTTTCTCCTCAAACCTACCACCACTCTCTTTTCTTTCCTTCTTACTTTCTCTTCCCCCCACCCTCTTTTTCTCCTCCCTACTTCCTCTTCCTTTCTCCTTCTCCTCCTCTCTTCCTCCCTCTCTTACCCTCACTCCTACTCTAATTTCCATTCCTTCATCCCTCTCTATTGCTGTATCCTTTAATGCATATGGACTACTCAGAGGGCTGAAAAAGTTATTTTTGACTGGTCCTCACACTTTTGACCAGTCCTCGAATTTATGACTGTCCTCACATTTTACATTTTTGCCCTATCTTGTCATCATGGTGAAGAGAAGCAGTTGTGAAATGAGTGACATGGTTGTTAAGAATGCTGCACGGGCATAAATGTGAGGATGGTCATAAGTGTGAGGACCAGTCAAAAGTGCGAGGACCTGTCAGAAATGACTTTTTTCAGCCCTCTGGTTAGTCCTTTTGTGCATATGGACTACTCAGAGGGCTGAAAAAGTTATTTTTGACTGGTCCTCACACTTTTGACCAGTCCTCGAACTTACGACTGTCCTCACATTTTACGTTTTTGCCCTATCTTGTCACCATGGTGAAGAGAAGCAGTTGTGAAATGAGTGACATGGTTGTTAAGAATACTGCACGGGCATAAATGTGAGGATGGTCATAAGTGTGAGGACCAGTCAAAAGTGTGAGGACCTGTCAGAAATGACTTTTCAGCCCTCTGAGTAGTCCCTATACACATAGCCATGGCCACCCGGTCACATGACCAGCTAGCCACGCCCACCCAGTCACATGGCCTCCAAGCCATGCCCACACAATAAGTCACACCCACAATGGTGTCCTTCTTACCAATGTTAAAATCTGTTCACCTTACCCTATACGCATAGCCATGGCAACCCGGTCACATGACCAGCTAGCCACACCCACCCAGTCACATGACCAGCTAGCCACGCCCACCCAGTCACATGACCAGCTAGCCACGCCCACAAAATAAGCCACGCCCACAATGTCCCTCTTTACCAATGTTAAAATCTGGTCACCTTATAGATAGGCAAGGTAACATACACAGGGATTTCCCAAAGGTGCTTTTCAAAAGGCAGCTGGACTTTCTCGGTTTTTTCTTGAAAACTTTTCGCTTCCATCCAAGAAGCTTCTTCAGTTCTAACTTAGCAAAATGTTTTCAAGGGGAAAAAAACCAAGAGAGTCCAGTTGCCTTTTGAAAAGCACTTTTGGGACAACCATGACCTGGTTGATTGAGAATCCTGACAAATCCCTGAATCATTGAACAAATCAGCACAAATGATCAGGCTGAAATTAATGTATTTCAGACATACTGTATGTGAAGATCTGTTCTGTTCAGAAGGTCATGAATGAAGGCAAATATACGTGTCCTAGGATAATGTTGCCGGATCCAATCTGGGTCAGTCGCTGGGACCAGAGCAAAGGTGGGCTGCTGGGGATTTGTAGGGGTTCAGGAGAACCTCTAGCTAAGATTCTGTGCAGTTCGGAGAACCCCCAAATCCCACTCCTGGCTGGCCCCGTCCACTCCACCCCTCCCAGAAGTCCCCACGCAGCCCTTTCAAGGCTTGGGGAGGGCGAAAAATGGGCCTACCAGAATTTCTGGAAGGCCAGAAATGGGCCTCCCGAGCCTGGGGAGGCCGTTTTTTTCCCTCCCAGAGACTCGAGGAAAGCCTCCAGAGCCCAGGGAAGCCGAAAATGCCACCCCCCACTGTGGTGCAGGAGGCTGACTAGGCCACGCCCACCATGGCCACGCCCACCCAGCAACCGGGCATAGAACCCCTTGCTCAGTGGTGAAATCTAACATTTGTTACTAATGGTTCTGTGGGTGTCGCTTAGGGGGATAATGTGACTGGATGAGTGTGGCCATTTTTTTTTTTTTACTTTTAAAACCATTTTTTCTACAATCTCTTTGGCGAAGAGGCTGTTAAAAAATGCTTTCAAAAGGCTCTGACGATCCCAGCTGAGTTGCCTGATTGGCAGAGGCTTTTTTTCTTTTAAATGCCTCTGACAATTAGGTAACTCAGCTTGGATCGTCAGAGGCATTTAAAAGAAAAAAAGCCTCTGCCAATCAGGCAACTCAGCTTGGATCGTCAGAGGCATTTAAAAGAAAAAAAGCTTTTCTTTCTTTTAAATGCCTCTGACGATCCAAGCTGAGTTGCCTGATCAGCAGAGGCATTTAAAAGAAAAAAAGCCTTTGCCAATCAGGCAACTCAGCTTGGATTATTATTATTATTCTCCGAACCATCCGCCTCCATCGCTACCGGATTGGGCGATCCGGTCCAAACCGGGAGCTTTTCACCCCTGCCCTTGCTAAAAATTTTGAAGCCCACCCCAGGACCAGAGATTTAGTCTTCCAAGCTTTCGGACTCGTGCTGGAGCCCATCCTCAGGGAATTTCTCTCACACACCAGAATGTGTTGAGAAGGTTATTATAAGAGAAAAAGTGGAAGGAAGGAGAAGAAGAAGACAACAAGCAGCAAGATGGATGGACTTGACAAATGGGTATATTATTGGAAGACAAGGGTCAGGTTGGGGACAGATCATCCTAAGAAGTTCTAGCTATCTGGTTACTAAGAGTTGACACCAGTAAAATGACGTACAATCAATCAGCTACCATCAGAGAGACGATCAGAGATTTAAGAGCTGAGGATGTTGAGAGGATGAATATCATATCCTGCCACAAAAGTCAGTATTTACAGAAATAACCCTGTAAAAAAGATAATCCCTCAAAAGCTAATATTGCAACTTTTGCTCTCATTTCTCATTCCTTCTATTTTCTAAGTTTGTATTACCGCTTTCTTGGCCTTATATTCCTTGTACCAAGTAGGAGTTGGCTTCAAAATCCTTCATGCAGGCACAAGAATTCAAGAGTGTTTGACAGTTTGCATGAACTCTGCACAGCATCACTGATCCTGTCTTCACTTTTTCGTGACAGCCAAAATTTCTAAGTAGAGTTGCCTGAAATCTCTGCAAACATTGAACCAGGCTCCCACAGAAGGCCCTTTACTTGAACTTGAACAAACAATAATGCCATTTCAGTTTCTTACCCAACACCCCATCCCTATAACATCAGCATCATGGAGCAAGTCCCAGTGCTGAAATGGTTTACATTGGGAGACATCTTGTTCTTGTTCTTTTTATTTATTTATTTAGAAAGTTTATATAGCCGCTCACTCGCTCACAGCGACTCTAGATGACTTACAAACAATAAAAACAAAGTATAGAAAAAAAAGTAATAGGAAAAAAAAGTAATACCCCCCCACTGGCAACAACACACGGTTAAATAAGCCATTTGATGGGCTCCATCACACTCTAGGTTCCCTATGGCCACTGACAAAACTAAATCTTCAGGGCCCTATGAAAAACTGTCAAAGTGGCGGCCAGTCTAATTTCTGTACAGATGATGTTCCAAATGAAAGGAGCCACCATGGAGAAGGCCCTTCTTCTGGGCCCCGCCAGATCAGCGGTGAAATGCACTTACCTTCGCTATCAGTTCAGAAATGTGAAAGTGTGCGCCTCTTCTGCGTATGCAGAGGGTCAAAAACGGGACGTGGGTGGGCGATTATGCAGAGGGTCAAAAACAGGATGTGGGTGGGCGGAGCCTCCTGCCACTGGCTCTACCGGTTCATGCAAGCCGGATAAATCTGGCCGGATTTCACCGCTGCGCCAGATGTATCTTCTTAAGGGACGGGACCGACAACATTCCTTGTCTCCCTGCTGCAGTGGGTCAGGTGGATGTGACCAGCAAGAGATGGCCCCTCAGATAACCTGGTCCCAAGCCATAAAGGGCCTTAAACATGATAACCAACACCTTGAATTGCATCCAAAAGCAAATCAGCAACCAATGCAAATCCTGCAGGAGAGGTGACACATGTGCATGCCGAGGTCTACACAGGTCTGCACAGAACCATACAGGCTGCTTTTCAAGGGCAGCCCCATGTAGAGCACGTTGCAGTAGTCAAGATGGGAGGTGATTAGGAGTGACCTTGAGTAGGGTCCAGGAAAGGGACCAAAGGACAGGAAGCTGTTCTTCTAAGGGGAAAAAAGCACTCACTTTGCAAGAAAAGGTATTATGGCTCTACTACTTCCCAAAAAGTCAAAACAAGAATAGAGCACCATGTTCCCAACATTATCAGTTAAAGGCAATAAACACAATATGGAAAGAATCTGTCCAGAACAGAGTCGCAGGGCTTATCATGATTGTTTCCTGGTGGGAAGCTGGAATAAACAAACAGATTCTAAAGCCAATTTTAAAAGAAAAATGCTGGGAAGCTTTTCTTTTCCCCCCCTCCTTGTTGATGTAGGTACAAAATAAGAGGTAAACAGTTTAGAAAAGTACTGGAAATCACAGCAAGGACATTCAATTTTCTTTCAGTGTGCTTGTTCAACCTGATATTCTTTTATCGTTTTCCCCAATAGGGGTTCTTTTAAAAACACTGGACACCCACAATTCCCTTTCTGGACCCTGCTAGCTGAGACTTCTGGGACTTGTGTGGTCCAGCACAACTGGAGGCCAGTTAAGTTACAGAAGGCTTTCTTTGATTTCCAAAGTGTTTCTCAGAAGCCTGCAACGTCTCCGACAGATGTGCGTTTGCAGAAAGAAGGCATGGATTCCATTCCATTTGTTTCATTTAAGAACTAAAACAACCTCTTCGAGTTTATCACAGATTTAGATAAAACTGCAATATCCTTTCCCATTAAGTAAATCTTCCTGAAATCAAGTGTTCTGTCCCCGCACCACGCACACACCCAACCAGCCAGCCGAGGGTTAAATAAACTCTTCAAACACACAACGTCAGTGATAAGGAACTTGGCAGCAACTCCGTGGCTGCCCGCCAAGAGCTTTTACTCCGATAACACAGACAAAAATACACACAGTTTGAATAGTCCAGTTTGTAATTAAATCCATGGCAAATAGGTGTTGTGTCCGAAGGTGCAAGTGCCTTGCCAGAGATTAGCTTTGTCCGACACAGAGTCCGAATGGCCACCACACTCCCTTTTATAGCCTGTGGGGTGTGGTCCAGTGACTCAGCTTAATCTCTGGCACGCCTCTTTTTCTGCTGCTCACGCTTGTCTCTCCGACGCTGGCGTGGGTCCAACCACAATGTTTCTTCGTCACTCCGACGGCTCGGAAACACCTGGCTCCTGGCCAATCTCTTCTCCTTCGGGAGACACCTGAGGCATTGCCAGAGAGGAGGGTCCTGGAGAGGGAGGCCTGGCCGTCTCCTCTCCTTCATGTTCGGAGCCTTCTTCCTCCGATAAGATAGGCTCGGAGGACGGAGCCACAACACCAAGATGGAATTGTCCCCAATGGGATCACGGGTGGTTTTCACATATTGTTGCCACCGGTTCATCACGCATGCACACATGTGCCTTCCACACATGTGCCCAGCCTTCTGCACACTTGCTGTGCATGTACACACCTTCCGTGCATGTGCATGGCTTTCTGTGCATGCACTTTGCTCGCTTGCTCGCCTTCCGTGCATGCACCCGCCTCAAAAACGTGGCTAAATAGGACGGCATTATGTCCAGGCAGGTGGGTGGGTGGGAGGGCCCAGCCGCAGTTGCCACTACCAGTTCACCAGAACGGGTCCGAACCGGCTGAATACCACCTCTGAATAGGATTCATAGTATTCATTGTATCCTGTTTCCCCTAAAATAAGACATCCCCTGATAATAAGCCCAATTGGGCTTTTGAGCGCTAAAATAAGCCCCTCCCTGAAAATAATCCCTCCCCGAAAATAATCCCTCCCCGAAAATATTTAAATGCATGTGCAGCCAGTCCCCGCCATTTCCTCTGGTTAGGGTTAGGGAGACAGAACTGGAAATCAGGTAAAATGGCAAGACAAGCCCCATCTTGCTCTATGTGCCCCAAAGTAATAAGACATCCCCGAAAATAAGGCCAAGCACTTATTTCGGGGTTCAAAAAATGTAAGACAGTGTCTTATTTTCGGGGAAACACGGTAAGTGGTATAGATATGGAGGTGTAGGTGACATTTTTCTCTTTGAATCCATAGAAAAGCCTGCAAGAGCATTTTCAGTGTTGGATAAAAGTGTTTGGCAGAAACCTGATCTGGTAGCCTCCTTTTCAGCTTGTCCCCAGCCTGTGATCACAGGTGTTAAAGTAGCATCTTCTCACTTAAGTCTCAAAATCTGCTAAGCTTTGTCATCCATTCTCATGATGACTCGCAGTGACTGTGATCAGAGATAATGCAAACAGAATAGGAATCAGCGATGGGAAGAGTTAATTTCATGCCAAAATGAATATCTGTTGTTTCAAAGAGAGGTATAAGAACTGTGGTGGTGCAGTGGTTAGAATGCAGTATTGCAGGCTAATTCTGCCAACTGCCAACTGCCAGCAGTTCGATTCTCATCAACTGTCCCATTGGCATGCACAACAAAAGAAACTCCTGGGAAATTTTTTATTACCAAGAATAAAACTTTACTGATAGATCATTATAGGCACAGAAGAAGAAAAGCCAGTTCTGAGGTTTTGGCGCAAAGTGCAGTATAATGAAATCCTCTTTTCCCATCCCCAGGCCACCCAGTGTCCATTGTCTACCAATCCAGTTCAAGGATTTTATTTTGGGAAAACAGTCTGCACCTTTCAAAAGTCTTCAGTTCACAACCTTAGGGTTGCAAGATTTTCTCCAGCTGAAAATGGTATGGTTGGAATGTGTGGGGAGCTGGGAGGGAGAGAAGGAATTTACCTGGCTCAGGTAAATTCCTTCTCTCCCTCTCAGTTTCCCACACACTCCAACCGTACCCCTTCTCTCCTCCCGTCTTTCTTTGTCAATCTGCAAGCAGAAAGAGGTATTTTGTGAGTCAGCCTTGATACCGGCTCAAGGTTGACTCAGTGTTGTGGCCCATCAGTGGCCTGTGCAAATTGTAGCTGATTCTGACAGCAAGGAGGCTGGTGTGGTGCTGCGCCAGCAGCCTGGGCAGCTGGCACTCGAGTCAGACAATGAGGAGGCTGGAGAAGATGTGGTGCCAGATGCAGGGATTCATCCAGGTCCTTCAGAACCTCCAGAAGCTCCTTTAAGTGAAGAGGACAAAGAGGAGGGGCCTCTTCTCGATGCACGGGCGCGCAGAGCTGCCAGGAGTGGCTCCTCAGGAGGTGGTCTCCTCAAGAGTAAGGCTTAGGGCTAATTGGCCACTCCCTTAGCCTATTTAAGGAGGAACGCCGACTGAGGCAATTTGTAGGGAACAACTTTAGTTCATTCTCCTTCGCATCTGGATTCTCTGCAAATTGCTTCTGGGCTTTCTGCCAACCTTAGTAAGATTGTGATTACTTTATTTTTGGTTTCTTTCCTTCCCCTGCCATGCCCACCAAGCCACACCCACCAAGCCATGCCACGCCCACCAAGCCACACCCACAGAACCAGTAATAAAAAAAATTGAAACCCACCACTGGACAGCACCATGTCGGCCACACCCACAGCCTCCCCTGCCTGACACTAGCCATACTGATATACACCAGATGCCTGCACACTCTCCCCCACCCAAGGCAGCCACTTACTTGCCTGGGACTTGCTTAACAATCTGTAATCCTCACTTAACAACAACAACAAAGAGTGCCAGGATTGCCACCACTAAGTTATGTGATCATATGACGTTTGCACTTGATGAACACTTGGCTTAGCGATGTATATTCTGGTTCCAATTGCCATCATTAAGCCAGGCTACCTGAAATATAGCTGAGTTGTTAGACTGGGCCAGGGGTGGGTTCTAATTTTTTTTATTACCGATTCTGTGGGCATAGCTTATTTTGTGGGCGTGGCTTGGGGGTAATGTGACTGGGTGGGCGTGGTCAACTTTTTTTTTTTTTTTTACTTTTAAAGGCATTATTTCTACAACCTTAGGTGGTTGCAGAAAAAAATGCTTTTAGAAGCCTCTGACGATCAGGCAAGTCAGCTGGGATCGCCAGAGGCTTTTAAAGGGGTTTTTTTTCCTACAGCCTCTTCGGCTGAAGAGGTTGCAGAAAAAATGTTTTCAGAAGCCTCTGAAGGTCCCAACTGAGCTGTGCGATCATCAGAAGATTTTTTTAAACTTTTAAAAGCATTTTTTCAGCTAAAGAGGTTGTTAAAAAAATGCTTTTAAAAGTAAAAAAAAAAGCCTCTGATGAGGTGGGTGGGGTAAGCGAGCAGGCAACCGGACCGGGGACCGGTTTGGGGGTGTGGCCAGCCAATGTCATTACCAGTTCTCCGAGCTACTAAACTTTTTTACTACCGGTTCTTGTGAACCGGTGCGAACCAGGAGCAACCCACCACTGGACTGGGCCCATTATTTCTTTGAAAGAAGTAACAAACCTGAGTTGGTTTTTGTGATATTCATGAGCAGCAGATCTAATTTATATAATGGTAGTTTGCAGGCTACTTGTTATGTATCAATCTTCACATAATCACAGTACATAGTACAAAATGAGCCTAATTTACAAAGTCAGCTCAAAAGATGGCTAATAAATTTTATGCAGCAGTCTTCTAATATCTCATTCTATTTGCCTTTAAGGTCTGAAAATCCAGTGCTTATACTTCTTCAGTTCAGAAGCGTTCCTTTCCAAAAAAATATATCTTGAGCTTATAACCCCCAGCCAAACAGAAAGATAGGGAATGTGTCACACTCACAGTAAACTTCTAAATTTGTGAGTACAGTGTGAACTTGAATCACTGGTTCTACATAGCATGAATAGCAACACAAATCCTGTATCTCTAGTGCAATCACTAAGATCTAGTACCACAGAATAGAATAGAATAGAATAGAATAGAATAGAATAGAATAGAATAGAATAGAATAGAATAGAATAGAATAGAATAACAGAGTTGGAAGGGACCTTGGAGGTCTTCTAGTCCAACCCCCTGCCTAGGCAGGAAACCCTAAACCACTTCAGACAAATGGTTATCCAACCGCTTCTTAAAAACGTCCAGTGTTGGAGCATTCACAACTTCTGGAGGCAAGTTGTTCCACTGATTAATTCTTCTAACTATCAGGAAATTTCTTCATAGTTCTAAGTTGCTTCTTTCCTTGATTAGTTTCCACCCATTGCTTCTTGTCCTGCCCTCAGTTGCTTTGGAGAATAGCTTGACTCCCTCTTCTTTGTGGCAGCCCCTGAGATATTGGAACACTGCTGTCATGTCACCCCTGGTCCTTCTTTTCATTAAACTAGACATACCCAGTTCCTGCAAACGTTCTTTATACGTTTTAGCCTCCAATCCCCTCATCATCTTTGTTGCTCTTCTCTGCACTCTTTCTAGAGTCTCCACATCTTTTTTACATCGTGGCAACCAAAACTTAATTTAGTATTCTGATTTGACTGTCAGGTGTTAGGAAAAGTATTTGTAAGAACTTTTTGTATCTGATGTCAAACAGACTTGGCCATCAGCAGTAAAAAAAATAAAATTCCATCTCGTTAAGCCCTATTACAAAAGGAAGAAACAACTTGGGGAAAAACTCAAAAACAGTGCAGGACTTGTAGCCATGTTTTCAAAAATGGAAGAATCTGGCTTTTGTGTTGAAAACACAAAGACAGTATTTACTACTGTTCTCCAGTTCTAAATGCATTTGCCAATAAAAGAGAAAGAGGAATAATGAGCAATGTCTACTTTTAAATGGACTTCACTTTAGAAGACATCATGACAACGTTATAATGAACAGAGTCCCTGTTGGTTATGAAACAAAAGCAATTATTAATGAATGTAGTCAAGATTTATGCAGCCATGTACGTTCATCTTTGTCTTTCACAGAAGAAAACACTAAAATTCTAACATTTTAACCATTTTGCAAGCAAAGGTGATCTGCAAATGCACATGTTTCTTTTTTTTTGTCCAAAAAAACACCTTTTTAAATTAAAATTTCAGGTTGTTAGGTTGTACATCCACACCAGTCTTTATGATCTGGAAGATAAGTGGGATAAGAGGAGAGGAAAATAGAACATAGGGTAATTAATTATGTCTCCAATATAGCTTTTTTTAAAAAATTGGGGAATGCCATCAGCATTCCAGTTCTGAGGATCATAGACAATTTGTGAAAGATGTACTGGTAGACCTTGACTTAAGATCACAATTGAGCCCAAAATTTTTATTGCTAAGCAAGACAGTTGTTAAGTGAGTTTTGCCCCATCTTACAACATAGTTGTTAAATGAATCACTGCATTTTTTAGTTGGTCACACAGTTGTTAAGTGAATCTGGTTTCTCCATTGACCTTGCTTGTCAGAAGGTCGCAAAAGATGATCACATGACCCTGGGACACTGCAACAGTTATAAGTACCTGTCAGTAGCCAAGCATCTAAATTTTGACCATGTTGACTATAGGGATGCTGCAACAGTTGTAAATGTGAAAAAAGTCATGGCATTTTTTTCAGGGTTATTGTAAATTCGAACGGTGACTAAATGAATAGTTGTAAGTTGAAGACTACCTATATAGTATTGAAAATCCCTTTCAAAGATGTTTCCAGGCATGTAGCCTTATGTTTTCAAGTTCTTTGGAATGTACCCTGAAGCAGTGGTGGGATTCAAATAATTTAACAACCAGTTTTCTGCCCGAATGACTGGCTGGGTGGGCGTGACCATGGTGGCCATGGCCAGGGGTGTGACAGGCAGCATTCGGCCTCCTGCACCCCCCTGGGAGCAAAAAGAAGGTTGTGGGGGGTGGGGCTGCACCGTCCCCTTGAGCCCCATTTTGGGCCTAGTAGGCCTCCCTGAACTTACCTGGGAGCCAATATGGGGCGCATGGAGACTCCTGAAAGGGGCGGGGAGGGGAGGGGCCAGCCAGCAATTTAACTACCAATTTGCCTGAACCGGCCTAAACCGACTGAATCCCACCACTGTTAAGAAACCTAAACATATTTCTGTAGTATAAGATGTGACAGTTCATTCATTGGATGAGTCATGTTTTTGAGGTTCTGTCCTTAAAAAAGAAGGGGGAGGGTCCAATGCCAAATTAAGTCAATAAAATCAAGAGAGTGCAAAGGATGGAAATGGAGCTGCTGAATAGTATACTAAGGACACAGAGTTTTTTTAACAGAATAACAGAGTTGGAAGGGACTTTGTTGTAGGTCATCTAGTCCAACCCCCTGCTCAAGCAGGAGACCCTACACCATTTCCGACAAATGGCAGCCCAATCTGTTCTTGAAAGCCTCCAGTGATGAAGCTCCCACAACTTCCGAAGGCAAGCTGTTCCATTGGTTGATTGTTCTCACTGTCAGAAATGTCTCCTTATTTCTAGGTTGAATCTCTCCTTGGTCAGTTTCCAGCCATTATTCCTTGTCTGGCCTTCAGGTGCTTTGAAAAACAGGTTGACCCCCCCCTCTCTGTGGCAGCCCTTCAAATATTGGAACACTGCTATCACGTCTCCCTTGGTCCTTCTCTTCACTAGACTAGCCATGCCCAGTTCCTAACCTAACCCTAACCCAGTTATTTGGTAGTATGTGAAAAAGTGGCATTCATACTGGGCTCATGATGTTCAGCTGTGGAAATGAAAGCCAAAACACACTAATTTCCATAGTCACTGAACCAGTCAGTGAACACTGAAGAGGCCTAAGCACTGAAGAAGCACCTTAACATGAAAAGAGTTGTACATCAGCCTGCAGGTGAGCATATACAGGTATTCCTCATCTTACAAATATCCGCTCAATGAAAATTACTGAAAAAAAGTGACTTACAACCGTTGCTTGCACTTACAACTATTTATTTATTTATTTATTTATTTATTTATTTATTTATTTTGTTTTATGTATTTTAATTTATATGCCGCCCCTCTCTGTAGACTCAGGGCGGCATATATTGCAGCATCCCCATGGTAAGGTGATCAAACTTTGGGTGCTTGGCAATAGGCTTTCTCTCTATGACAGTTACAGCCTCCCAGCAATTGTGTGATCACCATTTGTGACATTCCCAGCTGGCTTCAGACAAACTGGGGAAAAAATGGATTGCTTAATGATTCACATAACAACTGCAGTGATTCACTTAACAACAGTGATAAAAAAGGTTGTAAAATGAGGTGTGACTCACTTAACAACCACCTTGGTCCCAACTGTAGTAGTAAGTTGAGGACTATGTATGTTAAGTTTTTTACAGTCATCCTCTCCCTCTCTCTCTCTCTCTCTCTCTCTCTCTCTCTCTCTCTCTCCTGTTTCTCTCTGTGTGTCTCTCTTGGTCTGCCTCTCTCTTTCGCTCTCCCATTCTCTGTCTCTGTCTCTCTCACGCTGTCTCTGTCTCTGCGTGTCTCTCTGACTCTGTCTGTCTGTCTGTCTGTTTCTTTCTCTCTCTGTCTCTCTGTCCCTGTTTCCCTCTCTGTCTCTGTCTTTCTCTCTCTGTGTGTGTGTTTTTGTCTCTCTCTGTGTCTCTCTCTGCCTCTCTCTGTCTCTCTGTGTGTGTTTCTGTCTCTCTCTTTCTTTCTTTCTTTCTTTCTCTCTCTTTCTGTCTCTGCCTCTGTCTCTCTCTATCTCTGTCTCTGTTTCTCTGTCTCTCTGTCTGTGTTTCTGTCTCTCTCTTTCTCTCTCTCTCTCTCTCTCTCTGTCTCTGCCTCTGTCTCTCTCTGTCTCTCTGTATGTGTTTCTGTCTCTCTGTGTCTCTCTTTGTCTCTCTGTCTCTCTGTGTCTTCCTGTCTCTCTCTCTCTCTCTTTCTCTCTCTCTGTGTCTCTCTCTCTCTCTCTCTCTCTTTCTCTCTCTCTCTGTATCTGTATCTCTCTCTCTCTTTCTCTGTCTCTCTCTCTCTCTCTGTTTCTCTCTCTCGCAGTATAGTTACAGCATTGGAAAATAACAAGAACCCCTTACTGGAAACATAAGAAGAAAGCAAATGAAGCTTGACCCCTGGAAAGTCCAATTTCTTGTATGAACTCCAGTGCTCTGCTATATGCAAGTTATTGAAAAGTTTTGTTTTGCCTCTCCTGAGTTCTCTTGAGAGATAGGCAGAGCTGAATAACCATCCCTCTTTCTAACTTTTCGGTTTTGTCCATTGTTTTTTTGGCTGCTGAGATGTTCCAGAAGGAATGTTCTGGTCCATTGGTTATAAACTCAGAAGAAGGGAAAATGAAGGGAATTTTAAAAATGGAAAATATCCTCTCACATGCAAAGCATGCCTCTTGCGCACCTGATATGTGTGAGTTCTTCTTACTGAACTTTTGAACATTTAATGCGCTTTCCTGTTCAGACGTCCCTTAAAAGTGAAAGGGAGATGCCTTCTTTATTAACTGCAGAATTTAAAACGGGTGAAATGGCAGAGTAGCTGAGTTTAATGCTAGGAAACCTGGCTAAGAAGCTTAATTAAAGTTTGAGCTTCAAGTTTTTCCTCTGTCTTCCAGCCAAATCTACCTTATAGGGTTGTTGTCAAATCTGAATGCCACCTTGCATTTCCCCCAAGAAAAATGAGATTGAACTCTAAAAATAAAACAGAAAAATTAAAAACATGATCACCTACATACTGGAGCTGATTGCTTCATGTTTGGAGGATTATATGTATGTGGGAAAAAACCCTAACAAATTACATCTCAAGAAAAACTGATGATTGTTGCCTGCCAACATTCCCTAGACTGCAAAACTGTGTTTATTTTGCACAATTTCTTCCTCTAATAATATCAAATCAAATCTTTATTACAGCAATAAGGAAGGTGGGATAGAAACAATAATCTTTTTAAAAAAAACCTAAAAAATATTGAAACAAAAATTACATAAAATTAAAAAAACCTAAAAAATACATTTTAAAAATATAAAAAAATGTATATATAAAAACAAAGGCCTAAAAATAATCTATAGGATGGGCAAAAACATTAGATAAATATAAGAATATGTAGAAATTAATATATGGCTACCTAAATCTATTACAATGCAAACTTAACTAACAATTTAAATACACATTAAGGCTAGCTGAAAACACGTCAACATCCAATGGATTTTAAGTCCTGCTGTGTAGCCCACTAATTATAAAAAGAGACTAACAGAAAGGATGGACAATTTTGTTTCGTCAAATGTTATATTTCCTTACATGGTGTAGACACATTTAATCATGCAATCTATGGTCTATAGTGATTATAGATTTGAAAGGGCTGGATTGAAGCCAATGGCTGGAATTGGGAAGTAAATTAAATAACGTAAATCTAGGCTGTTGTGGGATGGATGCAGGAAAAAAAGAAGCAGGCAATTTACAAGCTCACAGTACACAAACGTTTGAATGACTACTGTTGTCAAAACAGTCCAATGTTTTTTTTCAAGCCAGAAAATATTTGATTTTAAGTCTATGTCTGCCAAACAGAGAACATCAGGGCTAAAAGAAGAACTTTATATCCTTCTTTAGCTGAATCTCTAGTGGCCCTACCCAGGGGTGAAATCCATCAGGTTCTGACAGGTTCTGGAGAACCGGTAGCAGAAATGTTGAGCAATTTGGAGAACCGGTAGCAGAAATGTTGAGTAGTTCAGAGAACTGGCAAATACCACCTCTGGCTGGCCCCAGAGTGGGGTAGGAATGGAGTTTTTGCAATATCCTTCCCCCAGGAGTGGGGGGGGGGAATTGGGATCTTGTAGTATCCTTCCCCTGGAGTGGGGTGGGAATGGAGATTTTGCAGTATCCTTCTCCTGCCATGCCCACCAAGCCACACCACTCCCACCAAGCCACGCCCCCAGAACCGGTAGTAAAAAAAATTGGATTTCACCACTGGCCCTACCTCAGAATCAACTTTTATTTATTGTGAGCCTATCAAAGCAAACTACCATCATTCAAATTTGATTGCATAATGATATAGCAATAGCACTTAGACTTCTAGATGGCTTCATAGTGCTTTACAACCCTCTCTAACTGATTTAAACAATCAGCATATTGCCCCCAACAATCTGGGTCCTCTTTTTAACTGACCTTGGAAAGATGAAAGGCTGAGCCAGTCAGGATCAAACTGCTAGCAGTCAGCAGAATTAGCCTGCAATACTGCATTCTCACCACAGCACCAGGGGTGATATTGTTGCGATAATTCGAGGATCGGACTCAATGAAGGATTCAGAAAGAGTAGTATTTAAACAAAGTATTATTTATTTACAGTAGGCATTCTATATTCTCTGGATGATTGCAGATAGAAGCAAGAAGGAGGAGCATGTATGCTCTTTTATATCAATAAGGCGGAATTAGGGGTAGGAGTAGTTACATATAAATACATTAAGGAAGGGAGAATAAATAACCCTTGATGTGCTATATACATACATTTCCTATATTTGAGAATAAGGCATTTACCTGTGACAAATCCCCCTCTAAATGCCGATTCGACATACAGCAGTAATTACATTCAGGTTCAGAACAATATAAAACTTGTAATTTTGAAGTTAGATATTTATGTTGTTTAGATTGCAAAGGTTTAGTCAATATATCAGCTATTTGTTCTGTGGTTTCACAATGAATAGCTTTAATGAATCCATCCTAAGATAATTGTCTTACATGTTTGAATTTGATATCTATATGTCTTGATCTTTGACCAATAGCATCTGATCTAGATATCTCTATCGCAGCTTTATTATCTTCATGTATAACAAATGGCAATGAAGGACTTTTCCAAACGTCTGATAATAAATCATTGAACCATACAAGATTATTAGAGGCCTTTGACAAACAAACATATTCTGCCTCAGTTGTTGATGTAGCTACAAGATCCTGTTTTCCAGTATACCAGTAGACTGGGCAGTTGTTAAGAAAGAATACATAACCAGAAGTGCTTTTCCTGCACTTAGTGTCACCTGCCCAATCCGCATCAGCGTAACAAGTGAGAATAGGTTCTTTAACATCGTTGGGTTCTAATATTAGAGAGAAATCTATGCTGTATTTCAAATATCTTAGTACTCGTTTAATGGCTTCCCAATGATACATTAAAGGTTTACTGACATATCTGGCTAATAAATTAAGGGGTAGAGCAATATCTGGTCTGGTCCAATTAGATATATACAAAAGGGAAACAATAACTGATCTATAAAGTGTATTATCAGTAAACTCAGGAGATGATTCATTCATGTTTCTTAAAAAATCAGTTTGCATTGGAGTATCACAAGGCTTTGCATCACTCATATTATATTTATTCAATAGTTCTATAATTTTATCTTTTTGAGATAATCTAAATCCTTTTTTAGTCTTACTGATTTGAACTCCAAGATATTTATTTACTTTCCCTAATGATTTTAAAGAAAAATGTTCATTTAATTTTGTTACAAATGTATCCCTTTTTTCTTTATGTTTGCCAATATACAAAATGTCATCTACATAAATTAACACAAATTCTATTGAATCACCATCCCTTCTAACAAAGAAACAATTATCTGCAGTTGTGGCATTGAAGTTCATAGATGTGAGAACGTTGACCAAGCATTCATACCAGCGTTTGCCGGATTGCTTTAATCCATACAAACTTTTGTTCAGTAACCAAGTTTCATTCCTATTTGTGTTTTGGCTATGAGGGGCTCTTACATATATTTCTTTATCTAGTTTTGCATGTAGGTATGCAGTTTGTATGTCATATTGAAAGACTTCAAGATTAAGGGCTGATGCTATTACTAAAGCTGTCTTGACACTTTCAGTTCTTACAGTGGGGGAATATGTGTCGGTATAATCCTCAGGATATTTTTGAGCATAGCCCTGTGCAACTAGTCTTGCTTTATATAATGAATTGCCTTCTTCCAGATTTTTAATTTTAAATATCCACCTAGTGCCAATAATTGTTTTGTCTTTTGGAGCTGGTGTTGGAGTGAATACATTTAATTCTCGCAGACTGTCCATTTCTTTGGCCATGGCTAATTCCCATTTTCTTCTTTCTTCTATGGGGAGTTTTAATACTTCCTCGTATGTATTGGGTGTTGATGTATTATCATTTATGTGCATTATGTAATCCTTATATTTATTTGGTGTTTGATTCCTGTTACATCTAACTGTTCTCTCTGGTCTGCTATCGTTATCGTGTAAATATCTTGCTTCTTTTTTTGTTAATGAATCTGTTTTGATTTTGGGACAATTTCCTATCCATGTTTTATTGTTGCTCTTTTGTGTATTGTGGTCGTGTTCTTCTCTTTCTGTCTTATCATGATTATCAATGTTTGGTTTTGTACTTGGAAAGATCTCATTAAGATGTATCTTAGACCAATTGGCTTGTTCGTGAAATACAGCTGTTCTAGAAATTATGAATTTATTGTTATTGTCAATAAATCTGTATCCTTTTGTGCCAGTTTCATATCCCATGAATCTGAGCCTTCTGGATACATTATCCCCTTTACGTCTCAATTGTTTTGGTATATGTACGTCTGCTGTAACGCCAAATACATGCATGTGGGCTATTTTTGGTTTTTTATTATATACTAATTCATATGGTGTTTTATTTATGACACTAGACCAAATTCTGTTTAGGGTATAATTAGAATATAATAGAGCTTCTGACCAAAATTGTTTGCCTAAACCAGCATCTTCCAATGTGCATCTAATCATGGTTTGTAATGTTGAGTTCTTTCGTTCTACCACTCCATTTTGAAATGCAGAGAAAGGGCTAGAGGTGAAGTGTAACATTCCTTTGTCTTTTAGCCATTGGAAGAATTCTTTTGACATGAATTCAGATCCCCTGTCTGTCATGATTTGCTTTATTTTTACATTGTGTTGTGTTTCTACACGTTTATAAAATTCTTTAAACTTTTGAAATGTTTCATCTTTGTGTTTCAAAGTATAGACAAATCCATAATGACTATAGTCGTCTACAATAGTAAGGAAATATCGTTTTTTATATGTAATTGATGGGGTCAATGGACCAACTAGGTCCATATGTACCAGGTTAAAGACATGATTTGATGATCTTGTTGCCTTTTTTGGTCTGGGTTTAGTTCTGAGTTTTGAGGACTTACATACTGAACATTCCAAATAATTTTTACAATCTTTTATTTTAACACCTTCAGCATGTTCAACCATTTTTTGTATTACAGGAAAACTAGCATGTCCTAATTTTCTGTGTAATATATGTGCACATTCATCATGAATTGGTTTTCCAATTATTGGTCTTTTGTTAATATGTGTATCTTTAATTGATGTGTTTTCATGGTTATGATTTGTTTCATGTTCCTCGTTGTTACTGTCACTGTCATTTTCATTTTCTATGCTATTGTCATCTTCCATGTTTGAATCAATGTTGTGTAGCCATCTTTCTTCAGTGACTAAGTATAGTAGATCTCCTTTGATAACTATATTGCCTAAGTTTGTTTTGTTTCTCTCTAGAGATGCTTTTCCTTTTGAGAACACTATATTTATGTCAGAGTCTCTGCTCAACTTTATTGCACTAAGAATGTTATGGGGTATTTCGGGTATTAATAAAACCCCCTCTATTTTCCCTAGACCGGGTAAATTTACATTTCCCCTTCCAATGACTTGAACTTCTTCTTGGTTGGCTACTTTAATTACAAATTTATCTTCTATGAAAGAAGATAATATTTTCTTATCATGTGTTGTATGGTTTGTTGCCCCAGAATCAATGAGCCAGGCATTATCTTTTGGGTTTTGATTTTTGCTTATGTTATACTTATCTAATCCATTTAATGATCCAGACTTTCTCTCTCTTGAGTTATCTCTGCCCCCTCTACGTTCTCTGAAATTTGGTGAGTTTCTATATCTGTACCTGTCAATAGATGATTGTCTGTTATGGTATCTGTTTCTATTGTCATGATTTTGTCTTTCTCTAAGGAATTTTGGACAATCTCTTCTATAGTGTTCTTTGGACCCACAATTATAACATTCAATTGGTTCTTGATGCCTGTCTTGGAATACTACCCTTTTGGTCTGTCTGTGTTCTTTGTGTGTGCTGTAGCGGCTTCTCCTTAAATTATCTTCAGCTATTAATCTATTTGATAAACTCTCTATAGATAGATAGCCTAGATTAATTGTGTCCAAATGTGATATGTAATTATCCCATGATGAGTCTAATGAATTAATGATAACGCTTTTCATTGTCTGATCAGATATTATTTCTCCCCTTAAATGAAGCTCTGCTCTAATTGTGTTTAGTGATAGTAAATGCTCACTTACAGTAGTCCCAGGTTTTATCCTGGCTGAGAAGAAATTTTTAGACATTCTAGTTGTGGTTGCTACACTTTCACTATGAAACAATTTAAACATACAATGAATTATTTCTGAGACAGTTAGATTATGCTTAATACTATGATAGATAGCAGGAGATATGCTAGATATTAGTAAATAGAATGCTCTGTGATGCAGGCAGTCCAATTTTAGAGTCCATGGTCTTTTGGGAGGGTTAGTTATGAAAAATAATAAATTCTCTTTTAAGAAAACAACCTGGAGTTGTTGACTCCATTCCTGTAAATTAATACCGTCTATTCTCAATTTTGGGAAATCACTAGGCAAGTTTCCAATGTTATTTGTTGCATTACTTACAACTGGAGGCTGTCCATGATCTTGTAAGTGTTGATAATTGCAGAATGGTGTAGGTATGCTAGCGATCAGTCTGAATGGTTCTCTCTGTTCTTCACTGTCTCTATATTTGTCTGTGTGAGTTCGCGCATGCGCGTTGCTCATTTTGTTTCTGAAGCTGTCGGGAGAGGTTCTCGTCGCTGTAGCTCCTTCGTAGTGCTCTTCTGATGATGATTCGCTTTCTGGCTCGGCTTTTGGTGTCCAGGTGGGGATTGGAGCTTGCTTCGTTCTGTCGTAGTCGTCTCAGTTGAGGCCTCTGGCTCCCGGGATCGTTTGCAGTGTGGGCGAGTACTTGCAGGGTCCCCTGGGTTCGGGCGTCAGCGCTCTCGTCGTTTGGGCTGGAGTGGATGGAAGTAGGGACGTTTGTCCGCTTGCTTCTGTGTCCTTGGATTGAATAGTTTGCTCTTTTTTCGTTATTTGATTTACAGTCTTTGGTATTTTCGCTGATTTTTTTGTGATTTTCAGATTCGGGCCGAAGGCTGCGAAGAGTGTTCTCATAGCTGTTTCGATTTGTATTTCAGTTGGCATTTCTTCGGTGTCTGTATCAGATTCTTCTGAAAAATAGGATTTCTCCTTTTTATTCTTTATGCTGGGTAAAGTCTTTCGCGACAGCCATTTTGAATTCTGTCCTTTGATTGGTTCTGAGCTAGCCATTTTGGTGTGCTGGCTAATCCAAGATGGCTGCCATTCAAAATTTTGCGCGGGACCATTAGTCTTCCTCTCGGTTATGTTTTCATCTGTAGGTGATTTGCTCACCATTTTGAGTTCTTTAGGCTCCGGTGTGTTGATGTGCTTTTCTCTCGCTGCTCTGTTGTCTTTTATAATGTCTTGGAGGTTCGCGATGAGATTTTTGTCATCTTTACGGTTCTTCAGCAGTCTTAATATTTCTGATCTGAGCGTATCATTTTCTGTCTCGCTCTCTTCTTGATCATCGGATTCATCGATTACCTCTTCTTCGTCTGTGGTGTAGTTTTCAGGTTCTCTTGTTGTTTCAGTCGTGGATTCATTGATCATTTCTTGATCTGTTTCTATCTCTTTATTGTGTGCCCTGGTGTTGGGTCTTTCTCTCTTTTCTTTGGAGTTTTCTTTCTTTGGCATGTTTGTTTCTTATTGAGTCAGCCAACCATCCTCTGCTACCAGATTGTTGCGATAATTCGAGGATCGGACTCAATGAAGGATTCAGAAAGAGTAGTATTCAAACAAAGTATTATTTATTTACAGTAGGCATTCTATATTCTCTGGATGATTGCAGATAGAAGCAAGAAGGAGGAGCATGTATGCTCTTTTATATCAATAAGGCGGAGTTAGAGGTAGGAGTGGTTACATATGAATACATTAAGGAAGGGAGAATAAATTAACCCTTGATGTGCTATATACATACATTTCCTATATTTGAGAATAAGGCATTTACCTGTGACAGATATTCACTTACCTTCACTACCAGTTCGCAAATGTGAGCGCAAGCACGCGTTTACTTCGCTTGCATGCCCCACCTCTGTGCATGTGCAGAGTGTCAAAAACGGGACGTGATGACATCTGGGCGGGTGGGCAGAGCCTCCTGCATATCATATATTGTCTTAAAAATGACAGCCAGGGCCAGAACTTTTATGTTTACGTTTGAAATATTATTGGCCAAAGCAGTAAAGAGAATCACTAAAATATTCTAATTTACGTGATGAAGCTCATCCTTTTCACATTTTTTTTACAGTCTAATGAAGCAGGGTCAAATAGAAAACATCACTAAACATGCTTGATTTTTTTAAAAATCCACTTTTCATTTTTCCTTTTTTGATTAGTATTCAAGTTACATCAGGGGTGAGCCAAAAAAAAAGGAATTTCTTTGGTATTTAATATAATAACTCAGATTTATGAAGTGCATTTCAATTAAAAGTAAAGCCTTCAGCAAAAAGGATAGCTCACAAAAATAATCAAACTCTCCAAATGATGCTGTGTTAAAAGAAAATTTAGCATGAAATTATTATAGCCAGTGGCGCCATCTAGCCGCTTCACAAGCAATTGTAACATTCTAATTCTCGGGTTTAGAACTCCGGAGAGATGCTCCTCAACTTAGAACCACAATTGGGACCCAAATTTCCACTGTCAAGCAAGGCGGTTGTTAAGTGAGTCATGCCCAATTTTACAACCTTTTTGTCAGTTGTTATGCGAATCACTGAAGTTGTTCAGTGGTCAATAAAAATAAAAAACAATACCACCCACACACCAACAAGATATTCCCAGGAATTCCCAATCAGCTTGGCCAAAGTGAAGGCAAGAATCATTTACACATACTGGGTCTCATAATGGAGAACCAAATGCTTTCAACTCTCCAAGAATTGGTCCAATTCCCTTTAAAATTATGTAATTTGAGGGTCATCACCATATTGATTTAAAAAAAATTGTCCTTGTTTATCTGTCCTTTAAGGGACGCGGTGGCTCGGTGGCTAAGACGCTGAGCTTGTCGATCAAAAGGTCGGCAGTTCAGCGGTTCGAATCCCTAGTGCCGCGTAACGGGGTGAGCTCCCGTTACTTGTCCCAGCTTCTGCCAACCTAGCAGTTCGAAAGCACGTAAAAAATGCAAGTAGAAAAATAGGGACCACCTTTGGTGGGAAGATAACAGCGTTGCATGCACCTTTGGTGTTTAGTCATGCCGGCCACATGACCCCGGAGACATCTTTGGACAGTGCTGGCTCTTTGGCTTTGAAACAGAGATGAGCATCGTCCCCTAGAGTCGGGAATGACTAGCACATATGTCCGAGGGGAACTTTTACCTTTACCTTTATCTGTCCTTTAGCCAACATAACTAGAAGAAATCTATCCATGTGGTAGATACAGTAGAAATATGAGAAATATTTATTATAGCACAGCCTATACCCAGGTAGATAGGGAAAAAAAGAAAGAAAAGGTAGTGCAGAAAAGAGCCACAAGGATGGTTAGAGGACTAGGGGTGACATGATAGCAGTGTTCCGATATCTCAGGGGCTGCCACAAAGGAGAGTTATTCTCCAAAGCACCTGAAGGCAGGACAAGAAACAATTATGGAAACTGTGTTTTGGCTTTCACTTCCACAGCTGAGCATCATGAGCCCAGGATGACTGCCGCTTTTTCACATACTACCAAATAACTGGGTTAGGGTTAGGCACTAGGCATGGCTAGTCTAGTGAAGAGAAAGACCAGGGGAGACATGATAGCAGTGTTCCAATATCTCAGGGGCTGCCACAAAGAAGAGTTATTCTCCAAAGCACCTGTGGGCAGGACAAGGAGCAATGGGTGGAAACTAATCAAGGAGGGTACCAACCTAGAACTGAGGAGAAATTTCCTGACAGTTAGAAAGAATTAATCAGTGGAATGACTTGCCTCCAGAAGTTGTGAATGCTCCAACACTGGAGGTTTTTAAGAAGAGATTGGACAACCATCTGTCTAAAATGGTGTAGAGTTTCCTGCTTGAGTAGGGGGTTGAACTAGAAGACCTCCAAGGTCCCTTCCAACTGTTATTCTGTCAGATTGAGTAGGTGGAACATGAGCATATGAATGTCTGAAAAATTCCACACATTCCTAACATTCACACCCCTCTCTCTTTAGCAGTGGGATGCCCAAGGACTGTTTAGCAAATGTGTCCAAAAACAGAGAAACATAAGGAGACTTATGATCAGCATTTTACTTAGAATTTATGTGAGGAACTCAGCATGGGAGCCCCAGAATCAATAATTTGGTATTATCTTTTAAATAAAAGAACCCAACTGGTGCAAATACCATTTTGTATATCTTTTTTTTTTTTTACTTGAAGTGGTGTTAAAGAATACCAGGGCTGCCTTTTAGGATAATTTGGAAACATGCTATGACTTTTTTTAAAAAAAGATGAATTTATGATTATTTTATTACATTAAGTGTTGAAAAGTGAGAAGCAAAATAATGCAAGTGCTAATAAATAAGGCGTCTTATTAAAAAAAATAACAGCATCCTGCAATAGCTGTGGTTAAGTTCACATAACTTCATTATGTGATAGATAACATCCATGGGATTTTGCAATATCTGTTTCTGTATAAATATACAATTAAGAATAGGCAGACACATGGACAAATAAAGTTAACCCCAAGTAATCATAGCAACCATTTGTCAACTGATTCAGAGAATTCTCTCTTTTTTAACTATTTTAATATATTTGGTTAATTCCTGTATCCAAAGCTGATATAAATCAATATATACATAGAGCATGTTTATTATGGTTGCTGTTTCTGGTAAAATAACTTCCAGATAGTAAGAGCATTTAGACTTATATACCGCTTCACAGTGCTTTACAGCCTTCTCTAAGCGGTTTACAACATCAGCATAGTGCCCCCAACAATCTGAGTTCTCATTTTACTGACCTCGGAAGGATGGAAGGCTGCATCAGCCTTGAGTCAATCAGGATCGAACTGCTGGAGTGAGCAGTGAGTTAGCCTGTAGTATTGTATTCCAACCACTGGGCCACCACGGATAACTAATATTCATATTCAAATTAGTATATTATTTATTCAGTAAATAAGACAGATGGAGAAATGAGAACACAAGTCGACTTAAAAAACAAACACACACAAGTGGGAGTAGAATTTCTGTTTTTTAAGCAAAGTGGTTGCTAAGTGAATCACGCCGTAACTGTTAAGCAAATCACTCAGTTAAAGAAATCACAGGTCATTAAGTAAATCCATTCTCCATTGACTTTGTGAATGGTGATCACATGACCCTGGGATGCTGCAACAATAATAAATACATGTCAATTTCCAAGCACCTGAATTTTGATCTCATGGCCATGGGGATGCTGCCGTGGTTATTAGTATTAGTACTAGTTGTCAGTCCCTTTTTTCAGTGCTGTTGTAACTTTAGACCAGGGGTCAGCAACCCGCAGCTCTGGAGCCACATGTGGCTCTTTCATCCCTCTGCTGCGGCTCCCTGTTGCTGGTTGGCTCCACAATTGATAGAGCTTTCAGTTAGGACAGGTAGAGGAAAAAGGATGCTGTGCTAGGAGGAGACTGATGGGGAACCAGACTTCTGGTCGGCTCCAGAATTGAACAGGGGCTTCTGGTTAGGACCTTTGTGGCTCTTTGAGTATTTAAGGTTGCCGACCCCTGCTTTAGACAATTGCTGAATGAATGGTTGTGAGTGAAGGATTACCTGTGCCATATTCCCGATGTGCTTTACCTTGGGAACCTTTACTTATAGCTACAATTAGGACCAGAGTTTTCATTGCTAAGCAAGAAGGTTGTTAAGTGAGTTATGCTATATTTTACAATCTTTTTTGCTTTGGTTGTTAACCAAATCACTGCAATTGTTCAGTGAATCATGTGGTCATTAAGGGAACCCAGCTTCTACCATTGACTTTGCTTGTCAGAAGCCAGATGGAAAGGCTACAAGTGGTGATCACACAACCCCAGGATATTGCAATCATTGTAAATACATGATGGTTACCAAAGGTCTGAATTTTGGTCCCATGACCATGGGGATGCTGCAATGGTCATAAGCGAGAGAACCGGTTGTAACTTTTTTCAGTGCTATTATAACTTTGAACTACCCAACAAGACAAATACCGACTTCAGAGGTTAATTAGAACTGGAGAAAAAACAATTGCTACCAACCTGCCTTCCATTGAGGACCTGTATACTGCACGAGTCAAAAAGAGGGCTGTGAAAATATTTACAGACACCCTCATATCCTGGACACAAACTGTTTCAACTCCTACCCTCAAAATGATGCTATAGAGCACTGCACACCAGAACAACTAGACACAAGAACAGTTTTTTCCCGAACACCATCACTCTACTAAAAAATAATTCCCTCAATTCTGTCAAACTATTTACTAAGTCTGCACTACTATTAATCTTCTCATCGTTCCCATCACCCATCTCCTTCCACTTATGACTGTATGACTGTAACTTTGTTGTTTGTATCCTTACGATTTATATTGATATTATTTCTTGATTGCTTATTTGTACCCTATGACTATCAGTAAGTGTTGTACCTTATGATTCTTGATGAACGTATCCTACACTGAGAGCATATGCACCAAGACAAATTCCTTGTGTGTCCAATCACACTTGATCAATAAAAAATTCTATTCTATTCTATTCTATTCTATTCTATTCTATTCTATTCTATTCTGTCACTGAACAAATCGTTGTATCTTGAGGACTACCTGAAATCTATTTCTATGTCTTTCATGCCAGCTCTGGAAAATTGAATAATTAGGGAATCATTTAAATTTCCAGAGCTGGTATGAAAGACATAGAAATAGAACCTAGTTTAAAATAGGTTTTTGGTATGATGGCACACAGAAATAGGGCTTCCAGTTGCCTTCCCCAACCTGTGGCTCTCCAGCTATGTTGGATTTCACTTCCCAAATTCACTACCAGACAGACAGAAGTTAGACTTGGTCACAATATCAACAACAGGTTAAGGAAGGAAAGCTCGGTCTCTGATTATGGTGATGATAATTTTGGAGAAAGAATTTTGGCTTCACAAGAATGATGATTCTAGGATGAACAGCTAAGGAGAGATTGCACACCCCTCCTTACAAAAAGTACATTAGCAAAGACAAATGTGCGGTATTTTTCCTAAATTTTAAATATAGTATTTATGTTTCCTAGTTAGTGGGGTGGGGGTGGGGGGGAGGGTTTGCACTGATGATGTTACCTAGTTTGGTAATGAAATGTCTGCAAGAAAATAATGAAGGAGCCTTGGTGGAGCAGCACACTAAAATGCTGTCCAGTAGCACTTAGCTGCCAGCTGCCTGCAATTACTGCGAGTTCAAATCTCACCAGGTTGACTCAGCCTTCCATCCTTCCGAGGTAGGTAAAATGAGGACCCGGATTGTGGGGGCAATAAGCTGACTTTGTATTAAAAAAAAAAAAAAGAACACCACTTTGGGGGGGGGGCGCGAAAGCCCTACTAAGCAGGTATATACAAAAGTATGAAGGCTATTGCTTAACGCATTGTAAGCCGCCCTGAGTCTCCGGAGAATCGAACCAATAAGTAAATAAATAAATAAATAAACCAAGCTCAGAGAGCACCAAAGACTCCTCATTTCAACCCTGAGCTGAAATATCCTCCTTCGAATAGGCCCTAAGTCAGAAAGACAGACTTTAATTGAAAGAGAAAAGACAAAAAAAAGCAGGCAACTTTTTTTGGTTCAGTAGAAGTAGCTACTGCAGAGCAATAAATGGCTTTACTTCCTTCCTTGCGGCAAAGTCAGAAATGGATTTCAAAGCTACATAAAAAGCAAAACGTCAAAGCAGAGGAAGTGACAGAAAACAAGCTCTAATCAGGCTGAACTCTGGGTTTGCTTTTGGCATTCAAAGCCCTGCTGGGGCTCTTCCAAAACCTACTTGAAGTAGACAAATTTCCTGGATTTATAAAACTGGGCAGAACGTTTTATGGGAGCAAGATTCCACATTTCTAGCATTTCCTCTGCTCATTAGGAGAACAACCACAAGGCCATCTGTCTTGGTGCCACCCGCATCTAAAACCCGAAGAGCGTAAAGATATCATTACTGCAGACACAGGTAGTTTTTAAATCATTAGGGCTTGGCTCCAAGGCACCATTTGCACTGACAGCCTTTTGCATGCTGTTTGGCCAAGAGGAGATTCATCCAGGACTGGATACAGAATTTTATTATAGAAATGCATCCTGCAGTTCCACCAGGAAGATAGGAACTGAATAGGATAAGTGTAAATCGAACCAATAAGCAATAAATACGTAGGCTAATCTCTCCTGAGCTACAGCACTCTTTGTTGCGAAAATTCAGGACTTAAAGAATAAACAGTTTAGAAGTACAGGTAGTTCTCCACTTGCAACAGTTCCTTTAGTGACCGTTCAAAGTTACGACGGCCCTGAAAAAAGTGAACTTAAGACACTGTTTTTCACACTTATGACCAGTGGTGGGATTCAAATAATTTAACAACCGGTCCTCTGCCCTAATGATCGGCTGGGTGGACGTGGCCATGGTGGGCATGGCCAGGGGGTGTGACTGGCAGCACTCAGCCTCCTGCATGCAAAAATGGGACGCAGGGGGGGAACATACAATTCCCCCCCCCTCGTGTCCCATTTTGGGCCTAGTAGGCCTCCCTGCAACCTCCTGGGAGCAAAAACAGGCCGTGTGGGGCCGCACTGCACCCCGCCCCTGTGCCCCGTTTTGGGCCTAGTAGGCCTCCCTGCCCTCCTGGGAGCAAAAATGGACCACGGGATGGGCGTTCCACACCCTACCCCACCCCTATGCCCTGTTTTGGGCCTAGTAGGCCTTCTTGCACTTACTTGGGAGTCAAAATGGGGCGCATGGGGACTCCTGGAAGGGGAGGGGAGGGGAGGGGCAAGGCAGAAATTTAATTACCGGTCCGCTCGCACCGGCCTGAACGGGCTGAATCCCACCACTTTTTATGACTGTTGCAGCATCCCCACAGTCACGTGATCAAAATTCAGACACATAGCAACGGATTCATATTTGTTAGAAGAAAAATCCAGTCCAGTTCCAAGCTGAGAGAATGGCACTGGAAATAACATGGAGGCTGATTGGAAAGAAAGATTCTGTTTATTGATGAGCAGAGCCACCACCAACAGCATGTGGTTCTGGGACAGCTGACAAATTAGTTTGATGAGTGCAAGGACTTTTATACAGTTTACAGTGTTTTGTAATTTTGAGATTTGCTTTGTGTGCTTTTATTATTTGATTGGTTTTACTTGTTTTGCAAAGGCTCCTGATGGGTCTTAATTATCGACTTGCTTGGTCCTAAATCCTGTCAGGCATGTGTAATTGATTTTATCCTGTTATCTATTGCCTCTAACCTGCCTTTCTTAATGGACCGGTATTGTTTCCACTTTTCTCAATGAATGGGGTTCAGGTTATGTCCTGTCCTTCTTAACCCCATCATCTGGACCTGAAGCTGGGACAAGCTCACCCTGTTACGCGGCACTAGGGATTCGAACCGCTGAACTGCCAACCTTTTGATTGACAAGCTCAGTGTCTTAGCCATTGAGCCACCGGGTCCCTTTCCACGAGTATTAAAAAATGCTTATTTTAATAGTTTTGGCCAGAAGACATGAAGAATGTGGAGAGGGATCCACGCCTCTATTAAATGGTCTGATTCAGTATTTTGAGCATCTCTCCCTCATGATCCTGGTTGTAAACAGGCAGCCATGAAGGTCCTGTGGTTCTTCCATCATGCTATGAATGTTGGGTTGTGAAAAGAGCTGTAAATTCTTTTCACTATGGTCCTGCCTTTCATGTGATTGCAATGTTATTGGTAGCTACTGTCTAGAGCGGATAGGTACCATTCCTCTGTTGCAGTGTAAGGTCCCAAAATGTACTTGAGTCACCAGAATGCCAAAGAGAGAGACTCAAGAAGAGGCTTGGAAAAATATCAGCTTTAATTTGTACAAAGAAGAGCTGGGTAGACCATACCACTACATACAGACAAGGAGCATGCCATGAAAGGCCACACCTTGGGGAAACTATGGCGTCCTTTTATACCTTCAGAGACATCAGCTTAGTACCCAGTTCTGGTCCCCTGGCCCATGCCTTCCTTATAGCCCTGCATTGGCCATGCAGCAAGGAACGGGGGCGGGGGGCTGAGTGCTTAGCAACAGAGGAGCTGGGTGCTTAGCAACACAGGTAACAGGCATGGAGTTATACAGAAAAACAAGATAGCAGAAGTTAGATCCCTGGTAGAAGCAAATGGCAGAGGCAGTTCCAATTCTTAGCAAAGCAATTCCTACAGAAGCAAAACAGCAAGTCAAACATTTCTACTGACTCTACTATTATGTCTCACTAATTCTACGTATTCTATTACTGTCTTTGCTGAAGCGACCCTGGTAGTTTTACCTGAATGGATCCCCTTATTCTTTGGGATTTTGGAAGTATCCGTGTCTTCCTCACAACTCAGAAAATGCACAAGAGCTCTTGACAATGGTCCTATGCTTTCAATTGCAGTCCAAGACACAAAGTTGGGGCCAGGCAAAAGCAGTCCAACATTGTTGCACAACCTTGGAAACTGCAAGAGGGATTTGCCACTCTCATTTATCCTGCATTCATTAGGGCAAAGTCTGTTTGATTGAATCCAAACACTCTATCCAACTTCTATCCAGCTTTCTTGGTACCAGCTCCACAGATCGCATTCGTGAAGGACAGCAGGCTGTTCTGCCACATGACCATCATATACAGTATAGGCCTTGTGGAGCCATTCCAGAAACAGGTGCCATTTTGAAGTACCCACAATTCATTGCAGCCTCTCCCACAATGTCGCCCACTTACGGGACAGCTCCACACAGCATCCACTGTATAGGAAGCCACACGGCAGAGTAGCTGCTTCCCGAAGGTCATATACTGAACAGGTGACCAAATCGTGGCATGTGGTGGGAGGAGGGTATCAGATACAGTGGGGTGGGAAGCAGCAGGCCAAAGCCTTTGGGCACCCAATGGGGAGGGAAAGCAAGAGCAAGGCCAACAGGAACTTGTGGGGTAGGAAGCTGAGCATGGGTGCCTCTGGGGTGGGGAATGCCATAGGAGACATGAGGGAGGCCATGTGTTAGCTCAGGAGGTGCCACAGTATGGGGATCGACCTGTGCTAGGCTTCCCATGGTCTCCCCCACTCCTAGAGACCTCATGCTATGCTTAATGACAGAGGTGGGATTCACTTACCTTCCCTACCGATTCGCAAATGTGAGCACACGCGCCACCTCTGTGCATGCACATGGCCTTCTGTGCATGCACAGTAGTCGTGCATTATGCCTAGGTGGGTGGGCGGAGCCTCCCACAGTCGCCACTACTGGTTCACGCGATCCAGACAGAACCGGCTGAATCCCACCATTGCTTAATGACCGCAATGGGGAGAGCAGGGAATAGATATGTTAAGCAGGGTGATCATGTGGGTGCCTCACTTAAGGACCATCACAACTTGTGACCATATTTGGTAGGCTCCATTACTGACATATGTCAAGGACACCTGTATGAGACAGGCTACCGATAGAGTCAGTCCCCTTCATCCATCTTCCATTATTTTGCAAGTCTCACCACAATCTTTTACAATAAGAATAGCCAACAGAACAAGCAAACTATGCTGGTGTAGATTTTTAAAAATTATTTATTTCTTTGTTATTCGATTTGTGCACCGCCCATCTTGTCTAGAGATGATTCTGGGCGGCTTACAAACCTTAAAACCCAGTAAACATTAAAACGGCAAAACAGAAAATGGCAATAAATCTTTCTGCTACCTCAAGGAAAGGTTGAAAATCCTTGACCGGAACAAAGGGAAAATGCACTGGTTTGCTGAAACTCTAACTACTGATTGGATGCTGTCTTTGAGACTATTCCTGAAGACACATAGTACAATACAATATTTATTTATTTATTTGAAGAATTTATATAACTACCCTTGTGACAAAACAAGGGAATCTGGGCAGCGCATACACAATAAATAATGAGATTTGCTTAATCTTGGTGTATTGCAGTGGTGAAATCCATTTTTTTTTATTATCGGTTATGTGGGCGTGGCTTGGTGGGCATGGTGTGGCTTGGTGGGTGTGGCAGGGGAAGGATACTGCAAAATCTCCATTCCCACCCCATTCCAGGGGAAGGATACTGCAAAATCCCCATTCTTTCCCCACTCCTGGGGGAAGGATATTGCAAAATCTCCATTCCCACCCCACTCCAGGGGAAGGATACTGCAAAATCTCCATTCCCACCCCACTCTGGGGCCAACCAGAGGTGGTATTTGCTGGTTCTCCAAACTGCTCAAAATTTCCGCTACCAGTTCTCCAGAACCTGTCAGAACCTGCTGGATTTCACCACTGGTGTATTGCCACAGTGGTTTATCCTACAGTTTATAAATAGGCCATTTGTTGAACAAATCATAATTAAAATAATGGAAGGCTAGCACAGTGGGTGGACTGGACCTCTCTGTGATCCTCCATCTCTCGTTGGAATCTGATCCTGCTGGCTTTCTGCATTACAACCTCTGTGCCTGGTTGGCTTGATACCTAGACAGGAAATAGTTATACTTTGGAGCTATTTATCAGCTTTTTCCTTGCCTGTTTGTCTTGTATATTTGTGAATAGCTTTGCATTGCCAAATAATGCCCCAATGACACATAAAGTAATAATTATCCAAAAGAAAACCCTCTTTGTTTGTTATTGCCTGGTGTGTAAGATATTTTTGATGGAGTAAAACGACCCCATAATAGGGGGTAAGAGCAAACCAATTCCATACTATTGCCAAGGAAACTACTTGCGTGTGTTTGTGAAAACCTTAGGGGTCAAGCTTAACTTGCGGAACCGTTATTTTAAAACACAAAAAGTGGGTTTTGAACACTGAGCTCCTAAGTTCATATTACTCTTTGGTAAGGGAAGGCATTTACTCAACGTGTTTAACAGGGTCATTGCTAAATCCAGCACATTGTGTGAACCTGGTAAATTTAAGGTCAGAAAGAGGACAGACTAGCTCCAAAAACTTGTGAGCCAATTGTTAGTGAATCCTCTTTCTCCACTTAAGGTTGGGGTGGGATTCTACCGTTTCAGACTGGTTCGGGGGAACTGGTAGCTCCGATGATCAGCTGGGAGCGAACCGGTTTGCCCCAATGATCAGATGGGCCACCCACCCACGCTATTTTCCTACCTTTACCTTCTCAGCTGATTCGTCCGGCACAGCAGATTTCTGCACGCCAGCTGTGTTTCTCCTCCAAAGAAACATGGAAGTGAAGATTTCTTTAAACTCTGCATGCTCGCATGTGCGCAAAGCAGAGGTGGGTTTCAGCAGGTTCTGACCAGTTCTGGAGAACCGGTAGCGGAAATTTTGAATAGTTCGGAGAACCGGTAGTAAAAATTCTGACTGGTCCCGCCCCCATCTATTCTCTGCCTCCCAAGTCCCAGCTGATTGGGAGGAAATGGGGATTTTGCAGTAACCTTCCCCTGGAGTGGAGTGGGAATGGAGATTTTACAGTATCCTTCCCCTGCCACGTCCACCAAGCCATGCCACGCCAACCAAACCATGCCCACAGAACCGGTAGTAAAAAAAATTGAAAACCACCACTAGCGCAAAGCGCACGATCACCGAACCGGTTGTTAAACAGGGAGGATCCCACCACTGACTTAAGGCAGGGGTGGTCAGCTGTGGCCCTTTTACAACCTGTGGACTTCAACTCCCAGAATTCCTGAGACAGCCAAGCTGGCTCAGGAATTCTGGGAGTTGAAGTCCACAGGTTGTAAAAGGGCCACAGTTGCCCACCCGTGACTTAAGGCATATTGTGTGAATCTCACAAGAGGTTTACATGGAAATGTTGTGCAGCTGAAAATGCAGCAGATCATAGTTTAATACTGTAATAGGCTGCAGTTATGAGAGAGACTTTGGTTTGAAAGATCCTGAAGAATCATATCTTTTCAAATTGGTTAGAAATAAACTAAAAAAAACTAGCTCCAATCTTTCATAGGAAGTTGGCTACATTCTGGGTTTGTTCATTCACTGATTCGTTAAACTTGATTTTAGCTTCCATACTATCTTTTGAAGCTAATCAATTGGGGATTATTGTATAAGGGATGATTAAGCCAATCACAACGTAGGGTACAAGGTGCCTTTAATTGTCAGCTTGACAACGTAAAACAAATATTAAATACAAAAAGCTCCCATATAATACTGGGAACATTGATCTGAATCTCTTCTTAATTAGAGATTCCTGATGGTAACAATAAGTATGCCAGAATAATTATCTAGATCAGGGGTGTCAAACTCGCATCGTCACAGCGTCGTCATGTGACGTATCGTGACTTTTCCCCCCTTCGCTAAACCGGATATGGCCAGCATGTGACTCATCTGGTCCGCAGGCTGCGAGTATGATAGATCTTGTCTTCAATAGCACTGTGGATGTTAAGCTAGGATCTGCTCTGAACATTGTGTAGGAAGTTAGCACCCACCCCTCCTAGGAAAAAGAGATATTTTAGGAAATATTAAAAGGGCAGAATATTTCCCCTAAAAGGGAGGCAGAAACTGACACACACACCCCTTTATCAATGGGCCATTAAGGCCTGGGCCAGTCTATATAATAAAGATCTACCTCCTTACATAATAAAGATCTACCTCCTTCAGGCAGAACCATAGTAGGAATTGCCCAAAGCCCTTTCATTACATCATCATCCAGCAAGAGTCAACCAAGCCTGGGACTCAAAAGACAACCTACAAAGTTACCCCTGCATGGCCCCATGGGAGTCTGACAACCAATCAGAACACAAGCTCAAATTCAGAGCCAACAAAGGGTATAAAACCCAGGCACTCTCAGCATCTCTGCCCTTTTTGTCCAGGATCTTAAGCAGGGGTGGTTTCTACAGAGAGGGCCCCCTCAGGGTGCCGTCGGTCAAGCAAAGTCGGCTGGCAGCCCCCAGGGGGAGAGCCTTCTCTGTGGGAGCACCCACTCTCTGGAACGAACTACCTCCCGGAATACGGCTGATCCCGGATCACCATACTTTCCGTAAGGCCCTGAAGACGTTTTTATTTCAGCAAGCCAGCCTGGCCTGAATAGGTTTTATGGGTTAGTTTTTTAATTGTATAGCTTGGGGTTTTAAATTGAGAGGCCAATTAATTTAATTTATTTTTAGTTATCTTAACTTTTATATTGTATGTTATTTTAATTTTCGGCTGTTCACCGCCCTGAGTCCCTTCGGGGAGAAGGGCGGGATATAAATTCAATAAATAATAATAATAATAATAATACTTACCTTTACTACCGGTTTGCAACGGAGCTGCGCGCGCATGCGCAAAAGCATTTTGATGACATCGGGGTCAGTGGGCGGAGCCTCCCAACGGTTTTTCTACCAGTTCTATAGAACCGGTGCGAACCGGGGGCAACCCACCACTGATCTTAAGCCATATGATCCTGTTCATCAATAAACCACCTTTCCAACCAACTTCCATGAATCCAGTGTCTTTTTCCCCACTTGGAACTGAACCCAGGTGGACATTTCTTCCAACAATTGAATTAAACATTATCTTTTAAAAAATTGCTTTGACAAATGACATAGCAGCAAAGGATGTGTCTGCTTTTGCCTCTGCTGTCTTTGAATAAATGTCCCACTCTAAAATATTAATAAAACCTAAACTAGCAATTATTCTTTGAAAGGTTAGTCTCATCAGGAGGCCTTAGTACAGGTTCAAAGCTCTTTAGAGATTAATTAAGAGGACAAGGTGGGGTGAAGCAGCTCAGCCTTATCTTCAGTCCTTGTATCTCTTAGGTTCAGTCTGTCTTTTTGAAGTGGTGGATATGTCTCAGGCTACCTGGTCACAATGCGTTGATTAACCTTTGGAAACTGGCCCATCAGCCTCAGGTAATTTTCATTGGTTTATGTTCCCAAAAGCACATTTCATATCACAGTTTTTGAAAAATGGCTCTGGCTTTTTCATTGTGTGCCCCCATCTTCAGGGTGCTGCCAGCAAAACAAAAGGTAAATTAACTCTAATTTTATATGTATTTTGCTAAAGCCTGTGGTTGCAAATAAATGTTTAAATAAAAATAATAAGCTGCATTTGCATTTGTGCCAAGAAGCTACAGTACATTTAGTGTCCATAGAATTACTAGGAGACAAGCTTCACTGAAGAGCAAGCTTACATTGCTAAAAAAACAACAACAATAAGCTTTAAATTGGCTTAATGTGGTGTTGGAAGAAATGTCCTTCTGGGTTCAGTTCCAAGTGGGGAGTGTTATGTCCTTATAAGGACATCCGCCCGGATTGGCTGCCAGCCACCGGGCGGGAAGATTTGAATCCCTGTCAGGGGGTGGTGCGTCTGCCGGAGCGAATATAAGGAGAGCCCCGGCAGCGCACAGCCAGTCTTGCTACTGTTTCTGTTCTCAATAAAAAGTTACTAATGTAACGAGCTGGTCACGTCTTCCTTTCCTGCGCCGATCTAACACTGGCGACGAAGGACTGAGAGAAGAACGAACCTCGCGGCACCAAGCCAACAAGACAAGACTCCGGCACCGGGAACTACAGTAGGCATTTCCAAAGGCATGGCATCCGCTGAAGTCACTTTGCCAGCCCTTGCTCCTTTCCGCCCAGGAAGGACAAGTGGAAATCCTACGTAGTGAAATTCCGGCAATACCTGAGAGGCAACAACATCAGGGATGCCGATGATGACCGGAAGAAGGGCATCTTCCTGGCCAACTGCGGCTCCGAGGTCCTCGACATGGCAATCGATCTCGTAGCACCACGAGACATCGAAGAAGTGCCATGGACAGACCTGCTGCAGATCCTGGAGGACCACTATGCCCCAACAGGAACACCGGTGGCGAACCGTTTCACCTTCCACCAACGGGACCAGAAGGAGGGTGAGACGATCAAGGAATTCGTGGCCGCCCTACGCCAGATCGCAGCCAGCTGTGAGTTCGACCACGTGGACAATGCCATCGCTGACCGCGTGGTCTTCGGCATGAGGGACAGAGGCCTGCAAAAGAAATTCCTGAGCAGGAAGAAGCTCGTGCTCAAGGATGTGGTGGAGGAAGCCACCGCATCCGAAATCTCGGAAAAAGCAGCTGCCGCAGTAAGCAGAGCCAAGGGAATCCACAAGATTCACTCCACAGAGCAATCTTCAACAGAGGATTCCACGGCTGGATCCGAGTCGGAGGGAGAGTCCACCGTCCACAAGGTATCCAGACCCCCAAGGCGGGAAACCGCCCAACGGAACTACAAAGGGGAGCGCTGCGCCAGCTGCAGAGGGGACCATGCCAGAGCAGCCTGCAAGTGGAGAGATGCGACCTGCCGACGCTGCAACAGAAGGGGTCACATCGCCGAAGCTTGCAGAGCTGAGGAACCAGCCCCAGAGCCCTCCAGCCACCGTCCCCGCGAAAATCGGAAGGATTACCAGAGGTCATCCAAACGGTCCTCTGGCCCTTCCAGACGCAGAGACGACGAATTTTCCCGGAGCGGAGCGGTCCACCAGACGACCATCGCTCACACGACGTCAGACAGTGCCACCAAGTTCCATGTGACCATCCACGTGGAAGGAGCACCCTGCAAAATGGAGGTAGACTCCGGCTCGGTCTACTCCATCATGGACTGGCAGCAGTTGAAGCGCCTGCAACCCAGCATCACCAAGCGAGAGCTGAAGCCACTACACTCCAAGCTCGTCGACTTCGGGGGAAACCCCATCGGAGTGCTAGGAAGAGCCAACATCCGGGTCACCTACAAGCAGTTCGAAGGCAAGCTCCCCATCACCGTCGTACGGGACAGCCGACCGAACCTGCTAGGAGTGGAGTGGTTCAAGCCGCTGGGGCTCTCAATCGAGGGCATCAACCAAATTGGCAGGGACGAACTCGACTACCTCATCGAAGAGTTCAAGGAAGTCTTCGATGGTAAGCTGGGGAAATTTGTGGGGAGGCCAATCTCCTTCAATCTGGACAAGGGAATCACCCCCATTAGGCTCAAGCCCCGCCGAGTTCCGTTTGCCCTGCGGCCCAAAGTAGATGAGCAGCTGGATAAGCTGATCGCCCAGGGCGTCCTGGAACCGATCGATCATGCTTCATGGGAGACCCCCATTGTGACCCCACTGAAGCATGATGGGTCTGTGCGCATCTGCGCCGACTACCGTTGCACCATCAACAAGGCGTTGGCACAGAGCGCATACCCAGTCCCAGTGGTGCAACATCTGCTGCATTCCCTGGGATCTGGATCAATTTTTGCGAAACTGGACCTGGCCCAGGCTTACCAGCAACTGCCAGTGGATGAAAAAACGGCGGAGGCTCAAACAATCGTCACGCACAGGGGGGCATTCAAATGCAACCGGCTCCAATTTGGAGTCAGCGCTGCCCCCGGCATCTTCCAATCCATGATGGAACGCCTCCTCCAGGGCGTTCCAGGGGTGGTGCCTTACTTCGACGATGTGCTCGTCTCCGGTGACTCAAGAGCTCAACTCCTTGAAAGGCTCAGGCTTGTCCTGCAGCGATTCAAGGCCAAGGGCTTGAGGGTCAGGCGGGACAAGTGCATCATAGGAGTACAGGAAGTCGAGTTCCTGGGCTACCTCATTGATAGCACAGGCATCCACCCCACCAAATCAAAAGTGGAAGCAATCCATGAAGCGCCAAGCCCAAAAAACAAAACGGAGCTTCAGGCTTTCCTTGGGTTGCTCAACTTCTATGCCATTTTCTTAAAACAGAAAGCCACAGTTGCTGAGCCACTCCACCGCCTGCTGGGGAAATCGGCTTCCTGGAAGTGGGGCCAGGAAGAGGAAGCAGCGTTCCGGGCCATCAAGGGACTACTGACGTCCAAAAGCGTCCTCATCCAATACAGCGAGACGCTCCCCATCAAGCTGACCTGCGACGCGTCGCCATACGGGGTGGGGGCAGTCCTCAGCCACGAGCTGCCCAACGGCACGGAGGCCCCCATCGCCTACTTCTCGAAAACCATGTCCGGCGCAGAGCGGAACTACAGTCAGCTGGACAAAGAAGCCCTGGCCATCGTGGCAGGAGTGAAGCGTTTCCACGAATACCTCTATGGAAGGCGCTTCACCATAGTCACCGATCACAAGCCACTCCTGGGACTCCTCGCAGGCGACCAACCCACCCCGACCTTCATGTCCCCGCGGATGACGAGATGGGCCATCTTCCTGGCCGGCTACTCCTATAGGCTCGTGCACCAGCCGGGCACAGCCATAGGAAACGCCGACGCACTCAGCAGATGCCCATCGAAGAACCCGGTGGAAGACCCAGCCCCCACGCTCCATCTATTCCACATAGATGACGATGCCAGCTGTCCAGTCTCCTCCGCAGATGTGGCCGCGCACACCCAGAGGGACCCCACCCTCCGCCAAGTAAGGTCCTGGATCCTCAGGGGGTGGCCAGCGAAACAGACGGACGAGAGGTTCAGCCCGTTCACCAGGAAACAGACGGAGCTGTCCACCATAAAGGGCTGTCTGCTATGGGGAGACAGGGTGCTGATCCCAAGCACTCTGCAACGGCGGACGCTAGAGACTCTGCACAACGGGCACCCAGGCATCGTCCGCATGAAGGCCCTGGCACGGAGCTACGTCTGGTGGCCCTCACTGGACAGAGACATTGAACAATGGGTCTCCAGATGTGACCCGTGCCAAGAAGTCCGCCCAGCACCACCACAATCCGAAGTCACGAACTGGGAGACCCCCAGCAACCCATGGTCGAGGGTCCACATCGACTTCGCGGGCCCGATGCAAGGACGGCACCTCCTCATCGTGGTAGATGCCTTCTCCAAGTGGCTCGAGGTGATACCCATGGCATCTACCACAACAGAAGCGACGATCCGAGCCCTGCGCCGCCTGTTTGCCACACACGGACTACCGGACGTGCTGGTCTCGGACAACGGCCCCCAGCTCACATCCCTGGCCATGGAGTCCTTCCTGGCAGGACTGGGCATCCGCCATGCCCTCTCCGCTCCGTACAGGCCGGCCGGAAACGGACAAGCGGAACGGATGGTCCGGCTCACAAAGGAAGCCCTCACCAAGATGGGCCCGGGAGACTGGCAAGAACGCATCGACAACTTCCTCCTCACCCAGCACATCACGCCGCATGCCACCACCCACAAGAGCCCGGCCGAACTCCTGATGGGCAGAAGGTTGAGGTCACCCTTGGACCGGCTGCACCCCCAATACAGCCCGGAAGTGACCGCAACCGCCAGCCGCCCGCTTCGCGCCTTCAGCAAAGGAAATTCAGTTTTCGCGCTGAATTTCAACGGCTCTCCTAAGTGGCTGAAGGGGAAGATTGCCAGCACAACCGGCCCCAAATCCTACACCGTCGAGTTGGAAGATGGACAGGTCGTGAGACGTCACATCGACCAACTCCGGAAAAGGTGGGGGGGAGCACACGAAAACCAGCCTGACGAGGTAGGCCTACAACACCCAGACGAGGTAGGCCTGCAACACCCCGGCGAGGTAGGCCTACAACACCCAGACGAGGTAGGCCTACCACACCCCTGCGAGGCAGAGCAACGCCATCCCGACGAGGTCGGCCCAGCACACTACCAGGCACTGTCACGCCGGCAGTGCAGCGAGGTAGACCGGGGCCAACCACACGGGGGATGGCAACACCAACCCGACCAGGTGGGCACCCGGCACAGCAGGCCCAGGGACCCCCGACCCAGCCCGCAGGTAGACCGGGACCTGCCCAGAAGGGGAGCACCGCACCCCACCAGTGACGGCAACCCACGGCAGCCCTACCAGGGAGACCTCAACGCAAGGCGAGTAGACCGGGGACCGTCGCAGATGGGCACACCACAGCACATGGGCGAGGGTGGCACACGATTCCCCGGCGAGGGGGACTCCCGCCCAACGCAAGAAACAACCCGGCAACAACAACCCAACCCAGACGACCCCAACCACCAACTGGCGGTAGACCAGGGACTAGGGGGAAGGGAAAGCCGACAACAACCCGGCCAGGGAGGCCTGCGCCACCCCGGCAGGGGAGACCTCCACCAGCCCGAGGAGGAAGCCCCACAACGACACCCCGACCAGGTCGACCACCACCAACCCAACGGGGAAGGCCAGCGCCAGCCCGGCAAAGGAGACCTGCGCCACCCCTGCAAGGTCGGACACCGCTACCCGAACCAACACCACCCACAGCGAGCAGACCAGACCCAAGGGCACCGGCCCGAACCACCCTCCGGACCACAACGAACCGGGCCGCAGCAGAACCGCAGCCACCGGGAGACCCAGGAAGAGCAAGTGACAGCCGGGGTCTTACCGAGACTCAGACGCTCTTCCCGGGTCGAGACCGAACAGCACCGCCGAGGCGAAAGATCCACAGGCCAGGAGGAAGACCACCAGAACCAGCCATCCAAGGTCTGCGGTCCGGCCGGAGGCGCTGAGGGTGACCCCGCACACTCGCCAGCCGAACCGAGCCCGGTTCCGGGGAAGGAGCCAGGAGCCACAGGAACCCCGTCCGTCCAGGGCGGGGACGCGGAAGAAATGAGACTGCGCAGGTCAAGTAGGGTGCCTAGGCGTCCTACGTACCTGCGGGACTACGTCACGTTCATTGACGAACGCTGAACTGTTTTTTTTCTTTGGACTAGGGGGGAGGAGTGTTATGTCCTTATAAGGACATCCGCCCGGATTGGCTGCCAGCCACCGGGCGGGAAGATTTGAATCCCTGTCAGGGGGTGGTGCGTCTGCCGGAGCGAATATAAGGGGAGCCCCGGCAGCGCACAGCCAGTCTTGCTACTGTTTCTGTTCTCAATAAAAAGTTACTAATGTAACGAGCTGGTCACGTCTTCCTTTCCTGCGCCGATCTAACAGGGAGAAAGACACTGGAAATATGGAGGCTGCTTGGAAAGATGTTTTTAATGGTGGACAGGATCACATGCCTTGAAGCTCTTGGGTGAAGAAAAAAAAAGGGAAGAGATGCTGAGAGTGTCTGAGTTTTATACCCTCTCTGGGCTTTTGAATTTGAGCTTGTGTTCTGATTGGTTGTCAGACTCCCGTAGGGCCATGCAGAGGCAACTTTGTAGGTTGTGTTTTTGAGTCCCAAGCTTGGTTGAGCCTTGCTGGATGATGCAATCTTCCCAGGTGCCATGTGGTGAGATGGGAAGAGGGCTAATCCTATCATGTCCTGAGGGCCATGTCTTAATCCCATCACCCTGGAGCTGAAGTGGGGGGGGGGGCAGGGAGCTGCAGGAAGCTGCTTTGTCTTTAAAAACATGTTTCTCCTTTTCTCATCCAGGGAAATATAATATTCTGCCTCTTTAATATTTCCTATAATATTTCATTTTTCCAGGTGGGTGCCAACTTCCTACAGTGGTTAAAAAAAAATCCAAAGACTCTCCCTCCAAGTGGAAAACTCCTGCCCCATTCTTATACATGATAGAGTCTAATTCATGCCACCACCTACCTTATTTTCAGCCTGTGACCCCTAGCCACCAAAAACCAGCTCATACTGTGGTGTATCTACAAGAACAACCAGATATTAGATAAGAGAAAGATAAGAGGATAAGGTAACATTTATTGTCACTTTTACTGTGAGCACATTGGCATGCATTAAAACTGAAAATCTGTTGCCTGCTTTATATTAATCACTGTCTATTTTGAATACATAGTGAAAAGAGGAAACTTGAGAGTTCACAAGGTTGATACTATATGGAACAAAACTGTGACTGAATCTAGATGTTCTTCTTCAGATGCCACAAAGCCTCCTCCCAGAAGGTAGCAAGGAAAACGGGTCATGGAGAAGATGTGTCGTTTCCATGACGATAGTGCAGATCCTACTCAAGCATCGCTCATATGCTATGTCCTAGATAAAATAATATTATTTTATAATATTTTCTGCAATCCTCACCGCTCTCGGTACAGCCTTCCTGTCCTAAGCAGTAATGCTTCCAAACCAGACAGTAATGCAATATAACAGGATGGTCTCGATTGTCCCTCTATAGAAAGTGGTAAGGACAAGGTGAAAGGTAATGGGACCCTTGTGCTTTGAAAATGATTTGGAAGGTGTGTTTGCATAGCATCTCTTGAAAGTAGCTGTGTCATAGACTAGACTAGACTAGACTAGACTAGACTAGACTAGACTAGACTAGACTAGACTAGACTAGAACAGAACAGAACAGAACAGAACAGAATAGAATAGAATAACAGAGTTGGAAGGAACCTTGGAGATTTCTAGTCCAACCCCCTACTTAGGCAGGAAACTCTACACCACTTCAGACAAAAGGTTATTCAACATCTTCTTTAAAACTTCCAGTGTTGGAGCATTCACAACCTCTGGAGGCAAGTGGTTCCACTGATTAATTGTTCTAACTGTCAGGAATATTCTCCTTAGTTCTAGGTTGTTTCTCTCCTTGATTAGTTTCCACCCATTGCTTCTTGTCCTGCCCTCAGGTGCTTTGGAGAATAGCTTGACTCCCTCTTCTTTGTGGCAGCCCCTGAGATATTGGAAGACTGCTATCATGTCTCCCCTAGTCCTTCTTTTCATTAATCTAGACATACCAGTTCCTGCAACCGTTCTTCATATGTTTTAGCCAGTGGTGGGTTTCAAAAAATTTTTACTACTGGTTCTGTGGGTGTGGCTTGGTGAGCATGGTATAGCTTAGTGGGCGTGGCTTGGTGGGCATGACAGGAGAAGGATACTGTAAAATCTCCATTCCCACCCCACTCCAGGGAAAGGATACTGCAAAATCCCCATTTCCTCCCGATCAGCTGGGACTTGGGAGGCAGAGAATAGATGGGGGTGGGGCCAGTCAGAATTTTTGCTACCGGGTTCTCCGAACTACTCAAAATGTCCACTACCGGTTCTCCAGAACTGGTCAGAACCTGCTGAAACCCACCTCTGGTTTTAGCCTCCCCTAATTCCCTAATCATCTTTGTTGCTCTTCATTTTTTACACATGTTTTAAATGTTGTATCTAATGTTGTATTTAAATCCACATGTTGTAGTAGATCCATTGACTAAAAGAGATGGGGGAGTAAAGAGGCATTCCAACATTAAGTTGCCCAGTAGGAGGAAACACCACAAGACAGACTAGTGAAGCTTTTATCTACTGGTTCCTAAGAGAATGCAGTCAGTGGTGATCAACAATAAAGAAATTGCTTTGGTCTATTCATGGAGTTGTTTTGGTTCCTTGAACCTGACATGTATTGAACTGACATTCCTGTTTCTTCTGAAGCCCCTGTCCTGCATAATTTTCCAGGTGTGCTTGTCCTGCAGCAGCAGATCTACCTTCCATAACTGCAATATTTCCTTGCTCTTTTCCTTCCTCCATCCATGAAGGAAAAAAATGACTGATAATTTGAAAGACACTGAGTCATTTATTAATTGGTATAAATGTTGCAAGTCCCACAAAGCCAAGAAAGGAACTTATGGCCCTTGGAGCCTCAACATTTTTGGGAATCATCTTGCAAGAGGAAACAAGTCAAGCCAAACCTCAGGAGTGACACCAGACCAGCAGGAACCAGAGGTTTGCCACACCTCAAATATTATACTAGCATCCGCAGAGACACTTGCTCAAAGCACATCGACCTCAAAAGGATATGTTAAATTTATGCATGATATGATGGGGCAGCAGTGAAGGCTAGATGCCAGCAGGAAGCCAAATGCTTGTCACATCTGGCTTCTAGGTTTTATTTTGTTTGATGATTGCAAAACTTTACATATTATGTTAAGTGGACACATCAGATAGACTCATAATGAAATGATTCCGATTTTCCTCTGATGAAACCTGAAGTACAATTTAAAATCTTTGGAAGCCTCTCTTTCTTCTCTCTTTGAATGTTAGAATACCCTAATTGAAAGTTGCCTGACAGCAAAAAAAATGCTATTTTCCACAGCTGGCTTTAGTCTTGATCCTTGACCATCTCAACAAGCCAGTTCCGTTTTCTTGGCAATGTTTTATTTTGGATGTGGTTTTGCTTGCCTTCTTTATCCTAGGGTTGAGAAGAAATGACCGGCTCAAAGTCACCCAGCTATTTTCCACCAAAAGCAGAACTAGAACTCACAGGCTGTTGGCTTCTAGCCTGGTGCCTTTAACTCAGGGGTGAAATCCAGCAGGTTCTGACAGGTTCTGGAGAACCGGCAGCGGAAATTTTGAGCAGTTCGGAGAACTGGCAAATACCACCTCTGGCTGGCTGGCCCCAGAGTGGCATGGGAATGGGGATTTTGCAGTAACAGTGAGATGACTGTTACAGCAACTGTTCATTGGTATTAGATATAAATTAGATAAATAACTCAGAAAAATTGACACGCATCATGTGGGTAAAACAGGGAAGGTAGAAATACAATACAATGAAAAATCACAATGTAAAATATGAGGAACAAAAAATACAGCAAACGGTACCAGCCACATTTTTATGACAAGAGTTTTCTTTTAATAAACTAGAAAAACAACTACAGATGTTTGGTTCCTCATCAGGAGTATCCAACCTTGGTAACTTGAAGACTTGTGGATTCCAACTCCCAGAATTCCCCAATTGGCATGACCGGCTGGGGAATTCTGGAAGTTGAAATCCACAAGTCTTCAAGATTTTATTTTATTTTATTTTATTTTATTTTATTTTATTTTATTTTATTTTATTTTATTTTATTTTATTTTATTTTATTTTATTTTATTATTTTATTTTATTTTATTTTATTATTTATTTTGTCAAGCATGTATTAGATAACAGATGTAAGTATAAACATGATTATGAATACAGGATAAGGATACAAATAAATAGGGACAGTAGGACAGGGTCTGTAGGCATATTGGTGCGCTTATGCATGCCCCTTACAGATCTCTTAGGAATGGGGTGAGGTCAACAGTAGACAGTCTAAGGTTAAAGTTTTGGGGGTTTGGGGGAAGAAACCACAGAGTCAGATAGAGCATTCCAGGCATTGACCACTCTGTTGCTGAAGTCATATTTTCTGCAATTGAGATTGGAGCAGTTTACCTTACGTTTGTATCTATTGTGTGCTCGTGTATTGTTGCGGTTGAAGTTGAAGAAGTCATTGACAGGTAGGACATTGTAGCGGATAATTTTATGTACTATGCTTAGTTCAGACTGAAGGCAGCGTAGTTCTAAATTGTCTAAGCCCAAAATTTCAAGGCTGGTGGCATAAGGTATTCTGTTACAAGTAGAGGAATGGAGGACCCTTCTCATGAAATATCTCTGGACTTGCTCAATTGTATTAATGTCCAATATGCAGTGAGGGTTCCAGACAGATGAGAATTGGTCTAGCAAATGTTTTGTATGCTCTACTTAGTAGTACAATATTACCAGAGAAGAAGCTACGCAAGATTAGGTTAACAACTCTTAATGCCTTTTTGGCAATGTTATTACAGTGGGCTCTGGTTGGATATCCTTGTTCTATATTATTAAGATTTAAGATTTAAAACCAAACATGAGGATGGAGGAAATAAATAGCAAATGCAGTATTCAAGAGCTGATGCGCTCTTCTGTTAGATAGCTTGATAATAACACATTCAGCCCTGGCTAAAATTTCAAAGGGAAACCCCAACTAAAACCCATTACAATCATCCAGTCAAGAAGCAACATTATCAGCAGGTTCTTAAATATTATATGGAAGTGTCACTATCTTGAAAGAGTCATTATTGGAAAATCAGCTAAATATATCCTTCACCCCTCTGCCACATAAGCTTCAAGTGACTAAGCTGTATAAAGAGTCCCACGTACATGATGGGAGACATAAGAATATGAATGGTGCTAAATAAATATCGTTAAGTCCTCCAACAGAACTGAAATATTTCACACCAGACTTTTATAAGACTAGTGGTGTCTGCTGAAAGACACTATGGTACCAAAATGACTGTACATGTCAGCAATGGACAGCTTTTAACTCTTCCCTTCACCCAATAATTTTAATTTTAGTTTAGTTTATAGAGTTGCTTGACAGTGAGATGGGCAGTATATACATTTAATGAATAAAACTTTTTGGATATATTTTTTTTTAAAAAAATATTGTCTGCTGTTGGATTATGAATTGACAATACGAGTTCGATATGCTTCATTGGGAGGCTATCCATATCAGCATAGCAGAGGTGGGTTTCAGCAGGTTCTGACAAGTTCTGGAGAACCAGTAGCGGAAATTTTGAGTAGTTCAGAGAATAGGTAGTAAAAATTCTGACTGGCCCCACCCCCATCTATTCTCTGCCTCCCAAGTCCCAGCTGATTGGGAGGAAATGGGGATTTTGCAGTATACTTCCCCTAGAGTGGGATGGGAATGCAGATTTTACAATATCCTTCCCCTGGAATGGGGTGGGAATGGGGATTTTACAGTATCCTTCCCCTGCCATGCCCACCAAGCCATGCCCACCAAGCCACGCCACGCCCACCAAGCCACGCCACGCCCACCAAGCCACAGCCACAGAACCGGTAGTAAAAAAATTTGAAACCTACCACTGCAGCATAGTCCAATCATTTCTGCAGTGATATATCCCTAATATCATAAATTTCTATTATGGAAAATTCAATAGGAGTACAAAAATATCACCCCAGGAATGATAAGACTATTGTGTTTAATATTACTATTATATTCTTATTAGAAGATATGTTAAGAGGGAGAAATGAATAGGTTTATTATGCTTATTATTATTATTGTAATATTAGAGAATCAATATCAATGTAATGAATACTGTGAATTTTGTTTGTTAATGCACAGAGATATTTGTACCAAGACAATACACTCTTTAATGGAAGATGGAATGTTTAAATTAAAAAATAAAAAATATATTTAAAAAAAAGTTTAACAATGCCATCTAGTAATTTCAAATAGACATTTTGTTCAGTTCTATACAGCAATGGTTTTCAGGTACTACCAGACTGCAAAACAGAATTTTTCAGCTTTAAAAAAAAAAAGCTGAGGAATTTGAAATAAAACAAGTTTCAATTTTTTTAAAAAAGGATTGAACAATGAAAGCAGCACATTTAATCAGGCAAAGTTAATCAGAAAATAATGGATTCTTTTTCTGGACAGAGGAGTCAAAAGTAGTATCCACCTGGAGTCGTTGCATTTCCACAAACAATTCAAGTCCAACACCCCCACCCCCACCACAATTCTGTTAACTCTTATCTAGCACCAATTTAGTGTATATGTTAATTATACCCTGTTTTCCCCCAAAATAAGACATCCCCTGATAATAACGCCAATCGGGCTTTTGAGCACATGGCAATAAGGCCTGTTTTTCCAAGAAATAAGGCCCAACTGGAAAGTAAGCCCTAGCAAGATTTTTTTCAGGATGCTCATAGTATAAGCCCTACCCCCAAAATAAGCCCCAGTTAAGATTGTCAGCCAAATGGATGCATTTAGTACTGTATTTCCCCAAAAATAAGACCTAACTGGAAAATAAGACCTAACTGGAAAATAAGACCTAACTGGAAAATAAGACCTAATGCGTCTTTTGGAACAAAAACTAATACAAGACCCGATCTTATTTTCGGAAAAACATGGTCTCTTTTCCACTAAGAGTCCACCAGAAGATGGAAATAGGAATTAATAATGGGATGATTTGATTATGATTGGGTGCCCAAAGAATTTTATTCATTGCCATTGGTTTTTTTAAAAAATTTATATCACTGATTTTAGAGTTTTACACACTGTCTTCAAACCAACCTTTCTCTGTGCTATTTTTTCATATATGTGAAGAATTGTCATTAATTCTGCTGGATAATTATTTAGAGGCCACCACACCCATTTGTAACATCTTTTACTGCACTTACTAGCACTTATTAGCACTGATCATATTACCCAGGTTGGATAATGAAACATCTGCAAGAAATCAAGCATGATCAGAGAGCACTGAGGACTCCTCACTGCACTGACCGCCTAATCAAGGCTAAAACAATTCTTCAACTTGGCATCCACAATTGCTATAAATTACTGCTGCAGCATATCCTCTCCAGACGGAATTGTTAGAGACCTCCTGAGAACTCAAGCAGAGCAGGAAATGTGTATCCAGATAAGAGATTGTGCAAGAAGGAAGATAGGATTCATGTGGGATTTTAATCTCTACTGTAGCAAATTGGATAACAAGTGTACCGTCAGAAGGACAGAGGATGCAGCTCATTTATTGCCAGATCTCATATTTTGACTTACTCCCCATAGCATAGTTTTTGTGTATGTTCTTAATAAGAATTGATAGCACCACTTCTTTTAACAGCAGGCCCTTCTTCAGTCGGTTTGGGCTGCCGTTATCCATGCTGTTACAACATTGGCCCTAGAACATGACCTGACTCAATTGGTAGTTACACATATTGACTGGCAATCTTTAATATGAGTTTGATATGCTTTATTGGGAGGCTATCCATATCAGCATAGCAGAGGTGGGTTTCAGCAGGTTCTGACAAGTTCTGGAGAACCAGTAGCGGAAATTTTGAGTAGTTTGGACAATCGGTAGTAAAAATTCTGACTAGCCCCACCCCCATCTATTCTCTGCCTCCCAACTCCCAGCTGATCGGGAGAAAATGGAGATTTTGCAGTAACCTTCCCCTGGATTGGGGAGGGAATGGAGATTTTACAGTATCCTTCCCCTGCCACGCCCACCAAGCCATGCCCACCAAGCCACGCCCACAGAACCGGTAGTAAAAAATTTTGAAACCCACCACTGAATGATACCCAAGTTGGAAGCAGCTTCAAAAGCCAGGGGAATTGGACTCGCTCTGATCCTTTGCTATGACAGGAGGTTGGCTAGGCTGAAAATAAACCTCTTTGAGGGAATCTCTCCCCTGGTATAGCCGACAAAGGAAGGAGACCTCGTGGCTTAGAGGTTAATACATCTACCTAATGTGTAAATAGCCTAGGTTCAAATCCCAGAAGGGTATGGCTAGCTGACGAGAGCTAAATAGCTTGAAATAGATCTATACTAGTCTCCCTTTATTTTTTTGTTGGTAAATATAAATTCAACACAAAAAATAGTTTGTCACAAAAGTGACTGCCTGCGAAGGCCCCTGGATTGGGGCTGAAAGGCAAAAGTGGAAGCAGTATGTTCCGTCCCAGGATTGGGTAGACCAGGTTGCCCTGATTTAAAAAAAAAAAAAAAAACACTTTCCCTTCAAGGCCAACTAGAAGGGCCAACTTGTAGTCGAATTAGATACCTCCCCAATGGAGAAAAGGCAGATTTACAGGCCACTGAGTTCATGTGGAAAGATGATCACTAAAATGAGGGGCATGTGAATCGTGGCAAACGCATCAATCTTTGATTTCTATAGCAAAACAATCAGTTTACAAAGGAAATGTCCACATTTTCCATGTAGGCTCAGCAAAGCTGCACTCAGACTTAAAAAGATATCAGAATTAAGACTCGGTAGCAGCTGAGTCCAGAACAGCCAATGGGGGAGTATAATTCTGGAAATAAAGATCTGCAAAATAGGTTTACAAGGAAGGGTTTTACTATGCAGGTGTTTCATGGTAACATGCAGAGAGTGATAATGGGGTGAGTGGGAGAGACTCTTAGGCAGATTACAGCTGCAGACATAGATCGTGCTTCCTTGCACGTATGCCGGAAAGGGAGAACCATTTAGCATAATGGGTTATTTTAAAAATGGCCTCCAAGGGATGTGAACTCCCTCAACCTCCTGTGCCAGAGGTCTCTCTCTTTGCTGGATCCAGATATTATAGCTCCGTAATCAACACTATGCAGATGATACCACTCTAATGGCAGAAAGCGAAGAGGAACTAAAGATCCTCTTGATGCAGGTGAAGAAGGAGAGTGCAAAAGTTGGCTTGAAACTCAACATTAAGAAAACTAAGATTGTGGCATCCACCCTCTCAATTCCTGGCAAATAGATGGGGAAGAAATGGAGGTAGTGACAGATTTTATTTTCCTGGGCTCCAACATCACCGCAGATGGGGACTGCAGCCAAGAAATTAAAAGACGCTTGATCCTGGGGAGGAAAGCCATGGCAAATCTAGACAGCTTACTAAAAAGCAGAGACATCACCCTGCCAACAAAAGTGTCTATAGTCAAGGCTATGGTTTTCCCAATTGCAATGTATGGCTGTGAAAGTTGGACCAAAAGAAAGGCTGAGGGCCAAAGAATTGAGGCCTTTGAACTATGGTGCTGGAGAAGACTCCTGCGAGTGCCTTGGACTGCAAGGCAATCAAACCGGTCAGTCCTAGAGAAGATCAACCCTGACTGCTCTTTAGAAGGCCAGATCCTGAAGAGGAAACTCAAATACTTTGGCCACCTAATGAGAAGGAAGGACTCACTGGAGAAGAGCCTAATGCTGGGAAAGATTGAGGTTAAAAGAAGAAGGGGATGATAGAGAATGAGATGGCAGGATGGAGTCACTGAAGCAGTAGGTGTGAGTTTAAATGGACTCCAGAGGATGGTAGAGGACAGGAAGGCCTGGAGGAACGTTGTCCATTGGGTCACGATGGGTCAGACACAACTTTGCAACTAACAACAACAACAAATCAACACTGCTGGGTGCTGTCATAAAAATATCCCAATAAAAAAAACCAAAGACAAAACCACAAGCTTACTTTAAGATTCAGAGCTTTATTTCATGAGCAATTTGGAACATGAACTGCCATCATAACACAACTTATTATCAATAACCCATTGCAATCAGGTCCAGAGACGATAGCTAGGTCCAGCAAGGAATAGCTAAGGCCAGTGGCCATGAACTCATTTCAAGACGCCCTTTTTATACTTTTCTGCACGCTTTTTCCAATTTCCTTCCTTGTACTCTTACACTGACCATCAGTCAACACATCAATTAGCACATTCTTGCGTGTACATGTGAAATCTCCTTCCATCTGCTACTTTCAGTTCCCTATTTCTCACTATCTTAATGTCCTTAATCCAAAACAGCTTCTGAAACTGCTTCCTTTGCAAATACATGTTACAAATTGCATTAGCACAGCGAATTACAAACATTACTTTACTCTTGTGTAATCATTCTAGCTAAGCAAGACTGAGTGGCTGTGGTTCCCGGCGTCGCGATATAGTCAGCTGGTGCCATCGCTGACTATTGGGGGTGAGTCTTTGACCCCCACAGAGAGGGCTCGCAATCTGGATGTCCTCCTGGATGCACGGCTGTCTTTAGAAGAACATATGACGGCCATGGCCAGGGGGGCTTTTTATCAGGTTTGCCTGATTCGCCAGTTGCAGCCCTTTCTGGATCGTGACGCCTTGCGCACGGTCACTCATGCCCTTGTCACCTCCTGACTGGACTACTGTAATGCTCTCTACATGGGGCTCCCCTTGAAAAGCACCCGAAGGCTCCAACTGGTCCAGAATGCGGCCGCGCGGGTGGTTATGGGCGCAACTCATTGTGCCCATGTGACACCTCTCCTGCGCGAGCTGCACTGGCTCCCAGTGGTCTTCTGGGTGCGATTCAAGGTGTTGGTTACTGTTATGTATTGATACTTTTAAGCGGGAGATTCAAACCTGCATACGTTTCTGATTGGCTGACAGTCCCTCCTGGATTGTATATAAGGAGGACTGCAGCCCCTGAGTTTTTGCTGAAGTCTCACTGTATATTAAAGAGCTGTTGTCACTTGCTTGCTTGTGCCTCTCATCATTCCCGAACCACTTCATTGGCGACGAAGGTGGGATAGAGGCTACAAGAAGCCAACCAGTGAGACCACGAGCTTCAGCTAGGCGACGAGGCGAACCACAGGAGACATACCGGACATGTCTGCCTACGTTCCGCCCAAGCCTTTTGATCCGACCCGCGAAAAATGGGTCTCGTACCTAACAAGGTTTGAATGCTCGCTAGAAGCCAGCGACATGCAGGGCCTCTCGGCTAATCGAAAGAGAGCCCTATTCCTAAGCCACTGCGGACCGGACGTGTTCGAGATGGCCGAGTCACTGTGTGAGCCAACGCCGGTTCAAACAGTCTCATGGGACACCTTGATGGCAACTCTCCGGGCTCACTACGCTCCCGTCCCCTCCAAGTTCGTGCAGCGATACCAACTAAGGCAGCGCGTCCAACGAGAGGGAGAGCCGGTCAGCGCGTACATGGCCAGCCTGAGAAAAGCCGCAACTCATTGCGACTACAGAGACTTGGATGATGCGTTGCTTGAGCAACTGATCTGTGGTGTTCGGGACATTAGGCTGCAACGGCGTCTGCTCGCCAAGCCTGATCTGACGCTTGCCGGAGCCCTTGATGAGGCCAGGGCTCACGAAGCCTCCACAAAGGCCGCTGAAACGCTACAGCGTCCGCCGACCAGCAAAGACAGCCCCAAGTCTGCCCCGGTGCACAGAGAAGACGCCGGATCCAGCTCGGAGTCCGAGTCGGATGAGGACGTCTTCCAAACAGAGCACCGAAGAAAAGACACTGGCAGCCCCCGGCGAAGCTGTCCCAGCTGTGGCGGGCACCATGATAGACTGTCCTGCAAATACAGAGAGGCTATTTGCAGGCGTTGCGAGAAGAAAGGGCACTTGGCGCGAGTCTGCAGAGCCATTCTGCCCAGAAGACTCAAACCACGTGAGCGCCGCAGCCAACCGGAATCAGCGCGCCAGAAGCAGCCAACGAGAGAAGGCGGCGCGAAAAAACGGCGCGAATTTGAACCGCGAGATGGCCGCAGCATACACATCGACCAGGCCAGCACAACGGTCGAGGACAAAGTCAGCACGATGGTCGAGATCAACGGAAGACCGTGCTCGATGGAGATCGACACCGGATCAGCTCTCTCCATCATGTCGTGGACAACTCTGAAGAGCCTCCTGCCGTCGTTCCGGAAGGATCAACTCTCCAGACAGAGACTGCGCATCCTTGACTACCAGGGGAACCGAGTCCCCCTCGAAGGCGTGGGCACGTTCCGGGTCACCTACGGAGACTACGAAAGAGACCTGCCGCTGACCATCGTCACGAAACAGCTGCCGAGCCTCCTGGGCATGGGGTGGTTCCGAGCCCTTGGCATGGGCTTCACCGGCGTCCACCTGATGTCCAAGTCAACCCTGAAAGACAGCCTCCTGACCGAGTTCCAGGACGTTTTCGGGGACACGTTGGGCAAGTATGTGGGGACCCCTATTTCACTAAACTTAGACCCCAACGTAGCCCAAGTAAGATTGAAGGCCAGACGAGTGCCGTTCGCATTGAAACCAAAGATCGATGCAGAACTGGACAAACTGATTAAGCAAGGGGTGTTGGTTCCCGTTGACCATGCCAAGTGGGAGACCCCCATAGTCACCCCAGTTAAGTCCGACGGCTCAATCAGAATTTGCGCCGACTACAAGTGCACGATCAACAAGGCTTTGCAGCCGAGCGCCTATCCGGTGCCGATCGTGCACCATCTACTACACTCCCTGGGCCCCGGAAAAATTTTTGCTAAATTAGACCTGGCCCAAGCCTACCAACAGTTACCGGTCGACGACGCCACGGCAGAGGCGCAAACGATCGTGACTCATAGGGGTGCATTTAAATGCACCAGGCTCCAATTTGGGGTGAGCGTCGCACCCGGCTTATTCCAAAGCACCATGGAGCGCCTGTTGCAAGGACTTCCGGGAGTAGTCCCATATTTCGATGACGTCTTAGTCAGCGCCCAAGACGAACACCAGCTAGGGGACAGGGTACGGAACGTCCTGTCCAGATTCAGAGAAGCGGGACTAAGACTTAAAAAGAACAAGTGCAGGATAGCGGTCCCCTCGGTAGAATTTCTGGGGTACAGGGTGGACGGCACAGGCATCCACCCTACCGAAAGCAAGGTGAGAGCCATCAAAAGCGCACCAGCCCCCAAATCAAAAGCTGAGCTCCAAGCCTTCCTTGGACTGCTCAATTTCTACTCAATGTTCTTAAGAGATAAGGCCACGGTCGCTGATCCCCTTCACAAACTCCTAGGAAAGAATGTACCATGGGTCTGGGGGAAACCGCAAGCGGCCGCTTTTGAGGCAGTAAAAAAACTCCTATCTGAGGACAGTTTCCTGATCCAGTACAATGCAGAGCTGCCGCTCGTCTTAGTTTGCGACGCCTCCCCCGTAGGAGTTGGTGCAGTCCTAGGCCATAGACTGCCGAACGGCCTAGAGGCGCCCATTGCTTTCTACTCCCGAACTCTGTCCAGCACAGAACGAAACTATAGCCAATTGGACAGAGAAGCTCTGGCTGCGATTGCGGGGGTTAAGAAGTTCCACGAATACCTCTATGGCCGAAAATTTGAACTTGTGACTGACCATAGGCCGTTGCTAGGACTGCTAGCAGGCGACAGGCCAACCCCCGCTGCCCTCTCCCCCCGATTAACTAGATGGGCGATTTTCTTATCGGCATACTCGTACCAGCTCGTCCATCGGCCTGGGCGAACCCTGGGTCATGCGGATGCCCTTAGCCGTTGCCCCCTTCCCGACCTGCTGGACAACCCAACACCGGAAACCTCCGTCCTGTTGTTGGACGCGTTAACTTTGGGGCCCATCTCCTCCGGCGAGGTGGCGAAAGCATCAAATAGAGACCCTGTTATCCGGACTGTTATGGGTTGGGTTTTGAAAGGGTGGCCGGACAAGGTGGTCGGGGAGGAGTACCAAGGTTTTGCCAACAAACGAAATGAACTGTTTATGCAAGGGGGGTGCTTACTGTGGGGTGACAGAGTGGTAATTCCAACAAAACTACGAGGTAGAGTTCTAGAGTTATTGCACGAGGGGCACCCTGGCATCGTCAGGATGAAGTGTTTAGCCCGCAGCTATGTCTGGTGGCCCAACATGGACCAGGTCATTTCCGAGTGGGTGGGGAAGTGCAGACCCTGCCAGGAGTCTCGCCCCGATCCCCCAGTAGCGCCCATCCGAGAGTGGGAGAAACCAAAAGGCCCATGGGGGAGGATCCACATTGATTTTGCCGGCCCGTTCCATGGCCAAACGTTCTTAATAGTAGTGGATGCCTTTTCAAAATGGCTCGAAATTGTATTAATGCCATCCACAACGGCCGAAGCGGTTATCAAGGCCCTAAGAAAGTTGTTTGCCACCCACGGCCTGCCGGATACCTTGGTGTCGGACAATGGGCCCCAATTTACAGCAACCCTGTTTGAAGGTTACTTGGCCGGCCTGGGAATCCGCCATGCCCTATCAGCCCCATTTCACCCGGCTTCCAACGGATTGGCTGAACGATTTGTCAGGACAGCCAAGGAAGCACTATCCAGATTAGACAATGGGGACTGGCAGGCCAGGATAGATCAATTCCTTGCGGTTCAGCATGCATCACCATGCACGGCAACAGGGAGAAGCCCAGCAGAGCTCCTCATGGGGAGAAAGCTCCGGTGTGTGTTGGACAGGCTTCACCCTAACTATTCGCACGAAAACTTTAAGGGAGAGACCTGTGGCTTAAGGCAGTTTCAGGTCGGGTCCCCAGTGTTCGCTCGCAATTATGCCAGCGGTCCTCTGTGGGTCGCAGGAACCATAGTGGGGATAACAGGCCCAAAATCATACACGGTGGACGTGGGGGTAGATAGACTCTGGAAGCGCCACATAGACCAACTGAGGAAACGGGCGGTTGGCGAGGCAAACATCAACGCAGACATGTCCGAGCCTAACTATGACCACTTCTCCAAAACAGCTAACTCAAGCCCGGGGCCGCGAGAATACTTAGCTGACAAGCCCTGGTTCCAGCGCCGCCCCAGCGAGTCGCCACTCCCAGCCGGGGATAACCACGCCCCGGACAAAATCCAGGAGGTTCCATTGGCGGAGCCGGGAGAGACAAAGAGTCCCTCCGACCAGCTCGACGCCCCACCAAACACTGAACTGCGCAGGTCAACTAGGGCGAGAACTCAGCCTAAGCACCTGCGAGATTTTGTTTGTAAATATGTTAATTTTTGAATGTCAGTGCCTTCTGGGAAGGGAGGGGTGTTATGTATTGATACTTTTAAGCGGGAGATTCAAACCTGCATACGTTTCTGATTGGCTGACAGTCCCTCCTGGATTGTATATAAGGAGGACTGCAGCCCCTGAGTTTTTGCTGAAGTCTCACTGTATATTAAAGAGCTGTTGTCACTTGCTTGCTTGTGCCTCTCATCATTCCCGAACCACTTCAGTTACCACCTTTAAAGCGCTCCATGGCATTGGACCTGGGTACCTTCGAGACTGTCTTCTGCCACCAGTAGCCTCTCACCGGCCAGTCCGCTCCCACAGAGAGGGTCTCCTCAGAGTGCCACCAGCCAAATTATGTCAGCTGGTGACACCCAGGGGGCGGGCCCCTGCCTTTTGGAATGAACTGCCCCCAGAAATACGTAAGATCTCCGATCTCCGTGTATTTCGCTGTGCCCTCAAAACCTTGTTGTTCCACCAGGCCAGGCTATCAATGTAAAGATTTTAATTGGTTTTAATTGTGGGATTTTAAATTTGGGGGTTTTATAATTGATCCAATTATTTAATAATTTTAATTATTTTTAAATTTTGTCTGTCTTTGTGCTTTTAATCAGGCTGTACACCACCCTGAGTCCTTCGGGAGAAGGGCAGTATAGAAATAAAATAAATAAATAAATAAGCTGCTAATATATGGCAATTTATTTGAGGCCTACTCTCACTTTTGAGGCCTATATAATCAAACTTCAGTTGCCTTCTTCTCACAATACGGTATTTTTTCTTGGCAGCAATCTGGAACTAATTTGTTGTTGCCTTATTCTGCATTGTTGACTCACTAGTTGAGTCTAGCATTCAAGGAGTAACTGACTCCCATTCAAGTCCTAACTCAGCGGCCCCCAACCCTTTGAGCACCAGGGACCGGTTCCATGAAGAGAGGTTTTTCCACAGACCGGAGGGGTCATAGTTTCGCATGCTGCCTGCATCCTGAAGATGGGGCTTTGCTTGTTTGCTCGGCCCTGTTTCTGGCATGCCAGTGTCGGTCCATGGACCAGGAGTTGAGGACCCCTGTCCTAACTAGTTCTGTCCTTGCTTAGCTTTTTGAGCTCAATGGTCAGCTAGTTTAAAAGCTCTTGAGCTAAGCAGAGCTTATCCATGATCAACCTTATCAGAGACATGACATTTTCTACTAACCTAGAAAAGAGTACCTTTAGCAATAGCAACAGCGCTTAGACTTATATAGTTCACAGTGCTTTGCAGCCGTCTCTAAGCAGTTTTACAGAGTCAGCATATTGCCCCCAATAATCTAAGTCCTCATTTTACCCACCTCGGAAGAATGGAAGGCTGACTCAACCTTGAGCCTGGTGAGATTTGAACTGCCAAACTGCTGGCAGCCGGTAATCAGCAGAAGTAGCCTGCAGTGCTGCACTCTCACCATTGTGCCACCATGGCTCTTTGATCCTTTGATCTCATTGAGCTCTTAAGCACTTCCTGGTGAAGCATTTCGAATATAGTTTGCCTGCATCTGTCATAACATTTCACAGAGTCCAGGTCTCTTCGCCATTTTCCATTTGCACCATTCATTGTGCAAATTCTTTCATTGTGCACATTCCATCAAAGCATACAGAAAATGCAGAATAGCAGCGGTATACAGGTAGCCTTCAACTTCCCTGAGTTCAACCACAGCCCTGATGCAGCCCTCAATGAAATTGAGTTTGACATCCCTGGCTTAGACTGTTTATGAATTAAAATGTAAAAAAAAAAAAGTCACACTATTTACGATGAACTTTCATTCCGTCTCTTATATTTTATTACAGTCTGGTACAAGACTGATTCATGTATCAGGCTAAGTCATAAGGCACACTGATTTGATTTCAGCTGAACGCGCTGCAGGAAATGAGGCATTGTGTGGCCTGTAAACCATGATTTAAGGCATAGTATCTTCCGTGAATACAGCCAGCTGTAGCTTATTCAATAAAGGTATGGAAAGCAGCCCTGGTTAACTGGCACCAATCTGACCCACATTTCAGCCTGAATCTCTGAGGAGAAAACTTTTTTTTCCAAGGTAAATTCCCAGGAAAACCTTGTTCATGCTTGCAGTTGCAGCTGCGTCTGCTGATTTTTGGAGTGATGGAAAAGCATAATGCCTTCTGGATGAACTGAAAATTATCAGTAGAGGCTGGCAGTTCTTTTTCCCTCTGCTGTTTCCCTTGTAGCTCCCTATGGGCTGAAAGAATTCGATCGGTGTCATCGCAGCCATTCCATTGCAGTTGTTTTTATGGGTACGCAGAGAAGGGGCCAAGTTTGATGTGTGAATCCAGCAAAGTTCAGCCTTTGGGTCATGAGCCCCCCCCCAAAAAAAATGCATCCCCCAAGCCTTGATAGAGCTAACCTCCAATCTAACACTCATCCTCCCCTCTCCCCCAACGCCCCCCCTCCCTGACCCATAAAATGAGTATGTTCATTGGCATGGCTGCCTGTTTACTTAGGTGCATGTCCGGTTTCCGTTGTTATTTGGACCAAAATTATCTCCTTCTATCCATTCCAAGGGCTATTTGCATGCTGTTTTGAAGACATCTCCTAGACATCTTGAGCACCAGAGGGATTAATAACTTCATCCAAATGTTTTCCCAGAGGTTGGTGTGCAAGAGAAAAGTATTCGTATTATGTGCCTTTTAGACAAAGTTGAGTGGACAAGGCTGAATTTAATACGTGCAAGGATTAGTCAGGAATAAAAATGACAAGGAAAATGGCTTTCTGGAGTCATCATGTTTGTTCCTTTGCCTTATGGCAATGGATGTCCAAACTTCCAAGACCTCTATCTGTGTATAAGCAGGTTGGTCTTAGAAAAAGGGAAGGCAATTTAGATAATAGCCTTATATCCAGAGCACATGACAACGATGCAGGGGTGGGCTTCAGATCCTTTAGCAACGGGTTTGCTGCCCTGTTGCTGGGTGGGCGTGGCCATGGTGGGCTTGGCCTAGTAAGCTGCCTGCACCAGCTGACTAGGAGGGGGCATTTTTTTGCCCTGTCATGTGTAAATGCCTCATTCTTGAATGAAAGAAACATATATCCATGGAGTGTCAAGAGTTAATTTATTCTCCCCTTTCTAATGTATTCTTCACTAGCCACTCCCCACTTCTAATCCCGCCTCTCTGGTATAAAAGATGATGCACACTCATTCTCCTTGCTTCTATCTGCAATCACTCTGTGAATATAGAATGCCTTCTGTAAATAAACAATCTTCTATTTGAATATAAAAAGTCTGAATCCATTATTGAGTCTGACCCTTGAATTACGGCAACATGCCCTCCCTAGGCTCCAGAAGCTTTCCTTGAGCCTCTGGGAGAGCAAAAACTGCTTCCCCTGTGGTCTGGAGGCCCTCCGGAGGCTGGAAACAGGCCCGTTTCCTGAATTCCAAAACTTCTGGGAGGCCCATTTTTTGCCCTCCCCAGGCTTGGGAGGCTTTCCTCGAGTCTCCAGGGGGGCAAAACCAGCTCCCCCCGGGGTCTGGAGGCCCTCCGGAGACCAGAAACAGGCCCATTTCTGGACTTCCGGAACCTCCGGTAGGCCCGTTTTTTACTCTCCCAGACCCTCCGCTCAGCCCCTGAACTTACCTGGAATGATGAACGGACCACGTGAAGACTCCTGGGAGGGGAAGGGAGGGGTGGGTGTGGCCAGACAGGGCTGGCATTTGGGGGTTCGCCAAACTCCATTGATCCTTGGCTAGAGGATTGCCTGAGCCCTGCCGAACCCCCAGGAGCCTACAACCATGCATGAAATTAATCACACTAGCAATGTCAGAGTAATTTCACACCCCTGTAAGGCAGGGATCTCCAAACTTGGCAGCTTTTAAGATTTGTGGATTTCAACTCCCAGAATTCTATGGACAGCATATTTGGAAGGCGGTGCACACAAGTGTATAAAACAAAATTGTGCTTCACAAAACAGAGTGTTGTTTTAAATGAAAAATTGAAGGATTAAATCCAATAAAACAAAAACAAAAAAAGATTGTGTAGCCATATTCCTCAAAGATCGCAGTCCCGATACATAGAGGGCTCAGGGAGAAAGAGGTATGCTATTTCTAAATTTAAAATAAAATATATTCTAATCTGGGAGAATCTAACTTGCACTTTGTATTTTGAGACAAGTGGATCCCTCTTGGTCACAGGTAGTCCTCTACTTACAACATTCAGGAATTTCCACCATAAGTCATGATAGACATAAATTGTGATACCTAAATGACCAAACCCAATTCTATTATTTATTTTATGGTGGTCATTCTCATGGCAATTGGCACGTTTTGCATTGGCCGTTAAGCAAATGCTGTGGGTAAATGAATTAATGTATTCCTATAGACATGCCAGAAACCAGCCAAAAGGACTGGAAACCAGCAAAAAAGCATGATAAATCACAGTCACATGTCTATGGAATGCTAAAGTCAGACATAAGGGCGAACCAGTTGCCAAGCACCCAAAATGTAGTCATGTGACCGTGGGGGACTCATCAGAACTCCATAACCAGGTCATAAGTAGCTTGGGGGAGAAATCCACTGTAACTTCAAATGGCCTCTAAGCGACTAGTTGTAAGTTGAGGGCTACTTGTATGGTCAACCATCAAGAATGTCCTGCATAATTCAGTAAGGACACAATTCCCCCTCCCCAAATAATTATTTCCAAATGGGGGTTATATCGCTTTCACTGCTAAGAATAAATGCAATTTGAAACCAAGTCAATGAGTGAAAGATACAGATAGCTGTGGATTTGGTTATAGCAGGGTTTTTCTAACCTTAGCAACTTTCAGCTATGTGGACTTCAACTCCCAGAATTCCATGGATGGGTGGGTGGATGGATGGATAGATGGATGGATGGATGGATGGATAGATGATAGATAGATGATAGATAGATAGATAGATAGATAGATAGATAGATGATAGATAGATAGATAGATAGATAGATAGATAGATAGATCATAGATGGATAGATGATAGATAGATAGATGATAGATAGATAGGTAGATAGATAGATAGATAGATAGATAGATAGATAGATAGATCATAGATGGATAGATGGATAGATGATAGATAGATAGATAGATAGATAGATAGATAGATAGATAGATCATAGATGGATGGATAGATAGATAGATAGATAGATCATAGATGGATGGATAGATAGATGATAGATAGATAGATAGATAGATAGATAGATAGATCATAGATGGATAGATGGATAGATGATAGATAGATAGATAGATAGATAGATGGATAGATGATAGATAGATAGATAGATAGATAGATAGATAGATAGATAGATCATAGATCTATCTATCATAGATAGATCATAGATGGATAGATAGATAGATAGATAGATAGATAGATAGATAGATGATAGATGGATAGATGATAGATAGATAGATAGATAGATAGATGATAGATGGATAGATGGATAGATGATAGATAGATAGATAGATAGATAGATAGATAGATAGATAGATCATAGATCTATCTATCATAGATAGATCATAGATGGATAGATAGATAGATAGATAGATAGATAGATAGATAGATAGATAGATGATGGATCATAGATGGATAGATGATAGATAGATATATGATAGATGATAGATAGATAGATAGATAGAAAAAGAAAAAGACATAGATAGATAGATAGATAGATAGATAGATAGATAGATAGATCATAGATGGATAGATAGATAGAGATCATAGATGGATAGATGGATAGATGATAGATAGATGATAGATAGATAGATAGATAGATAGATAGATAGATAGATAGATCATAGATGGATAGATGGATAGATGGATAGATGGATAGATGATAGATGGATAGATAGATAGATGATAGAGATAGATAGATCATAGATGGATAGATAGATAGATAGATAGATAGATAGTAGATGGATAGATAGATAGATAGATAGATAGATAGATAGATAATAGATGGATAGATGGATAGATGATAGATAGATAGATGATAGATAGATAGATAGATCGATCATGTATACATGCTTGTAATTTTGTCACATGGCACACATTTATTACAGAATCAGTTGGAGCTGGAAACTTCTAGTTAACTAAGCAAATAATCCTGGGCCTTTTTTGGAAAACTGTCTTAAATTCAGAGTTATACTCTTTCAGGGAAAACGCAGTATGTAGAATTGAGGAATTCTTGAGGAAGGGTCTATGACAATTTGCCACGGCCAACTCGCCACACCCAACTCACCACAGCCAATTTACCACGGCCAACTCACTGTAGGACAATTCACTGTGAGACAAAAATTACACTAATATCAAAGAAATGGTGGAATAGAATCATCAAAGAAAGGTTGCAAAAAGAGAGACGGAATGAAAGTGAATGGCAGAAATTTAAATAATTAAATAGAATTGTTAAATTGTCCTGCAGTGAGTTGTCCTGTGGCGAGTTGTCCCATTCCATTGAGGAGTCCCCTCATTTTAACCCTGAGCTACAAATATTCTCCTTTATTGTGGAATTATCAATCAGGGTTTGAGCAGCTACTGTAAAAGCATTATAGCTCAGCATCCCAAACCAAAAAAGGAAACCATGCACCAGAATAGATTCTTCTCATCAGTCCTGCTGGATCAAGGATTTCATCAGCTTTCTTGCCAACTGGAATGTCTTGGCAGGAAGATCTTGCATTCAGCGGGGCTCCAGAGTTATGCATTAGTTTTTCCAAACCTGGCTGAGAATTCTGGAAACTACAGAGCCTATTTTCTGGAAAGCACCAGGCTGGGGAAGGTTGATGTCTAGGTTTACCTGCCAGTAAATAATACTGAACACAATGGAATGTGTTGTCCAAGAGCTTAAGAGTGCTCAACAATATATTAAAATACACTTGGTTTGCCTGAAAGAATCCTTCAAGATAGGAAACCTTTCCTTACGGAGACATTTCTGATGTACATTTCTTCTTCATCAGAGCATTACTAACTTAGAGACATGCAATTGTATGGTTTGTCCAGAAAATCCAAGATAAATGTTGAGCTCAGTGTGATATTAATCAACGTGCACACAGTGTATCTCTTGGGCTTTCTTTATTTCTGAATTTTCAAGACTGCCGGTACAGAAACTTTTTGGAACAGCTCTTTGAAATGCTGAGAGCATGTTGTCAATCTTCAAAATGACTGAAAATAGCTGTTATGGAGAGTATCATAAACACAAAGGCAGTATTTTCTCTTGTGCCTCACTCTGCTGAACACCTAATTACACAGCATTGTCTTATGTCTAAAGCCATTTACTCATGTAGTAGGGCTGTCTTACCATTGTCCTTCTCATCTTTTCTACCACCTTCTCCTATCGGTATTGTATAATTATGATTCTATTACTTTGTTGTTTGTATGTACATTGAAAGCTTATGTACTGGAAACAAATTCCTTGTGTGTTCAATCACATTTGACTAATACATTTTTCTGTTCTGTTCTGTCCTATCCTATCCTTTCCTGTCCATTATTATATCTACCCCACCCACCCCATGCCACCCTACCCTACCCTACCCTACTCCACTTCACTCCACTCCACTCCACTCCACTCTAATCTACTCTTTACCAGAAAGCAAGGTTCCTGAACAAAAACTAAAAGACATTAGTTTAGGATGAGTGAGACTCAGATTTAAGACTGTCCTCAGCCATTTGGCCCAGCCACATGCTTTCAATCCAATCAAACTACAAAATTATTGTTGGGAAAAAAGAGAATACAGAACATTCTGTATGGTCTAGAGTTCCTGGGAAAAAAACTAAACTAAATAAGCTAGTGAGATTTCTTCTCACCCCACCTACTCTACCCTACTCTATTCTTTATCAGAAAGCAAGGTTCCTGAACCAAAATTTAAGACATTTTATTATGACCAGTGAGACTCAGATTTAAGACTCTCCTCAGCCATTGGGTGATTTTGGCCCAGCCACATGCTCTCAATCCAATCAAACTATAAAATTATTGTTGGGAAAAAGAGAATATAGAGCATTCTGTAGGGTCTTGAGCTCCTAGGAAAAAAAGCTAAACTAAATAAGCTAGTGAGATTTCTTCTAATGCTCCCTCCCAATTTAAGGATGCTCTTTATTGCCTTCCCCTACATGATACAAGCCACCATTAACTGGTGGCTTGAAAAGTAGAATCCTATTTATTTATTTATTTGTTTGTTTGTTTGTTTATTAGTCCAATTTATATGCCGCCCTTCTCCGTAGACTCAGGATGGCTTACAGTGCATTATAGCAATAGCCTGAATACTTTTATGTATATACCTGCTTATTAGTAGGTCTTTTGGGGGCCCCTAAGCGGTGTTGTTCTATACAAAGCTGGTTTATTGCCCCCACAATCCGGGTCCTCAATTTACCTACCTCGAAAGGATGGAAGGCTGAGTCAACCTTGAGCCTGGTGAGATTTGAACTCACACTAATTGCAGGCAGCTGGCAGCTAAGTGCTAGCACTTAACAGCACTTAGTCTGCTGCACCACCGAAGCTCATTTATGTTTAATCTAAACACCACTCTGAGTCTCATGGTCCCATTTAGACCCTCCTAATTTAGATGACATCTGGGGGACCATAGCACCACACAAATTAATCCCTTACAAGACAAGCAGCTTCTTTCCATTTTATCTTTAATTTCATTTTGCTGGCACCTGAACTTCTATAGCCTTGCGGCAACAAAACAGCATTTTTGGCAATTTGGACCCCATTTCTTTTCACATGTCAAATGACCTAGATAAGAGTAGTGAGAATCACCTTTTTATGGCAGCTGTTGCCACTTTCTTTTTTCTCTCATCCAAATGCTGTAGAATAACACTCTGCCCTACAATATTTGGGGGGGGGGTCTGAAAATGGCTGTCTAGATTTACAGTATAAAAATAGGAGCCACCGTTGCTACGAAAGGACATTTTGCCATGAGGTGCTGCTGCTGAGAAATTAAATCAGACAAAACTGAGCCAACATCTACAAAGTCAGAGCAGAAGATTCCACAGGCGGAGACAGACGGGCTCAGGAGCCAGAACAAGTGAAATTGGAACAATTCAGAGCAATTTTTGTCTCTTAACTACATTTCAACACGTTTCTTCTAGGCCACATCACCTGCGACAGCCAGGAATCAGTTTTCCATCTGTTTTGGACTCTTTTGCACTTATAGTCATAAACACATTACATGTTCTTCATTCACTGGCAATTTTGTTTTGTTTTCTTTTTCAGTTTTTTTTTTTAAATGGTTTTAAAAGGACAAGGAAAAAATGAGATGTTCTGAAATTGTAATAATAGTATTTTTGGCAGCGTCTTCTCCCTTTCATGAGGGTGAAAAAAAAAGCTTCAGACAGCCAAGACCTATTCCACTAAGCTAGGTGCACCTGGAGAATTCTCCAAGTTAGACAACCCTCTTAAGGGACCTGGGGAATCGCTCTCCATTAGGAACAACCACAACAAAGCTAAGATTAAAGATACAGATGCAGAGTGAGAAATGACAAGCCTGTCGGCTTGGAATGGTAACTCATACAAAACATTACTGGAAAAGCAGATGACTTTCCTCTTTCCTTCACACTCTACATTTCCATTCTCACCACCAGGATGCAATCAATCAGTTTATTCTGCTCCCTCATCAACCAAGCTTTGGCACAAGCATCTGGGTTTCCATGAAAGAGGCACCATAACACACGAGGCAGGATAGCAGTTCAGGTTGGATTTCAAGGTTGAATTTCAGGCCCAATGGCCCTGTTCCCCCATCTCAACAGACCTCCAGAATGCGAAAGGGGGTGAAGGCAGTGTCCATAAGCCACGTAGCCTTGTTATCCTTTTGGAAAGGATATTACACATCCCAGCATTCTTCCACCTTATTTTTAAAAACACTTTGTCCTCAGGAAAAGGGTGTGAACACGGTTGCAGATGGCTCGTTGTATTACTTTTGAGGGAAAACTCCCTATGCTTTTCTAAGGAAGAAGGGAGGCTTACCTCAAGTCAATGTGCACGCTTCATTTGAGTCAAGGAGCCATCAACATGAAGGTACTTAGACAAGCTATTGTTTTCACTAACCATTGTTAGGGGTTTTTTTTTCCCCTTGTTTGTTTTATCTCTGAGGAGTCAAATGTGGAGCAGAGCTGTAAATCATGGAACTGCAACTGGTTGGAAGGAGAGATATTATTAACTGGATCTTTCACTGAAGTCACAGATATGGCCATCTAAAGTAGGATACAAGACAAAATAAGATAGAAAGACCTGCACATTGTTTAGAGAACAAACGGAAGTACAGTAGAACCGCTGGTCACAACCATAATTCATGCCATAACTTTGGTTGTAAACCAATTTGGTCGTGACCCGAACTTAATTTTGGAAATTTGGCACTTACCAAAAAAAAGTGGCATGGAAGGGAAAAGAATTTTGTGAATATTTTGGTCGGAACCCGATTTTGGTCATGGTCAGAAGCGCTTGTGACCAGAGGTTCTACTGTATATGATATCATCAAGAGAATAAAAGAATTGAAGTGGAAATGGGATGGTCACAGAGCAAGAAAAATTGATGGCAGGTGGACCAAGGCAGTCATAGAATGGACCCCACTTGATAAAAAGCCTCCACGAAAGAGACTTAAAACAATATGGACTGATGACATCAGCAAGTATTGTGGGCCCAATTGGCAAAAGAAAGCTCAGGACCATATTGGTTGGAAACATGCTGCAGTGGATAGACCAGGGGACGGCAACGTTAAACACTCAAAGAGCCACAAAGGTCCTAACCGGAAGCCCCTGTTCAATTCTGGAGCCGACCAGAAATCCGGTTCCCCCATCATAGTCTCCTCCTAGCGCAGCATCCTTTTTCCTCTGCTGACTGGAAGTCCGGTTCCCCCACTATAGAGTCTCCTCCTAGCACAATTCCTTTTTCCTTTGCCTGTCCTAACCGAAACCTCTATTGATTGTGGAGCCAACCAGCAACAGGGAGCCACAGCAGAGGAATGAAAGAGCCACATGTGGCTCCAGAGCCACAGGTTGCTGACCCCTGGGATAGATAATGGTGAAGAAGAGGGAGAAGAGGAAGAGGAACAGGAACAGGAACAGGAAGAGGAGGAGGAGGAGGAGGAGGAGGAGGAGGAGGAGGAGGAGGAGGAGGAAGAAGAAGAAGAAGAAGAAGAAGAAGAAGAAGAAGAAGAAGAAGAAGAAGAAGAAGAAGAAGAAGAAGAAGAAGAAGAAGAAGAAGAAGAAGAAAGTAGGATAGGCTATAAGACCATTAATAGACGATCTAAAGTCCAGGATCTAGCAATATTACTGACACTAATATGTTCCAAGCTGAGATGGCAGGCAAGGCAAACAACTTGCAAAGTGTAAATGAAAAGTTCAAACAGATATTTTTTGGTGAAATTACAGCTAGAAGAGTCTCTGCTGTCTTTGAAGATTTGTTTGTATAGATTAATTTTGGGTGGGAGATTTCTGATGTGAGAATTTGCCTTCTCACTGAGAAAAGCAAAGTCAACACCACTCTTGGCATAGCTGAAATTCTCTTTGACATTAGTAAAAATAAGACTCGACCCACAGACAGACAGCACAACCAGGTGGAGAGCTTGCTGAGGTCCTAAAAAAAGAATAGGGTTGATGGGCTCCCAATAATACTGTAACTTATTGAAAATTCACAGCAAAGTCATCGAAGTGGGAAGCCATCTACTAATGACTGAATAGCCTTCAAAGTTTTCTTGGCTTTTGGAAAGCCCTCCAAAAAACAACTTCAGGGAAATTATGTATAATTAAATGGTGATGCAACTGAGAAAGCACACTGCCATGATTCATGTCCTTCAGTTTAACTTCCTTTAAAAAAAAAAAATCTGGCAAACACTCTTACTTTTTTGGAACCAGTGTGGGTTTTGTCTGATATTATATAAGCCATAGTCAATAATTGCAGTAATTTTTAAAGCATTCAGCACAGCACCTGCTGCTGCCAAAAGATGAACAAACAAGAATGTTGGCCCCCACAACGATTATCTCAAAATCCCTCCCTTTGGAAACGAATCTAGCGGCCAAACAACAAGATATTTTCAAAACTGTCCCAAGTGTTTACGAGCTTGTGGATTTTTGTTTTTCAATGGAGCGCATAGTGTAAGCAACAACTGGAGGTCAAGGTCTGGAGGACTCCTTCCTTCCGCAATAGAAAAATCAGTCCTGATGCCATTGGTTTTTCACAGCCCGGAAGTTGTTAATGAACAAAATGTATTTCCCAACCAAGGGAATGTACCGTATTTTTTGGAGTATAAGACGCACCTTTTTCCCCCAAAAAAGAGGGTGAAAATCTGGATGCATCTTATACTCCAAATGTAGCCCTGCCCAGCTTCTCAAACAGAGGTTTCAGAGGTTCAAAACAGAGCTTCAGAAAAGAAGCCCCCAAACAGAGCTTCAGGAAAAAAAAGCCTCCAAACAGAGCTTCAGGAAAAAAGCCCCAAAACAGAGCTTCAGAAGCTTTTTTTCTGAAGCTCTGTTTCGGAGGCTTTCAGAGGCAGGAAAAAGTTTGTTCTGAAACTGATTTTCAGAAGTTTCAGAGGCAGACAAAAAAGCAAAAAATAAAGCAAGGCACAGAGCTCACAACCAAGGAACCTGTTGCTAAAATTCACCTCTGGGAACAGCTGATTTGGGGGTATTCCGGGAGGCCGATCCACCTGCCAATCAGCTTTTTTCTTTTTTTCCACCCCAAAAACTAAGGTGTGTCTTATATTCTGGTGCGTCTTATACGCCGAAAAATATGGTAGTTGGGGTGAGCCCTTCCAGTGGGACATCTGTGGTGCTCCTACTTAAACAGCTGCTTGGGATTAACCTCCTCCATTTGCAAAGAAAATAGGTTTCAGTGTCTAGGATGTCTCTAGCTCTCCTTGGAGTCTATTCAGTTACATTTCCAAACACGGTACTCCAAGCCTGGTTCATACATTGCACTGAACCATTAAGTGGTTTGGCTTGGCTCGGCTTATTGTATAAGTTTACCGTGGATTGTACACCACGGTTTTTGACTTGATGTGCTCTGTGAACCCAATTTTAATTAATTCTGGAAACCAAGAGTGAATAAACTAAGGCAAGGGTGTCAAACTCGCGTCGTCGTCATGTGACGTAGCGTGACTTTCTTTTCCCCTTCGCTAAACTGGGCGTGAGTGTGGACAGCGCATGACGCATCCGGCCCTCAGGCCGTGAGTTTGACAACCCTGAACTAAGGCATAGTAAGATGTGCCTGGATCAATCACAGCCATTCCAAGTTGTAGAATGACAGAGTTGGAAGGGACCTTGGAGGTCTTCTAGTCCAACCCACTGCTTAGGCAGGAAACACTACACCACTTCAGACAAATGGTTATCCAACATCTTCTTTAAAACTTCCAGTGTTGGAGCATTCACAACCTCTGGAGGTAAATTGTTCCACTGATTAATTGTTCTAACTGTCAGGAAATTTCTCCTTAGTTCTTTCTAAGTTGCTTCTCTCCTTGATTAGTTTCCACCCATTGCTTCTTATCCTACCCTCAGGTGCTTTGGAGAATAGCTTGATTCCCTCTTCTTTGTGGCAGCCCCTGAGATATTGGAACACTGCTATCATGTCTCCCCAGTCCTTCTTTTCATTAAACTAGACATACCCAGTTCCTGCAACCGTTCTTTGTTTTAGTCTCCTTATGCCAGTGCAGATGTCAGCAAAGATTATATCATGAGGATGGAAGCAGTCTTTGCCAGAAAAAAATATGTCCTATATTTAATCCATGGCAACTCCAGATGAAAAGCATCCAATAACAGGTGATTGGGGTGGGGAGAACCCTTCCTTTTTCCAAGATCCTAGAAAACCTCCAGTGCAATAAGATCATTCTGGTCTAGGAGAGCAATTTTCTACAGTAACTTAGCAGTCAGGGAGCCTCTGGTGTAGTTGCTGTGAAACTGGATAGTTGCAAAATAACAAAATTGTCTCCCGCCAATTCTCTGCTTTTTGGGGGGTACTTTCATCACGGGAGGCTCCCTCTTCCGCTTCCTCGGCGTTTCCCGGCACCACTGTGATCTGGGTGCACTTGCCGTACAGGTCGACCACGGCCCAGACGCGGGGAGGGATGCCAGTGGCCGCCACGCCACAGTCCTGGCTGTTGACCCAAAGACGCAGCTCCCCGTTGGCCGTCCGCTGGATGCCGACCTGGTCGCCTTCGCCCAGCTGATCCAGGTCCAGGTTTGTTAAGTTCATAGAGGGTACTGATAACAGAATGCTAAATGAAAATGGGTTAGGGAACATTGGTTAAAAAAAATAGTATTGGAAAAGCGGAAGAGTCAAGAAAAGGAAGTTAAAAAAGAAATGTAGCTGCTGATCCAAAAGATGAGAGAGAAAAATTGAGAGGTGAGGACAAATGAAAAAAACAGGCTTCAGTCAGAGAGGGTGAGACTTAGCACCAGCAGCCAACAATATTTTGTGGTCTGCCATCAGCCTGTGGAGCTGGCAGCGGAGTCGGACAGTGAGGAGGCTGGGGAGGAACATGGGCCAGTCCTGGAGTCTGGGGAAGGCCCAGATGAGGGCTCTGCTTTGGAAGCAGAGATGGGGCCAGGGCCATCTGGGAGTGATGCATGGACTCTGGAGTCTCCAGAGTCAGATAGCAGAGAGGCAGAGGAACAGAGCCTGTTCCTAGTGCACACATGCATAGAGCTGCCAGAAGGCAAAAGCAGCTAAAGCAAAAGGGACGACTTGGGAGTAAGGCCAGGAGATGATTGGCCCCTCCCATAAGGCTTAAAAGAGAAACAAAGGTACTTGGGCCTTTTTGCAGGAAAGCAACGTTGCTAACTCTGTTTCCAGTCGGCATCTCTTGTTTGTTTCTGAATTTCATGCGGCTTTGCCAAGTAAGGCCTTTGGCAGGGTGTCAAAGAACATAAAGGTTGGAAGAAGTCCCAAAGGATTTCTTCTGAAGGACTTGCTTTGAAACTAATTGAGACTCAGCTGGGAATGAATGTAATTCTCAGCTGTTACAATAAAATAGGTTTGTTTGGGACTAATTGTGTATTGTAATTACTCAGTAAGCTTAGGTCACAACACAATAGCAAGTGAAGCTGTGAAAGTCATTCACTACTATTCACCAATGTTTCTCCACCTTGACACCTGTAATACCGGTATCTGTGGATTTCAGTTCTCAGAATTTCCCAGCCAACCATGTTGGCTGTGGAATTCTCGGAGCTGAAGTCCACACATTTTAAAGTTGCCAAGGTTTACAAACACTGCTAGTCACAATAGCTTATTGTTTGTAGTTAGGTTAAGTTTGCAGCTGGAATTATTCGTATCATACAATTTGTATCGTATAAAGCTAGAGAGTTGCACCTTGAAACTCCCAAATTGCAAATTTCATCCACATCTGATATCTTAATGATTGCAGTCTGTCCTTCCTTGATCATGAAGCACTGAAAGTGGTACAAAAGTTATTGATGGTAAGTAATCATGATGAGCCCATGATCTTGGGACTAGCATAAAGCCATCCTGACTACTTAAAATTAATATACTTTAGACCAGAGGTCTCCAACCTTGGCAACTTTAAGACTTGTGGACTTCAACTCCCAGAATGTTTTAGACTACTTCCCAGAAGCATCTGAACAGATCAGTCATGATAGGAAAAAGAGTTAGCTAGGTACATATTTGTTGTTAGTTGCGAAGTCATGTCCGACCCATCGCGACCCCATGGACAACGTTCCTCCAGGCCTTGCTGTCCTCTACCATCCCCCAGAGATGATTTAAGCTCATGCCGACTGCCTCAGTGACTCTATCCAGCCACCTCATTCTCTGTCATCCCGTTCTTCTTTTGCCCTCAATCGTTCCCAGCGTTAGGATCTTCTCCAGTGAGTCCTTCTTTCTCATTAGATGGCCAAAATATTTGAGTTTCATCTTCAGGATCTGGCCTTCTAAAGAGCAGTCAGGGTTGATCTCCTTAGAAATGACAGGTTTGATCGCCTTGCAGTCCAAGGGACTCACAGGAGTCTTCTCCAGCACCATAGCTCAAAGGCCTCAATTTTTTGGCGCTCAGCCTTCCTTAAGGTCCAACTTTCGCAGCCATACATTGCAACAGGGAAAACCATAGCCTTGACTATACACACTTTTGTTGGCAGGGTGATGTCTCTGCTTTTTAGTATACTGTCTAGCTTTGCCATGGCTTTCCTCCGTAGGATCAAGCATCTTTTAATTTCTTGGCTGTAGTCCCCATCTGTGGTGATCTTGGAATCCAGGAAAATAAAATCTGTCACTACCTCCATTTCTTCCCCATCTATTTGCCAGGAATTGAGAGGGCCAGATGCCACCATCTTAGTTTTCTTAATGTTGAGTTTCAAACCAGCTTTTGCACTCTCCTTCTTCACCTGCATCAAGAGACTCTTTAATTCCTCTTCACTTTCTGCCATTAGAGTGGTATCATCTGCATATCAGGTACATATACTGAGTTGTTATATGAGAGTAGGCTGCTATGGCAGAATTATGGCAAAAACAGTTTAATTCATACAGTTAATTGGAAAATTGGACCATCCTAAATCAAAAATGCAATTAATTCAGTTTCCCATCTATACAATTTTCTCTATGATTTCTAGCAAACTGTTAGTTTTAGCTAAATGCATCATCCCCACTGAAATTTAAGGCTCATCTTAATTTCATCAAGGTTGCAAGACCACTTCCCAATTATAAAGGGTTTTAAAACATTCCAGATTACTCTGAAAACATTGCCATAAAATAATTAGTGAGGGGGAAAGTGCAGGGCACTGGAAAAGTAGACCCTCAAAATTTGGGATAGAACGGATTGTTCCTTTCAAAGCTGAGACGTAACCTCTATAGTTTGCTTTCTATATAGGTATATGAATAAATGTCTATGGAGATTCTCTCAGTCATCCAGGTCATGGTTGTTCCAAAGGTGGTTTTTCAAGAGGCAACTGGACTTTCTGGTTTTTCTTTGAAGACATTTCGCTTCTCCTCCAAGAAGCTTCTTCAGCTCTGAGTGGATGGTGGAGATTGGAAGGATTTATATTCTTTGCAGACAGCTGGTCATTTGCATTATTTTAGAGAGTCCTTGAGGCCACTTGGAGGTTTATCTGTGTCCTCAGATATAAATCCTTCCATTCCACCACTCCCCCCCCCCCCCCAGTCAGAGCTAAAGAAGCTTCTTGGATGAAAAACCAAACGTCTTCAAAGAAAAACCAGAAAGTCCAGTTATCTCTTGAAAAAGCACCTTTGGGACAGGTCTATGAACATTTTGTTTTTCTAGGTCACGCTGTGAACTTTGGAAGCCTCTTCTGTCTCACGCATCTCTTAGCAAGATGGCCCAAGCACCCTAGATTAAAATAGCTCTGCATATTGGAGCATACTGTATTTTGAGTGTCAGAAACACCAAAGCTTCAAGCTGGGTTGACCTATTACTCAGGGCAATTTCCGGAGGCCAGCCAGCCCCATACCAACAAATGGGGTGAACAATGCCCCTATTCTCATGGCATAAGGACCTCAAAGGGGCAAAGGTCAGATAGAAAAAAATATTCATTTCAATGTCTTATCTCCTGCAGAATCAGTAGACAAACTGAGGGGGCCTTGTCCGAGGACTATCTACCAATCCTGGGCCCAGCACTTCTCATGTAAAAGAACAAAATTAGCCGGGAGAGATTTTCTTCCATCTTTTCCCCCTCCATTCAATCACAACCTCAGTCATGCATTTAAAGCGAAAATTTCTAACAGAGTATCCAGATTACACTCTTATCCTATTGTACGTGAATTTTCTATGGAAGAAAGAAAAGCTTTCAACTCATAAAACAAAGGTGTTTCATAAAACGAAGGCACAGAGACCGAACAGCCAATAAAATTTTAGTCTTCCATAATCGCTACTGATCTTTAAATAAAAACTGTATCTATGCTATATAAGCAAGGTAAAGAGCTGTACTGCCATCTAGTGGCTATTTTTTGTTATATACAGGCTCTAAATAAGATTGCAAGCAACCTCTAAACATTCCCTTGCAATGAAGGAAATTGTTTCTGTGCTGACAGAACAAAACAACTTACAAAAAGAGTGTACAAGAATACACAGCAGGATTCCCAAGCTTTTCTCAAAGTGATGGGATGACAGCTCTCAGGACTCACAACATAATGCTGATCAGAGGTGGGTTTCAGCAGGCTCTGACCAGTTCTCGAGAACCGGTAGCAGAAATTTTGAGTAGTTCAGCAAACCGGTAGTAAAAATTCTGACTGGCCCTGCTCCCATCTATTCTCTACCTCTCAAGTCCCAGCTGATTGGGAGGAAATGGGAATTTTGCAGTAATCTTGCCCTGGATTGGGGAGGGAATGGTGATTTGACAGTATTCTTCCCCTGGAGTGGGGTGAAAATGGAGATTTTTTTATTTGATTTATATGCCGCCCTTCTCTGGAGACTCAGGGCGGCTTACAATGCGTTAAGCAATAGCCTTCATACTTTTGTATATTTTATACAAAGTCAGCTTATTGCCCCCACAATCTGGGTCCTCATTTTACCTACCTTAGAAAGAATAGAAGGCTGAGTCAACCTTGAGCCTGGTGAGATTTAAACTTGCAGTAATTGCAGGCAGCAGATGTTAATAACAGTGCTTTAGTCTGCTGCGCTACCAGGGCTTTTACAGTATCCTTCCCCTGCCATGCCCGCCAAGCCATGCCCACCAAGCCATGCCAGGCGCACCAAGCCACACCCACAGAAGCGGTAGTAAAATATTTTGAAACCCACCACTGATGCTGATACAGCTCAAATACAAGTCCTCAACGTCTGACCATTCATTCAGCAACTTTTCAAACTTATACTTGTACTAAAAAAAGAGGGACTTAAGACTGTCCAAAGTTACAACCATTGCAGCAATCACAATGATCAAAATTTGGACGCTTGGCTGCCTGCCTGCACTAAAAACCGCAGAGATGTTGCAACTTCCCTCTCCCATCTACCTCTCCGCTTCTATGTCTTTTTGGTACCCTGCCACCCTGTACTCTGTCAACCCAGCTGACCTTTGCCTTCTACTTGCTCCCATTGCTGATGAATGCCTGGTCTGCTGCTGGGCCAGGCATCAGTTGCTAAAATAATAATAAAAAGCCAAAAGCAGCCCCAGGGCTGCAATGTGCCAGAAATCTTCACGGTGGAATCTATCCCGATTCCAAAGGAAAGCGTTTTCAGGCGGCAGACCCGCAATCCCTTTCCCGATTCCAAACATTGGGTGTGCAGAGGCAAAAAAAGTGCATCGCTTTTCAGGCGGCGGATCTGGCCAGGAGGAAAGAGAAGGTGAGTCTGCTGAGAAGGAGGATGAGGGCGCGCAGCTCTGCAATGTGCAATGGGAAGAAAAGCATTTTCAGGCAGCAGCACTGCGATCCCCTCCCTGAATCCAAAACGGTTCCCGGTTCTCTGGCCGCCGCCTGAAACTCGGCTCTGAGAATTGCATTGGGGAATCCGGCCAATGGGCAGCAGTGGCTGGAAAGGAGGGACATTTCACTTTAGGGACTCCCGTTTGGCTCGGCTCAGCTCCTGGGCGCGGAGAGGGCTTAGGCAATGGCAGTGGCAGCTCCTCACATTGCTGGGGAGTGAAGTCATCGCGACCATTGCCTGCTCTGAGCTGCCCGCTGGGTGGCCAGAGGAGTGACCAGCTGCAAACTGTGGGGCCTGCCTTGTTCCCTGAAGCTGCCGGGCAGATTCCCCCCCACCCCAGACCGTCCTGAATAGGTTTGTTCCTCAGGCTGTGCCCCAACCCAGATCCCCGCCACCTGGAACTGCCCAAAAATGTCCGAAGGGTGGGGGCCGACGGGTAGGCAGGGCTACATTTGGACTATAAGACACACCCAGATTTTCACCCTCTTTTGGGGGGTAAAAAGATGTGTTTTATACTCCGAACAATACGGTAGGTCTTTGGCAGTGTGTCAAGGGAGATAAAAGTGGATGATGATCAGCCTTATCCCGAAGGACTCTTTACAACTATTTGGGACTCATCTGTGGATGAACAGAATTCACAGCTGTTAAACTAAAACAGGTTTTTGGGACTACTCGTGTGTTTTACTGACTCACGAAGCTTACGTCAGAACACCAGCCAGGTTTTTAAAGGATTAAGAAAAGTCAACAGGCTTGGGGCCCTTCTAATCTCTGAGGGCCATCAACTTCTTATCAATTCTTATTAACTATATAGATCAGTGATGTCTAACCTTTTTGCTGTCATGTGCCAAAAGCGGGGGGAGTGGGGGGTGTCGCGGGTGCATGTGCCCACATCCATAATTCAGTGCGCCCCACCCTCCCACGCATGCGCATGCAACCCCCCCCCCCATTTCCCCCTGCTTTTGTCATGCAATGGCACGGTGGGCCCAGTACGCCTGGTTTTTCCCCCTCCTCAGGCTCCAGAGGCTTACTAGGAGCCTGGGGAGGGCAAAATCAGCCTTCCCCATCCCCCCGGAGGCCTTCCAGAGGCCAGAAACAGCCAGTTTCCCAATCTCCGGTGGGACCGGAAGGCCTAAAAATCAGTTGGCCGGTGTGTACATGCGCGCTGGTGCTGAGCTAGGGCAACACTTGCGTGCCCAGCAAAATGGCTCCGCGTGCCACCTGTGGCACCCGTGCCATAGGTTCGCCATCATGGATATAGATTCTCTCCATGACAATCTGTCCCTAACCTTGTCTTTCAGGTCTTCCAACAGAGCACCCATCACTGCAGTGTGCTTGCATGGTGTGACAGAATTGCAGAGTATTAGCTCTGGCTGAACAAGCTTTGAAAACAATTTGTTTGCTTTGCTGTCCATCACATTACCTTGCAATCTTCATAAAGCTAAGCAAAAGGAGACTCCCTATCAGAAGTCTCAGATAGGATCATTAGCATTAGGTTTGAAATAAAGCACCCTGTGATAGTAGCAAAACCTGGAGAGTGTTTTTCACAGCTACCGTTATCGTAGTCATGCATTAAGACAATGTTGTGGAGAATAATTAAGCCGCTGTTGCATTAGGTTTAAAGGTAACAATGTTTGTGGGTGGTAATAGATGATGGGTGAGACCTGTGATGGCGAACCTATGGCACGCATGCCACAGGTGGCATGCGGAGCCATATTGGTGGGCACGCAAGCTGAGCTCCGGTGCGCATGCATGTGCCAGCCAGCTGATTTTCAGGCCTTCTGGGGCCACCAGAAATCGGGAAACACGCTGTTTCTGGCCTCTGGAGGGTCTCCGGGGTGGGTGGGTGAGGAAGGCCTGTTTTTTCGCTCTCCCCAGGTTCCAGAGGCTTTCTAGGCCTTCTCCCCCCACCCCCGGAGGCCCGCCAGAGGCCAGAAATGGCCTGTTTCCCAACTTCCGGTGGGACCGGAAGGCCTGTTTTTCACTCTCCCCAGGCTCCAGAATCTTTCTAGATGCCTGGAGAGGGCGAAAATGGCCTTCCCCACGCCTCTGGAGGCCAGAAATGGCTTGTTTCTTGACTTCCGGTTCCACTGGAGGTCCGGTGGCCCACCGTACCATCGCGTGCCAAAAGCGTGGGGAGCATGGGGGGGTCTCACGCACATGCGCAGGGGGCGGGGCACCTAGAATTATGGGTGTGGGCACAAGTGCGTGTGACCCCCCCTACGCTCCCCCCGCTTTTGGCACTCGATGGCAAAAAGGTTAGCCATCACTGGGTGAGACAATCTATTGCTTTATTTTTTAAAAATGGTGTGCTCAGATGAAAGTGCAGGTGCTCAACCTACATTTATTGATCTCTGCTATTAATATTTAAGATTATTGTAGCATTTGCAGTTCTATGTATTGCTGTTTCTTGAACACATGGGATATGATAATGTAGAACAGCAGTTTTTCTAATAGTCTTCAGTGTATCTAGAAGTAGGATCCACCTCAGTTTACAAAATGCAATAGATGCTGTCAGCCTTCCAAACCAGGACACTAGAGTTATGAATGCTAATTCAATACTACAAGGTAAAGATAAAGGTTCCCCTCGCACATATGTGCTAGTCGTTCCTGACTCTAGCAGGCAGTGCTCATCTCCATTTCAAAGCCGAAAAGCCAGCGCTGTCCGAAGATGTCTCCGTGGTCATGTGGCCAGCATGACTAAACGCCAAAGGCGCACGGAATGCTGTTACCTTCCCACCAAAGGTGGTCCCTGTTTTTCTACTTGCATTTTTTATGTGCTTTCGAACTGCTAGGTTGGCAGAAGCTGGCACAAGTAATGGGAGCTCACCCCGTTACACAGCACTAGGGATTCGAACCGCTGAACTGCCAACCTTTCGATCAACAAGCTCAGCGTCTTAGCCTCTGAGCCACTGCATCCCTTTTATACAATATACTACTACTTTCTTTTTATACAATACAATACTACTTTCTTGTAGTTACAGAATTTTGCGAACCTGAAGGCCCTGTTATCTTCATGACAACTAGGGAGGGTTATGTCAGACACCCTTTATCAAATTACATTTCTGCCCCAACTCAATTTTTTTATCTAGTCATAAAAGGTGATCACATGACCTTAAGACATGGCAATGGTCCAAAATATGAGTCAATTGCCAAGCATCTGAATTTTGATCACATGACTATGGGAAAGCTGCAAAGGTCGTAATTGTGAAAAACGGTCATAGGTCACTTTTTTCAGTGCCATTGTAACTTTGAAAGGTCACTAAATGAACTGGTGTAAGTCGAGGACTATCTGTACACTTGGAATTCCACTGGTAACTAAACACCATAGCCTATGTGCGAAGTATCACAAAATGTATAGAGGTAGTCCTTGACTTACAACCACAACTGAGCCCAGAATTTATGTTGCCAAGTTAGAAATTAGTTAAGTGGAATTTTGTCCCGTTTTATTTTTCTTGCCACATTTGTTAAGTGAATCACTGCAATTGTTAAATTAGTAACCCAGTTGTTAAGTTAGTCTGGCTTCCTCATTGACTTTGCTTGTCAGACAGTTGCAAAAGGTGAATCACATGACCCCCCCAGGTCACTGCAACTATCGTAAATATGAGCCAGTTGTCAAATGACATGACCATGGGGATGCTGCAACGGTCATAAGTGTGAAACATGGTCATAAGTCACTTTTTTCAGTGCCATTGTAACTTTGAATGGTCACTAAGTGTTAAGTCGAAGAGTACCTGTAGTAGGCAAAGGAAAGGAAATTAAGATCAACATGTACAGAGTTTAATTTTAGTCAAAAGAGTCAAAGAGTTTTCTTTTCTGCTTCTGAACACATGGAACATATTATCTTGCCCCCTTTTGGCCAGTAAGAGGCCAGAAAACAGCTGAGACAAGTTTGCTGGGATTTGCTTGTGTAGTGACAAGTATAATATTAGTTGATAAACCACGTTTTATATTTTTTTTTAATATAATACATACATATTTGATGGACAGTGTATTGACTGGATCAAATCTTTTTTAAACAATGCTAATAGTAATAATACAAATACAAATAGGTATGTATCATCCTAATCTTCCAACTTCAACAATACCATTCTCTCTTTATCATTTTTTCCTTTAATTCATTTAAACATAAATAACATTTCTTTGCGCCGTGTATTTGTAATAATAATAATAATAATAATAATAATAATAATAATAATAATAATAATAATAATAAAATTTATTTCTATACCGCCCTTCTCCCGAAGGACTCAGGGCGGTGTACAGCCAATTTAAAAACACAAGACACAACAATAATTAAAAATTAAAATAATTAAATAGATTTGGCCGATTTAAAACCCCAAAAATTTAAAATACCCCAATTTAAAATTATTATGTTGATAGCCCAGCCTGGCGGAACAACAGGTTTATCCCCTACTAAATTACTAATATTTAATATTTTAAAAATTACTCATCATTCCACCATAGTTTCAATATCCCAAATGTCTAATAAAGCCAAATATTAACAAAATTTAATCAATCCCGGGAATATATCTCAAAATCCCCACAATTTCTAATCCTTAAAAGTTTAAATTCACAATATACTTTTAACAGACGATTGATATTAATAATACAATTAGATGACCTAATCCTAAACTTCCACCTACGAAGCTTATCTTATTTTTTAATTATAATCGATTCTATTATCTGTTAATATGTATTCTACTGTTTTCCCTATTTGTATTTTCTGTTTTTTATTATTAATATATTTTATCATTATCCATCATCTCTTAACCTTTTTGGAGTTCCATCATTTATTGATTTTTTAATCACCCTTTTATTTCTCTCTCTTGGAGTCTTATACCTCTTTTTGATATTTTTATACATACTGAACATTCCCTTCGGGTTGCCCTTTGTGTCGTTCTGTAATGTTTGAACATCCATCAGTAAGATTTTCCTTTTTTTTAAAGAGATTTTTTTTTCTGAACCTTTTTTTTGAAGAGATTTTTCTTTTTTTCTCTCTTATATTCTAAGTTTTTAAAGAATTATCTGATTGATTCCTACTTACCGTGTTTCCCCGAAAATAAGACCCTGATTTATAATTTTTTTGCCACCAAAAAAAGGCACTAGGTCTTATTTTCAGGGGGATGTCATCCACTGATTCAGCTCACTTGCGCACGTCGCCCCCTGGCCTCCTTTTCGCTGTCAGAGGCTTTCAGGAACTTCTTCGGCTTCAGATAGTTGCAGCCAGGCCTCACACACCTCGACCCATTTCTGCAGCCAGAAAGACTTTCCTGAAGGCCTCTGTAGCCGATAACAGAGCTCTGGATCAATCCGGAGCTCTGTTATCGGCTACAGAGGCCTTTAAGAAAGCTTTGCCGGCTGCATTAGAAATGGGCCAAGGTGTGCGAGGCCTGGCTGCAACTATCCAAAGGTAAGCAGTAGGGCAGCTCCACCACCACCCATTCCCACCCTAGCTTAATTTTTACCTGTGTACCCCGGAGTGCGTGGGGTCTTATTTAGGGCTTATTTTGGGGTAGGGCTAATATTGGCCGCACTTGTAAAAATCAAGCTAGGGCTTACTTTCTAAGTAGGTCATATTTTCAGGGAAATATGGTATTAATCCTTTCATTATCTTTCTCTTTTTGCATCTTATTATTTTGGGGATGCAGGAGGCCCAGGCAGCCTGTGCACTCACATCCGGGAGTCCAGCAGAGGTTCCCTTTGTGCACCGCCATCAAGCCCCTCCCCTCCCGCAGGGTGTGTGTGTAGAATGCGAGCACCAAGCCGTGCGAGTGCCTGTACCCACCCCCCGCTCGCGAGACTCCCAGGCCTCACCATGTCGATGTGGGCGAAGCCGGTGAGCACCAGTCCTTGAGCTCATAGCCATTGCCGCCAGCACCCGCACGGAAGCCACGACCTGGGCCAGCTCTCCCTGCAGGCTCCAGCTCCAGCCGTCACTATAGAGTGGGAAGCACTTTCCTTGCATGCAGCCAAAAGCAGAAGCAGCAGAAGTCTTTCTTTCTCTCCCCCAAACTCTGCCTCTGTGGCTTCCAAACCCCAGCCAGGGTAGCGGCCGCTCTGGGAGTGTGCTTCCCACTCTATGGTGACAGTGGCCTGAGGCTTCCCCTTCCCCCCTGCTCCTCTCCACTTGGGTAATCAAAGCAGAGGAGCAGGGGGGAAGGAGAGGCCTCAGGCCACCGTCACCATAGAGTGGGAGGCACACTCCCAGAGCGGCCACTGCCCTGGCTGGGGTTTGGAAGCCGCAAAGGCAGAGTTTGGGGAAAAGACTTCTGCTTTTTTCCTTGCATGCAGCCAAAAGCAAAAGCAGCACAAGTCTTTCTTTCTCTCCCCCAAACTCTGCCTCTGTGGCTTCCAAACCATAGCGCAGGCTATGTGGACGCAGCGCCTGGACACAGGGGAGAGTGGGCAGGCTGCTACCATGGCGGAGCAGGCGTTCCAAGGTCTATGGTTGGTGCAGCGGGCGGCAAAAGGGGGGGGCAGACGTTTGCAGGGATGTGGCTGCCTTGGGAGGGTTGGGGGGGTGAGGGATCTGTGTGCGTGTGCATGTGTGAGGGAGGGGACTTATTTTCGGGGGAGGCCGTATATTTAGACCCACCTCAAAAATAAAGCTTGACCTTATTTTCAGGACACGTTTTATTTTTGGAGAAACACAGTATTTAAATTAAATCTTTAAAGTTGGAAGTTATCTCACCCAGTTTCAATGCTCTATCCACAGACCACTCCAGCACAAATCTTATGGTCCTGGTTGTCCCAGCTTGTGACTGCCAAAAATGGCTGTCGTCCCTGCTGCAGTTCAGGAGAGCTTGCTTCAGACCTAACTAGGAAATTGCAAATTCCTCATGGTCCACTAAGCGCCTCTCCTTTCTTCACCGCCCCTACAAGGTGGCTTTGACCCTGTAGGGCTTCCTGACAGCGGTTACCCGCTGGATTTTGCACAGCTTGGCAGAGCCTGCTATTTTCCAGACATTCTTGCCATGATGTCAACTGGAAGTTCCATAATTTATAATTTGATTACTCAATTCATCTAATTTATTCACCTGATTACTAAATTAACCCATTTTCTGGATTTGCCCTATTATTCCAAACAATCAATTAACCAATCATGCCTTGGGAAAACAGAAGCTAAATCATAATAAAGTAACACTTAGAATTTCTTACTTTAGGATATACTGGAACAAAATAGGGCTAACCATTAGTTGAGTAGATTCCTGTGCACAGGCATGAGCAATAAATAAATTGAATGGGAACTTCATGTCTTTCGTGACTGACACAAAAGCAAGTATGATCTTCTCTCATTTCAGGTTTTTTAGTCAAGAAGGGCGCAAACAACTATACTCTTACTCAAGTGTATTAATTAAATGTGTTTTATTTTACATCATGATGTGAGAACATAACATCTATTTAATAAAAGTATACACATTTGTAACTTCACCCAGAATACACTTTTAATGCACAATAAAAAAAGCATTCCATCTTACAAATTGTTTGCAATCCAAATATACAATAGCTTGGAAAACAAATAAGTTTTAGAAAAACGAATGCTAATGTAAAAAGACTACTTAAATCTATAAGAGTAGAGTTTCTGTATGGCTCTTCTTTACAGTTTCCTTACTGCATCATCAATATCAGAAATCTGTTCCTTCAGCTGGCTCCACTGTTCTGGATTTAAAGAGATGCCTGAAATAGACCAAATAAATACTTAGAAAATAGTATAGTTTCACAGTCATACTATAACCTTAGTTAATTCTGCAACTGCAGAATTTACCAGTTTCTAGGGATCAGCTCCTGACAACCCTTAGCTCTATGTTAAGAACATTTCAAATTTAAACAAGCATAATGTGAAAGACAAGTTGGGGTTGGCTGAATCAGATATTCAGGTGCCTTGCATAACTGAACTCCTCAGCTGGCAATAGAAGATAATGAATTAATTACCAGGAGAAGAAAATGGGTAATGTTTGCATTAATCAATTGTGTAACCGGACAGTTACTGTTGAAAGAGTAACAAACAACTTGAGGAAAACTCCTTCATCCTTAACACTGAATTTTTTGAAAGCAAAACTCATGACACTGTGCCATGCCACAGCTTTCTTTAAACAATGAATACACTCAAAAGTATTAATTCATATCTCTGATTTTCATCAAACCAAGTGTTCACATGAGTTGTCAAAAACAAGATGTCAAAAACAAGTTGTCTGGAAAATAGTTGATTTATAAGAGCAGGCAGGTCTTGTAACATTACACTTTGCAGAACACACTGTTTCAAGGTTTGAAGAAATCACTCACATTATTTTCCAGGCCTGTTTAAAATGTTTGCACATGCCTTTCACAGAAGGTAAGAGCAACTATATAATTAAACTGTAATAGATTTAACAACATAAGGAGCCCTGAAGTCTTACTTCATGCAGAAATTATGCCAGTTATCATTCAAAGCTAGGTTAATAAGGCAACTTATACCTCCTGTCAAATCAGGAAAGCATCAATTCAGACTGTTGTAACTACCCACAAAAGTCTGACCTTTTCTGAAACAAAACTTCTGATGCTTCCAATTAAAGCTGCACACAGAGTGCAGAATATAAATAAGAATTATGGAAAGACAAGTAACAAGTAAATTTATTAATAGCACTATATAACAATTGGCATCTAATTTCTTACATTTTGTATTTGGATAGCATATCTAGAAGCATAAAGTGTCTTGTTCAGGCCTATAGCTTGAGAACTGTGATGCGAGATCATAGGCTTTTTTCCAAATATGGAGCTAAATTTTAGAATTGCCTTGCCAAATGAGTTAAAATGAAATTCAACTCACTTTGACAACTCAAGTCTTGTGTAACGCTAAAGACAGATGGACAGAGTTGGAGAATATATTCATCTTCTGATTTCTGAAACAAGTGTGATAAGCCAGAAAAAGGCCCTAAAATTGCCAATATCAGAGAAATGACAACCTTCCAATAAATCTATGTCCAACATTTCTGAAACAATCTTCAGGACAGACACATCGTTCAAGGGACCAACAGAAGCACCTAAATGTATTCATTTGGCTACTTCATATAAATAAGATGACTGATATGAATCCTCACACAAGGAACAGATTCACATGCCAAAATACGGCTTTTTAACAGATGCCTTTCATAATCGCTAACCAGATAAAAACAACAGAATGAGGTAGAAAAACCAGCAGCATTACTTCAGTCAACAGACAAAACACATACCTGAAAGCTACTTATGTGTAAACACTCACTTGCAAGTTTTAAAAAAAAACAGCATTTAAGAAAAAGTTTTTATCCCAGCCAATTCATTCCTATTATACAACTGTCTTGCACTGCACTCAGTACTGCACTGTCAAAAGATATACCTGTTGGAATTCTGCACAATATTTTTCTATTTCTCTTATAAGTTAACTAGAATGCCTTGTATTTAGGTCTGGGGCACATGGGCTTAATATTGCAAATAAATAAAACAACATAGAAATGTTTAAACAGGATATGCAAGTAGATAATTACCTTTTCTGCCAGGTTTCATTTCACCTTCTTGATCCATCCAATATTCTCTAATATCAATTAGGACTTTACCTTTAAAGTCCCGAACATTGACATATCTCATTTTACCAATCTGTCAAGAAATTAGAAAGTTCAATCATTACTTTAATAAGCACACAGAAGTACTTTCTTTAATCACTGCTAATATTTTGAATATTCAGCAAAAGTTGTAATTTATATTCTAAAACAAATGTGACCAGACAATGGTACCCCTGTGGCTCCTATATTTTTGGCAATGTAATTCTCAACTTTTACCTGACAAAAATTCATCCTGTAAACTGTTATGCCCCCCCCCTTCAACTCCACCCATTTCTGGGATGTCACTGGATTAACAGTCACATCTCCCTGACATTTGAAAGAGATGTGGATCTGGCTTCAAAAATACTGCCTAGCCCTAGCCCATTCTAGAGGTTGGAAGAAGTATTTCTCTCAATAAAACATCTCAGAGGAGCAAGCATTCTACAAGCACTGCAGAAAGACAGAATTAGCATTTTAGAAAAAAAATGTTAAGAAAATCATGTTTCAAAATCAAATTTCATTGTTGCACTTTTCAGCAGAGCAGTTTCTTTTATTTTATTACTAAGAAGTGTAGCAGAGCATAGGCATTAAGTATTCAAAAACATTTGTGCTTTACTTAGATGGAGAAAGGCTGCCTTAATTGCTCGAGAGAATGCATCACACCAGTGAGTCCTTTCAGAAATATAAATGCTTAATTTTTTTATTTTTAAAATTACATATTTAGCAAATGTTAATGTTCCAAAACTAATACAGTAACAAAGGGATTTAGAACTGGAGCAGAGAGAATTTAAAGAGTAAAATTAATTTGTCAATCTATCAATGTCAGCAGGAACCAAACAACCAGCCAGTTTTGAACCGGGAGAAAAGTAAAAACAAAAGGACATGTAAATAATTTCTAGAAATATTACCGTCAATATGGTACACAACTATTGGCATTCAATTTCACATCTTTTAACCACTAATACTGGCTTACTTATTTTAGGGCACCATCACGACATGAAAATTTAGAAATGAATGATCAGAAAGCAACAGCTGCAGAACAAATCTCCTGAAACCATTCATAGAGGAAACATAACATTAACATACTACTACAAAAGTTAGTTGCCTTTATTAGCTATCCTACTATAAAAGAGAGAGAATCCTTTTAACAACCTGACCAAGTTTTACATTGTTGTTTCAACCCTTTTCTTTTTACAACTAGAAACTAAATTGAACTTAACCTTAACTGAACACAACAGGTAGACATTGACTTACAACCATTCCCTTTAGTGACCATTTAGTTACAATGGCAATGAAAAAAATGACCTATAACTGGTTTTCACACTTACAGCCCCATAGTCGCGTGATCAGTTTTTGGGCAGTTGGTAACTGCCCTGTTTATGACAGTTGCACTGTCCTGGGATCATGTGATCACCGTTTGTAACCTTCCCAGCTAGCTTCCGACAAACAAAATCAATGGGCGAAGCCAGATTCACTTAACAACTGCAGTGATTTGTGTAACAACTGTGACAAAAAGGTCATAAAATGGAGTCAAATTCACTTAACCTCCACCTTGCTTATAGACAACAGAAATGTTGAGCTCAATTGTAGTTATAAATTGAGGTCTACCTGTAATTAAGTAAGAGCAATTAAATACTGAATTTGATTTCAGGGAAATCAAAATACTCTCAAATGGAAACCATAGCTTGGATATAAGTTCAAACTAGTCAGCATAAGGCACTTTCTTACGTTCAACTATTTTGCACAGAAGAGGCTGCACCTCTGGAACTTTCAGTGTCTTCTGGGGTTTTTTTACAGGTTTTTCTGGCACTGTCTGATTTCTCCTTTTTTCCTTAGCATTTAAAAATATAAAAGGACTTATAAACCTGAAACAAAGTCTACTTTGAATTTAAAATGACAACTCCAAAAATGAATATTCATTTCATTCAAAAATAATCTATACCATAACTATGCTGAAAACTTAGACCCCTTTTATATAAATATTCTAATACTTCAGATTTCTACAACATTGGGGCATTATATATCCAAAATTTTTTTACAATAATCAATAAGGGCATTATATCATAAAACATGAGCATTAACATGAGTGTAACTCTCCCGTGAGTTCAAAGCTGCAACTGAACCAAGAATAACCAAAGGTTAGATAATATGCTAATCATAAAACCTTATTTTCTAAATTTGATCTCAAATGCATATTTAAGAATATTACCCAAACTTTAATTCTTGTTCCAGCAACTATTTACCCAAACCAAAAATTATAAAGTTTAGCATAACCAATTTAAATGTTTGTGTTTTTACAAAGTGAAATAATATTTCAGAATCTAATATTCTAGATCATTGTTGAGTATGTTTTCTCTTTGAGCAATCACATAACAGAGCCTAATGTTTAACTGGAGAGGATTATTTAACCAGCTTCTTTCAGGAATAAAATTTTTACTCCAGAGAAATCTCTCTCATTTTCTAGTTGTAACTGTTAACATGTAATGCTGTAAAGCACTTATTCTTACAGAAAGCTCCACTCCTTCCTACAACTAGGCCAGGGGTTGGCAACCTGCAGCTCTGGAGCCACATATGACTCTTTCATCCCTCTGCTGTGACTCCCTGTTGCCAGTCGGCTCCACAATTGATAGAGCTTTCGGTTAGAACAGATAGAGGAAAAAGGATGCCGCACTAGGAGACTCTATGATGGGGGAACCGGATATCTAGTCCGCTCCAGAATTGAATGGGGGGCTTCCAGTTAGGACCTTTGTGGCTCTTTTTGAGTATTTAAGGTTGCTGACCCCTGCCCTAGTTGGTTGAACATTGGGAACATGTTAGCTTGCAAAGTAATTTTTGGATAGAAATCCTCTCGTTTTGAGCATTCTGGAAATGAAACTGGATTTTAGTTGTACTTGTGGCACACTGTCCAAAATATGCTAAATTGAACCAACAAGCATGATATAAAGATGTGGCAGAACCAAGGATAAAGAAACATAGAGAGGCATGTTGCTATAAACTAAATTTAACTGTATTTTCCTAACTCACGCTTATTTCCTTTGGCTTACTATTTCTAGCCATTTTCTGCACTTTGTAAAAAGTTATTTACTGGGGTATATATGTAAGTGGAACATTAATTGAGCTTAGCGGGACCTTAGCAGTCCCATATTACCAAGTCCACAAAGCAAGGAATAGATACGTTTCTCCAAACAGGGGAATTACAAAGTACACATCATGAGGATGGGCTAACCCAGATTCCAATCAACGCATCAGCAGTTACCTGAAACATATTCTCATCTCTGTTGCTACTTTGCACAGAGGAGGC